>OZ004708.1:175139564-175789017 GCA_963924515.1 Vespertilio murinus
AAAGAGTGGACTGCATAGACGTATGCTGCTAACTGCCATTTATGGTGTCCTTGTCATATCAATGACTCTACATGTGTATCTCATTTAACTATGTACAACACAGTCATGTGCTATTCATAGTCTTACAGTGAAAGAAATGGGGGTTTAGGCAGGTTGAATAACCTGTTCCAAATCCTAAAGCTAGTAGGCAATGATGTTGAAATACTGAGATCCCAAATTGGGCAGACTAAGTATTTCAAACTGGTGAGCACTGTGCTTACTGTCTCCGTGGGCAAGTGTGCGTGATGCCCCCTTCTTCATCCTAAGTAAAAGCTAAGTGCCTCTTATTTCCATCCTATACCTTGAGTGCTAATATCTAGGTTTGAGGCACTGAGACAATCAGAACTGATACCCTGACCTTAAGGAACTCCCAGAACTTTAGCTAACTAAATGCTGTGTGATAAAATCAGACATTTTGGAGTCATGCCAATCTGGGTTTAAATATTAGCTATGCAATTTACAGTGAGGTGGGGCTAGACCCTGAGACTTGATAATAGGCTCAGGTTAGAGGTTAACTTAACCTCTCATAACCTCACTTGATTCACCTATGAAGGGGATAAACACTATCTCAAAGGACCATTAGAAAGATTAAATTAGATAATGTATATAAAGTTATTGGTGCTTGAAAAAAAACTTCTCAGTAAATAGTTATTATAATGTTTTATGAACAGGAGAATGATGGGTACGATGACCTCGGCCATTGGAAGGCAGGCATCAGGGAAGCCTTCCCAGTCAAAGGGCGGATAAGAGTTCAGTGAGGAGAGAAGTATGGAAAGGGCATCATGAATAGAGAGGCAGGCATGTCAGTTTAAGGGATGGTGAGCCACTGGTGTGGGCTGAGCAGTGGAGGCTGTGTTTCACAAGGTTGGCAGAGCCATACATGCTGGCCATTGGAAAGCATTGAAATGAACACAAGAATGTTATGTGGGCAGAAAAGGACTTTGAAGAGGCTCCTCTGGCTGCAGGCTGGAGAGTAAAAGGGAGAGTCAGTGTCATGGTGAATGGATAGGATAGGATTAGGATTAGGATTAGGATTAGGATTAGGATTAGGATGGGATAGATAGATAGGATAAGTTAGGATAGGAGAGTACAGGATAGGATAGGGTGCGTAGAATAGATAGGGTAGGATAGGGACTAGATGAGTGTTATTTTAGCGGGAGATGGTGATGCTGAGCCAGAACCATTGCATTGGTGAGACTGGATCTGAGTGGTATTATGGAAGTTGAGTCAATAGGACTTGCTACCTTCCCTTTTCCCTCTGGTGTCTGAATGTTAGACCGGGCAGAACCAGTTGGGGCATGAAGTAGATGATAAATCAATCACATGGGTTCAATACAGTGCATGGATGAGGCATGATTTACATCATGCAGGTAAAGTAATTGGAGCATATTAGAGCCAAAAATATAACTTTATGTGGAAATCCTGCATGGGCCTGTGTGTAACTATGCACAAATATGTTATGATTTCCAAATGCAGGTGTGTGAACCATTATGAGGAGCTGTGGAAAGCCAGTATAGAGTACCATGGTGACTTATGGAAAGAGTGCTAGATTCATCACCTTTATCATCATCTCCCCACCCTACCTTCTCCTCCTCCCCCACATCATCATCATCATCATCACCACCGCCACCACCACCTTTATTTTCATTACTATTATCCTTTAATTGATTGATTACTTACCATTTGCCAGATTCTTTACATATGTATGTTTTATATACTCTTCAAAACAACTTTGTGTTATATTAATTATAATTCCCATTTTACTGATGAGGGGATTGGACCCTAGAGAGTTGAAGAAATTTTCCTGACTCAGGAAGCTAGTAAGTGGCAGAACCAAAATTTCAATCCAGATGTCATCCGATCCCAGGCTTTTAACTGCTATCTTCTGTTGCCTCCTCAGGTGGGGAGCTCTGGATTCCAGCCTTGCCTCTGTAGCAGAGGGGCTGGGTGACCATGAGCAAGCCATTGACCCTCTGAGAGCCTCACGCTCTCCATATGTCCCCTCCACATGGGGAAGATGTATGTGCCATGGACATGAGGGGTTATACCACATGATGATTCGTGTACAAGGAACACTGTTCACCTCTCTCTCTCCCTTTTTTTTCCTTCACCACCTCCCTTTGAAGTTGAAAAGGCAGAATGAATGGCTCCAGTAGGCCAGTCTGGAGAGGATAAGGTCCCAGCAAGGCTGGAGCAGAGCCTGGATCCCCAGCCACCTCTACTGCCCTAAGACAACCCCCGTCTCACACTTAAGGTCATAGATGCCACTGGTTGTTAAAGGTCCAATGCCTTGGACAAGTCTCCATGTCTCAGTTTTCTCTTCTGCCATTTGGGGGAATTAGCAGCACCCTTCACAAGGTTTTAGGGAAAAGTAAATGGGTCAACACATTGGATACTCAGAACAGTACCTGTCATGTAACAGGTATTAGTTGTTGTCATTTTTGTACTCAATGCTCTACTCTATAACCATACTGAAAAAATCTCAGAAAATGCCCTCTCCCACCTCCCCCTCTCCGCACATGCCACTCCCTCTGCTGGGGATGCCCTTCCAGTTTGGGCAGATTCAGCAGAAGCCGTGTTCACTGGCTCCCCGAGACCCTTTGACTCTCCCAGAAGAAGGTAACTGCCTCTGGACTCCTTGCCTCATCGCAGCATTTTTCTCTCTCAATTGCATTGCTCCCCCCTCCCAACCTCCTCCCACCGTCCCATAGGACTATGAGCAATGCAAGGGCATGGATTGGAAAAGATTCTTTCTGTACTCGGCCTTTCCCTGGACTTAGTGCATAATAAGGTTAGCTCACCCAGGAAAATTAAGCTTGATGCCTAGAATAAGGGGACCCTGAGGGAGGTACGTGAAAACCTAGAATCCCTTGAGAAGAGCGGCCCTTCCCATTTGTATCATCAACGTAGTATACGCAGGGTCTGAAGAGAAGGCCACAGCCAAACACAACCCACAGGCTCTGTGTGTGGGGTGTACCCACAGGCTCTGAGTATAGATTTACCCATGGACTCCATGTGGGGATGTACTCATGGGCTTTGTGTGTGGGGTGCACCCACAGGCTTTGTGTGTGGGGTGTATCCATAGGCTCTGTGTGTAGATTTACCCATGGACTCTATGTGGGGGTTACACCTGGACTTTGTGTGTGGGGTGTGCTTTTTAATGGACTTCTGCCTGTAAAACTGCCCAACCCTGAATGGCACTCACTGTCTGTCTCCCTTTGGAAACTTTGCTGCATGTGTTTGTACACATTACAGCAGAAGCCAAGCTGCTCAGTTTTCCTGGTTTATGGGAGCTGGCAACAAGAGAGGGCGAGGGCCACAGGTGTGCTCTGATGGTCAAACGTGTGTGTGTGTGTGTGTGTGTGTGTGTGTGTGTGTGTGTGTGTGTTAGAGAAGGAAAGAGAGATGATGAGGTGGGGGAGGAAGTTGAAGTTCTGGTGTCAGTGAGCCCCCCAATGGGAAGTTAAGAATTCGGATTCTGGACCTAGCTCTGACCCTGACAGGTGGTGAGACCCTGGGCCAGCTCCTCCCTAGTGCTGCCCTCAGTGTCTTTTCATAAAGAGATTGGTTGGACTAGACCTTCACTGACAAACCTTCAGCTCTGATAGTCCAGGCTTCTCAAGCCCTCAGGGCCCACAGCTGGAAGCAGAGTAGACAAGTCTGTCTAAGTATGTGTAGAGGATAGATATTGAGGTTTACAAAGCAAACTCTCAAGAGAGAATCGTTACTCATTCAGGAAAGCTACTCCAACCATGCCCCCTAAGTCCCCAATTCAGGGTAGGGGCTTCTGCACTTGGTTCTCATAATCCCCATATTTCTGTGCTATTTCTACTTAATCCACTGAGTTCTCATTAACCTTTTAGGCGTCTCTTTCTTCCTAAGATATAAACCCCTGGTAGAGCCATGTTTAATGTCTGCCTGATATAGGTCAAACATATCATAGATGGTCAGAAATGTGGGTTGATGTGGTTCTACATTGTCTCAAGACAATTTTTACCGGAGTCTTCAAGGAAACAGCTCCCATCTGTACTTTGTAGACAAGGAAACAGGCTGGACCCGTGCGCACACAGGGTCTCTAGCGTGAGCCTTTAGGGTCTTTCTTTTGATCTGCAGAGCAGCCCTTTGCCAAACGGTCTACTTTTGGGGTTGCCGTGGAGCCCAAGGCGACTGAAAGACCTTCTAGCAGGAACTGGAAAAATCTGTCCAAATGTAAGGCTGAGCTCGGCCCTCTCCTCCTTGGCCAGAGAGGCAGGTGTCTTGGGGATTCTGATTAGAATGACGAACTCGGTCACAGTAAGAGCAATGATTGCCATTCATTGAGCACTTTCCAAGGCCACAGTCTGTGCTGAGCTGTATCTCGCACCCCATGATGCAATGGTTGACACTGCATTTTACAGAACAAGCGCTGAAGCATAGAGACATTGTGTGAGGTGCCCAGAGTCACGCCCGTCCTAGGAGTTGGGGTACAGTTCTGAGTTAAGACCCAGTGATTCTTCGGCTCTGTTTGCATGGCCATGGCACGGGCCCATGCTCTCATTTTAGACATGGGAAGACTGAGGGCCAGGAAGGGAAAGTACCTGTTACAGGCCTGCAGCAAGCAGAACCAAGAGTGGAATATTCCCTGATTTTATCTCCAGTGCTTTCCTGCCCCCCTCTGCCACCCCACGCCCATCTCCTTTCATGACGTCCGGGCAGGTAGGGAGGGGCAGGGAAGAAAGCCTTGCCTCTGTTCAGGAAGCAAGGCCAGTGCCAAGTCAGGCCAGCCTCCCAGGTGGCTCCGTAGAACAAATACCAGCCCGGTTGCAGTTCACCAGGTTTTATGACCAGGGGTGACGTAGTTTCTTCACTCACTTGCAAGCTATTCAACTCCACAGTCAAGGAACAGCCTTCTCGGGGCAGCACAAGAAAGAGGCGTGTGTTTAGAGGGGCCATCTGCGGCATCAGCAGTCTGGCCTTGCCTCATCAGGAAATGAGAGCATGACCGATGGGTTCTGTGGCCGTGGGCAGATTTCTTCTCCTCTTTGAGTCTTGATCTCCCATGCAGTATGATTTGGAGAATTCAACCAAAGCGTCCCAATGACTCAGGAGCTGGGGGGAATACAGATTTCTAAGCCCCACTCATTGAAACTCCAGTGTTTCGGGAGCAACCTGGGAATCTGCATCCTTGCATGTCTCCCACGTGACTGATGTATGCCGTGTGTAAGAACTACAGATCTAGAGGATTTCCAAGAACTTTTCAACCAGATCACAGAGAATTTGTGAGTTTACACAGAGAATACACCGAGGCCCAATCTCATCTTCAGAGATTGGAATGGTAGGCACGGAGCTGAAGGAATGAACTCCCTTGTTGGCATGCAAGAGAAACGAGTGGAAACGAGAGGTCTGGCCCAGGAGGCCAGCTTTGTCTTCATGTAGGGGATGTTGTGTGTGTGAGGTGGTGAGTTTTCCTTCTATAGAAAGGCACAAATTGAGTCAATGAAGTTGCAGTTCTCGTCCCCAGGACAAAGAACAACTAACGATGGAAGAATTGTTAAGGGACAGAGGAATTCTGGGAGTTAGACAAACGTGGGTTTAAATCCCAGCTCCCCCAAACCTGGGAGTTAGACAAACGTGTGTTTAAATCCCAGCTCCCCACCAGGAAAATAGGACTTACTAGATTCATCTACCTCAACAGGACACTCTAGGGGAGGCCTTGCAAATAAATAAGAAAGGGCCTGGCATAGATCCTGACACACAGTAGGTGTGTATGGTTTGCTTTCTCTCAGGTTTTCACTTGCCCGTTCCTTTGGCATCACTCCAGGTTCCAGGAAAACCTAACTTCAGGGAGAGAGAGAGAGAGCTTCTCACCCTTCCACCTGTCCTGTTACATAAGAAATGGGCTTATGCTAAACACAAAGTCAACAAACTCAGACAGAACACAGGGTCCTCACTGGTCAGCAGAAGTTTCAGTGGTTGGCTGGGGCATGGGGCATGTGTCACAGATGAGAATTCTTTGCCCTTGTTTCTCTTAAGTCTTAAGTGAAGCTTCCAGTAGGGGATGAGCCAAGCTCAGAGCTCATTCTGCACATCTTTAATCGCGTTAATGGCATTTGGTCTTGTATCTATTTGCCTCAGTGTTGTGGGATGTAGCAGTGAACTCTGTATAGCGCACACTGCAGCCCTTGACGCTGGGCAGTATTTCATTTCCAAGCAGCACTGACATAGGGAAGCATGGCACTGGGTACCAAAGCCTTTTCCTCGTCCCAGTCACTGCACAGTGCAATGTCAAGTTTAAGCCTCCATGTTGTGCCCTGTTCACACCCGGTCACTGTTCATCTCACGCCTTATATCCAAGACGTGCCAAGTTGCTTGAAAGTCCTCAGCCACTGCTTGTTGTTCTAGACCTCCCTAACTCTGCTCATGCTGCTCTCATGAGCGTTTAGACCCTGGCTCCTCTTTCTCTTCGGCCTAACTCTGTGAGGCAGTTGCAATGTCTTCTTTTGGGTGCTCAGTAACACTTACTGCTTCTCAGCAACACCCTAACTTCTTGAAGGACAGGGCAGAGAACCCACTGGGATGGTGTGGTGGCATTTAAAGGGTTATCATCCACCACTGCAGAGGAGTCTTCCTGCTCATGACCCACGTATGACCTGCTGTGCCACCTGGAGACCACTCCCAGGAGTGTGGGGCACAGAGAGGGGCTGCTGGGGTGTATTTCGCTGCAGAGCCAGAAGATGTGTTAGCTCTTCTCGCTGCTGAGCCTCTGGACAGCCTGGCTTTCCAGCTCCTTCAAGCCTTGGTCTCTGTGCTCATAAGGAGAGGGCAGAGGGCAGCCTCCCCCGTATGCTCGCAATGAATTCTCCTTCTGCCACTTCCTTCTGCTGCTGCTTGCAAACTATGAACCCTGGCACGGATAGTCAACCATGACCCAGGACTAGGTTGGGGTTCTTTGGGAAGCCTTCCTTGAACTCTGTTGAGTGAACTCTATATAGCGCTCATTTATTCATTCATGTTATTCTTAAGGGGGACCTACTATGTGCTTGGTCCTGTACTATCCTCTCTTCTGAGATCCCCTAGTGCCTATGTTAGCACCCCCACCCCTCACTTACCCCGAGCTTGTCAGGAAGCTCTGGTTCTGTGACTGTCTCCCGCGAAGGCTGTGAGATCGCCACCTACTGCTCCATTCATCTGTGAGCCAGCCTCAGTGCCCAGCACCGTGCCGGGCACACACTTCCTGCTGAGTAACTCTGTATTGAAGGGAATCGACTGACTTCGGGGGCCTCCCTGCAAATCAGCCTCAGCCTGAAATCCAAAACTGCTTTGAGAACCAAGCCAGACAGTGTTGTATTCTGGAAAGCAAAGAGGGGGGAAAAAAAAATGGTTGGGGGGAAAATCGCAATGGATGTGTGCTTCGATTCAATGAGGCATTCTTCTTCTGCTGGCCTGTTTTTTAAAGATCCACATTCTAGCAGTAGCCGTGCCCCTGTGAGGGCTCTGGTGACTGAATGGAAAGACTTCAGCGAGGGGTGCTAGTAAAACGCTCAGGGAAAGGGATTCCCATTCCCACCCTCGCTCCACACCCTCCTCGCTGCCCATAAGAAGCCTTAATGCAGCTCTGACATGATGGAAACTGCGAAGAGCTGGAATTTCCACCCTGGGCAGAACCCAGAAGAATGTTATTCTTCTTGCTCCAAGTCTGGAGCCCGCAAGCGCTGGGTGGGAAGGGAGTGGGATGGGGGGGGGGGCATGCAGGAGGGGGCAGGGCGGCAGAGGTTGGATGATGGAATGACAGGCCTGTAGATATTTGCTCTTTGCAGATGTGTCCGTGCTGGCTTGGCCTCCACATCTGGGAGATAATCATCACCATGGCTCACATCTGGAGAGTACTTCACAGGTTGCGAAGTTCTCTCGCTGATGCCTCCGATCTGAGTCCCACAGCAAAGTGGGCGGGGCAGATCTCTCTGTCCTCATTTGACCAGTTGGGCTCTTGAATCCATCCCATGTCTGTCACATGCCCTTGCTCCGTCAGTGAAGAGAATAGCGGTGACAATGAGATGATGATTACCAACACTTTGTACAAAGCATTTGCTCTGGGCCAGGCGTTGGCCTGTGCAGTTTGCATGTAGAGTGTGGGTCATTGAACCCACAGGTCATTTCTACAAGGTGGCATTTTTATCCCCACTTTACAGGTAAAAAGAGTGAGCCGCACGAGGGTCTAGCAATTGGCCCAGGTTCACACAGAGAGCCTGTGGCAGAGACAGGATCCAAGCTCAGGGAGTTTGCCTCCCAAATCTATGTTCTTCACAGTTATTTCCTGCCTGCCTGCATATCAAAACTGGGAAAGGAAGCAAGACTGAGTCCTAATTTCACTTCTCTGCTTATAGCATTGTATAAATATCAAAGTGTGATTCCGGTAGGAGACGTTCGTTCATTCGCTCAAGTATGTACAGGGCAACTACAATATTCCTGGCGCTCAGTGGGGCCACAGCCGAGGGAGAGCAGTCTTACCGCCCTGTCCATTGGTTGTAAGTGCCTGGAGCACCCTGACCATTCTGTCTCTGCCCCTGAAACAGCATCCGGGGCGTGTTGCGCACTTATCAGGTAAGAATTGAATGGATTCACTGCCCCTGCTGTTGAGTAGTGCAGTCTAGGGGAGAAAGACTTGTAAGTGGCCACATACTCATTTTATTGCCTACCGAGTAATTAAGTAGGAATGCGTGTTAAAGTGTAGAGAGCTGCAGTGGGCTCTGGGGATGGAATGGATGAGCATGCATGTGTGGGAGGTTTCCCCCCCCCCCCAACATGGAGAGGGAGTGTATGGGGAGCATCACTGGAGAAGGCTGGGCAGAAAGCAGGGGTGTGAGGAGAGTTAGGGATTGTCTTATAGGGCAGGGATCCCAAACGTTCTTTAAAGGGTCACACAGTCAGAATTGTAGGCTTTATGGACCATGTGGTTTCTGTCACAAAGATTCACCCCTGCTTCACAAAAACAGCGCTAGATAGTGTGTAAACGGGTGAGCATAGCCGTGTCCCAGTATTTGTAGAAGTAGGCAGTGGGCCAGGCTTGGCCTCCGGGCTACACTTTGCCCATCCCCGGGGTAGGGTGTTGGTGCCATTGATGCGGTGTGATCAGATTCTTTTCCTTCTTTACTCCTTAAATATGTATTGCACGCTTACTATGTACCATGTCCAGCAGCAGTTTCTTCACTCTCATTGCTCACGGTCTGCAGAGGTGACGGAGTCAATCATAGGGGCCTGACAGGTCTTGTGATGGATGGAATCAGGGGGTCATGAGGTCACAGAGCGGGGCCCTGGACCCAAATTTGGAAGCTGAACACGTCCCTCACTACTCTAAGGACGTGACATGTGAACTCTGGCCCAAAGGATGAGGAAGAGAAAATAAAATTAAAAGTAAAATGTTCCCTATAAATGAAGCCTGGGGAGCGATAGAAGCCTTGCGGGGGGGGGGGGGGGGGGGGGGAGAAGGAGTTGGGTGCACCTGGAGCGCAGGTTGCCATGGGAAGAGACAGGCATTGAGGCTGACTGTTAGTATTTGTTAGGTCAGTGCCACCCAAGAGAAATAGAGTGTGAGTCACACGTGTCCTTTATGATTGTCTAGTAGCCTCATTTAAAAACCGGAAAAGACTTGGGTGAAATTATCTTTGGTGACATGTTAAACTTAACCCCAACTGTCCAAAATGTTATCTTTTCCACAGGTGATCAGTGCACACAATTGTTAGCGAGACTTCTCATTCTTTTTTGGCAGAAAGTCTTTGAAATCCTGTGTGCATTTTCACCTCTGGCACATCTCGAACAGACCAGGTTTCGGGTGCTCCGTGGCGGCATACGGCTGGGCGGTCACTTCGTGGGCCGGTGCCAGGCGATCCTTCCGAGCCACGTGGCTGGCAGTGGCATCTGGGCAGTAGCTTCAGCGCAGTGGGATTTCTGTGTATCACCTGGTAGCAGGAGGGCTGCTGTCCTCAGCTTATGGCTCTCTCTGTCCCTTGTCCTGGGGAAGAAGCAAGTTTATGGCTTTGCCAGAAAACCCGGGGAAACTGAAAATAATGGCGCCACATTTCTGACCATCTTAGGCGATGGTTTGGAGGTCAGAGGTCTGGGTGACCCTGGTTCCACAATGAGGAAGTCTAAGCCTAGGACTTCCACCAGTCATCAGCTCTGTGAGCTAGCTGGCCGTCTAGTAACTGACATTCCTCTCGTTCAGAGCCTGGAGGTGTCAAGAGAGGGAGAGCAGGCCAGTGGAGGAAGCCACCTCATTTTCTTGCCAGAGTTGCAGGTTCAGAGACAGATGGGTCGACAGTTTCTTCTATCCAAGCCTAGGAAGGCTGAGACCTGTCTTCCCACCGTAACTTACCAGGCAGCCTGGGTGGGTGAGTTAGTCCTGGTTACATCAACCCCCTCTCAGGTACCCGGATGTCCTTCTCTGCCCACTTCTCTATTTTGCATAAAAACTAAACAGCTTTGCCCTCAGTTAACCAACTCTCATCCATCTATGACTCTGTTCATCCAAACGCAGGCCACAGGGATGTGCTAAGCATTGGAATTACTGATTTTTTTTTAAAAGTCAGATTTTCCTATTTCTAACCACATGCTCATCTTGGTTAAGCCTTAACAAAGGGGGGGGGGGGCTTTGCAGGCTCCTTCCATAGATAAATGAAAAAGATTCATAATTGACATATGATTTTGATGTTGGCAGACTTTACCAAAATGCTGAAAACTTTTGTTCCCGGGATTGGTTTAGTCACAGCCTGGAGTTTATACCACTAATTGGATCGGCATGTATTTTCTCCATGAATGCTATTTAACTCAGACTCTTGTCCAAATGTATTCATATCTTCCTCAAACAATCACAGAAGACCTACTGTGAGCTTGGGGATAGCGGTTGAATGAAAAGCAGATTGTGTGTGTGTCTGAGGAATGGGGGGAGAAAAGGGACAATGAGTGTCGGATGGCGAAGGCAGCTGTGGAAGAAAGCAGGGATGTTCAGAGCTCGCAGGCCTGCCAGGCGAGGCTGAGTTGGAAAAGGCTCTAAGGAGCATCATACGGCCTCGTTGTGTTTGGGGATTCAGCATCAGATCACCTGGGTCTAAATTCACATTTCACCCCTTCCTAGTCAGGTGACCTTGGGAAAGTTATTGGACATTTCATGCTTCAGTTTCCTCCTTTATAAAATGAGTAAACCAATAATTATCTCTATTTCTATGGGTTGTTGTGTCTGTTAAAGGAGTGCCTGTATTTTGTTTCGTGTCAGGTACATGGCAAGCCTACAGTCATTGAAAGCTATAATAATAACAATAATTGTTAATATGCTTATTTGAGCTGGGACCTCAAAAATGAATGGATGTGAGCTCTTCATAGTTAAGGGAGGGTGTTCCAGGTGAAGGGCCTGACTCCCAAGCTCAGAACTGGGAGAGCATGGAGAACTGGGAGCTCAGTTTGCGTGGAGCGGAAAGTGAGGGTGGGGTAGGTGGTGGTGCGGGGAGGGTGGCAAAAGATAAGTCTCTCGAGGTAGGCAGCATCCAGTGGGGGGGGGGGGTAGGCAGAATCCACAGGAGGGAGGGAGGGAGGTGTTTAGGCTAGCTAAAACGTAGGGCAGCTGTGTTCTTGAGAACTGAGGCTGTTTACCAATCTCAGGCTCTGAACACAACTTGAAATGTACAGGTGAGTGGAGTCCCAACAGCCGACGTTTTGTATGTGTTCACATGAGTTCCAGGAGAGCTGCAGATGCCTGAGATGAAAGCATTTGGCAGGGAGCTTTGTGGAAAATATTTTAAAAATATCAACACACAGAAAAATTTGTAACAACTCAACAGAAAGCCATTCCCCTGGTAGGCGAGGAATATCAGGGTTTGGGTTTAAGCCTTGGACAGTGCACTGAACCAAGTTCTCTCTGGATCCTTGGAAAGAGGTTTTGAAATGGGGATTGTGTCTTCCTGGCTTGTGTGTGTGTGTGTGCATGCTGCATGCATGCATGCACACAGATGTATGGATGGAAAGACACCTTGTGTCTGTTTCAGAAGAAAATGAGACGTCTGGTCACTTCCCTTCTGGCATGTGGTCCGTGTTCCTCTGAGGCGCTTGTAATCCTGAAGAGACATGTTCTCTGTGGTGCAAGCTTCCGGGACGATGCGCTGCTCCTTTTCCATGCGAAGCCCAGATGGGCTCCTGGTGGGAGCACACAGTAGGACCTCACCTTCTGGACAATCAGCACTCTGTTTATGTGGATTTATCTGTTGTGGATATTTCCTATAAATGGAATCATATGACATGTAACCTTTTATGTCTGGCCTCTGTCACTCAGCAGAATGGTGCGGAGGTTCACCCACGTGGCCGCATACATCAGTGCTTTATATCCCTCTTCTTGGCTGAGCACTAGCCCTTTGAGTAGACCACAGTCTGTGAATCACTCATCTGCTGGTGGACATTCTGCAACTTGGTCAAAAGTGCTCCCTTTGCAACAGTCATAGTGCAGATGGGTCACTTGTCCAAGGGGCTCAGCGCAGCGTGAAGATGATTAAATCTCTAGTCTTGGTCAAGGAGGGAGCGTGCTGGCCCGGGAGGCCACCCTGGGGCCCTGGGGCGCAGCCCTGGGGAGTCTCCCCTTCTGCAGACTGTTGATCATTTGACAAAGAAAGCAGTTGTAGCTATCAAACTCCAAAAAGCAAGTGGAGCACGTCTACCATCCTCCCTTCTCCACTCGGGCAGCTCCGCGCGGAGAAGCAAGCTCGGAGATGACTTGCGCAAGGCCACATTCCTCTTCTCCCCGGAGGCCGGCCCCATTATGAAAACCTTTCTCAGCCCAGCACTGCAATCGCCACCCGTCAGTCTGCGTGGAGATTAAGTTGAAATAGTTGCCATCCCTAGAGTATTTAAATGATAGTGTTTGGGGCCCGTTTAGGACAGAAATGCTAAAACCCGTCCCATAAACAAGGCCGCTGGAATGCAAGCAGGTGCGGCACGTAGATGATGAGGCTCCCAGGTCCCCCCTGCGCCCCTCCTGACTCCTTCCCTAGAACTTTCCTCTCAGCAGGAAGATGACTTGATATCACACACGATAAAAACAGCTCCGTTTGTATGTTTTCCTGATAGCTCACCTCAGAAAATAGTTAGCTGCCCCCATCCCCATCGCATGTCATGTAAAAAGAAATCCAATTTGAACCCTACTGTCAGCTCAGTTGTTCTGTAAACCCGTAACTTCTCTGAAAAATACTCATATTAATTTTTTAAGAAGGAATCTAAAATCAGTCACTAGCAGTGGCACACAAGGACTTTCTAGAATCTTGGAATATGACACACTGCAGCTCCTTCTGTCCAATCTCACCAAGGAATAGAAGGGGAACATCCTCTGCCCACCCACTGTTACCGTTGCCATCCAAACAGCCACCATTTCTCTCCTGGTCCACACCTGTCCTCTGACGCCCGACGTCTGCTCCTCCCTCCCTCAGCATTCTCCTTCACATGCCATCTAAGGGAACTTTGTCAACTGCAAATCTGATCATGAAAACAAACAAACAAAAAAAAACCCAAACATTCCACAGCTCCCCCATTGCTGCTAAGATAATGTCTGGCACCCTCAGCCTGGCTCATGGTCCCAGGATCACCTCCCTGCCCTCTCACTGGTCCAGTGCATCGACCTGTTGTTCAGTTTTGTGAGGGTGCCATGTTTGTTTGTTTTTTAATTTAGTACCTAAGATGCTACACCTGTTGGTCCCACTTGCTAAACCTATTGCCTGCCTTTTTCACATCAATGACTCCTATCTTAGAAAATATACACCAGGGGCAGATGGCTCTGGAGTCTGGTTCCCCTGATTCCTAACTCAGACCTCATTCCTTGAGAGGGTTTAATGCAGTCATTCCAGGAAGCAAAGTGTCTCCAGGGCTGCTGGCTGGAGGGGCCATGCTTTTGTCCTAGGTTCTGATTCTTGGCATCTGAGAACTGGGTTTACCAGTGCCAACATCGCGTGATAGCCGCCTCTACCCTTTTATCTTTTATTTTTATGTAAAAAGACTTTAAAATACTGTGGTTAGACAAATTCTAAAACCTTGGGTGACATATAGATCTATACGCTGTTTCTGCCTGTTTGACAGTGAGAAGTCGAAGTCACTAAAGCCCAGTGAACTTCTCTACCACAAAGTATGTGGTGGTGGTGTGTGTGTGTGTGTGCATGGAAAAGGTGCCAGAAGGAACATCTCATATCCTCCGAGAGAAATCTCTTTGCCCAGTGACTTCTGGTCTCTGTGGACCAAACCAGGGCGTACACAAAGTCACACTCACACTTAGTCACATAATCTTTCTATTCGGGCAACATGTGCCTCTTTTCATGAAGCCATTCTTTAAATTTCGTGTCAGCCTTCACAGTGGACTCAAGAGAAGTGAATAGAACTGTAATCATTTATCTTATTAGGGACATAACCAGTGATCTGACAGATTCTCCCAATGACCTTCATTGTATTTGGTGCCCTTCCTTGTGTGTCGAGGTGGGTTGTGTTGTTGCAGAAGACCAAAGAAAGCCAAGGATGTTTCAAGGAAGGGAAGGGGCACTGTTAAACACACCAGCGGACTCAGGGAACAGCCTTCCAGATCTGAGTGAAAGAACATGCATGGGGCTTTCCTTTATAGCTCCCTGTGGTCTTTGTCCTGCAAACATGGATTATGCTTCCGGTCCTTTTCTCCGGCCTTGCAAGAAAGCCCCCAGTTATTAGGGGTCTCCAGGCCATATATGATGGTCTGGCCCGATGCCAGCATTAATAACCCTCCCTCCGGGCAGTGCATTGTTCACAGTAACAGGTTCTGTAAGACCAGTATCTGGGAAGGAGGTAGTGACTTAATTATAGGTTATCAGGAATGTACACTGAGTTTGTTCAGATCACTAGCCCCAAATATCAAGGTTACATTGGCATTAGCCCTCTTTAGCCTTCTCAGTGTTGGGGAGTTCTCCAACCGGTTATGGGGTGTTCTTGGCTCCCCTACCCGTGCCTTTTTTTGTAATCCACACTGATATTCCCAAACTGCCCTTTTGTGCAGAGTTCAGCATTCCGGGTTATCACGTGTTTTGACCTGTCCTCTGGTTGTGCTGCCAACTTCCAGCTCAGGATGCAGTGCCAGGAACCCACTCCATGGCAATGCCAATGCAAATGAGTGCATCTTGTTTTCATTCTTATAAAAAACAAGCCGATCTCAGAAGGAAATTAGTGCATGTTAATATGTGTCATAAGCAGCCCTTGTCTCATAATAATCATAGCCAAGAGTTTATATAATATCTGCCAGTTTTAGTCACTTAGAATATTTTATTCTAGCAACAAACTCCCAACATGGGGACTTCATTACCATTTTACAGGCGGGGGAACTGATTCTTAAAGCACCTAAATAATTTCCCAAAGATCACACAGACACTAAGGTTGTGACAAGATTTAAAAAAGAGAGATCCCATAAGCAGCTCGGAAACAGCAAAACGTCCGTGTGGGCTGCAGGTTTGTGGTATGAACGGGATGACTGTGTGTTTCATGACAAAGGAAGAAAATGAGAAGACTGAACGCGCTGGCATATATTGTTGAGGAGGGCATTCCAAGGGCAGGTATGGATGGAGGTGACATTTGCTTAGTCCCTGAAAACTGCACTTTCCTTAAGACGTGAGAATGGTGTTCCTGTTTGCATATGCAAAAAGGAGATGCTCTCCTGGAACTGTGAGTGCAGAAGATGGGTGTGTCCTACATTCACGCCGCCACTGGCTTCCTGCCAGGCCCGGGGTTTCTGGGTAGCGGTGAGAATATAGGAGAGAGAGTCCATTAGGTTTCCGCAGCAGACAAAACACACACCACTCCAAACTGAAGCATACAAGCTATTATATATTTTCATAATATAGAACTTTAAAGTATAGTAATCAACAGTGGCAAAATATTTATGTCTTTGACATTAGGTTTTTTTTGTGAGATCCAACCTGTAACTGAGACCAGAGAAAACAGTACGGAAAAACGAATCCACGAGAACAGGATAAAAATACCATGAACAGCAAAATATGTCTGAGTATTTAAAACCGTATAGAAAAAATAAATTAGATGGACAATTGTGTAAATATAAATTAAAAAGATGACATTCTTAATAAATAAAGTTTACTATTTACATTTTTATATATTGCTAAAAGACTTAACTTAGATCCATAAAAACACATGAACAGGAAAAAAAAATAAAACCCAAAATAGGAGCAGCAAATTTATGCGCGTGAGGTACAGAAAAAGGATTGGAATGGTGTTTTGGTTCCGGTGTTTAGATTTTTTTTTTTTCCTTTTTCATAGTAGGCCAGTAGAATTCTCATGAGAATAGATTTTTTAAGCACTTCAATGGAGAATTATTATTTTTTTTTGGTAGTTTGCAGAAGGTGCCAAACAGATTTTCAACATCATCATAATTAGAAATACCCATAATAATTATAACAATAATAAAAAGGTATAATATGGTACATAAATATGGAAGAGCAGTTTGTAATATGAATACATTTTCTCTAGACGAGATCACAGTTTTATTTTGTAAATATTACATTTAAGTATATATATACACACATATATGTACAACTATATATACATGTGCATATATATGTAAATTTATATTTATATATAATATCTTTATATAGATAGTATCTGCAGACAGGTTACTGATTATAGAGACCCCAAAAAGCAACTCAGTAATTGTTCAAAGTACTCCTCGCTGACTGCTGGTGTCTAGTTTGAGAAGCCCCGAGGGGTTTGCACTCAGAAAGCCAGATCTCCTAACCAAACACTGAGGGCCCTTCTGCGGAGCAGGAAATGGCCTGGGAGTGTGGAAGAGGAAGCAGCACACTGGCTTTTACTTTGCAGGAAGTCATTGGCTTTGAATCAAATGGTAGAACTCGTCAAGGCCAGGATAAGGGGGGAAAGTCCAATTTAAGGATGAAATATTCCCTAACACAAGCCTCTCTCTCAGCACAGACTCCGGCTTTACCTTCTGGAGGATCAAACGCCCACTCACTGTCATCTCTAAAAGGCCCGTGGCCCCCACCTCTCTTGAGGGAGCCCGTGGATTGTGTGTGTAGTCTTGGCTCTCAGCTCCCTGTGGCCTGAGTAGAACCTCAGGGCCTCCCAATCCCCCGGCCTCCCATGGTGAGGTAGGTTAAGTAGTAGTATCCCCATTTTGCAGCTGGAGAAACTGAGGCAAATGGAGAGGCGAATTGATGACTTGTTCAAGATCACTAAACGAACTGCTTGCTGCCTGGAGTCAAGATGTCTAGGTTCTTATTCTAGGGACATAATTCCTGTGTGGCTGTTCAACTTCTCCTTTATGGGTCCAACAGTGGGTAGGGATTTGGCAAAATATGAATGGGTTTAAAAAGAACAGGCTCTCATTTCATGTGCTATTTAGCTTTTACATGTGTTGTTTGCTAGGTTCATTTTGTTTTGTTTCTCAGAAACCGTGGGATTTCCTGTTGGGTATCAGCATTTCGCCCTGTGGACTGTGTAGGGTGGTTCTAAGTGCAGAAAGCCCGGTGCTACTGGTAGGGACACACATTTTATATTATGAGAAGCACAACACAGTATGTCCCCTTAATATTTGGTAAAACCAATTGCCAGAACTCTCACTCCCTACAAACACACATCACCACCAAAGAGACAAATCGCCTCCCAAACAACAACTCCACATCAAAGGGGACGTGGCCTGATTTCCTAGGCCTAGCACAACGTACAGAAAACAGCAGTTTTAGGCTTCCCACTCTACGTCTCCTGTAGGGAAATCTGTATGCTTGTGTCTACCTACTCAGTCTATAGAATAAACAATTTTCTTTAGGAAGAACAATAGTTTTTTTTAAAAAAATTCTTATTTTTTAATCATGCATATGTATATTCTTTTACCTCATCTATTAATTTCTATTTGTACAGTTTTGTCACCATCAATTTCTTCTATTTAATTCTGCACTTGAAGTAGTTCCAGAAAAAAACAACACACCACCCAAAACTCATCACTTGAAAATAGGGTTTCCTTTCTTTCTTCCCTCCTTCCTTCTCTCTAACACAGGTAAGACCTCTAACAAGCGGACAGTTGCAACCAAGTTAACGCAAACCTGGAAGGGAGGTAGCTGAAATCTGTCTCAAAGAATTATTTTCAACAAACAGCATTTACGTCTGGGCCAGGTGGGACCGAGACCAAGAGCACTGTCTAGGCAGCGACTCAACCCGCTGCAGCCAGAAGCAGCAGCTGACACCCTTCATCTTCAAAGTCCAGCTCTTTATGAACACTGGTCTCTCCTGTCCATCACACCCAATCAGGCACCGAAACAGACTTCTCAAGGACGGTCTTCCCCTAAGAGGTGGTTGGCACCAAATTGGGGAGTGGGAGGGTGGGGGCAGTGGGGTGGGGATAATGTGAGTCCTCTGGGCGGGCAGGCAGGGTTGTGGCTTAAAAAGGCTTCCCAAGAGAGGGCTTGGAAGGCTGACTACCTCATCTCTTTCCTGCTGCTAACAGGCTAACCCTTCTGTAGATGCAGGACCCCAAGTGCCGACAGACAACAGGGCTTCCTGGGACAACTCCCTTTTCCTAAACAGATGATGGGAAAATGAGACGAGTGTATTCCCAGAAAGAAAATGAAACTGGGTGTCAGTGCACTGCATGGATAGAGCAGACCCACCTCCGTTAAGGTGGGAGGAGGGCCCGAGTTACACCTCCCATGTGGGCACGGGGCCGGCCACCAATCCAGCAGCCTCTCTTGCCCAATGGCCTTAGCAAAAGGGAATTTGCGAGTGGCAGGTTTGAATGATGGTAAGGAGGCCAGATGGAAGTTTGCTCAGAGGGCTCCACTCCATTTGGAGATAGAAGGCAGCCTTCAGGAAACTACTCAGCTGGAGAAGGTGGGGACAGACAAGGGGGAGAGGGAGAGGATGGGGTCCATTTAAGGGAAGCTGGTGAGGTCCATTAGTCGTGTTGTCTCAGGGTCTCCGGCTGTTTGCATTATTTACTGGGAGGACTAACGAAGTTATTTTTCTTATTATCTTCGACCTAATACCACACAGGGTGATAACTCAAGAGCAAAAGGGGGGCCTCGAGAGTTGGGAAGAGCTCTTAAGACACTGGAGAGGGATGAAGTCTTCTATTATAATCATTATTTTGCTAACTATTGGCCCTGGTAATTGCAGAAAAAAAAACATGTCCTGAATGAAAATAGGAGTTTGTAAGGAAGAAACATGAAGGATTTGAGCCTGGCCTTAACAATGGTGGCAGCCTCTCCACTCTGGAACTCCGTCCCAGAGTTGGTAACGTAGTGCGAGCCACACAAAACCCTCTAAGCACTGCATCCTTATTTGTGGGCACCTGTGCAAAAAGCACCTTGATAGATTTTTTTTTAAAATATCACAGACCACAGATGATGGCCAATAAGTGTCTTTTCAAGCATCCTTGATCAGCAGGCAGGTGCTGTGGGGGTGACAGAGTAAGGAGCTTTCTGAAGTCCTTGATGGTCCCCATGGGAGAAAGCTATGGCAATGCCTGCCTCAGCAGCAGGAACCTGGTGGGGCAGCACGCATGCCTGGCGTGTTCTACTCCCATGCTAGACCGTGTTTTTGTTGGTTGTCTTCTCTAAACTTGATAGGACGTGATTTATAGCGATCTTTATGGGCTATGTCTAATTTAGACCTTCCCATCGCCTCACTTTTTCAGTTCCAGATGTCAGAAATTATGTCAAACTTAACCATTCTCTCCACCTTTTCCTGTATCCATCTCTCTCCATATTCCTCAAAAGGAGGGGATGGCAACTGGCTGAAAAGAGGCAAAGAGGGGAGGCTCCCATGGGCATTTGACTGACTGACTCCGCACTTAGGGAGGTGGAATGTGGGAGACGGAAGGGTTGCCCACCCCCAGGGGTGGACGGGAGCACTGGAAGATGGAAGACTGTGGGAAACATCATGACCATATTGGGTTGCTGGGGACCGAGGCTGGCACCCTTGAACTTCCCTCTGATGGCCCCTGGAACATAGTTGAGACTGATCACATCCAAGGTGACTCTGTTCCAGAAGGCTAGCTGCTCAGGGCCACCTGGAGGTCCTCAGGACCAAGGCCCGCTGTAGCCTGGACAGACAGGAAGGCTCAGCGAAGGAGCATAACTCAAGAGTCCCTACAACTCTAACAGTCCCCGGATGACTCCAGCATCGCAGAAATGTAACACTGTTCCACTTGATCATGAAATCTAACACTGGCTTAGACATCCTGGACTCTGGCTGAGGGTTCCAACTCCCTTCCAGGGTGAGAAGCCCACCCACAGAGGACCGCGCTTCCCTCCATGGGGGCCAAGGAAGAGTTTCTCTTGCAGGGGGACTAGGGAGTGAGGAGCTGTGGGGAAATTTGGGTCACGTTTAAGGCAGACTGTTTGGTTGTGTGGGGTTTTTTCCTAACCTAGTCCTACCATCTTGGGTTACTCAATGTATAGGATAGAGCAGCAGGAAAAGTAGCAGCAAATGTGGTCCCAAGGCAAGATTTGGGGAATGGGTGGGTTCCGGAGGGATATTATGGCCTCATGCCTCAAGCAGGGGGCTCTTATAATACCTTGACATTGCAATCTTAAGCCATTTCCAGCTTGGCCTTAAACCCTGGAGTTGGGGTAAATCCCCCAATGGCAGCGGGGAAAAATCGGGGGGCTTCATACACTTTGGATTCTTTACTTCTCCCTGGGCCCTACTTTCCTAGAAGGTAGGCGATCAGAGACCATTTCACTTCTGATCCCAAAGGACTGTACCGTTGCACACATCTTACATATACCAAGCCCATCTTGGCATCTCAATACTCGGTCTTAGCAGTTTCTGCAACTCTCCTCCTCCCAAGGACAGTGTTGGCTGGGAGCTTGGGAAAGGAAAGATTGACTTTGTTCCAGTCTCTCTCTGCTCAGTCTCCAAAACTGCCCTCACACAGATGTTTGTATGGGTGTGTATGCATGCATGTGTACTAACCACAGATGTGCACACTCCTGGGCACAGAGCATGTTTCTCGCTGCGGTCGTGTGACAAATGGTTAGAGTTTTAGGAGGCTCTGGGACTGCATGCTCTGCATGTGATCCATCTAAGACTGTGGGGTGGGATTCCATGCCATTACTCAACATGGTGAGACTTGCTTCGTGCGCCCCCACTATGAGTCCTTCCTGGGTGAAATTAAAGGCAGACCGGTTGGATGCTAAGGATCCCTGGTGTGGAGAGGCCATTCCGTGGAGCAGCTGACTGTGAAATCAATACCGAAGGGATGCGGGTCCTGGCGCTGGGAATTCTTAACTCCTTGTCCTTCCTTAGCCGTGGCTGTATCCCCGGAGGTCTTTCCGGCTGTGTTCTTGAGCCTGGGGGTCCCGACAGGCACAGTCACCTTGTAGGTCACAGGACATGGGGAAGGGAGTGACCTGTGGAGAGAAAGAGAGGGGAGGTGAACCAAATGTTTGGGTCTCAAGGAATACTTTTCAGAGAGGCAGGTCAGCGGACAACTGCTGGATTTGGGGGACAGCAGATTCAAGTTCGAGTCTTGACTGTGCTTGCTTATAGCCCCTATGATAGCTTGTATCAAAATCACCTGGGTTGTTCTCCTAGCCATTTTCCTTTTTGGTGGCATTTGCCATGGGTCAGGCAATGTGCAAAATACTTTGCAAATACGGAAACATTGAACCCTTTGACAACTCTGTAAGACAGGAGCAAAAACAGTCACCATTTCACAGGTGGAGAAATGGAGGCTCAGAAAGTGGCAGGCATTCCCCAAAAGTAGAAAGTGGCAAATCTTGTATTTCCAGTAGGACAAGCCACCTCTCCTTCACCCTCAGGCGCTTAGCCGTAGAAGTGATATGATGAGACTGACTTGCACTATGACCTAGTGGGCTGAATGAAATCGTGGGTGAAGAACTGCAATGCACTCTCCCAGCGCTGTTCAGAGAGTGTGCAATGGAATCACGCTGTCGAGGTGATCGGCGAGATAAAGGATGTGAGAGTGCATTTTAAGAAAACACAGCTCTCTGCACGGATTGGGCCTCTCCATTTTGGGAGGCAAGGATGCAAGCCACTAAAGCTCCTGTCAGCAAGCTCAGAGCTAGGGCACCTGAGATCCCCGTTGGGGACATTTCACACAGATTTTGCATAATATCTGGTTGAAGGACCTAGGGAACAGATTTTAGCAAAAGGAAAGTGAGAGGCATACAATGATTTGCTATATGTAGATATTACAAAACCTGGGGAAAATAAATAATGATTTGAAAATTTTTTTTAAAAAGAAACAGTGAGAAGCCCTAGTGTCAGTTCCCGCTCCATCTCCTCACGTGCTCTGTGACCTTGGGCCGCCTGCCTTTCTAGAAACAGAGACAGAGCCCAGCCAAGCGAACGTCTTCTCCACGCAGCCAGCGATCTGTCTTTCCAGAGAGCCCCGTGCAGCCCCTGCCTGAGCCCAAGCTGGGCTAACGCGAGCCAAGCAGATTTCACCTCATTGCATCATGACATTCACATCACACTTTCCCCAGAGGGTCCCCCATCTGCGCAGATGGATTCGGTGACCTCATTCGCCTCCTGCCTGCGTAGGGTCTCCAAGTGCTCGTAGGGCCTCAGAGCGCTCTGACTCCAGGTTGTGGACTCGTTCTGTGTAGCTAACATTTTTCTCTCTGCCTCTTGGCCCATCCTCCCTCCCTTTCGCCAAACCTCGCTCCATGCCCAAATGTAGGGATGAGCAGAAAGATTGAGGTATCAGCTCCTGCAGCTCTGTCATCTGACAGTGTGACTTGGGGCATGCGACAATATCTCTGCACCTTAGGTAACTCAACTCATTCATTAAATGGAAACAGTGAAAGCACAGTGTCCCTGAGGCTGTGGTGAGGGATGAGTGAAGTGACAAGAAACACCTATCACACAGTGCTTGACATATGCTCAGACTTCAACCATATATATATATTTCCTTCCTCTCTCTCACTCGGTGAGTCAGGAGCCATGTCAGTCCCATTCATTTTTGTTTTACAAGGCCTAATCCATAGAATGAGTCAGTGTATGTTCTGCTTCTCCTCTCTGACTCCTCCACACCCACAGCCAGATGCGTTTCCCTGTTCAACTGCAACCCACAGTGCTTGATGGTGGGGGAGCCTTCTTGCAGCTGCCTCTCCCATGCAGTGTCTTTCTGCTCACAGATCCCTGCTGTTCCCTGCCCAGCCCCTTTTCTTCCCAACCTCCATGCCCTTATGGAGGCTGAGCCTTCCAATCTAGAATATTCCCCCACAACCCCTTCACCTCCAGGAGAAGCACAGAGAGTTGGAATGGGAAAAGACGTGGAGAAAACACTCTAGTCTGAGTGGTGAAACTGAGGCAGAGCCACGTCCAAGTCTAACTGACGGTGAGTGGGAGAGTCCCATCGTGGGAGCTAAGGGTGGGTGGGCATCCTCACCACCCCATTCTTTCTGAGCAATCTGGGGAAAAGCCCTTCACTGCCATAACCCTGAGTTTCTATATCTGTAAGAGTGCGATTAAAAAAGCATCATATTTCACATGGTTGTGAGGATCAAACAGGAAGAAATATGCTAACGCCCCAGCACATGGCCCAACACTCGGAAGATGCTCAATTCTAAATTCACATGTGCTGACTCAGATTTCCCGCCAGCTCCAATTTCACTGTCTGTGACACCTTTCCTGCCTCTTGTCCCCCCCTCCCACCTCTCAGACTTGGGCAGCCTCTTTGTCCTCGACTCACCCATCCTTTATCTGTCCCCTTCTGCTGCCCTTGCCCACATCCTAACGTTACAATGATCCAGTTACCTCTAATATCTCCTGCACATTTCTCTCCGTAACTCTTTCCCATCGGGTGCTGAGACCCACGAGAGACCGTTTCAGTCCGATTTCTCGCTCATGCATCCTGCCTCACCTCACACAAGCAAAAACTCACTAGATACTGTCTCTTCAAGTAGGACTCAAAAGTCCTTACCACGAGGTCAAGGCCGTGCAGGACCTGCTCTCCACACGCTTATCAGACCTCACCTGGCCCCCTTCTCCCCACCCTCCCTGTGGGTGTTTATTTGTGGACTGGTTCCTCAGGTACTCCGAGTGCTTTCCCACTTCTAAGTCTCTAGCCATTAACGGTCCTCCACCCGGCTCTCTCCCAGCAGCTCACCCACTCTGCAGGCCTCATCTCCTCCCTCACTGGCCTGACCAAGGGCCCCCTCACCTGCGTCCCATCTCCCAGCACCCTGTCCGTCCCCATGCCCCTTGTACTGAAGCACTTCTCACTACACGCCAGCTCAGTCGAGGCAGAGTCCATGTCTGCTTTGAACTGGGTCTTTACATACAGAGATCAGGCGAGCCCAAGGCGGGAGGGGCAGGTGGATGCTGGATGATTATCCAGCAGCACACAGGCCAGGCCGCCGCTGCTCGTGCCCTCACTTGCTGGGCGACTTGGCACGAGTCCCTGCCCTTCCCTGAGCTTCCGTTTCCCGATCTTACGTTAGTTAAGATTGGATTTTAGTGGTTTGTACCTTTCTGTCTCTCTGAAAGTCCTCAGCCTGAGAAAGACAGAAGGCAACCCCTGGGCAGAAAGTACCTAGAGATGCACATTCTGCACACGCTCCTTGCGTGCTCCCCTTCCTAACACCCCCAGTTCCACCAGCTTCTCCTCAGCCACCAGGTGCCAGGAGCCTGCCCCCAGCTGGTTTCTCAGGCTGATCTGCTCACCCTGGCTCTGTGGGTGTGAGTGACCATTCTCTCTCCTCTGGGGTCAGCCCAGGCCATTTCCGCATTTTCCTAAAGAAATGTGGCCCCTAAGGAAGGAACCCACACAGAACAGAGCGGGTCTGCAGACAGGCAGCTCCTGTCTCCACCACATGCTGAGCTGCAGCTGCACTTACTGAGCCCTCCCAGGAGTTCGGAAGCAGACAAGCCCAGCTTGGGGTGGGCACTGTGTGGCTTTGGCGAGTCGTTGGCACCCTGTGGACTCAACCCCCACCACCACCAATCTGTAAGATGAGGGTCTTCATAAATACCTCTCAGGATTCTGGGGAGGAGTAATGAAATAACGTTGCCTCCAAACCAGCTCGCAGGTGCCCAGGGCAGACGCCCAGTGCCTTGTCCCCTCCTCCTGCCCTTGGCTCGCCTCTGTGGGAACTGCCTGTCCTGAGCGCCCTCCTGATCGAGGGCCTACACCCGAGGAGAGAGGGAGGCGGTGGCCAGGCCTCCACCCTCCCAGGTGCTCCTGGGCTGGCCTGGATGAGACTGGGAAAGCCCAGGTGTGCAGGTCCATAGCAGTGAACACTTTACACACATGCACGCATGCACTCACACGTTCGTACAAGTTCACAGCAGTGAACACCACTTTACAGAAACACACGTGTGCGTACACACACATGCATGTTAGCATTTCCTGAGG
This sequence comes from Vespertilio murinus, assembly GCA_963924515.1. Lineage (NCBI taxonomy): Eukaryota > Metazoa > Chordata > Mammalia > Chiroptera > Vespertilionidae > Vespertilio > Vespertilio murinus. Next base: position 175,164,973 of record OZ004708.1, read on the forward strand.
GCCTTCCACTTGCAGATGATTGCCATGTGCTAATATGGCACCACCTCACCAGGCTGTTTGTTATTAGCTGCCCATCCTGCAGATGAGAAAATAGAAGCCTCAGAATGTTTGGAACAAAACTCACCCGCCCTGGGCTTCATATCCTGTCAATTAGTAGATGATGCAGGATTCCAAAGCCACTCAAACACGGAGAGTCAGAGTGAGTACCTACCTCATCACGTGGCCGTCCGACTACTACTTTGCCGGACAGACAATCGCCCCTTCTCCCTTACATGCCCGGCCTTCAGGCAACACAATGTGCACAATTGCACTCACCCTTCCCGACAGCCCTACTGAGGCAGCTATTCTGACCACCCCTGTTCCACAGCACAAAGGAAACTGAGATGCAAGAGGTGAGTCACTGGCTGGCAAGTAGCCTGGGTTCTGCATCCCTGTTTGCAGCCATCCCTCCCTCCAGTCCCCCAAATGGCAGGCAGAGTGGGAGTCGGTCCCCTTTGCACACAGAAAGAAACTGGGGCATCCTGAATTTTGTCCTGCCAAAGTCGGTGCTCAGCAGAAACCCCGGGCCCCTGCCTCCCCCAGCGGCTGCCGCCTTCTCCCCACGTAGCCTCCCACCCACAGCACAAGCCCTGCAGTGGCCAGTTTCCATCTGAGCTACCTGGTGCCGTGTGGCCAGGCCGCCCCATAAATGGTTGGCCGCCCACTCTGGCATTCTGTCAACAAGCCCAGGCCAATGACGAAAGGCCAGCATTCTCTCCCTTTCCCTCTGGGCTGAGGATGCCGCTCAGGCACAGGGTTTCTTCCTCTGGGTAAGCTGCCTGGGCTGACACCGCCACCCACGTGTGCGAGTGGCTCAGGAATGCAGGCCAAGCGAGTGTACCGCAGGCCCTGGCCTCGGTCTCCTCTGAACTGGGAAGCAGGCAGGGGCTGGATTTGGACTCAGTCTCTGCACGGAGGTCCCCAGCGGAGAGTGTGCAGTAGGAGGGGTGAGAGGCGCCCGGGACTGAAGGTCAGCCAGCCCTGTCTGTCCACCACCCACTGTGGGACTTGGACAGGTCACGTGGCCACTCTGGGGGTCAGGGCCTTCATAGTGTTGATGGAAAGATTTAAGGAGACCAAGGAGATTATGGGGAGATGTTGAGTCTGAGGACTCCCCTGCAAGCTCCTTGGGGGTAGATGCATGGGTTTGAGCCTGGCGGAGAGCATGGAACAGTTCGTGAATACAGAGGTTGGTTTCAAAGTGCATAAGTGGAGGATAAAATGGAGGAAAGGTGTGGCAAAGCAGAGAAACGCACCAGCCTAGATCCAAAGGAGATATGATATGTGTTTGATTCCTCACCCTCTTACTGACTGAGTGTATGTCATCAAACTAGTGACTTCCGCTCTGGGGGCTTCAGTATCTCTGTCTGTAAAACGGAGGTCATAGCAGTCCTGCCACACAGAAGTACTCTGGATAAAGTATAAGATTCTGGTAAAGCATTTAGCATAGTGCATGGCATGTACTATGTGCTTGATGATGATGATGGTGATCTTGGTATTGGTGGTAGTGTTAATGATGTGATAATGGTAGTGATGATGGTATTGACAGTAGTTATGATGACACTAACTTTTCAGGATGGAAAAGCTAAAATGAGTGTCTAATTCATTACATGAAAAAGTCAGACCTACACCCCAGATGAAGAAATCATAGCGTTCCCGAAACCAGTGATTTTTGGACAGGGGTGATTAATCTGCTTAGCCATTTGCCGCCCATTATCCTTACAAACCTTCCAAGCTAGGCACATCTGTCTCCTCTTCCAGAAAGCCTTCTAGAACCTTCTAGGCTGGTTCAGTGCTTAAAATCATTGACTATCCCAATGGCTCTCTGGATAAAACTCACATTCCCTGGCTTGGCCTATATCAGTCTTGCTCATCCCTCTAGGCTGAGGTGACCAGATGTCCCGTTTTGGGCAGGACAGTCCTGATTTTTAACAATTTGTCCTGAGACCCGTGGCATTTTAAAGCGGACATCTGGTCACCTTACTCTAGGCTCCTGTCTTGCCCATTGCCTGCTTGCCCTGTGCTTCCACCACAAGCAGGGAACCGTACTTCCCTTAGTGCTCTCTCCTATGTCTGGGTCTTTGCACAGACCGTGCCCGTGGCCAGAAGCCCCCTTCTCTCTCATCCTCGTGTCTGGTCATCACCTACTTCTCTGACCTGGGGAAACCTCCTGCACCTTTCACGTCTGCTCTGGTGTTGCCGTCTCTGGACGCTTACCGATCCCCCTCGCCTGTGGTGTCTCCGTGAGCGGGGACTACACTCTCAGTGCCCACCACCAGTCCACAAGGCGCGAGCTCAGCGTGGCTGAACCCGGTCCATCTTGCTCACAGCCTAGCCCAGTGTTATCACACAGAATCAGAACCGGGGGTTCATCAGGAATCAAATCAAATGCATGCTCTTGCCCTCTTGGAGTTTTCATTCTAGCAGCAAGAAGGGCAGGGGTTACCAGGCAATAATGCATAGCTTTCGTAGTGTGTGCTGATGTGTTAAGTATCACAGAAGGAAAAAGGAGTAGAAGCCAAGGCAAATAGGTCTGGGAGTGCCAGGGCGGTAGAAGGTGCGTGCCCAGAGTGGGGCTCCCTGAGAACATGGCCCTCGGGCAAAAATACCTGCAGGAGGTGAGGGGGAGTCAGGAGGAGGAATGGAGAAGAAGGTTCTCAGCCAAAGAAACAACCATGACAACTATAAGGCAGGAGAATGCCTGGCCTGCCAAGGAGTCTAGAGGGCTGGGGTCAAGTGAAAGGGCACTGGTTGTGGGGAGTGAGGTCAGGGAGGTACCAGGGGTGGGCAGTGCATGTGGGCCTTCAAGGCCATTGGGAGAAGTGGTTTTACTCGGAGTAAAATGGGAAGGCATTGCAGGGCTTGGCACAGAGGTGTGGCACCTTCTGACTTGTTTTAAAGGATTGTTCTGGTTGCTAAACCAAGATGTAAAGGCCCTTGATGTACATCCCTGACTCTCACACCCAATGGCCGACCCTTTATCTTGGCCACTCTGCTAAGAAAACTGCTTTCCACCTAATGGTTTTGATGGTCTTCCCATGTATTATAGAATCACTAGCCTCCTTAGACCACGGGCTCTATCATAGTATAGCATTTTCTCTTCACTTAGATTTAGCAAACATATCTGGCAAGCCTACATGTAATGTCATCAGCTGAGCATGCCATCCTGTGCAAAGACATGTTTCTAGAGTTAACAACTTTTCACTCTCTGGTAACCTTGCTCAATGACCATGCAGGAGGCCATGAGACACTAATCTAATCCAAATATCAAGAAATAAAAAGCTAGGGTGAACCAGCTTGCCCAAGGGCACAGAGCTAAGTGGCAGCCTGGGACTGCACCCCCCTTCCCAGGCATCTTCTAGAGTAGTCTCTGAGTTGCCAGAAACATGACCGGGATGCTGGTCCCAGGCTACCACACCTTAGGCAGCTTGGGTGCGCCTGACGCATTAAGGTGATTTCCCCTCCTTGTTATGGCTCCATGTGTGCTTCTTAGAATGACTGCAATTATAAAGGACTACTTGTTGCTGTTGTTATGAGAGGAAACTACTGAAGCAACCGCTCTGGAAATCTGCTCTGTATTGGAGACTTTAGGCTCCACCAGAAAAATAATACACACACACGCTGGGAAGCTGAGTCCCGCCCCTTCCTGTCTGCCTCGCGCTGCAGACAGGTGTCTGGGTGAGAAACTGGTCACCCCTGTCAGACCGAGTTTCCTGCACTGTCTTGCTCTTGTCTGTCAGCCGGGCCCAGGTCATACAAGGCAGATGTGGGAAACAGCTGGTGTCTGCAGAGACAAACAAGGGAGGAAGGATGGAGGGAGCAGACAGACATCCTTCTGGGCCAAGTGACTGGGAGGCCCCAGCCCTGGGGATCAGGGAGAGGGTTAGGTGGAGAGTTGGCAAGAAGGAAGTCTGGGAAAAGGTGCTGAGCGCTGAACCCTGAGCCCAAAGTTCACACCCTGGACTCAGTCCAGGGGGACTGAGGAGTGAGAAGCCCACCCACCAGGGGAAGGGCAAGTGCAAGCCCAGAGCAGCGAGAGGTCCAGACTGGGTGCAGAGGCAGGGCTGCGTGGTGAGGAGTCACTGGGGTCGCATCTCAGCTCTACCACTTCCTGGCTGCGTGGCTTTAACCCTCCTAAGCCTACGCTGCATTATCTATAAAACGAGGACACAAAAGCAGCACCTACAACGGCCACTGTGCCGACGAAATGAAATGACACATGTGAAAGCAGTTAGCGCCATGCTTGGCAAATAGCAAGCTCTCGATAAATAGCAGCTACGTTATTTGTTTGTAGTGGGGAAAGGCGAAATCCTAACAAGTTCTGTCACCTCGTACAGATGATCCCGCCTCTCTGAGCGTCAGCTGTCTATGTGGTTGAGTGGTCCTGGGGTCTAAGGCACAGAGATTCCAATCCATGGCCAAACACATACGTGTGCTCAATTAATGGCATTGCTGTACTTGAAAAGGTGCAGGAAGCACGTCTGCCTGCCCACTCCACAAGTTTCTGAGTGCCAGTCTGGGTGCTCATGGTCAGGGACTGTCCCCTGATATGTGTCTGGGGCCAAGAGTTCAGGTGGGACCGCCAGGTGAGGGTGGAGAGGGGAGGGGAGGAGAGAAGGAATCTGGCCCCTCTCCTGCTCTCGGAGGCTTCCTGCTGTGGAAACTGGAGACAGAAACCAGGACGTTTTTCCACTCGGGGAAACTCCTGTCTGGGGCGTCAGGGATGATTGGCAAGGCTGGGAGCCTCCGCTACTCCCCACCCTGTCTTTGCTGCTGGGAAAAGCGGCTTCTGCCTTGCCAAGGGGAGGGTCCCACACCCAGGGTGCCACGGCAGTCTGGATTGACAGCGAACTGTCCGCAACCGGAACTGAGAAGGTCATGCCCGGGTGCTCTGAGGACACGGCCCCATCCCCACCTGCTTTCCTCTTTGGAGACTCGGCCCATGCGGGAGAAACTGGGCTTGTGAGTCAGACAGAACTGGGTTGGAATGGGAGCCTCGGCGCTCCTGGCCAAGGGAACTCAAGCGAGTCCCGCAGGTCCTCGGAGCCAAAACTGGCTCACCTGTGCGACGGGGCGAATAGCAGCCTGCCGGCTGAAATGAGGGCTAAAGAAGGTGATGGAGGACAAGTGTCTGACCGTGTCTGGCAGATTCGGCAGCTCACTTAGGGGTATTTTATCTTCTTATATATTTTCTCCACCTCTCATCTCTAGAAGCCAGTTTATTGCAGGGAGTAGATGGGTATTTACAAGAGAAAGTAGAAAGTTTTTAAGAAGTTAGAGTTTATGTAGAAGTCACACTGAGAGAGGAAGAATGACGTTAAAGTTGGAACCCCTTCTTCTGCAGAAAAAAGACCTCCAGGAACCCCGCATGTGAAGAAAGCCCCAGTCTCTTCCCAGTAGCTGATTGCTAAGGCTGAGCCCTGTGCACAGTAAGAGAGGCCTCCAGGCTCCAATCCACACGCCACATACAACTCTCACAGCCTGTCCATCCTGCCCCCCCCCTCAGCCAGACACTCCCGGTCCAGGTCCCAACACAAATGTCACCTCCTCAGGGAGATGTTCTCCATGAGATTCTGTACCTCTCCTTTACTGCCTCCCCCACAAGGTGATTAAATGCATGTCGTGCTCCTCAATTCCTGGCCTTCACAGGCCGTGAGCTTGGCCAGGGAGGCGCCATGCCTGCTGCGTGCGCAGGGCCCAGGCCGTGCTGGTCCCCAGACATGCACAATGAAACTGCATCTCCCTGCAGGAAGGAAGCCTGGCCACCTGAATTCCGTAGCCTTGGCTAACAGCAAGGACAGTTTGGAGTGGAAGAAGGGAGCCTTTTTAACACACAAAAAGCCAAAATTGATGTATAACAAGGGTGGAAAAGGAAGAGCGAGTAGATCAAATGACATCTGATATCAGGTGACTTTCAGATGAGTATCAAAACAGAGATCATTTCCCATTCTCTCAATGATCACACAAATAATTCTCAACTCAGTGGCCCAGGTCTGCCACTATCCTCCCAGCTCTGGCCAGGAGGAAGGTGGGCATTTCCACCATCTGTGAATGATTGATATGCATCTCAGCCCAATGTTTCAGTTTTCCTAGAAACACTTGAATCACTCCTGATGCACAAAGCAGAGAATCACAACCAGGGCTCCTCACACCGGTGTGAACAAGAGGGGTTATGATGCTCAAGGGCCAAGATGGACCTTGCTGAGAGTGACCCGTCTTCTCCCTTCCCCTCGACCTTAGCCATCACCCTCGAAAGGGTGTTCTCTGCAGGGCTTCTCATGGCAGGCTCTGTCTCTGACCCCATTTCCCTGGGCACCACCCCTACTTCTTCCCCTCAACCCTCAAAATGCAGCACTGAATGCCGAGCCTCCTGCAGAGCCTCCTCCACCTCTTACCTGAGGCTGCACAGCACTCTGTCCCTCCCTTATAAAGTGTGTATCTCACTGTCACTTGTCTAAGCTTTCAGGGTAAGGGATCACATCTGCAAAAATCATCCACAAGTCTCCAAACCTTGCTCAGGGTCCAAGCACATGACCATTAGCTCCACTACTGGCTAAAACAATAAAAAGCACAAGATGGTATGATACAATACAATACAGCTAGTAGGCAAGCGCTGGCACAACCAGAACAATGGGTTGCCCAACAGGTAGGGGGCATCCTGGCCTAGTAAGCTGGGCCGCTGGGGAGGAGGGTACTGCCTACCTTTTTGGTCTTCACCGTGGACGTGCAGCAGTCCCCACCATCGTAGTTGCAGAAGGCTCTGTTGTTGATGGCATCACAATAATTGTCTCCCATGAAGGGCTGTAGGAGGAGAGAGGCAGGAAGGAAAGGTGCCTTGTTAGCATCCTAAAGTGAGGGGAAGGAGGGGTGGCAGGCATAGGTCTGTAATCAGTTAGCCGCCTCTCATCTTCTCCCAAACCTCTTCCTGGCTTCAGATCCCAACACCCCCTTGGACAAGTTAACACTTCTACATTTATAAAGAGTCTTATGTAGCCAAGTTTTTCCCAATTAAAGTATGGTTGCCCTGGGAGACCCACTCCTGTATACTGGGGAATGCAAAGCTAGACCACTTACATCTTCTTAAAGTAGGGGGCTCATTTTACTTTAAGAAATGATAAGCAAAATTGAGTCCCCTTGCCCCACTTTTACTGGTAGGAGGTAATTTAAAATTAATTTGTAATAAAATATATGCAAATATATTAGGAAACTGAGTGTGAACTGCCCAAGTAACCACATCTAACTGGACAGTGTCAACATGGAGAGGAGTATGGGAGAAAGGTCCGTGAGACCTTTTCAGTAGAGTCAAAGGAGTTGGCCTCATCAGCGAGCTTCATGAAGGTGTCCCTGAGGAAAGGACGTTTTGGCTGAGATTGGGAGGTGAGCGGGAGTTAACCAGATAGGGACAGAGAAGGGAGAATTTCCGGAGAAAGGAGCATGTGCAAAGATCTGCTACTTGGAGCTTTCTCCTGTCTGGTATTTCCCATGCTGCTACTTCTAACAGTGGAAGCAATTTGGTCTTTAAGACCCAGCTCCAATATGGTCCCTCTAAAATACCTTCCCTGACACCCCCAAAACCTTCTGCCTTGCTGCAGTTTCCTGTCTCTTCCTTTACTCTACTGTGAGTTTCTTATGGACAGGAGTGTGTGTCATCCATTGGTATTGCCCCTTTTCCCCAGAAAAATGCCTGGAAATTTGAGCAATGCTTTATATGTGTTCCTTGAGTGTATATTTAGTAAAATGATGGACAGTGGAGGCACACATGGATAAATGAATGCACGGATAGATGGAGAGTGAGAAGACTCCACGGGTGAATCAGGGGAGCACAGTGACTGTTCTCACTTGGCTGAGATCATTTTATTCTCAGAACCAAGAGCCATGTTGGGCACATGATAGGCACTCAGTGGGGCTCTGATGACTGAGTGAGTGAATGACCACTTTGGACACAGCTTGGGGTAGAGGACTGGGGGTGCAGTGTCTCAAACCCTTTCTGGATCCTGGCTACCTCTACACCCTCCAGGTGATGGCCCCTCCCTCGACTCAGCCTTTCTATCTCTTCTAAGCATCCTTTTCAGGCCCAGACAAGAGGCCAACTATTAGCGCGAGGCTCAGGAAGAAAGGAGACGAGGGGCACCTGCCAGGGCAAGGGCGATAAGCATCACTGGCAGGGCTTGGAGCCTGACAGGTGAGGGTCTCACAGGCCCCGATGCTGAGTCAAAGGATGGATCGAATTCCGCTGTCACACTGGTGCCCAGACCGCCGACTCAGCAGGACGCGTGCCCAGGTAACCCAAGCTTCCTTTGCCCGAAATGCTGGACTTATCCAGGGAGATGGGAGGAAGCAACAACCACATGGCTGTGGCCTTGGTGTTGCTGTCCCTTGCTGACTCTTGAGAGAATGGAGTTCTTAAAGGCTCCAGTGCCAGGTGCCCTGAGAAGATGCCACAGGAGGTCTCTAGCCAATACGTAGACAAAAGTGCATGGCCCAGGGCAGGGGATGGTTCAAAAGTAGGAGGTGACCTACCGGGAAGATAGAGCACCCCCCTGGAAGTCAGGAGCCCTAGGCTCATGTGTGGCTCCGTGTGTTATGCTGTGCCACCTTGGGCCAGTCCATCCCCTCTCTGGCCCACAATGTCAGTTTATACAAGAAGTGAACAGGATGAGACACACTAAGCACCCTTCCAGGTGGGGCATTCTATAACAATTTAGCCCAACCGCCCACTGTCTAGGCCTCTGTTCCCCCATCTTTAGATTAAAAGGTCAGGTTTAGGTCACCTAGAAGAGCATTTCTGGTTCTGGCATTGTAAGAATTTCATCGAATATAATATTTTCTAGAGCAAAGTCCAGTCCTTTTCAGCTGCCTTTTCCTGAGTGGGCTCTGGGGAACTGCGGAGATTTGGATATCCACCTGGATGGGATTTGGGGTCTCTCTTCACCACCAGCTGAGCAGAACCACAGGGCATGGGGCGCACAGACGCATCTTTTAGTTTTACGAAAAGCACCTCCTGAGAGCACAGGTGACACCCCCAGTACTCTGCCCTCCCTAAGCTTGTCCCTGATACACAGAGACAGAGCTCCATGGTGCCAAGACCCAGGGCATGGCTGTGACTCCCAGTTGAAGGGTCAGAGAGCATCCTGGTTCTCTTATCCATTTACCATATTTCAGCTCAGCGGCTGAGTCTAAGGGGTTGAAGAGAAGTGAGTGACACGCACATGGCAGAAGGACATGACCTGTTAGATGCTCACCATAAAGTAGGAATGGAAAACACCTGCCTCACACGGTTCTGTGAAGGTTAAATGTGAACATGCTGGTAAAAGCCCAGCATACTACAGATGCTAAATCGATACAGTCTCCCTGCCACCCTCGCTCAGAAACGCACTATTATGCTAAATGCAGGGTTAGGAGGCAGAACAACCCAGCTTGGAATCTTGGTTCTGTTACCCAGTAAACATATTTTTGAGTATGTTTGTTGACATCTCTGTGCCTCAGTTCCACCAGCCGTAGAATAGGATTACTGATTTCTGGCTAGGAGGCCAGTTAAAGGGATATTTACAACAGTTAGCAGGTACAGTAAATGGTAGCCACGATGAGCACAATAACAATAGTAATGGTAGGGTCATTTCTGGGGACTCACCTCACAGCCTTTGACGCAGTGGACCACAGCAGGGTGAGGGTACCACTTGAGGCCAGCCGTGCAGACGACTCTCTGTGGAGACAGGAACGGGTCAGATGGGTTTGGTTCTAGGAGGGAGCATCTCTTTGCTGGCATCACATTCTACCACCCCACCACTTTCTGGATCTTCCAAGTTCTAACCTCTCCTTAGGAATTACGTGGAGAAACTGCCCAGGTATTTGCAATAGCATGAGCCATAAGATTAAAGTAACTCCTGTGTTCACTGTAGGTGTCCTGAGTCTGTATTTTGCTGGCAGGAATAGGGCTGACAAGAAAAATGGAGGGATAGAGACAAGATCGGAAAGGCCCTTCAGAAAATTTGTGGCTCATCATGACTCATGGACAGAGTTAGGGGTAAGATGGGAAGAAGGAGGAAGGATAGAGAAAGAGGAGGAAGAAGGTAAGGAGGGAGGGAGGGAGTAGTGTGTGTGTGTACAAGTGTGTGCATGTCCGTGTGTGTGCATGTAACTATGTGTGCATGTGTGTGGCTGCCGCAGGAAGATGGGGAATGGTGTGGAGCAGGGAGAAGGCAAACACGGGCCACTGTGGGAACTCCTTCAAAAGGCACATTCTTTGGGGCCACATGGCATCTAATAAATCCAAATCTCTACAGTTCAGGGCTTGGGACTGACTGCATTTCAAAAACAAGCCTCCCAATGATTCTGATCCCCAGTGCTTTTTGAGAGCCAGAAGATGAATGAACTAACCTTGAATTTGGGACTTGTGGAGACAGAACCTTTTGGACCTCCACCTGCTGCCCTGCCATATGGGCCTGCTCGCACTTCCCCGAGATGGCCCACACGTTCTTTCCCTATCACTGTGACTGTTCCTGCTGCTCCCCTTCCCCAAACAGCTCGTCCCCATCTTTTCACCTGGAGAATATTTCATTCTCTCTGAACTTTCTGCTCCAGACTCCCTGCCTCTGTGCTGCTCTCCCCTCCCCCACCCTCAGGCAGAGCTGACAGGTATGCATATATGTATTTATTTATAGCCTCCTTTAATAACAAGTGCTGCTATGATAATGACAACTACAACGTATGGAGTGCATTCACGGTACTAATTACTTTATGCATGATCTTATTTCTTTCTTGCCAGGCAGTGAGGTGGGCATTACTCTCAGGTCATAAGGACGATTAATTCCCTAGGCTCCATAGCGGTTACGTGGGGAAATCAGGATTTGAAACGTAGCAGTCACTTTGGAAATAATGAAAAGCAGCTCATAGCATAGCATCCAACATGAGGATAATTTTAAAAGTAGGTGAAAAAAGAAAGATAAAACTAGGGAAATGAAATAGCATCAAGAATGGGGCTAACATAACCATCCTAGAAGCTCCCTTCTCTCGTCTACAGATAAATGACTTGTTTTCCATCCCAGATTAACAGTGATTTCTTTTAAAAAGTAAAAAACGAGATAAAAATGACCGGGAGGCAAATGCTTAGATTTGTAGTGAGAAGTAACTGTGTCTGCGGCCAGCCATGGAAGTCTATATGATCAGGGCTTGCTCTCCTGGCTGAGAGCCAGTTGATAAATTTTAATTAAGAAATAGCCCAGCCGGTGGGGATCAGTGGTTGAGGGTTGAATTAAAATTAAAATTCATGGTTGAATTCCAGGTTAGGGCACATGCCAGGTTGCGAACTTAATCCCCAGTAGGAGGCTTGCAGGAGGCAGCTGATCAATGATTCTTATTGATATTCCTCTCTCCCTCTCTCTCTGAAATTAATGAAAATATATTTTAAAAAGAAATAGTCACATGGTCAGAATGTGGAAAAGCCATGTGACTGGCTCATTCTTTCCCTGAGGGCAGACCTATCTGGAACCCAAATAGTAGCTAGGTTTCTTGGTGAGCTTGAAACTGAGGATCACATGACTTCAAGACATGACTGAAACTGGTATGGGCGCCTTTCTTCTCTGTCACACTGCATCTCTGGTTCACTTTGGATCTTCAGGCCTAGACTGGTGCCTGGCACATGGAGGAAGTGTAGGAAGTATTTATGTTATAAATGAATGAATGGATCCATCTCAGGATAGAGATGATTTTATCAATGGACTGTATTTTCACATTTCCCCCCTTCTCCTAGAGCAGTGGTTGGCAAACTCATTAGTCAACAGAGTCAAATGGCAACAGTACAATGATTGAAATTTCTTTTGAGAGCCGAAAACCGACTTCTGCGCATGGGCCACAAAGTTTTAATTGCACTGTATGTGTGCGCCTGCACATGGTGTTTTGTGGAAGAGCCATACTTCAAGGGGCCAAAGAGCTGCATGTGGCTTGAGAGCCGCAGTATGCTGACCACTGTCCTAGAGGATCAGGACATTTACTATGCCTACCACAGTGTCTAGTTTAAAGAACCAGGTTAGTATAGAATGAATTAAAGATCTTGGACAAAAAGCCTACTTCGAAAATCTGCCAGCAGTGTTGAAATGTGAAATCTATCTAGCTCCCCTACTGCCTGCATTGACAAGTCTGCCTTTTCCCAATAGAGTTAGGCAAAGCAATATAAGGAAAAGGACCTAGGGTGCTGAGGTATGACAGGCATGGTTGCAATTATGACTTAAAATTGCTCTGTAAATTTCCGCTCCCAGATTTGGTTCTCCCATTTGTTAAATGGGCACTAAAAGTGTCCTAGGCTTGTGATGACACACAGAGATAAATAATATGGAAATGGTTTACTAGGACTGATTAGTTAAGGTTCTTAAGGGCAGAGCCTAGGTTAGAGACTTCTCTGTCTCTCCTCAGGACCAGGCATGGAGCACAGCAAACACATATGTGTTGACCAAGTGAAGAAATGTGAGTGCCCCCCCATGTTCCTCCCTTCCAGCTTAGCTGCTATTGTGCCCCGATTCCCAGCCATGGGGCTACAAATAGAGAGAGTCGCCTGCTTTCATTCTCTGAGAAACTTTAACTTCCATTTCTGGGCCGGAGAGTTTGTTCCCAGCCAAAATACAGGATATTGGAGGGGCACTCGGTAATGGTTAAAGTAGTAGAAACAGCAGGGTTAGGATCCACTAGGGATTTGATGCCCATCCCTTCCCTTACTTATTCGGGAGCTAATTTAATCCGTCCGTAGGAGTGTCTTGGTGTGGTTATACATGTTTCTGTCAGTTGAGGTTTACCTGACGGGAGTTCAGAAAAAGGACTTTTATACCATCTGCATGAGCCTATTTATCTTTCCAAGGTGTTAGGAGTTTCCACTATTCCTCAGAGCTGCACGCCCCACCTGTCTCACTACAGGGCCCCTCTGTATGCGAGGAGAGCTGGGAAAGGGGACAAGCAGCAGGAGATGGAGGAAAGGGTGGACTGTTTACAGCACATTTTGTGAGATCCCAATGGGGCCCCTTGGCTTTGCTCCCCTTGATGCCAGTGAGACCTCTAGTCCCATCAGAGTCCTTTCAGACCAGGATTTGTAAGGCAGCTTTCATTTCCTGCTTTGGTGCATAGGAAGAATATACTGTCTTCCTAGCTGCAATGACCACCAGTATCAATGCCATCACTACCATCATCAACACCATCATAACCTCTACCACCACCACCACCATCACCATACCATCACATCAACTCTATCATCATCATCATCTCTACCTTAATCACCACCATCATCACCAACTCCACTATCATCACCTCCCTCACTACTACCCCCACTGTTAACAACACCAACCCTAACATTATCACCTCCCCATTACCACCACCCTCACAACCACACCCACCATCAACATCAACCCTAACATCATCACCTCCACCCTCACTACCACCACCATTATCATCAACCTCACTATCATCACCTCCATCCTCATCACTACCACCATTATCACCACCACCACCAACTCTATCATCATCACTATCACTACCAACCCCACCATCAACACCACCAACCATAATATCATCTCCACCCTCACCACCACCAGCATTATCAACTTCACCAGTACCAGCACCACCACTGTCACCAATAATACCAGAACTACTGCTGCCACACTACCACCACAATTACTATCATCTCCATCATCATCAACCTCATCATATTATTCAGATACTTATCAACATAAAATCCTCTATTAGCAAATATTGTGGTCTAAGACCTGTGCTCAGAACTTTCATCTATTTAATTCTTATCATAACCATGAGATAGGTACTAATTTTGAATCTGGTCTACACAAGAGGAAACTGAAGCACAGAGAAGTTAAACAAATTCCCCAAATCATACACATAGATGATGGGAGTCAGGAATTAAACCCATATCCATCTCATTTCCAAGTCTATACTTTGAATGCCACCCTCTCCTTCAGATTCCCCTAGCCCTGGAAGCTGCAAACATAACTTGGCTTCTCTTTTAACCGATGGATAGACCAAGGTTTACAAAGGTGGAGAGGCTTTGAGACAAACATAGGAGCAGGAAAAATGTCTAAAAGACGGCCCCAGTGAAACCAGACATATAAGAAAATACACTGAGCCTCCTCATCCTGAGCTCAGATCCCACACCCCTCCTGATAGCATATATGAAATTGCCTAACAAGCAGTGCCTATCTCACAGATATTCAATAAAAGCTGACTTATTTTTCTTTCCTTAATTCCCTCCCTCTGGCCCTTTCTTTCTCTTTCCCTCTATTTCCTCCTTCCACCCCTTTCTCCAAAGCCGTTATAAAATTCAAGGCCCCATCTATCTAGAGGAATTATAAATATCTGAGGTTGTGAGCAGCATTTTCCCTTGGAAAATTCTCCAGCTCCTCTGGGTGAGAAGTGCCGGGCAGAGAGGAGGTGCTCCTGAGGAGCTCACGGCAGAGCCTGGACCCTGAATTCTAGGTACCCTGGGCCAGAAGAGTCGATCTCATTCAAAGGTTGTGAGCCAAAAGCTTCCAGGCTACACAACCCACAGAAATGTTTGGTTTGGCACATGACATCCTTAACAGAAGTCAAAATTATTTGCCAATATTTAAAAAGAACCCGAGAGATTTCATATTTTAAAGACTCAAGAAAAAATGAAAAATCTGGCCACCCCAAGTCCATATTTCCACCTTGCCACACTTGGCTAGAGCCGCCCCCTTTGGAAGTAGCCTGTTATCCTCACTTCACCACAGTCGCCACCACTCCCTGTGGTCTCTCCAGCATTCAGCCTGCAGGGCTTTTCAATCTATCCTTGCGTTTGTGTTGTATTGTCTCATTTATTAGGTTGGAAGAAGATTTCCCTATTACTTTCAAAGCGCATGTGTATGTACCTGTGGGGGGGGGGGGGTAGGGAGAAGAGGGGGGATTCAAGGGGAACTCCCACGGGGGAGTACTTTAAAAAAATTAAGGGATAGAGTGTTTTGTTCTTAAAATCAAACTAAAATATTTTAGTACACCTGAACCTAATATAACCTTATATGCCAATTATATACCAAAAATAAAACCAACAGGGATTACTTTGGTGGTGGGGGCACTGCCTGTCATGGAGAGGGGAGGACTCTCAGGAGCTGGAAATGTTCCCACCCAGACTTGGGTACTGGTTTCATGAGTGGACACAAATATAAACATTTACCACAACGTATGCTTAAGATGACCATGTAAGTTATAGATCAGTTGGGAGTAAAGAGCCTCAACTGTATCTGAAAGTCCTCTTTGTTAAGTTGGGTAGCATATACATGAGGGTTTGTTATATTTCCTCTAAGTCTGAAATCATTATTGTAAATATTGCTATTATGAAACATATATATATATAAATATTCAACATAAAAAAATGTGTTTGGCCGGCTTCACCCATTAAGTGAAGTGGGTCCATTTCAGCCCACCTGCCAGGATCCTGCAGATGTTTGAGTTTGTGGCTCTCTGATCTCAGCCTCTCTCTCATTTCACAGATGGGGAGACCGTGGCCTAAAAAGTGATAAGATTTGTCCAAGGACATACAGCAAGAAGGTTCCTGGGCTTGACCTAGAACCGTGGTCACCTCACTCAGCAATCATAAATATTTAGTGAGCACCTACTGTGAGGTAGGCACTGCGGGCGTATCATGGTAAATAAGATGACCACGGGCCTGCCTTCACAAAGGTCACTGTTGTGGTAGCACATGATGTGTCAGTGGTGATACAGTCCTCATCTAAGCAGTCCTCGTTCTCTCCTTCTATGCCAGTGCTTAGAACTGAGCCCGTCATGTACTGAGCACCAGTGTTGGGCTGCAGCCAGCCTGCCTGGGCTCACAAGAGGCAACAGTGAGGTTCTCTCTTCCTAACTTTGTGTACAGTGACAGTGACTTGGAAAACTTGGTATTTGCCATGGTGAGAATATTTACACCACAGTAAGTGGCAAATGCTACAAATCAGTTCATCTTCAGGGGAGGGGCAGTTGCTAACTATTTACCAGCATATCTCTGATATTGGTCAATAAACATTTTGCCTTTATTATTACTGTACATTCAAGATAGGCTGCATGGGTAGCTCAAGTAAGCTGCAAGATCAAACTGACATGGGTCCCCGTTTACTTCCTCTTAGGCATGAGGCTTCCTCTCTGAGACTCCATTTCCTCCACTGGAAAAACAGAGGCCACTACATACCTGATAGGGGAGTGTGTGTGCACATGTGTATGTGTAAATTGGAGTTTGGGGTGAAAATAAGCAATGGAAAGTGCCTGACCCAATGTTCGATGCACAGGAGGCATCCACGAACTGTCAGTTCTCGCCTCTTACCTTCTTACCCTGGGACAAAGGTGACAGGAGTTGGGGCAGACCCTTGCCCCAGGCATCTACCTCACACTGGTCCTGGGAGGCAGAGCTGTGCAGCGCCTGCTCCGGCCTGGTGCCGCCTCGCCTGCACCAGCAGCTCTATTTCTGCAGCTCTCGTCACACAAGGGGCAAGTGTGCAGCGGAGGCCAGCTTTTCTGCCGTATTCCTGGAAATCATCAATCTCTGCCCTTCACCCTCCTCCCTTTTTCTACCACATTTTTTTCCTCCTGGATAATGAGGCCTCCGGAGACCAGTGGAGGTCTGAACCTCGTTATGGCTCTCTTGGTAGGCCGGCATCAATAAAGGCCGGCCGACCAGGGAACCGGGTGGGGGCTGGGGCAGACAGGCAGCGGGTGGGCAACTGAGGAGGGGGGCTCGCAGGCTTTCAAATCCCTGGATTGATTTCACAGTGAATTATAACTGAATTTTTTAGTGCCCGGGGCTCTCAGAGGGAGGAAGGGGAATTCACCTGGGGTGGGGAGGGTGTGGAGCAAAGGCCTGAGTAGAAGCTGGGCCAAGGCGCCACCGTCTGGGCCAGGCAAAGGAGCCCGCGGTCCTGGGTGTGAGTGTCCCTCCTGTGGGCGTGGGCGTGTGGGAGTCTGGGTAGGAGCGAGAGGGAGGTACGAGGGAAGGAGCTGAGATCATGGTCCAAGCTCTGCTCCTGTGTGACCCCGGGTGAAGGATGGGGAAAGGCATGGCCAGTGGAGAAAGGACTGGAGGAGTGCGAACTGAGGGAAACAGGGCGGCCTGGTGGGTGTGGGAGAATCAGAGGAAGAAGACAGAGACCAGGGAGACAGAGGGGGCGGACATAGAGGGAAAGTGGGCGGGGAAGGCAGAGGGAGGTGACAGTCCTGTCAGGAGAGGGAAGAGAGACTCCGGGAAAACAGGCAGGAAAGGGAGATAAAGTTGGAGATGGCACAGAGAGCAGCAGAAGAGGAAGGGGAGGAGACTGCTGGGGGGGGGGGGGGGAGGGCAGCAGAGAGGGGCTGGCCAGGTCCATAGACCCCGAGTGCTGAGTAAGCCCTCACAATCCTGCCCTCCTAATTTGAGAAACAGGACACCTGGTATCAGGTTCTGCCCCAGCTATCTGGGGCACGATCTGCAGGTGGGTAGACCCGAGGCCTCCCAGCACCGGGCAGGAACCTCAGCCCTGCACCCCGAAGCCTCTGCCTCCCACTTTCTCCGGGGAAGGGTAGTGCCCGGAGCCAGTTCCTGTGGCCTGGAAGGCGTGCTGCTCTGGAGGACAAGAGTGGGCCCCCACATCAGCTTGGGGTCCCTGACTGATCACCTAAAGGAAGTGGGAGTGGCCAGCCCCCAAATGAAATGGGCAATTCCCTTGGCTATCAGGAGGCGGCGCTTCCAAGGTCTGGCCAGTGGAGCAGGGCATGTGGCTCAGGCTTGGGTTCGAGCTGTCAGTCCTGAGATCTCACAGTCCACAGGTTGAGAAGTTAGATAGTGCTGCCAGCCCTGCACCACAGAACCATTCCAAGGTTTAAATGCAGTCTTGTGTGCCAGTACTGGGCACATGACCATAGTAAGTGCTTCACAAACTGTAGGTGTTACTAGTTCCCCATATCACATATTAATTGCTTTCCACCAAATGGGAAAAGCCCAGGGAAGATGCTAGAAATCTAGGCTGTGGGAGGTAGAAGGCTTCCAAGAGCTCACAATGAGAAGCCTGAGAGCACCTCTCTCATGAGTGCGTGTGTGACCCAACTCGGCTCTCTACTCATGGGTGCATGTCCAGGTTTCCTCTTCTGTAACTAGAAACGTCAGTCCCCTAGGCTGTCATCAGGATTAATTGGTACAGGAAAGCTTTAAGCCTGAGCACAGGACCCAACAGAGGGCAAGTCAGTATTAAAGGCCCGGAGAGTGACTGGGAGCCAGTCCCCACCGCACAGGGAGGCGTGGCGATGTGATGGTGTAACACAGGTAAAGCCATGAGTGCAGCACCCAGGCAACGCAAGTGTTCAACAAGGGCATTTTCCTCCCCTTAGCCCAGGTAGGCAGCCCCTGTCACTTACCTGCACCCGCGTGGGGTTCAGCCAGTGAGGGATGTCACGGACGGTCACGTTCGTGGGCAAGATAATGGGCTCGCTGTTGTGGTCCAGGCAGGTGGCGGCACACTCGGACCCTGTGGGGAAGCAGAGTGTGAGCTGGCCACTCAGCCCGTCTCCTAACGCCCAGAGCTGCTCTGCCCCCGTGTGGGCCCTGCCGCGCCATGGTCCCCAGGGGACTGGGCTGCCCACCCTGAGGGCAGTGGGAGGGAGGGAGCTCCCAGCAGGGCTGCCCCCGGTCTCCCTGACTGTTCTCTCATCTCCAGTCCAGCTGGCACCCGCTGCCATTTGCATCGGCCCAAGCCCAGTTCGGTCTTGTACTTCCTTTGCTTGAAGACCTTTCCAAGTTCCCCACATCCAGGGCAAGGACCAAGCCCCTTCTCCAGCCTTCATGGTCTCATCTCCCACTAACCACCTTCACACTTTGTTTAGTTCAGCTAGCCTGTGCCTGGCTTTCCCTCTGAGCCCCACACATCCTTGCCTTTGTCCTGCTCTCATTCTCTCCCCCTGATCCCACCACCTGGTTTCTCACAGTCAAATCCTACTGGCTATATATAATTCTGTTAGCCATTCTAAAGGTTCCCCTCCAAATGTGTGTGTAATACATAGAGGGTGGGGCAAAAGTAGGTTTGAAGTTGTTCCTATGGAAAATAGTAAGTGTGTGTGTGTGGCTAATATGTATAGTATCCCCTCAGGAGTTTGACCAGGAGACAGGGAGTTCGGTCACTCACTATGACGTGTTCTGACCACCAGGGGGTGCGGAATGAAGGTAGGCCCAGGCTGGTAGCCAGAAGGTCCCGGATGGCTCTGATTGCAGGCCAGGCCCAGGGACCCTACCCATGCACGATTTCATGCATCAGGCCTCTAGTTAATAGATAATGATACAAGAATAAACTCTGTGTTTCAAGTTTAGCATGGTTCAGTGGTGTAGTGTCAACCTATAAACCAGGTAGTCACAGTTCGATTCCCTGTCAGGGTACATCCCAGGTTGTGGGTTTGATCCCTAGAAGGGCGCATGTAAGAGGCAACCAAGCAACAATTTCTCTCATCATTGATGTTTCTCTCTCTCTCTCTCCCTTCCTCTCTGAAATCAATAATAAATATATTAAAAAACAAAACCCTACTCTTGCCCCACCCTGTACACATGGATACACACACACTTCTCACGCATGCGTAATTTATCCCATGTACTTCCTGCTGCAGCTTGTCCTCCCTTCAGTGGAAGAGGCATGGGGGCTGAAGAGGAAGCGAGGGTGGGTGGCAGGTGCCGGACAGGTTAGAACTTCCTCACTTTAAGCACCAGGATGGTGAAGCAACCTGCCTTGTGAGTGCCTTTCAGAGGTTGCTCCTGCACATCTAGCCCCTAAGAGAGGTGTCCGCAAGCCCCTTTCACAGGTGGCCAGAGCTCAGGTTATAGAGCTGGCGGTCCAGTACCATGAATGAGAGCCCGTCTCTCTGACTTCCAAGCCCAGCGATGGAAATAAAGGAGCCTCACAGAGGAAGAGGAAGGGAGGCAGTGGAAGAGGACGGGGTGGGGGTGGGGGGGCAGTGAAGGGCCAGAAGAGAAGAAAACAAGGGGGGGATACAAACAGTCAAAGGTGAGTGATGAGAATAAAGGGGACTCTGGCTGAGCAGTGGGGGGAGCTCAGAGCTGGTGGTTGCCATGAGATCCACTCAGGAGTTTCCAGAGAGCAAGGACAAGGCCAGGCTTCCGGGATAAATGCTTCTCAAAAAAGAAGGGACAGCCTCTGAGACACAGACCAAAGCTGTCCTAACCCAAGAGGGGAGAAAGGAAAATCTCTGGTCAGCACGGGAGACAGTGGCCTCCCCGTGATGCCACCTGTCTTCCTCTTCTCTGTGCTCCCTCCTCTGCATTCTCCTCCCGCACGCCTGGAGACCAGCTCCCTCTCCCAGGCTGCTGTGTTGTGATACATGAGCCCTAATTGGCATCATCACAGAACAGTGATCTCACCAGGCCCCTGCCTGCCTCTCCTTCCCCAAGGAGTAGGGAGGTGGCAGTTTTGGTGGCAGTAGCCATGAGGGCTCCTCACTGCCACAGAGCCTCCCTGTCCTGCTGGGGGGCTGGCCCAAGCTACAACTCTGGGCAGCCCTAGATGTGCCCTCCAGCTCCCAAGTCCCACACAGACCCAACCTCTGTTTTCAAGTCCCTCTCCTTGGAGAGGTGGGCTCTCCGCAGGGAGGGGCTCCACCTGGGAGGAATGGTGTCTGATGTCTGAAGGGCCTTCGGAGGAGAGGAGGGGAGGGAGCTGGTTCCCAGGAGGTGAGGAGGAAGAGGGAGCTGGTACCAGGAGATGAGGAGGGGAGGGAGCTGGTTCCCAGGAGGTGAGGAGGGGAGGGAGCTAGGTGTCCAGGTGGGACCATGCCCTCCCTTTTCCTCCTCTCGCAGTGTCCCCATTGCTTCTCCTGGCTAAGCTCCCCTGTGTGCCCCCACCAACCAACTGACCCATTCATCAAGGGCATCTATCTGTGTGGCAGTGGGAGCGTGGGCTGCAGGGGAGGGAAGGAGATTCAGGTTCCAAGGTGGGTCAGACAGACTTCCTTCCCTCTCTGCTCTGATCATGAAGGGATGCTGCTGCCACCTCTGCCCACTGCTAGTCTGTACTGAGGGCACGCAGAGCCAGGCTCTGCGGCTCATTTTCGAATGGTTGTGTTATTGGGAATGCAGTATATACACAAGGTGGGCGGGAGATGTATCGGTGTGTTTGCCTTTTGTGCATCTTTCTGTGTGTGATATGTTTGGTGCCTAAGAGGTGTTTGTGCCCATAATATGTCTATATTGATGTCACGTGTGAGCATGAGCTCCGTGTGCATGTGTGGATGTGTTTGTGTGGGTGCTGTGTTCGTGCGGCATTTGGCTGATGTGTACGTGCTGAGCATGAGTTAACTGAAGGATGTGTGTGTTTGGGTCTACGTTTCGTTCCCAAACATGTGTGCTTGTGTTTATTTATGCATGTGTGAATATATTTGAATGCGCCAGTGGGTGTAGACATAAAGTCTGTTTTTATAGGTTATTTTTTTTTTAAATAAAGTAACTCAATCAGTGTTTTGCTTACTGCCAGTTGTATGACTGAATGTTCACTGCGTATCCTAAACTGGGGGTAGGGACACCATCACAGACATAGTGTCCAGAGCTGTGCACACCCATCAGCGGTGACAGGCAGAGCGCTGGCCTTGGGAAGGAGCAGCCAACATACTCGCTGTTGCTCACCTGTTGCCCCACATTCTAGAATGTCCACACTGGCAAGCCCTAGGAGATCCCACCTGTCTTCATGCCTTCTGTCAAGGCCCTTTGGACATGGCTCTGTAGGATCTTAAAGTGCCCTCTGAATCTTCACAGGAGCAGGGCTAAACGTAGGAAAGAGCGCTGGTTTCTCCTCTAGATTTAGGTCTGGGCTCTGAGGCGGCTTCCGCCTCCAGCAGGATGCTCAGACCCGCCCACCTCTGCTCTCAGGAAGTGGCCACTCATCTTGCTGGGTGCAGGACAGGCTGCCTCTGCGTGCTGGGGAGGGAGTGTGTGCACAGATAACCTTCTGCTCCAGACATGCCGGGTGATGGTCCCATAAATCACACTGGCCATGAGAAAGGACATTCAATTCCCTGGGCTTTTCATCATGGTCAATTAGGGAATCCGCCCAAAAGGTCAGCATCCCTGTCCTCGGCTGAGCTCAGGCTCCATGCACACCCGTCCCCCAGAAAGCCCCAGGAAGGTGATTAATGTGTCTGTCCCGGCTCCTGGTTTCCACCAGGCCAAGGCCTGGCATCGAAGCCCAGGCCGTCTCCTCGCTGCGAGTACTTTGCAAACTGGCCTATTACCACGCAAATGGTGTTTTGAAGCGGCTATTTGTTTATCCTCATTTCAGAGGCAACCAAGACGCCATGGGAAGAACTCGGGCTTTGGAGCAGGTGCTGCTCTCCCTTTAAGTACCGTGTGCTCAGTTGTTGAAGGTTACTGAGAGGACAGGACATACGCCTCTAAGTGCTGACCCATGGAGATACTCATGAGTGATTACTTATGTAAATGTTAAGATTCATAATAAAGGCAGCCACACCGAACCATATTGCTTTCTTATCTCCCTCTCCCTGCCACATGCTTCCTCTGTCTGGAATATCATTTCGTGCCCTACAAGGTCTTTCAAAGCCCTGTGTAGGTGAGCCTACTATACACCCCCTCCACCCCCACTGCATCAACACCCCAGCTCTCTCTAGGAGGAAGGAGCCTGGTCACATCTGTCTCCCTTACCCCTCCCTGGGCCTCCCACAGGGCCCCACAGGGCAGAGGCACCCAGCTACCCAGTGAGGCACCAGCCTGGGCTCTCAGAAGCTCTCGCCCCTCCCACGCTGCCCGCCTGTACCCGTCCTACCTATGGCGTAGCCTTCGGGACACTGCAGTTTGAGGTTGCTGTTGAGCTGGTTCGGGGCTGAGCACTGGCCCTGCATTTCCTGGCAGAGGTGGAAGGAGCCGCTCCAGGTTCCATCTTTCCGACAGTGGATGACGTTGCTCCCCCGGCCCTGAGAACCACGGAAACACAGTCAGACCACGAGACACCACCCTCAACGGAAGCTTCGCAAGTGAACAAGGAAACCAGAGCAATTGGTTAACATGGTGGAACCAATCGCATTGGTAATACCTCCATTGGTCATACCTCCGTTCTACAGACGGGGAAACTGAGGAGGGCTCAGTGTGGGCCCTTTCTGCAAATCCCTTTCCAGGTCTGAACTGGCCAAAGCTTCTCAGAGAGCCTAACTCCCAGGCTCCCGGAGTCCTGACTCAGTGTCCCTACAGAGATTTCAATCAGAGGGATTTGTTTTGTTGGTTGTTTTTATTAACTGAGAAGGCAGGGGACCCAATGCACCCCAGCCCATACGGTGAGAGCACGGGCCCGGGACTGTTCCTGAGGAGGCAGGGACACACCGGAGCTTGCTTCCTCTCAGCCAAGGAGAGAGCACCCCATGCCAGGCCTCTGCCATCTGCTCATGGCACAGCCTGGGCCTTGCCGGGAAGCTTTTTCTTGCCCTCCCTTCCTCCCTCCCGTCCTTCCTTCCTTCCTCATCATCCCATTCCATTCATTCCAGCAATAATGGTACCAAAAAGCTGGCATGGGGATACTTTCACCTGTGCCCTCCTTAGAGTCTTTAAAATAAACAATACTCGGTTCCTCAATCTTCTGCACCACAGAGGCGGATGCAGCTTGCAGACCCAGGCCTTCCTGCAAACGCCTTTCCGCATCTAAGGTTCTAATGGGGGTCCAGCCCTGTAGAAATCTCAGAATTGCCTCTGAATTCAAGAACCATTTCTTAGTGCCCATTCTGTGCCCAGCTCTGTGGGGTCCAAAAGCAAAGCAAGCCAGTATCTGGTCCCACTGAGCCGGGGAAGAAAAGACAGTCATGTGATCAGCCAGCCATGTCAGTGTGACTGTGCTTGGGGACAGTCACCAGTTGTACAAGGGTAATCAGGGAAGGCTTCATAGAGGAGGTGATATATAGAAATAGGGGAAGGGTGAGCTAGAAAGGCCAATAAGGTGTGAGGCCTTAAATGTCAGCTTATGTTTGGATTCTACCTCTTGGAAACAGAGAACTGTGGGTGCTTTCTGCCCAGGGGTCCATCTGCCTGAGAACAAGCTGTGTATCCTCTCCCTCTTTCAAGGTCATGAGGAGAGAAAATACATGAGGTAGAGGCGCTGACTGTGCCCACCAGGGCGCCAACCTGTGGAACGGTCTGTGTCCATTCCCAGAGTGCCCCAGCCTTAACTCTGCCTCATTTTCCTGCTCCTTGCTCCCTGAAGCACCATCACCAACCTTGAACTTTAGTTTAAATTGCCTCCATTATTGTAAGCTGGATCACATGGCCATGCTCTGTACTCACGGCCCTTCTGTCTGTTGTTTCTATCTCCTCCTGCCCACAGTCATCATCTGGCACGAGCCATTGTCCTAATGCCTCCCGATTCTGCAGAGCACACTGCCTTAAGATTTCTGACATGCATCACCCCGTTGTCTATCACCAGTTCCCTCCTAGCTGATGAGCTCCCCGAGGCCTAAGAAGGTGCCCTATTCACCTGTGCAGCCGCAGGGCCTTCTGCAAACTTGAATAGGTCCCGGCCACTCCGTTCACTCATTCATCACTTAACGGATATTTCTTCTATTCACTTAAGAACTGTTTGCTTATCAAAAGGTGGGATGAACAGGTAGAGTTATAGAATGAAGTTGGCTATTAAATGAAGATAAATGAACACATGGATGAGGATATCAATGAGTAGGTGAGTGAATGAAGAAATGAGG
Organism: Vespertilio murinus; assembly: GCA_963924515.1. Lineage (NCBI taxonomy): Eukaryota > Metazoa > Chordata > Mammalia > Chiroptera > Vespertilionidae > Vespertilio > Vespertilio murinus. The sequence goes on from OZ004708.1 coordinate 175,189,723, forward strand.
AGATGAATGAATGAGTGCATGCCAAGGAAACAAATAAACTCTGTGGAAGGGCTAATGCAGGCTAACGCTCCCATCTGGGAAAACAGCTGCAAGGAGACAGGATTCAGAAGAGAAAGTGGGGCCCTCTCTGGGCTCCTCCTGGGCCAGCACGAGGCGGGGCCAATGTCAGTGGGAATCTCCGTGTCCGGGGGTGAAGGGTGGCCCATCCCCAGCATGTAGCTGCAGGCCGCCTTGCACAGTCCACCCTGAGATGCTCTGTGTGAGCTCAGGGGAAGTTTAAGAGGCTTCCTGTGGCTACAGAGAACCCCAACTCTCCCTCACGGAGCCCCAGGCTCCAGGCCCCATGATTCTGCTGGGCCCCCATGGGAGTAGGAAATTGACCCCAATTTCCTGGAGCCTTGGCCCAAGGATATGATGCACTTGGCCTCCAGCCCCTGCAGGGCTGCAGACCTCAGCACTAAATGGGCCAGGGCTGGCTGGGGAGCTCAGTTTGCAACAGAGAATGTATCAGAACTCGCTGGAATCTGTTCGGGGAATTTCAAACCGGGAAGGCTCCACCATAAAAGGCGGGAGCATGAAGGCACCGGTCTTGCGGCCTCCAGTCTCTCTCTCCTGCCCAGCTCATCTGGCACTCTGTGTTGTTGACTAAATCTGCTGTAGGTAGACTCTTGCTGCTAAGATGCCTTCGCCTCCCACACCAGGCATGCTCCCAGGCTGGCATTCCCTGGCTTCCACTGAGGAACCCACACAATAGGTCCAGCCCCACCTCTTGCTATGTACATGTCCTTCCTTCTGGTCTCCTGGTCACCTGGCCTCTCCAGCACACTTTTCTTGCTCCCCACAACCACACCTTTGATGCGCCCTCAGCAAAGCACTCTCTGGAGCCTCTCCGGATGTTCAAACTGTCCTCTAGGACTAGATCTCAGGGCACTCGGGGCTTTCCTACCACCTGAACATCCGCGGAGTAGGTCCTTGATGTGAGTTGGACCACAGAAGACCTGAGCATCCAATCTGGGAAGACCGGAGACCACTGAAGTACCTGGCTCTGAATGGACCATTTTGCACACTAAGTTGAAATCCTTCTTAAGAGGGTTGTGTCCCTCAGCAAGTCTGCTTCTCTGACCCTGTGTATATATCTGCAAGAAAAAGCATTTTGCATACTGGCCAGTGTGGTTCAGTGATCACAGCATCGACTCACAGACTGGTCCTAGGTTTGATTCCTGGTCAAGGGCATGTACCTGGGTTGTAGGTCCACACAGAGGAAGAGATAGAAGCATCAATGATGAGAGAGAATCTGATGGAGTCCGCAATCCGGGCATGTGCCCCTGACCAGGAATCGAACTGTGACCTGGTTCATAGGTCGACACAACCACTGAGCCATGCTGGCTGGGCAGCCTAAGTGAAGCTTTTAGAGCTTGGCACACACATCAGGCTTTCTAAGAGTTAGCTAAGACTCTTAACCACTCTGCTATACTGTATCTAAGGGTACTTCAGAATCAACCAACCATCACCCATGTTTTAGAAATGCCAGCCATAAGAATGGAGAGGCGACATGCCCACTCCTATAGGTGCCAATGCTGAGGCCAGGTCTCTTGACCGTAAGCCTCTGTGAATTTACCAGCATGAGGGAAGGGAAGAGTGAGGAGAGGGAGATGGAGAATTATACGTCTATTTAGCAGAAATACAAATAAAATAACGGCAGCAAGAAATGTGGCTGTATCAGGGCAAGGTGGAACCAGGAAGTGCACTGCAGGATTGAAACAGTTGAACTCTGGAGGCAGCCCGGCCAGCCCCCAGGAACCCCATTTCTATCACATCCAGGCTGTATAAAATCGGGCAAAGCACTTGACCTCACTGAACCCCAGGTCCCTGGTCTGTGAAATGGGACAGCAATGCCAGATGCCATAGGACATAGATTCAGCCGTCTCTGTAAAGTATTAGCGACAGGCGTGGAGCAGATGCTCAATAATTGCAGCTGCTGTTAATTACTGGTCTCTGTTCCCAGTCATATACATTCACTTCCTGCAAGCTAGGTGCAGCATGGGCAGGAAAACATGGCTTGTGTGATGACTTGGTTAGGAAATCTGAGACTTTAAGACCTGATTTAGCCCGGGACTTGCTGTTGGGTGATTTGGCTAAGTCCCTCTGCTCTCTGGGCTCCAGTGGTACCACTGATAGAATAAGTGGATGGAGTGGGAGAAACTCTGACATCCTGCCCACTGCTCACATCACATGGGTGATGTTTCTGACTTCCTCTAGGAAGCCCGGGTGCGTGGGCAAGCACTGGGCGACCCTGAGACTGGGTGTGGCCCCTGCCTGCAGAAGCACTGGACCCGAGAGCTACCCTGTGCCCACAGCAGAATCCTATTGGCAGCTGCACACCCCTATTGGCAGAAAGGCTTCTACAGCCACCCTCTATGATCCACGGGAGGAACCAAGGGCATGTGGATCCCACTCCCATGCTCCCTCTCTTGCCCCTGCTGAGTTTCTGAAACTCACCATTTAATAATAACTTTGTACACAAAGTCCCTTCAGGCTTTTCCTCTCCTGCTCCAGCCTCTAGGTACCTTCCACAGACCCCGTGCCCACCCTGAGATGGCCCACCCCCCTAGTCACCTACAAATAAGAACTGAGCCTGAATCGTCACCTCGGACAGCTCAGAGCACTTGTGCTGGATTAGTGCGGAGATAATCAGCACTTCTCCCAGTCCCCTGGGGACGAACGCATGGACCCTGCCTTTGCTACTAGCCTGCCCTGGCAACCTCTGGGCTGAGCATCGGTCAACACCGCTGCCTCTTGCAACCGTGGGCAAGCACCGAGCCTCCTGAACCTTCCTTCCTCATCTGGCCAATGGGCATAGTGTGTCTTTTTAAAAGGTTTAGAGTTGTCAAAATAAGAGAAATTCTGCAACACTGGTTCAGCATACAAGGAACACTTAACATTGAGAAAGCTGTTATTAGGAAGGTTCTTTGTCTTGGTTTACAAAGATTCATTCTAGAACACACTGTCCAATAGGGTAGCCACTACACAAGTGTGGACTATTCATATTTAAATGCGAGCTGTGTAAAAGTATATATGGCATCATATTTCATTGCTCAGTCACATTGCAGTGCCCCACAGCCACACATGGCTAGTGGCTACCATAGTGCCCAGCACAATCCACACAGTCTACTGATTTACTGAGACAAAGGTCAGGTGTCCTTATGGTTTCAATGATCCTCCCCCCGACACACACACTCCCTGGCCTCATGCATGCTGGACTTTCTGGGATAACTTGACAGCCATTGCCTTGGTGTTTCGCTCCTGTAAGAGCCCACTTGGAGCACAGGGAATTATCCTCACTAGAGTTTACCTCACAGGTGGTCTGGTTCACTTGTACCTTCCCCAGGGCTGCTGTGCAGTGGGCACAGGTGTGCTGCACCATTCCAGGGGGGACTCAGACATATGCTGCTTTCACGACCTCAGTTCATCCTCACAAAGAAACCACCACCCCACTGCCGTGTTGTATATGAGGAAACTGAAGCTTAAGGAGTTAAATAACTTGCCCAAGTCTCCCCACTAGTAAAGTGGTGGAGCCAGGATCCGAACTCAGACACCAGGTCTACCATCATCCTGGCTCCCAGTGAACCAAACGAGTGGAGGGTTTAACTTGTTAATTTGCTCTTGTGACAGTGGGAGGGTGAACACGCATCTCCCCTACGACAGCCTCTGCCAGGGTCAGAACGCCTTTGGAAGGCCAAGAATTCCTGCTCGTACAAGCTATTGGGTTTAAGATGCTCTGGGCCGTACGTTTCCGAGTGTTTACAGGCAGCAAGAGGGGATCTGAGGTGAATACTAGATTTGGCTCCCGGTCCCCGGGTCTGAGGGTAGAGGAAATTCATTTGCAGTACAAACTAGAAACGTCAATTGTATCAGGAGCCCATTTGGCAGCGCTCCCTCATTCTCTGAGCCGACAAGCCATACCCTGCTCCTTTGCGTCTAGCCTCTCTGCCTGTTGCCAAACTGAACTGCCTGAGTCGTCTGATACATTTACATTTCCCTCTCCTTTAAATGCAAACTGGCCATGAAAGGTACTTGGCAAGCCCCAGGCAGACTGGGTTTCAGTTTGATAACTTGACCGCGGCCAGGATATTATTTGGCTCAGTAGTCGGGGTAACGGTTAGCAACAGTTTTATGTAAGGGAGTGAGAGGGAAGTTGATCAGCCTGCGTGAGGCCGTGGTAATCTCTGGCCTTAGCTTGTGCCAGCCCCGGCTTCTGCTTCCCGGGAAGTGAAGGATGGGAAGGACACACACACACACACACACACACACACACATACACACACACACACACACACACACCCTCAGTGGACACTACCGAGGATTTTCAGGGAGTGCCTACTGAATTCAGTCTGTCCACAGTTGGGGGGACCTGGGTTCTGATTCTGACTCCACTGACCCCCGCTGTGTCACCTTGGGTGGTTGAGAGATTTCTCTGAGGCTTAGTTTTCTGAACTGGAGAATGAGGTGATTGGCCTGGATGTTCCCAGCAGCTCTCTGTCCTGCCCTGTCATTTCCCAAGCCCCGACTAGGTGCCTGGCACTGTCCCAAGTGCTGAAAACATTTCCCGGTGGGGGTGGAAGTAGGGTGGGGAGGTAAGTGGGGGCATAACATGGATTTCAGTGAAGTGTGTCCAGTGCTGTGAAGGAGGACCCTGAGAATGGCACTGAGCCCAGCAGCGCGAGGGGCATCAAGGCAGGGCCCCTGGAGGAAGGTGTCCTGAGCTAAATCATCAAAGGCCGTTAGTGAGGCAGCTGGAAAGGGTGAGAGATGGCAGAGGGGAGTTCATTCTTTCTGGTGATAGAGGAACGGTCTTGTATGCCACCCTGAGGAATTGGGGTTTAATCCTGAGGGAAATGGGAGTTGCTGGTTCATAAGCCTTTAAGCAGGGGAGCTGTCATGATCAGATTTATGCTCCAAACAAACCACTCTGGCTGAAACGTGGACGGCACAGTGGAGAGAGGTCAGAGCATAGGCACAGGGATGTAACCAGGGAGCTTCCTGGTGGCCCAGAAAAGAAATGGTGGTGGCCTACATTAGGATGAGGACTTAGGATGTCTTGGAGGGAGAATGGGTTGGGCTTGGTAATGGCTTGGCTGAGCAGAGGGTGGTGGTTTGGCAGTGTCTGGTATTTGGTGGCCAACGATAAGACGTGTGAGGACTGGCTGGAGGTGGAACCTGCACTGGGCCCAGGTGGCAGGACACTGGCCTCACCTGGATGGATACCCCTGCATGGCTGGGAGACATGGGGCTTGGGGTTCACCCTAACAGGTTGGGTCTGTGAAGGTGGGGTTCCTTATAGACTTCGGTCTTCTTTGGAGATAGCTTGGCCTCTCATTTCTTTCCCCTTCTTGACTCCCTACCTGAGGGGTATAAGGGGGGTATGTGTAAGGATTAAGGACAGTTAATTCACAGAACTCTAGCAGAGGCCAGCAGATTACTGGGCTACCTCTAGGTTATAAGGGGACTAAGATAAAATTCAATCCCTGCCATCTCTTTTCTCTTCTTTTTTCAGTAGTTTTCTCAAAACTGTATCTTTACTCTAAATAGAGTTCCCTTTCTCTTTGTGCTTGAAGTATCTTCTGACTTTAAATACTTAAGTGATCGATGCCGTGATGATGGTGGCAGATGGTTGGCCAAACAGCCTTGGTCACTCCTGTTAGAGTTACTTAACTTTGATCAACTTCATATGCTGGGATTGCATTTATGATTTCCTTCATCAGGGTTCCAATACTAAAGTATTTTCAGAGCTAAAGATCTCAGAACAAATACAATATGGTGTTACAGGGAAGAGAACAAGGCTCAGAGAGGTTCCAAAGAGCATTAGAATCCAACTGCTTAACCTCTGCACTGGTGACACTGCTACTGCACAAACCTGGCATCTGGAGAGTCCCTGGTGAAAGTGGTTCTTGGACTATAGGCTGGTCTTGAGTAATCAGACAGGAGGCGGACCTGAGTATCGATCTCAAGGTCAAGGAGTCTTACCTGGGCGGCATCACTGTCTTCACACTTGATCCTGCACTCGCTGTTGAACTGGAAGCCGTCTGTGCACTGGTAGAGCCCGTGGAACTTCGGTGGCGGCGGGTCACATGTCACAGGAACGCAGGCTCCCTCCTGCCAGCTGCCGTCTTGGGTGCACTGAATCTTGAAGGCACGTCTTCAGGGAAGAGACAAAAGAGGCATCTCAAGGAACAAATCGCGAGAGCCACGCTCTACCCAAACTCCCAGGTGTCTCTGAGGACAGCTGCGTTTCCATTCCTGGTTCCCTACCTCTCCTATGGGGTTGAGAGGGGGCGTGTATAGTGATTAAGGAACATTCCTCCATAGAACTCCTTTAATAGGGACTAGCACGAGTTTTAGATTTTCTAATAGATACATATGAATTGAAGTAAAATCCAAGCCCTGGCTGGGCGGCTTAATTGCTTGGCACATTGTCCCTTGCACCAAAAGATCATGGGTTCAATTCCCAGTCATGGCACATATTTATTTTATTATTTTTTTAAAATATATTTTTATTGATTTTTTTACAGAGAGGAAGAAAGAGGGATAGAGAGTTAGAAACATCGATGAGAGAGAAACATCGACCAGCTGCCTCTTGCACACCCCCTACTGGGGATGTGCCTGCAACCGAGGTACGTGCCCTTGACCGGAATCAAACCCGGGACCCCTCAGTCCGCAGGCTCTATCCACTGAGCCAAACCGGTTTCGGCAAGGGCACATATTTAGGTTGTGGGTTTGATCCCCATTGGGGCACACATGGGAGGTAACTGATCAATGTTTCTCAAATGAAAAAAGCATATCAACTGGTGAGAAGTTGAAAAATTAAAATTAGTTTTTAAAAAAAGGAAAAAGAAAATCCAAGTCTTACTCGTCCCCATCTTCTCCCTTCCCGAGTGCTCCGATTGGTGCTGACACTGATGACATTAACACCCGCCATTTATTGAACAACTGTTATGTGCCAGGCATGTTGCAAACACTTTATATACATATCCTCGTTTATTCTTCACACCATCCTACTGGGAACACTATTATAGTCTTAATCTTCTTGTTGAAAAATAGAGGCCCAGAGAAGGGAAGCCACTTGTATGAGGTCACACAGCCAGTAGGCAGATATTCAAAACCATCCTTCAAGATTCCCATAACACAGAACAGGTTTTGCTTCCAGAAAAGAAAGGAACCCTTGCTTCTAATCAGACAGCCAGCCCCAGCTCTGCTGCTCCCCAGACCCTGCCCCACTTACTTCTTTGACTTCCGCGAGGTGCCTGGCACGTGGTATCCAGGCTTGCACTTGTACTTGCAGAAAGAGCCCACCTTGTGCTTGTTCTCTCGGCACCTGGCAGTCTGCAGGTCTGCGTTGGGCACCGAGGGCGGAGCCAGACACATGAGCTCGCACAGGGCCTCGGGGAAGGACCACAGCCCGTCCTCCATGCAGGTCAGGACGCTGTTGTTGCCTGGAAACGACGGGCAGGCAGGGTTAGCCGACGGGGGTCTGACAGTCACGCTTGTTCATGGGCTGCCTGGACTTAGGCCAACCTGACGAACCAGAGGGTCTTCCACGTGCAATGCCAGACCCTTACCCTTACACCCAGGAACCCTGGGAGATGCAGAGAGCGCCTCAAAAGGAGGAGCCCGGCTTGGGGGGATGACTTATCCATGTCCACCGTGAATTAAGATTCAAGGCTCCTGAACCTTTTTACTGCACAGGAAAGAGACACCCACCCCCTTGCTTTGCCAGGTGGACCGCTGAGCCCAGGGTTGGAAGGCCTTGCCTCCTAATAACTGGCAGAGTAAGCTCCTGCCGAGTCTACTGAGGCTGACCAGTGTGCCGCATGACCTCCAGCTGCGGCTCCGCACTGGGCTCTGCGCCCTCTGTTCATCCCGCTCCCCTCATGCCTGGAAGTGACAGCATCGTGGTATCTGAAGGTCTCACTCTCTCTGTCCCCAATGTTCCTGACGTCCTGCCAAGCAGCCGGGAGAATAGTATGCCCTCCCTCTCCCCCCGCAGCCCGTGCCAGCTCTGACCGATGTACTGACGGCCACCCAGAACCTGGCCGGACGGGGACTTTGTAAATAAAAGTGAAACCCAGGGAGGCCGGTATCTCCCTGCCAGGTCGTATACTATCAGCACAGCCTGCCCCGAGCCTCCCCAGGACAGTTAGAGATGGACCCAGAGCTTGGTTTCTCAATCACCCTGTCCTCTTCAGGGGTATTACTGGACAGTGTTGACAGCAGGCTGGGAGCACAGAGGCCCTGGGATTTGGAGGTCGGAAGGTCTGATCTGAAGGGGGTAGGGAGGGAACGATAGGGGCTGAGCTGATGGTTACTACATGCCGATTGCTGGCTGATGTGTAATCTCCTGTGTTCTCACAGCACTGCTCCTAGTCTGACGCCACTCCGGGAGGGAAGTGACCTAAGTTCTCACAGTCAGTGAAACTGACCTTCAAAACCAATGTTGTGTCACTACAGGAAGGTTACTGTTTTTAATGGGAAGCTGGCCCTGTATGTTCAGCAGAGCCCTTGTTAGCTATTCTGAGAGGCAAACCCCAATATCCCACCTACAGAAAGAAAACAATTGCTCCCGCCTTTCCTGGTGATGAGAAGATACAATGAAACAACGTTTATGAAAAGTGTCCAGAAAATGGTGTCAAGCTCCTATTTTCTCCCTCCCTCCCTCCCTCTCTCCCTCCCTCTCTTCCTCCCTCCCTCCCTCCCTCCCTCTCTCTCCTCCTTCCTAACCCTTTGCCTGCATCGGTAGGTCTGAAAGGACTCTGTGAATTGCACAGAAGCTTTCATTTATTCAACAAGCATCTACATAGCGCTCACTGTATGCCAGCTACCAACAGAGCAGTGGACAAAACTTTAAAAAGAAGCCTCAAACCCTGCCCTCTGGGAGCTTATATTCTCCTTGGATGGAGGAACACTAAGTTATACCAGGAAGAAACTTTTCTGGTGTGCTGAAAGGCAGTGGGCACTATGGAGAGAAAGAACGCAGAGAGGAGGAGGAAGAGAGAGTCCTGTGCGGTTGTATGTAAGCTCCTCTGCCCCCTCCTTCCTGTCGTTGTCAGTGTGAATCATCTGGCGAGCACAGATCATGTAGTATCTGGAAACCCCAGAGGACCCCGCGTTGATAAACTGTGATGCTGCAAAAACAAACCACAGCTATTTCTGCATCAACTAAAAGGCAGGAGGGCTGCGGAAGGAGGAGTCACTGGGCTTCCCGCACTGCCTCTGAGCTTGGGGCAGCGGTGTGAGGTGCTGATGCATAGCAACAGCTTGGAGGAAGAGGCATTATCAAAGATCTGCAGAGAGCACCCTCTCTGTATTGCCCAAGAAGGATAACATATCTGTGAAGGAAGTGTTGGGACTCTTAAAGAGTATCCCACATCTGCTATGCAAATCAAAATTGTGAAATGGACAGTGTGGTTCCTTTGTGGCCAAGATAGCGCAAAATTTTGCAAAATGTTAATCAAGAAGAGAAAAAATGCAAACCAGGAATGTGAATTCTGGGGCGGGGTAAACGGGTGTTAATCCTGCACCGCAGTCAGAGGAAGAAGCACACTAATGCAGGGCCCGGTGATTCAGGACCATGGACATGCCCCCCACCCACATCAAATACAAGCTGGAGGGGCAGACACTGAGCTGTGCATGGGTGTTTCCATGGGCAGCTGTCACCGCTCCTGTGCGTGTGGCTTTTAAAATATATATATCTTATTGATTTTTTTACAGAGAAGAAGGGAGAGGGATAGAGAGTAAGAAACATCGATGAGAAAGAAACATTTATCAACTGCCTCCTGCACACTTCCTACTGGGGATGTGCTTGCAATCAAGGTACATGCCCTTGACCAGAATTGAACCTGGAACCCTTCAGTCCACAGGCCGACACTCTATCCACTGAGCCATGTGTGGCTTTGAAAAAAGCAGGGTATGACATAGGCTGCACATGCCCTGCCTGAATCTCTGGGCCCTGACCTCTCTACTCTGAAGGGTATTTACTGTCCCTGAAACCCTACTACCTATGCATGGATAGGTGTTCTGCCTGCTTGCAGGCTAGGTTCACAGTCCTACAGTGCCTACAGTGTCAATGACCCTGTAAGTAGCACTCAACCAGGGATGGAGGTGGTAGATTCACAGGCTGCTTTCCAGAGCTGCAGAGGGCGTAGTCTACCCTCGCTCCTCAAAAGGATGAGCTCTGGCTGCCTATAGCAGTAACTGGCTTCAGAAGAGACCACTGATGCTTCCCTCACTTCCACACCTCCCTTTCTCCTCCCCCTGTCTGAGGTCCCTCGGGCAACACTAGCTGAAGGACTGCTGAAGGACACCAGGTGAAGCTGGCGTTCCCTGTGGAGGGACGAGTGCTGATGTCAGAGATTGGCTTCCAAACAGCTGTGTGACCCTGACCTGACCTTCCTTTGTTCATCATTTAAAGTCAAGAGGGTATAAATTTGCTTGGCCTATCTACAAATCTGCCTGAGGAAATTTCAATCTCTAATGAGTATTAAAGTCATTATAAACATAGTGCCAAAAGCGATATGTTTTTATTATTTTATTAAAAACAATTATGCAGAAGACCAAATCTCTTTGGAAGTGTTTTGAGATTAAAAGTAACCTAGAGCAGAATCAAGGAAGGAGGGGCTGGGAGATCCAAGGTCGGGTTCATTGTACCATACATGCAGTTGGTACTTCCCAAATCCTAAGGGCAGGGAATACACCCTCTTCATTCTTTTATTTCTGGAACATACCTAGTGCCATGCACACAGTAGGTATTCAATCTCCATTTGTTCAGTGCATGATTATGAATCTACCTGTGACATTGAACTAGCCAACTAACCTCTTTGGCTCTTTGAATTCTTATCCAGCTGTAACATTTTAGGATGTGAAAGGCCATATACTGGCCACTGTATTGTTTTGAGAAAACAAAACTGCCACTAGTGAGGACAAATAAACATGCAGGTGGCTGTGTTAGCCAAACCCGGTGCTGGTGGCATTGGGAAGAGATTGTTTATTTTTCTTGGTAAGAAACAGAAGTCACAGTAGAAGCAGTGAAAAAAGACAGTCGTGGTATAGACCTATGACACCCTCGACTCTGCTCTCTTCAAACTACTAAGGTGATAAAAGGAAACATTCTCTTAGGAAGTGTAGAAAAGTTCCTCTTAAGAGGTGACCTGTAGGAAGGTGCCAGATGAGAACCATGGGATAAAGCCAAATCCTCCAGAGCCTGGCTACTTACTTCAGAAAAAGATGGAAGGGTCTTTGCCTGAGAGAGGAGAGAGAGTTTGGAATTCCTAGAGGGAGGGAGGCTGTGGCAGGATTGTGAAGGGCGAGGATAAGGGGTGGATCGAAGAGCTGAGAGCAGGTGAGAAGGTGAATTGCTGGGCACTGAAGGATGTGGCCAGTCTCCCTGTCCAGCCAGCTCAGTCCCATCAAGGTGCTCAATGGTATCATGGGGTATCTTAGAGAAACTGGTGGATAGACCGAGTTTTAAATCTGAGGTTAAAGAGGCAAAACTGGTATAGAAAAGGCGACAAGAGCCAGAACAGAAAGCAAGTCTTTAAAAACGAGCTTTGTAGGATGAGGGCATGCTCACTGTAGTTTTAGCCATTCCATTAAGCACTCATGATTTTGATTTAGAAATTTTTTGTTTTTTTTTTTAACTTGAGAGTATTTTTCCTCTCATGCATTTCTGTAGCTTCTGTAGGTATGATACTATCTGTCTAGTGTTCATTGGATAAAGTAAGGACCTTGACGCAAGTGATTCCAAGGCTGTAAGTTCCTGGGATATTTGGCAAACATCTTGAAGAGGGCTTGGAATCTCAGTAAAAGGCAAGAAAAATTCACTGGAATGTAAGGGGCTGTGGGCCTGTGGTGTTACCTGTTACACAGGTTCCCGGGTGCACTCGGCTGCTTGTGCTGGGTGGTAGCTGTGCTTCCCGGGACACTCACCTCCAGGCCCTGGGAAAAGCAGGGAGGGTGGAGCCTGTTGCCCAGCTGCCAGGACCCAGTCCCCCGGGGACAAAGAGGAGAGGGGAAGCCCCTGCACACGTTCTCACATGGGTGCCTCTTGGAGAATAAGAGTATTTCCCAAGCACGTTCTCCGCTCTGGCATTTTATACCCGCTGCCTCTTTCACTCCTCAGCCTGGCCCTTTGCTAGGCACTCGTTAGCCTATTTTACAAACGAGGGTATTGAGCTCAGAGATGGGAAATTGCTCACCTAAGATCAAACAATTGGAACAGAACCCCTAGAATCCTGGTCCACTTAATTCTACGTAAAGCCAATGCTCTCTTTGCTTGAACTATATTGCAGGGAAAGGAAAAACAAGAGGAGGGATGGAAGAAAGGGAAGCAAACAAAATAATGGGGGGAAGTTCTGATCAACTCTTTACCCCATGAGACATGAGCAAGCTAAAAAGAGAGATGGGCCAAAACCGGTCTGGCTCAATGGATAGAGCGTTGGCCTGCGGACTGGAAGGTCCCAGGTTTGATTCTGGTCAAGTGCATGCATGTACCTTGGTTGCGGGCACATCCCCAGTAGGGGTGTGCAGGAAGCAGCTGATCGATGATTCTCTCTCATCGATGTTTCTAACTCTCTATCCCTCTCTCTTCCTCTCTGTGAAAAATCAATAAAATAAATGAATGAATGAATGAATGAATGAATAAATAAATAAATAAATAGCAGCTCTAAGCAGAGGGTCATATCTGGAGTTCAAGCACCAGGTGATACTAGGTGACCATGGATTCTAGTGGGTCCATGTGGCCGCTGGAGAATGCTTCCTTGCATTCTCAAGAGAAGGGCAAAGTATGATCTACCATGATCAACACGATGGCCTTTCTGTGGCCTCAAATGCACAACACAGCCGCTGCCCCTCCCATGTCAGCACAGTCTGAATCCCTTTGATGAAGAATTATCATTACCCACGATGAGGGGTATAATGATCAGTGACAATGTATGCACCTCCCATCCCAGCAGTCTTTGATTGAGATGTGTGATTTCCCAGCCGGAAGTTAAGAAGCCACCCCACATCTAGGCAAATGGGGCCAAGAGAAGGGCCCAGGCAGCCTGAATGACAAAGGTTTACAATTTCTACTGGTCTTGTCATCTTTCTCAGGTCAAATCTTCTTAGTAGTCAAAAGAACTATCTATAGCTTTTGGATTCAAATCATCTTAGGTTAAAAATGGGGGTATCTAAGGAATTCATCCCCAAAGCGTTCCCCACTTTTCATTTGGAACAGTTTAGTGAGAATGCTGTGTCTTTCACTCTTAAATATTTCCTGTGGCGTTACCATCATTAATTCATCCAGCCATCCACGCAATGTAGTACTTTATGGAGTTTCACTGTGTGCAGGCCCTGGGTTCGTTGACAGCAGTGTTCAAAGGAATTACACATGGCTACTGCTTTCCAAGAATTCAAGTCCATTAGTCTTTTGAAGCTAGGTATCCCCTTGAAAATTTGGGTAAACAACTGACCCTCTCTGATTGCTAAAATGCCTGAGACTTAATAGAACACGCTATATCTAAGTTTAAGAGAATTCATAGATCTTCCTCCAAGTCCTCAAATCCCTCAGAAGTCTCCTCTTGCACAATCTACAGATGGACCCCAAATGGCCTCTGTGCTTGAGAGAGATACCATTTTGGATACATGATAAAGGGGCAATGTTTCCTCCAATAAACTAAGCAAAGGAGAGGGTCCTGGCCCCTCTGAGAACTGGGTGTAATGTCAAATCCAATACTTGGCTGGAAGCCAAGAGCATGTATCATGATAAGGTGGCTAACTTGCTTCGTGATTTTGCACAAATTCCTCCTTCCCTCTGTTTTCCATCTTCCCAATCGAGCTCAAAAAGCCTTTTTAATCCTAAGATACCCAGCCTCTCACTCCTTCCCAAATGTGTCCTCTTCTTCAGGTTGCCTGATGATGTCTTATCCTCATTCTCACACCTAGAGCCCAGCCCAGGAGAGGCCAGGAATCACCTCCTCCTGCACCCTCTCCTCTCCCCAGCTGGCCTTTCCTAAGGGTGGCAGTTGGCTCTGGAGAAAGATGTGACCAGTGTCAATCCCGCCACGAATGAGGTGGCCTTGGATAATTTCTTCCTCTGTGACAATGGGAATAATTATAATACTTACCTCTTAGGCTTACTGGGCCCTAACCATATCCAGAGCACTAGTCACATCCCTTCCAAATGTTACTCTTTTAACCTACCTTCCCTCTTCCCTCCTCCCTCCCTCCATTTTTATAAAACTTGCAAGATCTTGGAGGGGATTCCATTGCCTTACTTGTCCACACCTTGATTTCCCCTTAACTGCCCACAGGGAGGTGTATATCAGTGCACGCGGTAGCGAGAAATCAGGAGACGGATAAAATCCACCCTGAGGTGTGAGACCCAGGAGGGGAGCCTGGAAGTGGCTCTGGGCTTCCCACAGAGGAGGCAGGGCGAGCCCAGCCAGAGGGCCCTCCGTACCTTTCAACTGCGCTGGGTGGCGACACTGGAAGGAGCATTTGCTGCCAAAGGTGGTGCCCTCGAGGCAGGAGAAGGAGGCAGCGTAGACGTGATGTTGGTCCGGGACGCCACAGTCCACGGGCTCACACGCCACCTGCTTGTTCCACTTGCCCTCGGTGCAGGTCACCGTGACGCTGGGTCTCATCTGGAAGGCAGAGGCAGACACAATGAGTGGCAGCAGAGGGTATCCCAGATATGGGGACACACCCTTCTCCCCAGGCAACAGCTCAGAGCCTTGTCAATCACCCCATGTTTACTGAGCATCTACTATGTAGCAGCACTATTTTAAATGCTGGAGACCCAGCAGGGAGCATCTTTAGCACCCAGTCAGCCGCTCCAGACGGAGAGGAGCTGCGGGCCCAGTGCCTGCACACACCTGGCTCTTGATCAGTTCGTCGTCCCTCCGTATCTGGAGCATGTAACCTGTCCGGCAGCTCACAGTGCACTGGGCACCGTGATAGCGATCACTGCTGGAGCAGTTGAGAGAGGCGTTCTCCACGGTCAGCTCTGGACAGTCGGTGGCCTCACATGCGAAGTGCACACAGCTGGAGAGGGAAGAAACCAGAGGTCAGAGGGAGCTTCCCTGCAGGACCTGGGCACTGCAGCTGAAAGATAAAGGCTCATAGCCTCCTCTAAATGTCAGGAGGCTGCCTGGCTGGGGAGAGGAGGTGATAGAGGGGAGGAAGGAGCTGGCCTAGGTGAGGAAGACTCTGGAAGCAGTAGTCACGTATGGAAACAGACAAATCAGGGTTCAAATCCTTGAGAGTTTTATGTTATTATGCTTTCAACCATGCAGAGCCTCAGTTTTCCCATCTATGAAATGAGGATCATTTCAGTATAGCAAGTATTTACTGTGTTTATCTGCCAGACACCAAGTTGAATGGAAGCCTCTTTATATCTTACTAGAGGCCTGGTGCATGAAAATTCAGCTCAGAGGGGACTTGGTGCCACCCTCTTTGTGACAGTGATGGTCAATTTGCATATTCCTTTTTATTAGATAGGATGGTAGCACTGACTCCCAAGGGTCGTTGTGAGAACTAGATCAACATGGTTCAGGGAAAGCACAGAGTAGAATTCCTGGCACCAAAAAGCACTAAATAAATGGTAGTAATGACAGCAGTACTTCTATGCTCTGTTCCCTAGAAGCTGCATACCTTTGAGCAAGGTACATCACCTTTCTTTTTTTTTTCTTTTTTTAAATATATATTTTATTGATATTTTACAGAGAGGAAGGGAGAGAGATAGAGAGCTAGAAACGTCAATGAGAGAGAAACATCGACCAGCTGCCTCTTGCACACCCCCTACTGGGGATGTGTCCACAACCAATGTACATGCCCTTGACTGGAATCGAACCCAGGACCTTTCAGTCCGCAGACCGACGCTCTACCACTGAGCCAAACTGGTTTCGGCGGTACATCACCTTTCTGATGACCCTCCAGTGTATTCTCAGATTTGGCCAACCCACATGGCCATGAGACTCCACTGAGGTTGGAGGGAGAAGCCCTTTATAACTGCACAGTAATTCATGAATCGTTGGGAAAGATGCCCAGAGGTCATGCCTCGCGTCTTTTGCAGCCGCTGTTGCAATCTTCCTGCCAATACCAATCCCCCCATTCCTCGGGTCTCTGGTACATGTGCATTTCCACTGGAGCCAGAGGAGCTCCAAGCAGGCATCCTGCTCCTTTCTCTAACCCCGCGGCGACTGCCTCAGGCGCAGACACACAGGCCCTGGGCGCCCAGCAGTGCTCGTCCTTGGGGATGCAGGTAGGAACGATGAGGCATCCCTGCGCCTGGTGACCTTTCCCCTCCTAGCACAGCCCCGACACGCAGGAACAGGAATGCCTAGTCCCTGGTTGCTCACACCTATGAGCTCACTCCATCCTCACAACACCCCCATGAGCTCGGTGTTACTCATGTCACAGTCAGAAAAACTGGGACCAGTGAGATTGTTACTTCAGTTCCTGCCCAGATGTGTGGCCCCAAAGTCGGAGGATAACCTCTCCCCACACCCGGACTAGAACTGCCCGGAGGGTAGAGATGATGCTGCTTCATCTGGGTGCACTTCACATTGGCAATAAAAACGCCTCGCATATGGCAGACATTCCCTACCCAGGGAGAAGCGGGTGGCGGCAGTGTCTTCCCATAGCTTCTAGGCATTTATTTCTTGGAGTTTGACCTGATTCCTAACAGGGAAGCTTCTTGGGGCATTTCGCTCCCACCTTTGCCTCTCTGGCCGTCTGCCCCAGAGCCTGGCAGGCACACTGTGCACAGAGAAGATTTGTATCCAGGACACAGTAGGCAATTTGTGGTCAAACCAGCTTAAGAGGCAGTCCCTGATGTCTGTCCTTTTTGCCAGTCTCAGACCACATTCCCGAGGCTTTTACAGCACGTGACTACTCACCACCACACCCCCTCCCCTGCTCAGAAGGGTGGTGAGAAAAAAGTGGGGTGTGGGAGGGGAGAAGGTAAAGTCTCCAAAGAACATCACCAAAATTCATCTCTTTTGTACAAATGCACTTTGTGAAACACCTGGGGAAAGGCAAGCGTCTGACTTAGGTGTCTGTCAGCCCCCACACTAACTCAGGCTTTACACTCCCCACAGAACCCCCCTAGGAAAAAATTGGAATAAAAAGGAATGGCAGGGCTAGTGGGGTTCCTGAACTTGCTGAGGGGTTCCGACTCCCTGCCCTCCTCCCTGCTCCTGGCAGCCTCTGCCTTGTGCCACAAGGAGGCCTGGAAGAAACTGGAACTGTGAAGTCAACACAAGGGCTTCCACACCAAACAGTGTATCTGCTCGCATTGTGTAAGGGCTGGGGAGAGAGCCACCTGGCTCCAGTTCAACGAGATTCACTCAGGAAGCCACGAGCTTCCAAGCGGGGCTTCCACCTCCGCCTCGCAGACTGCGCTCTCTGCACTCCCAGCACTTCCGGCTCCCGTCTGAGGGCTGATGCTGGCCCAGGGATGCGGGGAGCCCTGGCGAGAGACAAGGGCTTCTCTGGGCTGTGGGGCCATTAAGGAACCAGCTGCACCCTCCTCAATTCCGGGCACATTAATATTCTTTGCACAAAAAGGATAAGCTGTAAAACGTGATTTTCTAGAACAGAAAGAGCATGTGGGCAAATCTGGGCTCTAGCCCCAGTTCTGCCGTTTTTATCAGTTGTCTGACCTTGGAGAGGTCTTGAGCCTCAGTTTCCTCCTCTGTAAAATGGAGCACATAAAATGTTTTCTCTCTCAAGATTGTCAGCAGGGTGACCTGCAAGCCACTGATTCGGCTATGCAGCAGACCCACCCCAGACACTGTTCCACATGGGGAGACAGCAACGGAGGGGACAGGTCAGACTCCTGTCACCTGGCTGTTTCAGGAAGGAGAACACGTGTCAAAGAACAGCAATACACAAGCCTGTTGTAGACGGTGATGCCTGCAGGAAGGGCCCTGGAACAAGGCAAAATTATAGAGGGTGACTGTGGTCAGGGGGAGGAGGAAGATAGGGCAGGACACTTTGTATAGAGGGGTCAAGGGCAGCCTGCATGAGGAGCGAACATCGGAACTAAGACCTGGATGGATTGAAGGGATCAGCCACACACAGGTTTGGGACAGAGGAATCCCAGGCAGAGAAGAGCGTCTGTGCCAAGGTCCAGGATAGGGTGGAACTCGGCCCGTGGTCGAAGAGAAAGGCCGATGCATGGAAATGCTTTGGAAACTGCGGCTCCCTGAGAAAGTGGTCTCGGTACTTGGCTCTTTCTGCTCTAGAAGGAAAACAGTCGCTGAGATACCTGGCCACAGATGAGAAAGGTAGCATTGTATTAAGGAGACCAGGTTGCTTTTTTCATTGCAGGCCTTCTCAGAACCTTGAATGTTCTTAAACCACACTGTGGGCTTCCAGGAGTGGTAAAGGTGTGCACCACTTTCCAAACGCTGATTACCTTTCTACATGGGACATGCCTTAGGACTAGTGTCTTCCAGAACATACTTGGGGGGGGTGAGGCAGCCCCCCTTTTCAGCATATCTGTCTGCAACTGGTTTGTAGGCTTGAAGAAGGGAGAAAAGGGGAAGAGGAGTAATGTGCACTAGGCATCAGCCTCTGTGTTTCATCGACATCATCTTGTTTGCGTTCTCACGGTGACTCCCTCAGGTGGTATTTTCATTCCATCTTCAAGCAGAGGGGAGTGAAGAGAATTTAAATTGCTCATCCAAACGTACTCTGTGTAGACAGGATTCATGTGGATCTGTCTGTCTGTCCCCAAAGCCCCTGACCCTCCCTCTTTCCAGTGAGCTGGAAAGGGTTATGGGAACACATTGCCCAAAAATTACAAACATGACCCCAGCTGCCCCTCCCAAATAATTTACTCCAAGACACAGCCTTGTCATTTCTGAAACACAAAAACAAAAATTAAAACAAGGAAAACAAAACAAAAGGAAAGCCTCTGGCTTCATTTAAAAAAAAATGGGCGAACAATTTAATTCCCATAATGAACGGTCAATAAAAATAACTTAAAAAGGAAAAAGATAGACCCTTCTCAGAAGGGAGGAATGTGGTGGATGGATGGTGGGGAAGGAGCACTGGTAATGTATGGATGAAAAGCTCACATCTGGGAAAAGTGGGGGAACTCCCCCCGGGGTCCCAGATGCAGAGAGAATCAGATACTTATGAGTTTTCTTATCTATATTCTCACTCATTTATTTATAGACTCAAGATCCATGTAGAGGTTAAACCTTAGGTGATCTGATAGCCACACCCCAGCTGTTGCCCCCACCACCACTTGAGAGGGCCCCGATTAGCATAACAGGGACACTTGGGTCTCCTGCAGCCAGGACAGAAGTTAAAGGGTGGCTAGGGCTCCTCTCCTGGCTCTGTGCCCTTGACTCCTGACTTGACCCCTGTGCCCTGCCACTTAGCTGCAATCATGCCATGGGGAGGTTATGGGAGATAATAACAGCAGGTTGTTTATAGAGCATTATGGGTTGCTCATATGGGGACAGCAAAACAAAAACAAAGCAAAACAAACAACACAACAAGACGCTCGACCCTAGAGGAAGTGAAGGGAGAGGCTCTGGGCACCAGGGCTGCAGGGGCACGTGGGCAGCGAGACTGAGAGACTGATGCAGCTCCCATGGCGGGAGGCTGAGGGCCAGATCC
Source organism: Vespertilio murinus (assembly GCA_963924515.1). Lineage (NCBI taxonomy): Eukaryota > Metazoa > Chordata > Mammalia > Chiroptera > Vespertilionidae > Vespertilio > Vespertilio murinus. The sequence continues at coordinate 175,209,391 of OZ004708.1, forward strand.
TGGAATTCTGGAAGCCAGTGATGTGGTGCGACAGAGCAGAGATTCTGTGGACAGGTGAGGGCAAGGTGAGTTGGTATGTCCAGTGGAGGGCACATGGCGGCCGAGGCAGCCTGCGGGACCGAGGCCTGTGCCTAGCTAGTCTGGCCTGAGGGACAGCAGAGCTAAAACCTCTGAGGAAGGGGGGAGATCTCTGTCCTGGATCCGGAAAACTGGATTCAAATGCCAGTTCTGCCCCAGCTGTCTGGGTGACTTTGGGTCACTCAATTCTCTTGCCTGGACCATAGGTGTCCCCTTCTCAGATGAGAGAGCAGAACCAGAGAAGCTCTTAGAGCGCCCAGCTGTCGGGGCTCACGGTTTTAGGAGGGGAAAACAACAGAGGTGTGTCACTGCAAAGCCCTTGGGAGGGGAGAGTAGACTTGATCTCAGAGATTGACAAGGACTTGGATTGGAAGAGCAAGATCTGATAAACACTGAGGGTGAAGCTGGACAGCATTCCGGAGAAGTCGGGGAGTCCCCAGCACAGTGGGGATGCACACACATCGGGCACTGCACTTCCGTGTGCGGGGGCATCCCTCAGACCAGCGGCCGGCAGGTGTTCTGAGGTGCGCTGAGAAGTTGGTTGAGCCTGTGGACAGCAACCTGAGGCCCGTGGTCTCCGCATGGGCAGCTTCATTCTGGGCTCCAAATTTTACATATTCCTACACGTTCACCTGGGAGGACATTTCACGCATGGGCTCCTATCAGCCCACAGCTCTCAGGAACTCTGGGCCCGGGCCTGTGGGCGCCCACCACCTGCCCCGACCACCAATCCACCCTGGATGGAAGGAGCGCTTATGAATGCAGGAAAAATGCCTTTCCTTTTGAAGCTGACCTTCTAAAAGTTAGTTCTCTCTCCAACTGCAGCTCCCCGATGGGCTGGCATGGAGACTGTGGGAAATTTGAGGTAGAGAAGGAAAATGAAAAAAGGGGGAGGAGAAGAAGGAGGGAAGGAAAGAAGGAAAATCAAAGAGCGGGAAGGAGGGAGGGAGGAGGCAGAGATGGAGGAGGGAAAAGAGGGAGGGAAGAAAGTTATTTGTCTACATACACGACCCACTGAATTTTATAATAAACTGCTCAATCTCTGTTTAGCACCATAAGATAGATAGAGGCGGTGTGTGTGTGTGTGTGTGTGTGTGTGTGTGTGAGAGAGAGAGAGAGAGAGACACACACATACACACACACACACACAGGAGCCTGAATTCATGATTGTTGCTTTTCTCATTGAAAAAGCCTCTTAACTCCCCCACCACGAATGCTATGCAACCCCCCATCTTTCCCCCTTCCCCTCACTCTGTGTGGAGCCAGGGTCTGGCCAGAATTCCACAACTGGACCTCTCATTTGAAACACAATCCTGTTTTCTTGGTCCCTGTGTTTATTCCTAGGACTGCAGGGGGGCTGGGGACGGCCCCGAGTGTCAGTCTGCACACAGCACCTGAACTGATGTGGAGTATGACGCTGCTCATGGCAGCCCGCTAGGTATCACGCTGTTCTCAAAGGAGGAGAAAGCAAATGAGGAGGGGAAGCGGGGAGAGGAGAGAAGGGAGGGAGGCGGAGAGGAGGGGGGCAAGGAGAGAAAGCAAGAAAGAATAGATGGGGAGGGGGAGGGGGAGGGATGGGAGGGGAGGAAAGGGGAGGGGAGAGTAGAAACAGCACCTTTCACTCCCGGGGAGGGCCTGGAGTGAGGTGGGATGTGTCCACCACAAGCTGAAATCTATAAAAACTGAAGCTGTTTACCTTGGTGCTTTGAGAATGCAGTTAACCACCCCATGGCTTTTTCCAGTTGTTGCTTATTTTTCTTTTCTTTCCTCCTCGTTTGTTTGTTTGAACACATTTGCACATTTGCACAGTCCTGCCTGTCCTCCCCCACCCCGGCCAGGCATTCGGGAGGGCCCGGCACCCCCAAGGCCTCAGGCCTGGGCACGCTGCCTGCCCCGGCCAGGTCCCGGCCCAGGCCCCGCCCGCCGAGGCCTCAGAGCTGTGTCTGCGGCACTTGACTGGCTCACGGACTGAATGCTCGAAGGTGAGCAGCTGTGAAGAGTCCTCTTCTCTCCCAGACAGATGTTCCTGGCTCCGGTGGGCAGAGCGCGGCTTTCAGAGGCAGACAAGGCAGGGTTTGGCCTCTGACTGCCTGGATGGGCTTGACTCTCGCTGCGTCCACACCTCCCAGAACAGAGGTGATAATGAAATAAGATACTATAATCATACATGTCGGTCCCTTCCTCTTTCCTCTCCTCGCTCCCAGCTCTTGGGAACCACCGACTTTTAGGACTGGAAAGAACCACAGAGAACATCCGACCCGTTTTCATTTTGCAGACAGGGAAACCGAGGCCTAGAGAGAAGAGGTGACTGGGTGAGGGTCACATAACCAGACGTAGGCAGGACGACACTTTGTCCCAGGTCCACGTTCCTCCACAAGTCAGAGGGTCCAACAGGCACTTATCAGCTGGCAGGTTTCTGAGGTTGAACTCTCCCTGCTGTTTACTTGGGGCACAGGAGCTGCCAATTAAGAACTCGAAGTCCTCGGTGCGCTTGCGGACGGATCGGTGTCTGGGTGACGACGGAGAGCACTGTGGCCCGGTGGATGGATTTGCATTTTCCATCCGCAACGTTTCTCTGGGTTCTGAGAAGTAACTTATTTTTACAGTCTGGAGAGCCGGGAAGGACAAAGCCCTCTCAGGGTGCAATGTAACAATGAGTGATATTTAAGGAGCTCTTTGGCCTCCAAAGGATTGCAACAGACTTTGCACAACAGAGGCCAGAGACAGTGGGTGCAGAGTAATGCGGGTGTTGCAACCACCTTTTGTGTCCTCCGCAGCGGCAGGGCCGTGGGAAAGGCCCAGGTCGCCCACCCACCCTTATTCCGCTCCTCGCTCCCAGGTACGGCCGGCAGGACTGCCTCACCCTGCAGAGGGCCTCGCTCTGGGGGAGCCTACTGAGACCCCAACTCTTTCTCCTCCTGGATCTCATTAAACAAACATGAGTGATGCTGCGTGGTTCTGGACCAGTCCTTCCCCTCTTGGGGCCCTGGAATTCTAGACAATACAAAAGTGCGGACACCTCTGCGCACTAGACCATCCCGGAGGCTTCTTCCACCCTCTTCTGAGGATTCTATGCAGGATTCTGGGCTGAAAAGCACCACCATCATGGGAAGATAAATGTCCTTTACTAACACATTAGCTTTGCATGGTGCCTAGCATTGCGTAAGAACACCTTTACCTACAGCACGCGGTTTAGCTCTCGCGACCACCCTATGGGGCAGGTGTATCACACGTTTACTCCAAAACAGAAAACTGTGACTTAGAAAAGCAAAGCAACTTGTATGAGGACACACAGGCAGGAAGGGATAGATTCAAATCCAGTAAGAAGATCACCAAAAGGTGTCCAGAAAACACCTTCCCCTCTTAGCCCTAAACCAAGTTCAAGAATAGACGCCAAGTCAAAGGCACCGAGGGGATGATGCTATGCAGCTCAAAGACAGGCTCCTAGACCAGGGGTAGGGGAGGGGGAGGGGGGATCTCAGGAGCCAGGCTTAGAGAAAACAGAGATTTCACTGAAAATACGCAGTGAACTGGGATGAGACAAATAACAGTCCTCCTCTCTCCCCCTAAATTTCAGAGAGTTATGCTTCCCGTCTGTGCCACTCGGGAAGCAGGATATTCCAGCACTTCAGAGCTGAAGGCCAGCGGACCACCATCCTCATCTCAAATGAGGATGTTGAGGCCCAGAGAGAGAAAGCAATGTCCCAGGTCCCCCTGCAAGCCGCTGGGACTGCCTATCAGCAAAAGAGGCCCTCCTTCCACCACCCGGCCCTGCAGACCTCCCCACCCTGGGCGGCAGGCCCGGAGGCAGTGCTGCCCGGAGCCCAGGAGATGGAGGAGGAGATGCCTGGGTATTTTTATGGCAATTCACATGGCCACCCCATTCCAGAATTCCTCCATCTCCACTTGGCTACACAATGGCAGGGCGGGCAGACCCGGGCGCCTTACCTCTGTTCTGCAGAGCTGTAGGTCTCCCCTCTCTGGCAGCTGCTCAGGGTGACGGGGTCAAAGCCGTCGAAGGAGCGGAGGGCCACCCCCGAGATGGCGAGCAGGGGCGAGCTGAAGCTCACTCGCACCGCCTGGCTGTGGTAGAAGGGCTGGCTGAGGTCATGGACCACAGGGATAATCAGGGGATTGTTCCTGCAGCTCAGGACGTGGAGGCCTGTCAGGGGAGACAGAGGGCCGGGGGGCCAGGCTCATTACTCAAGGCCAGTCACGCCCTTCCCAACCGGCCCTTCCCCAAGCCTCCAGACCCTTTCATGTCCCTGCACAAAAGCACCATTGGGTGGCCGGTGGGGATTTTGAGTTTGATTGAAAGTTTCTTTGTCTGCCTTTTTCTCTTGGTTCCAAATCTTTCCAACCCCCTCGCCTCCCTGCCCCCTAAGCCTTCCCCTCACCTAGCGCCCACGGCCCCTCTCTTCCCCCAAGGGGCCACCCCTCCGCCCAGACTCCCCCACCTCCCACATTGCACTGGGGCCTGCTGGTCGGAAATGCCAGTGTTCAGGCTGCTTTCCCAGAAACAGTTTCACCACTACAGGCCACCGCGGTGGTGCGAGGGAAGGGCCTCTGTAACCATCCTGTGGACAGGAGACTGAGAACCCTGGGCAGGAAGTGGCCTTCCAGAGGGCCACAGAGCAGCCAGCCACATACGGAGCAAGTAGCATGCAGGCTTCCCTCACTCCAGAGCCCTCACAGGGACCAGGAGCAGTTCCTCGGGTTCAGGAGGGAAGGCAGAGTGGCAGGGAGAAAGGCAGGCAGAGGGGCAGGAAGAGGAGAAGGCAGAGGGGCAGGGAGAGGTGTGCACAGGCAAAGGTGTGCATCCGGGAGAGGGGAGTGATGGGCGGGAGGCAGTGGGTGAAACAAAGTGGCTTTGGTGTTGGTGGAACTTGGTTCAAGTCTTGCTTTAGCCACTTCCTTATTATGTGACTCCAATAAACGCCACCACTCAGTTTCAGTAATTAGAAAATGGGATGATCCCAACCACGCCGGCAGGCCTGCTAGGCGGGGGCATGAAGCCTCCCCCCGTTTGGTGGTCCATTCTCTCCGAGCGGGGGAGCATCTGAAGGGGAAGTCAGGGTGCCGAGGATGGGAGATGGGCCGGCGGGAGGGACAGTGGCACATGGAGTCCCCGCAGCAGGTGGCGGTTACGGAGGAGCTCCATGCGAACCGGACCTGCCCGGCTCCGCTGAAACCCTCCGCTCAGAGGCTGGCTGTGGTGCGCTCTGCCAGGACAGCTATGAAAATATTTGCTTCCCACTTAAGGAAATTTACCAGGAATCCAGATAAGTCCAGAGGGGTTTTCTTTCTCTTCCTTATTAGGATGTTCCCCCTTGCCTTTGAAACTATAACTAAATAAGTAAACATCAACACAAAACTGAAAAGCCCTCGCTGCTCCCTGGGCTGCTGCTTGACCCCGGGATGACCCGGCGCCGGCTTGCAGTCTCGGGGTCTTTGAAATGAGCTCCCTCTGGAGCGTGTGTTACGGCTTTGATGCCCGGACTGTGGTGCTGGCCTGGGATTCCGCCCATCCGGGATGGCGGTGTGGAAACTTGGTTAGCAGGTGACAGCACTTCCTGGGGGCAGGTGTTGTGTTAGGCACGGGCCACCGCAGTCTCAAGCCTCACTTCCTTCCCATGTCGCTCTGGCTGTACAATGGCATTATTGTCCCAGAGCTCTTCATGAGGCTCACAGAGGTGGAGAAAACAGCTCCCGTTTTCCAGGTGCCTGAGTGGCGGGGCCGGATTCTAACCTTGCCCATCAGCTCTATGTCCATGGCTCCTAATGGTATGCTGAGGCAGGTGGTACAAGTGCCAACTGCGGCCTGTGTTCTGGGGCAGCTGACTCCTCCCCTGCCTTCCTAGTCCTGACTCGGACCTTTCCTGGTCTTAGTCCTGTGGGAAAGTCTGGAATTCACACTGGACACATGGCTGCAGGGTCACTCCCAGCACCCCCGGCTGCAGGGTAAGTAGCCGCTGCCCTGCGGCTTGGGCTCCCTGGGAAAGGGCCTTACTGGGGTTCCTGACTTTGGAGGACCACTGGGGATGCTGAGTTACAGGAGGCTGGCAGAAGGCAGCCTCTGGAGGGAGGACTTCTACACTGATCCCTCACCCCTGAGCCTGTCACTCAGGCTTCTCTAGACCCACAAGTGCATCCTGATGTGAAGGCAATGAGAATGCCCATGAGAGAACGAGAAAGAGGAGAGGGGAAGGAAGAGGCCTTCTCAGCCCACCCTCAGGACCACACTGGGCAAAGGTGAAATCAGGCACCCAGAGCCAGCCAGGCCCGAGGGGACGTGCTCACCTAGATCGTGGCTCTGCTCTTTGGTGTCCAGCAGCTGGACGCTGATGGTCTCCTGCTTTTGGTCCCCATAGTAGGTCCCATCGGTCACCAGGTGGACAATGACAGCTGCAGCCACCATTGGCTGAGAAAAGTATGCCTGAAACGCACAAGACATCAGAGGGTCATGCATGCCCCTGTCCGTGGTGGGGAAGCAGCCACAGGATGGAGGGGGGGCTGTCCCAGGGATAACCTCCTGTTTCAGGAACTGGATTACTCATTGTGACTCTGTTATGGCAATGGAGGGGGCAGTGGAGCCTCCCAGTGAACAGCCCAGGCTCTGATATCAGAAACTCTGTTCCGATCTCGGCTCTGCTCCCTCTGAGATGCGTCTGTCCATCAGTGCTGATTGTGCCACTCTGTGCGTGTGGACCCTCACCTCAAGTGGTGGATTAAGTGAAGACCCATATCACAGCGTGGCTGTTAGGCTCAATGATATGATGGGAGAAAAGTGTTTGGCATATACTAGATCACACAAAAATGCTGTTGTTACTGTTTGTCATTCCTCCATGCTAACCTCTGTACTAGGCACTGAGGAGACAAAGCTAAATAAGTCATGGTGTAGACTACGAGGTTCAACATAGGTCAATGACATGCAAATCGAAATTCAATGCAATCCACAGTCCTCAGGAGGATGGCACCATGTGACAAGTGCCATTAACATGTTCAGGACTAGAGGAGGGAGAATAGCCACTTTTCTCTTCACTACAGACTTCAGGGAAGAGAAGACAATTTTTTAAAGTCTTGAACAATGAATAGGAGGTTCCAGGCAGACAGAAGTATCCTAACTCTTCCAAAACATGAATGGCCCGGGAGAGTGAGGGGGGGGGGTATTTTACAAGCAATTAAAGGATTCCATTTCCATAAGCATCCCACTGATCAGTGTTTTGTCCCCTGTCCTTACAGTGAGCATCCTCAATGGGCAAACCATCCTAAGAAAGGGTCATGGGAGGCAGAGCTTCCTGGCGCCTCTGGAGCATCTGGGGCTCTCCAAGCACCTGCTTACCCGGAGCCAGAACGTGGTCTGGGAGTAGGGGTAGCTGATGGTGCAAGGATACCAAGCGTGCTGCGAGATGCCTTCACTGAGATCAATCACCTTGGTCCGACACACCTGGGAAAAGAGAAAGAAACACAAGTGCTGTAGAGAGTGACAGAGATCGATTTAAATTTAAATCTATGAACCTTTGCTATCTACATATTTTGTCATTTGCATTTGTAGTAAGAATCAGGGATAAAGAGACAATCAAGAGTCTACCGTAGGAGCCCACATTCTCACGCATAGGAGGAAATTCTCAATCCAATTGATGGTAGGTAGAGTTGACACAGTAATTCTATGGGAGCACAAATCCTAGAGGAGTTGATATTTGAGTTGGGTATGAACAGGGTAGAGATAAGGGGAAGGGCATGGCAGGTAGAGGGAACAGATGTAGAGGCTCAGCCTCAGAGAATAGCAGACATCCAAGAAGGGTTAAGCGGTGGTAAGCTGCCTGGTTTATCTGAGCTGGGAAAAGTGGCAGAAAAGGCAGGCTGTGGGATTGGATCTCATAGACTCTTGAACACCAAGCAGAGCACACTTAGGAATAAATCTGTAAACTGTGCTCAGGGCTACATTAACAACAGAGCAAGACTGCAATAGTATGAACATTTGCTTCCCCCTAAGAAAATCAGCTCCATCACTTCATATGTATATATGTAAACATATATCTACACATAAACATGCATTTTCAATGACAGATACACCAAATTTGTGTTAAAAAGAACCACAAAGGTATAGACCAGCAAAATTCCTCAAACTTAGGAGCTTTGTGTGTATCCAAATGTCACTTCATTCACTGGTTAATTCATACATTCAGATTAGCATTTATTGAGTCACTGCTCTTTGTCAAGCACTGTGAGATGAGAAGTGGGCAAGAGAGATGGCGAGGAGCTCAGAGGGGCAACATATGCAGATGTTCATCGAATAATTGCATAGACACACATATCTGTAAACTGCAGAGCAGGAAAGGGCTATGATGGAGAAAGACAGGAAGAGCTGAGCTGTTCTTGTGATTGGTCAGAACATGAGCAGGTCATCCCAAAATAGTGCTTTTCCTCGGAGCTCTAAAGTGGCTCCTCTCTTCAAACCTCCCTGTGAATTTGGGTTTGCCATTCCACATCTACAGATATCAGTCTGCTCATCTAAGAAGTAAGGCTGGGCTGAAGAGGATCAAGATACCCAAGAATGAAGGATATCCATTCTATCAATATCTACAGTAGCAACAGATTGGAAATAGTTTGTCTGTTCATCTGTTAGGAAAGGGATGCATAAAATGACATATTTACATGATGGGATTCTATGAACAAAAGTGTATTAAGAGGACTGAATGATATTCATATACAGGGATGATGCTAACAATATTTAACACCTACTTAGTATGGGTCCTGGCCAAGCAAAATGAAAGCCTTACTTGTGAGTTCACAGACATCAACTTGGAAAGACTGCAAAAATATAACACTGAGTAGATTAGAAAGAACGAGACCTAAGTGGATAAGTACATTTTGATATCACCTTGGTCCGATAAAAATCACACAAAACAAGATTATACCCAGGGATTCATAAAAATGACAACAGAAGAATTAAAAAATGGAGTAGTCAAGTTCTACACCAAATTCACTAATCAAAGGCAAGATAAAAATACTTGGCTGCACTATAATCTATAATTGCAAACATTAATGCTTTAAAAAAAAATAACTTTTTTGTCCTAGCTGGTTTGGTCCCAGGTTTGATTTCAGTCAGGGTACATGCCCAGGTTGCAGGCTCAATCCCCAATAGGGGGTGTGCAGGAGGCAGCCGATCAGTGATTCTCTCTCATCATTGATGTTTCTACTTCCCTCTCCCTTCCTCTCTAATCAATAATAAAAACAGTTATATCTTTTAAAAATATATAACCTTTTTGTTTTGGAGTAAGAAAAGTTGCAAAGATAATACTGGGAGTTCCCTATACCCTTCATCTAATTTCTCTCAATGTTAACATCTTCATCAATTCATTCTTGAGATCTCAGAGAAAAAAGTTGCTTAACCAACTTTGGAGAATCACCTTGCACTCAAGAGTTTTGCAATGGCAAGCTGGCTATGGATTAGGGAGACCTGGTTGTTGTCCAGACTTCCCAACATTTGATGTATATTTGTGGACTAGGACTAATTATCTCACCCCTTTGATCCTGGGATTTATCTTTCACATTTGAATATTAGATGGTGTCATAGGTTTTCAAGGTATCACCTATGAATTCCTAGGGTTCCCTGAAGGTGCCAGCCAGGGGTTCAAGGTGGGGGTGCGGGGGCAGGACCTACTTAGTTTCTACTCTACTGTTTCAAATGGGCCATCATCTGAGCATCATCTGTTTCAGATATCAAGCCACCTCGAAAGTTTCATTTACAAAAAGAGCTTTAATGCTTCAAAAACAATGAAAATTACTGAAATGTGTTCATCGCCAAAGTTTCCCTCACAGCTCCCCGAGGCATTAGTGGGTCCTGGAAATGCAGTCCTGGTTTCCTGGATGTCACAGGTCACTTCTTAAGAAGAGTCAAGGTCCCGGGGATTAAGTGATGGCTTCTAGGAGCTGCAAGCATTCAGATCTCTAGGAGCCTCACACCCAAGGGACCAGGGGTAAAACACAGCCACATTCATGGGATGAAAGACATATTCAAATTTATTTGTTTTTCTCAAAAAACAACTGGGACCGGACTTGGGCAGGCCTGTCAGTGGATTGTGTTACATTTTACAACAGTGTGAGACTTTGCATAAACTATCTATGGCATTCGGAGTTCAGGCCAGCAATTCGACATGTATCATTTTGGAATTCTTTCCCCTTGTGGTCTTAGCTGCCTGTCCCCCAGCAGAGCGTGGTGAGGCACAACTCTGGAGGGCGGGCGTGTGTGTGTGTGTGTGTGTGTGTGTGTGTGTGTGTGTGTGTTGGGAGGCATTGGGGGCTTATCTCCACATCTAAAGCATTCCCAGTCAGAGAAGTCTTGCTTCAATACTATTTCCTCTTATCTCGGCAGCCCTATCAGAGCTAGACAGGGCTTTAGAAGAAGGTGCTGCTGTTAATTCTTTTCCTGTTTTCCTCTTCAGTCTGGCGGGGATCCTGACCTGGGACAGTTAAGGCAGATCAGAGAGGAATGAATAAATCCTCAAAACCCCAGTTGATCTTAAAACCATCTAGGTCCATGGGAGGTGGGGGAGGCTGTGCAGGGGACAGACACTCAGAGATCCTGCTTTGATGGACCTGACATGCCTCTGCTCACTCAGCGGCTCTTTATGGAGGGTGAATGGCACATTGGACTCTGAAGCCGAGAGGAAGAGAGCCTTGCCCATGGCCACACCTGTATCCCAGGCAGGTCACAAAGGATACAGGTGTGATCCCAAGATAACGAATTCTATGGGGATGCTCTGTTTTCCTCCACCCCTGTTTTTGCACCTTCCCCCCCAAGAGCAAACCTGATGCCATAAAACATCAGTGGGAATGTAAAATTGATTGAACGTTCTGTGAGGGAACAAGCAGGAGAGACACATCACACACTCCTGTGAACCCAAGCTCTCCCTCCAACACCCCACGTTCCTCTTCACCCGTCATATCCCTTTGTCCAGTTTCTCCAGCGTCACTGGCTCCAGTGACCTCCCCGATCTCTCCCAACCTTCTCCCCTTTCCGATGTGCATCTCTGTGAAAACTGGTACAGAACCATCTGCTTTCCCTTAGGTTCTCTACTCTCACATGTGCAAATCTTTCTGAGGACGCCAAGGGTTCCACTCTGCACCCCAGGCCCAGAGATGTCAGGGGGTTGAACATAGTAACTTTTTAAACCTCTGTGTCCCGCTGGTATGAACAAGATCTGATCCCTCCTTCACATCGCTCACTGTCTTAAGGCCCATAGAAACATCAGGCTTCAGATTCCCCTAAAACAGGGGTGGGGAACCCCCGGCCCAGGGGCTCTCTAAGGCCGGCAAAATCAATCACTTGGTCTGGCTCTGCCAAGGCACTAGGGGTGAAATAATTAAATCTTTGATCAAATATAGCAGGCTCATTTTTAAGTTGGTAATTTTGTATGGCCCCACAAATATTATAAATATCCAAATGGCCCTTAGCAGAAAAAAGGTTCCCTACCACAATAGTGCCTAGAGAGATAAAGAGAGGGTCTCCTATCACTGAAAACATCTGTGTGCACTGCCCACACCCATGGTTATTCTACTATCATCCACAATGATATCCCTTTCCCCCCTTGGTGGAAACAACATACCTGTGTATCAACAGATATGATGATAAGCAAAATGGGGTATATACATACCATGGAATAGTATTCAGCCTTAAAGCAGAAGGAAATCCTGCCATTTGAGGCAATATGAATTAACCTTAAGGACATCATGCTACATGAAATAAGGTAATCACCAAAGGGCAAATGGTACATGATTTCCCTTCTATGAGGTATCTAAAATAGTCAAAGTCATAGACTCAAAGAGCAGAATGGTGGTGGCCAGGGGCTGGGGGAGGGGAAAGGGAGTGGCTGATCACTGGGCATGAGGTTTCAGTTAAGCAAGATGTTCGGTTCCATTCTAGAGGTCGGCTGTGTAATGCTGTGTCTACACATAAAAATGAAAGAGGGTCGCCGAAGCCGGTTTGGCTCAGTGGTAGAGTGTCGGTCTGCGGACTGAGGGGTCCTGGGTTCGATTCCTGTCAAGGGCATGCACTCTGGTTGAGGGCACATCCCCGGTCGGGGGTGTGCAGGAGGCGGCTGGTCAATGTTTCTCTCTCATCGACGTTTCTAGCTCTCTATCTCTCTCCTTCCTCTCTGTGAAATATCAATAAAATATATTTTAAAAATAAATAAGTAATAAAAATCAAAGAGGGTGAATCTCTTGTTAAGTGTTTTATCCCAATAAAATGAAATAAATAAAACACATGGTATTTTGAATGATTAAAATATTGATGTTCATCAAATTAATGACTACATTAATAAATAAATGCTCTGGTGAGAGTGGGAGGAAGGTTTATATAATGGTTAAGCAAGGAGTCATGTGGCTGGGCTGGCAAGCACCCTCCCTTAGGTCTTGCCAGGGCTGGAGGAAGGATTGCCGAGCATCCTCTTGATTGCTTCACAGACAGAGAACTCAGTTCCACGGATAGACAGCCCACTTTAGCTTTGGACAGCCCTGCCAACAACCAGGGGGAGATATCTGCTGCACTTTCTCCTACTCTTTCCGGGGATTGGAATACAGGTTCTCTACTGGGATGGTTCCTTTTTCAGTGGTCAAGGGAGGCAGGTGATTTGCACAATATAACATGGGAAGTAAATAGAAATTGGTTATGAAAATGCAAAATGGGATGCCCTTTCTTCACCTATGTTCTGCACCCTTTCAATTCATACTTTCGTTTGGTAAAAGAACCCTCTCCAGTAAAAGTCCTCCCTCTTCCCCCAAGAATCCATGGCACAAATAACAGACAAGAATTCGGGTGCCTTTGCCTCTTTCTTCTCTAAGAAACCCAACCCTAGGTCTCTGATGGAGGCTGAGCAGGTCAGTGCCTCCTATCACCATCTTAGCATCTGTGGGACCCAGGGGCAAGCAACCCTTTCCCCCCTTGGCATAAAGATAAGGTGGCCTATCTTTAGCACAATTCCTTTTTCTCTCCATCATCTTCAGAGATATCTGCTTACTTCAACTACACCCCTGGGAAACAGGAGACCCAAGTCATTTCTGGCTGTGTCCTTGTTAGCTGGACATCAATCTTCCCACCTGTGAAATGTAGAGCTTGTATTAAGTAATCTCTGAGTGCCCAGTTAATAGCATCCACCAAGGGTCTCATGGTCACACTATTATTTCATCCTCAAAATCGCTCTGTGAGGTTGAGATGATCATACCACTTATTTGACGAGGAAATGAGGCACAGAGACTTGACATGACTCTTTCCAGGATATACACCCAGTTGTAGATGAAACGTGATGCCTGCGACTTCATGTTCTGTGTACTCAATCATGGAGCACCACGACTGTCTTGGTCAGAACCTCCACTTCCTCTAACGGAGAAGAGAGCACAATCACCATTCTGTCACCTGCTCTCTACCGCTTCTCATGGACCACAGCATGGGATGGCCCATGGCTGGACAAAGCAGTTTCCTGGGCACAGCTGCTTCGGCCTGTCCCTGCCTCCATTGCCAGCTGCCTTGCCTCCTCCCTCTAGCGGCAGGCAGGTGTCCACACATGTGCACAGCTGTGCTCTCTTCTCATTGGACAAATCTCTCCCACATGCTGCCAACTGCCACCTGATGCTTATGCCCAGACTCTTTCCTGTACCTCAACTCCTCTCCAATGCACAGGATTGGCCATTTTTTGAAATACTGTGCACACTTCAAAGCCAGTCTCAAATGTCACCCCTCCTCTGGAAGCCTTTGTTAGCCCCCAGGCAGAATCCATTGCTCTCTCTTATGTGTCCATAGAGTTCTTTATATAGACGCCAGTTACTGCACATACCAAGTTGGATGACAGCTGTTTAGAGCCCAGTCTTATCCCTTTAAACTCTGAAGACTTTTAAGGTGAGAACCGGGTTTTAGTTACCTTCCAAGAAATCTTAGCAAACTGCCCACAGCATGGGATGCCACAGTTGCCCAGGGAACAATAGTAACTGCATAGTGACAATAGCAGAGCCGCAGCAGCCTATACTACATGCCTGTTCTATGCTGGGCACTACTGTAAGTATGATATGCACTCAATCATGCATCCTCAGCACAACACTGTGAGGTAGGCACTATTGTGGTACCCATTTTATGGACAAGGACACTGAGGCCTGGCAATATGCCTAAGACCACACAACTGGTTGGTAGAACCAGGACTCAAATCCAGGTACCAAATCAGCCCACACTCTTCACTGAAGATGCCAGCTTGCAAAGGGCCTGCCTCCCTAGCTCTCAGGGCTGTTATGGAGGATGGACTTGGGATTTCTCCTTGTCGCCTCCACCTGGGCTCCTGAGTAGGTGCTAATTCATCAGACCCAAGCAGGCCCTTGTTGGTCTGCCATGGGCTGGGCCATGTGGCTCTGAAAGCCCTGGATGGCCAGGCAATGGACCTCTTCCTAGAACTGACTCAATTACTTACTTCTGACACTCATCGCTCCCACTTGTAGAGGATGGAGCAAGAGGAACCAAAGAGCCTTCAGTGCTCATGTGCAGCCAGCTTGATTTCCAGCCTCTTCCCAGTGCCTGCAGCCGAGGAAAGTCCTAGACCTGCAGTGCAGCGTCCCCTCCTGTTGGCCTCTGGGCCCAGGACTCTGATACTCTGAGGTGGAAGCTCGTTTCCCAGCCACCTTTTTGTGCCTAAGACAGTTGGAAGAGTAGCATAACAGTTCACTGCACCCATTCCAGCAATGCATTTTCTGTTTTGTTTTGTTTTCTTTTCATGGGTGCTGCAAAAGAGCTGAGATCAATGGATGTTTGAGCTAGGATGGTCCTCAAAGATGTGATTCCATCCATGGCACCCAATAGATGGGAACAGAGCCCAGGGCGGAGGGGGAGACATCCCTTGAAGGGACGCTGTAAGCTCCTCTGGGATGGGCTGGGATGTCTGTTGATGCCCGGAGTGCCCAGGATGACAGAAGCAGAGGCCTCCATGTCCCCAGGACCTATGACTAGTCCACTCCATGCATTGCTAGCCACTACCTCCAGCACCCACTGCCAAACCCACTCCTTTGCGAAGACTGCTTTCAATTAGAGAAGTTAACGATGTCTTGCTTTCAAGAGGTTTTTTAAATCCAGTTTATCTTCCACCCACACACGACGTACACAAAGGCAGGAGAACAGGGGAGCTGGAGTGCTGGTATTTTCCCACACAGGGGAGATGTCATGAGGTTCCTATTGGATTTCTCTTTTATGGGTTTACATGCCCTTTTGTCAATCGCAGGAGAGAGGAAGTGCTTGTCAAACCTCTAGCCCATCCTCTCCAATTTCCTCTTTCAACCCAAAGGGATTTGGGAATGGCCTCATAGGAAAAAAAAAAAAAAAAGGAAAAGGAATAGGGAGGGATAACTGTGGGGGTTCTTACTGACAGCAACAATACACATGAACGCTCACACACACACACACACACACACACACACGCACACGCACACACACACATCAGGCAGTGTTTCTAATATTTCTACTCGGGCCACATGTTCACCTCAGGCTCCAGGGTCCAGTGCCAACTTATTTTCCCAAGAATTGCAAGGTTGCAAGAGGAGCCGAGTTCTGGATATGATGACTGCAGGGGGGATGCCTCCTGGGAGGCGGCCATCATAGCCTGGCTTGTTGCGTCTTTAGCATAACTAGCAAAGGAAGGCCTAAAGTAGGCACTAGCAATTATGGGTTGAATTTTAAAAATGTACTAACAACAATAATAATGTTATTGATCCTTCCCTATATGTCAGACTTCAAGTGCTTCCATGCCTCTTTGCAAATGATGACGTATGACCCATGCAACCAAATTTCCCATTCCAGGTTCAGGCCCCCCTCTCTGTCTGCAGCGTCCTGTCATCCTCCCCAACCCAAGTTCTTCTTCTCCTCATTCTTAAGTCCACCCTGACCTCTCTCCTATGCCCCTTATTCCAAATTAACTCCCTGAACATAGACCACTTAAAGGGCCACTGAGCGTTAAAAGATATAGAATAACACACACACACACACACACACACACACACACACACACACACACCTTTAATCCCCTTCTCTAACCTCCTTTTTACACCCTTGATGACAATGGAAACAGGCGGGGAAGGGAGAGGAAGGGAAGGGAGGGAAGAGAATGAGAGAAAAAATTAAAGAATAAGCCCTGGCTGGTTTGGCTCAGTGAATAGAACATGGGCCCTCATACTGAAGGGTCCCAGGTTCGATTCTGGTCAAGGACATGTACCTCAGTTACAGGCATGATCCCAGGTTACATGTGGGAGGCAACCAATTGAAGTTTCTCTCTCTGTTTCTCCCCCTTCCTTCCACTCTCTAAAAAAAAAATAAAACCAATGGAAAAATGTCCTTGGGTGAGGATTAACAAACAAACAAACAAACAAACAAAAAATGAGAGAAAGAGAGAGATAGGGAAAGGAGGAGACATAGACACGAGGCTTACTTGCACAGACTCTTAGAAACAATGGTTACCTCCTCCGACCTCCAGAGCAGCCTTCCCCTTTGATGCCTGCCTCAAAGAGGCAGGAGGGGAGGGGAGGGTGGACTGCCTTTCTTTCAGTCCCAGGATTTATTATTTGACGTGCACTGACAATCAAGCCAAGAGACCTTTCCTGCACAGAGGGCCAGTGTGTGGCCAGAGCAATGGCACCTCCTCCCACCACAAGTTCTGGAAATAGCAGCAGTCCTGGGCCTGCACCGGGAGACACTTCCAGATAAGATAATTTGGTATCCGTGCCCTCCAGTCTTGGAGCTCAGCTCTGGGGTGATTAGCACCTCATTTCCCCCTGGGTCTGTCCATAACCTACGAGGCATTTCACATGCCTTAGAGGTCTATCATCCTCCAGGTCTGCACCTTCCCACAGGCCTGAAATCCTATGATTTGGGCTGTACTCTCCCGACCGGATCCAATGACTGTGCAAGAAAAGGGCGTGGAGCAAAGAGATCATGCCAGACGCCACTGTTCTACAGCGTGCTAATATCTGTACGGGAGGGGAAGAGGTGTCTTAGAAGAGAGATGGTTCGGAATCACAGAACTGATCCTTGGGGACTGGCACTGCCCATGCAATTGCTTAATTTCATAGAGGCTCTGGATTTCTAGGGGACAGAGATCGGATGCCCCAACCTTCTTCAAAGGGAAAGTCTATGCAAGGGGCCTGACAGAGCACCTCTGACAGGTGGCAAACCCAACGTATTTTCTGTGCGTCATTTAAACCAGCCACTGTGGCCAGCACCCGTGTTCCAAGGGCAGAGGCTCACATTCCTGTGAGGCAGGGAGTAAAGAGTGTGCCAAAGCCACCCTGCCCGGGTCTGACCCCTGTCTGTGCTACTCCAAGTCTGGCCCCTAGGATACAGATGAGGAAACTGAAGCCGACACAGTATAGACAGTGATCATAATGAGGTGACAGTGATGAGCGCCCCTCTGCTTCACCTCCACCAACTCCATTCTTACATCATTGTGAAGGGGAGATTCAAAGGACCCCATTCCAGATGGGGAAACTGAGGCTCGGGGAGAGGAAGAAATCACCACGATCGCAGTGGTACTAGTGATTAAAAGGATGGCACTGGTCACCAATTTGCATTTTATGGAAGGTTAGTTTCCAGGACTGCATCCCATGGGCTGGGCAGTCTCTCCCCATGTGGCTGCGCCTGCCACTGAAACCCAGACACCAGTTGTGAGGAGGTGCTGGGCAGGGGCTCCAGCCAGTAAATCCTCCAACAAGGGAGAGTGATTAGTGTCGGATGCGGTGGTCCTCCGCTTTTGTGCTGCTGACAACTCCTCCCTTGAAAGGCCCGGCAGGCTCGTTGTGCAGGGGCCCTGGAAGGCCTGCTCCAGCCTCTGTAATTATGCCATTCACCAGTCGCCCAGGCCCGCGCTGAACTCCTGACCCAGCAATGAAAGACCTGGGATCTCATTACTAATCTCTTAAGCCACCTCGTCCTCCAAAATACATCCATTTAAGTTGGAGGCCACGGCTTTGGGGGTGGGAGCCAGGGAGAGGGAAGGACCGGCATAGGGACTTCTCATGATACGGCCAGGTTCCCTCGCTGGCGCGTGGGGCCCACGTCCCAGAGCAGCGGGCCTGGCTTTTCGGCTCCGTGCAGGGCAGGCCTTGCCAAGGGTCAGCTGTTCTGCTTACAGACTAGGAGGCCTTTGGAGAGAGGAGGCCATCTGGGCCCACCTGTTTATAATCTCAGGGGTGCGGGCGGGGGACGGGGCCTGTGTTTGTTTTAATTATTATTATTGTTGCTGAAAAGGGAGGGGACAATGAGCAGAAACTGCTAACATCTGGAGGCTGCTGTCCAGCTTACGTAATCCCTGTAGCAGAAGAGGAACACGGGATCCCCAGCCAGATGGTCCGTGGGTGACTTCATGGCAGCCGTGCCTTCTCCAGCAGCGAGATGCTGACAGGGTTGGGAGAGTGGGTGGTGGGACCTTCCTGAAATTCCTAAGGGGTGAGAGGCAGAGGTTTGGGGCTCCCAGAGATCTTCCTTTCCTTTTGGAAGTCTCTGGTCATTTTTCCCAGACAAAGCCTACATTTCTCTTATGCAGTCATTAATTTGTGCATTCACAGCACTGATTAGGTGTTAGGTTCTTAATTCCCCACAGTCTACATGAGAAAATGGAATGGGGGGGAGGGGGGGAGGCAGAAAGAAAGTTAAAAATCTCTTCTCCTGAAGCTCCCGAAACCACAGAGCAGGGGTGGGCAAACTTTTTGACTCGAGGGCCACATTGGGTTCTTACACTGGACAGGAGGGCCAGAACAAAAGCAACCTGACCGCGCTGGCACTCTCATCTTGGGCTGCTGGTGAAGGAGCGGAGGGGAGAGCAAGAGAACCCTCCGCTCTTTCGGCTCCTCGGGCCGGATAGAACAGCCGAATGGGCCGTAGTTGGCCCACGGCTGCCATAGAGGGAACTGAGAAGAAGGTCCAGCAAACACTCCTGGGTTCGAGGGGTGAGAGGAGTGAGTGGCTCCGGCAATCTCAGTTTGAGGGCCTGAAATGCAGACTTCATGTCAAATGGGCCCTGTAGAGCAGGGGCTGGAGAGAGAGGGGCGGGAGAAGGGAAGCTGGGCCACAGCTGAGCCATGGCCAGCCCGTTTCCCTGATGATGTCAACAGGAGAGGCATGAAGGATAAAGTTCGAGGTGCAAAATCTTGCTGAAAACCGATTTCTTAGCACATTAAAAAAAAAACAAAAAAAAAACAAACCAGCTAACTTTCCAAATCTCTCCTTTCTAAAACACTGATACTAAAAGCAATTCATATCATTTCATTATTCTAGATCAGCATAGGAAAGAGTATAGTTGCCAGACAGATCAAAAGGGTGCTGTTAGAGCCAAAACTGGTTTGGCTCATTGGATAGAGTATCAGCCTGCAGACTGAAAGGTCCCAGGTTCGATTCCGGTCAAGGGCATGTGCCTTGGTTGTGGGCACATCCCCAGTAGGGGGTGTGCAGGAGGCAGCTGATTGATGATTCTCTCTCATCTATGTTTCTAACTTTCTATCCCTCTCTCTTCCTCTCTATGAAAAATCAATAATGTGTGTGTGTGTGTGTGTGTGTGTGTGTGTGTGTATATATAATTTAAACAAACAACAACAACAAAAGGGCACAGTTAGCTCTGACCAGAATCTTCACTGGACACTCGATGGGAGCGCAGAGACACTGCCTGCACTGCGGGAAAGGCCTGGGCACAGGCAGCCAGAAGCACCCGGATCTTTATTTCAGAGCCCAGAGGCATTGCCAGCTGTAGAGAAGTACGCGGAGCCTGAGACAATTCCAGTTCTAGACCAGAATCCAGAGGTACGGTGATTCCAGAGCAGGAACAGGCACTTCTGGCTGCTCTAAGCCCCTCATTCCCAAACCGCCTCAGACCAAGAACCCAAACCGATCAGTCTGAATCCGAAATGTCCTCTCTGCTGGCTCCTGAGTGGCCTTGGGAACGCAGCCAACTCTGGAGCAAAGCACTGAAACTTGGGAACCACCACTCAGCTTGGAGCCATGCAGACCGGAGCCTCCAGCCGTCCTGGCCTTTCTCTCAGAGCCCTGAGGTACCCGTGGGCGAGTCAAGAAAGCAGTGACCATATCCCAGCTGTGGGCCTGGTCACCGAAACCCTCTGTCAGAAATAGCCGAGTGGTTAACGGCAGTCTTGACCACACTGGCCTTTTGAAGACAGGTCAGGGGAGTGATTTTTCACTTAAAAGCATCTCTGTGTTAAAAGAACAAGACTTTCTCAAGTTCCTGAAACTAGGGCTGGGTTGTTTTGGTTTTCCTCCCTTCTCCCCCTTTCCTGTCTTCGCCAGCTGCCCAATTCAGATCTGTGTGTTCTGCATTGTATCCACGACGGAGGAGGAGTCACTGTATCTGCCGGGACCCCACTCAGTGCCAGAAAGGCCACGCAGCATGCTCCGTCCCTGGTTCTCACTGAGCTCTCGGGGTCTCTGATCCCAATCTATAACTCTCGCGAGCAAAGGCCGAAACCGTTGGAGCTATTGACTCCCTCCTCTTTGCTTTAGAAGAGCAGACCGTACTCTTGCCAGCGCTGCCTCCAGCGTGACCGCTCCTTGGAGGACGCTCCACAGGATGCAATGCCTGGCCTTATGCAGGAACAGGACAGGGGCTGCTGATGCTTTCCCAGCATCCTGCTGGCCCGCCAGCTCACACAGGGCCCTCATTCCTGAGGACAAGGGTGACGTTCCTCTCCTGCCTGCCTCTCCAGAATTCAGAAGTAGGAATGGTGATCATGACATGCAAACTGAGGACTTTGCTCACCAAATGCCCAATGGACATATCTGACTTATGTGTCCACCACCTCCTCCGCAGAGTCCTGTGAGAGACAGACACCTCCGGAGCGATGCTTTCCCCCCAGTGGAGCCTTTGACCCAGGCAGCCCACATCTGTACAAAAGCAGGGCACGGAAGCAGCTGTTCTGAGACGAGGTCTCTGGGCACAACTGCAGCACGACCTGGGATCCCCAACGTGAGCTCTTCAACAACCCCTACCCCTGCTGCTTTCTTGAACCTTCCTTCGAGCAGCGGAAGTCACACACACTTCCCAGCCCAAGGGATGTGGGCTGGAATCTAAGCATCTGCCATTGACTCTCAGCATGACCTTGAACCCTTCATAAAGCCCTAATCCCTCCACTGCAAGTGAGGCAGAGGACGGTGCCCGCCCTGGAGGACCAGTGTAGGGTGAGCACACGCAAGTCTCAGACACAGCCCCACACACTCTACACACACACAGTGAGCACATGCCTCCTCCATGCCTTCCTACTTCTTTCTTCCTGGCTCTCAAGGACCACAGTTTTGGGTTCAAATTCTATATTTGCCTGTCCCACTCCTGGGCCAGCTGCAGAAGCCTGGTAGGTTAGTTAACCTTTGTGAGTCTCAACTCATTCCTCTGTAAGCCAGGGAAAGTTAGCCGCTACCTGTGTAAAACTCTGGGTGGAGCCGTGAAGTGACTGCTCTGGTAGCCGGGCCACTCACACTGCTCCTGTCATGATAATCAGCTCTCGTCATCACAGTTATGTTACTGTCATTTATTACTGCTTAGCCATTCCTTTCTTCTCTCCAATTTTCTGTTTTCCTTTTCTCTTCTCCTTCCTGCTTTCTTCCCCTCTTTTGCACTTTCACACCCTCCTGGGCTGGCTCTTCCCCTGGGAGACCTCTCAGAGGGTGAACCATAATGTCTCAAGCCAGAAAGAGCCCTCTCCGTTTCCATCCACCTCTGTAGGACTGTAGTTGTGGGGACATTCCCGAGACCCCAATCTTTCCCATGATAAGAGGCAAGGTAGGGCTTTAGTCCTGAGGCCCCGCTTCCAGAAGCAGTTTCCTACTTTCTGTGCAAAACTGTCACAGTGCAAAGTGCAGGCTTAGTCATAAATAGTCATCGCATACCTACTATGTGCCAGCCCCTATTCATGGCAGTGAACACAGGTGACAACATAAAATCCCTGTCTTCAGACAGCTAACATTCCAGAGTGGCGGCGATAACAGGCAGAGAATTTGGGGCTGGGGTCAGGATGGGCCTTTAGGACATCTACCCCCAACTCACATGGTGGCACGTAGGGACAAACCAGAAGACTTAAGGCGCTGCTCACTCTGGTCACCTATTGTAGGAACAAGGGGGTGTCAGCTGGCACATAAGGGAATCACTTAGAGACACTGACGTGTATGTTTAAGCCTATCATAAAGGAGACATCACTCAGAAGAGGCTGTTACCAACAGTGTCATTCAGTGGATCACGCACATTCTCTGAATATTCTGCAGGTGGCCGCCCTGTTCTGAGCACTGGAAATGCCAAATTGAGAAGATAAAGCCAGTCGTTAGCTGTCACAGGCCGTTTGGTACAGAAAGCCATGAACATAGGCAAATATAGGCTAAGAGGCAGCCTGCGCTCTGGGCTGCTGGGTGCTTCAGAAGAGATAGTGCTGCCAGAGAGTGAGGGCAGCACGTCACGGGTGATCAGAGGAAACCACGGGGCAGAGGTGCTATTTGTGCTGGACCTGGCGAATAGTTAACAGAGGGTGAGAAGCTATAATGACCCTGTGTGGTGCCAGGTGGGTCCGGGAAATACCAGGGGAACTGTCAAGTATCAGATTGTCTAACCACTATGCTGACACCTGAAGCTAATACAAAATAATAGTGAAGGTAGAAAATATATACTTTTAATTAAATTTAAAAACATTTTTAAAAAGAGGTGGAGAAGTGAATGATGAATGCTCTGGGCAGGAGAAATGGCACCCCCAGGGCTTAGAGTGCATCCATAAGGCAGCGGGCTGTGAGGAAAACCTGGTAGAGATTACGCAAGGCCCAGTCTGCAGAGGCTGTTGGGTTTTATTGGCCATTGGGAACCATATAGAAAGCTCCACAGGCAAGAGATCACGGAGACCAATGTTTTTTTGTGAATTATAGAAAATATACTCAGAGGCAAAAACCACCCATTGAACATAAGCAGACTTAAAAAATGTAAGACATCCTATCACCAAAAGATTACTGTGACCTATCTCATTCTGGGAAAGAGAGAAGTATTATTATTGTTTTATAAATGTTAAGAAAGGTGGTATGGTACACTAGAAAGTTCATGGGTTATAGGGCTAAAAGAACTTGATTTACTCCTGCTCCACTACTTGAAATAGGGGACCTTGTGTGAACCTTTGCTTTCCCATCTGTGAAATGGGAACATAATTGCTACTACATAGATTGGTTATAAGGATTTTATGAAACAACTGAACTGAATGACTTTAGATACCAGGTCTATACCAAGCACTGTTTCAAGTCTTTTATGGGTGCTCTTTGCTGGAATTCCCACAATTCCCACTTAATTTCCCCATTTTACAGAGGAGGAGACTGAGGAGCAGAGAGGTGAAGAATCTTGCCTGAGATCTCGCTGTAAGTGGCAGCACTGGGATGTGAAACATGCTGGAGAATGTGATCCATTCTTTCTATGAAATGGGAAGCCCACCACCCTCATGTGGTTATTTAAGTATAAATTAATTAAAAGTTCAGGTCCTCAGTCTCATGAGCCACATTTCACGGGTTCAACATAACAGGTGGCTAGAAGCTACTCTACAGGGCCTTGCAGGTGCAGAACACAACCGGTGTGGAGCCTGGGCTCTCAGTGACACACCCCGGCCTGCTCTGGGGCATTAAACTCCGCCCACAGCTCCCTGCTGCATGGCAGTGTATCTCCTCCCTCGCGTTGCACTGAACTGATATTCAGTCCCTGGACCTCTTGCCCCTGGCAGCTGTACTGCAGACCTGGACCTGGGTATCGCTCACATCCATATTCCTGACGCCGCCATCCTGCCAGCAAACCAGATCACTCCTGAATCTATGTATATTTAAGAGTATGTATATTTAAGATCATCTGTTCCAGGATGGAGAGAAGTACAGACGTCAAGGGTCCCCTTCCTCCAACTGCACAGATGGGTCCAGTTGGGAGAGGGCCCCGGAGTGGGCAGAAGCCCGGGGAAGCAGGCCTCTGGGCGGGGCCCTCTTTCGCTGCCTGTCTGAGCCCATCACTCTCTGGAAAAGGCCCACGCACACATGTACCCAGGGCCTCCGGGCACGGGATCTGGCTGACGAATTAGGAGTCAGGAAACCATGGCTGACTTGGGAGAGAGGCCAGAAGGCCCCTTTGGGTCTGGTTCTATTGACAACACATCCGGGCTAATTGAAAAAGTAAAGACTGGGGAGTGCGGAGTAGGGGTCGGGGGCATGAAAAACAAACACAAACAAAAACAAAATCTTGTGTACAGCTAAACCCCAACTCCCCTCCTCACCCCCCTAATCCCCTCCTCGGGGCCTGGCTTGAGAAAGTTTCCTTTCAGACTTAGAGGCACGAGCACAGGTTCCGGGGACAGAACTGAATCCCCCGAAGCGGCGGGCTCAGCAAGCTGGACTGGCTCCTGCTTCCCAAGTGCACCTCAGCCTCAGAGAGCAGACACTGTTTACATTTTTCACATGTTTCTTGGGTACCGAACATGAAACCAAATTATACAGCAAAGGCCATGCTGGCTACACACCACTGCCCCCACTTAAAGCAACAACAATAATTTAGGGAAGAAGAGAAGAGAAGATGAAAGGCAAGAATGGAGAAGGTTCTGGAGGGAGCCTGGGTGAGTGACAGGGACGGGAGGAGGGCCTGGAGCCGAATCCCATGATAGGCAAGGACACGTGGAGCACAGAGACGGTGCGGGGGAGTGGGTCAGGCATGAGGAAGAGGCGAGACAAAAGCCAAGGGGTCTTCCCAGAGGGGTGCTGGCATGGCCTGGCAGTGCTGGGTATGCCTGAGCCCGCAGAGCCTTGCTTGTTCTCGGGCTTCGAGTCAGGAGCCAACGGCAGGCAAGAGATGAAAACGGGGTCCTCCACCCAAGCCTGCCCTGTGACATGATAACCTGCCTGCCACATGACGAGGCCTGCTCGGCCCCGCTTCTTCAGGCTCCCCTTTCTTCCTCCCTGTACTCCCCTCTGAGGTGCACTCCTCTGTCCACGCATAGCAGCAGCTGGCCAACATCTGTGTCTTATTAGAAGGCCCTTTTACAGTGTCCTCTGTCCTCCATGGACACGACGGTCGGCTGCAGGGCAGCGGCTGAATCATTCATCTCAACCTCTAGCCACTGCTCAAAGTGGTGCTTTGGATGTAGTAAGTCCACTATGAGATTGCACTGCTTTTGAATCCAAATATCAGGACCATTTCCTAACAGCTAGGAGATGATGAGGTTTAGGGAAGTTGGTTAATCAAAGTCAAATCTTAGTAAGTGAAGTAAGACCAAGAGACTCTTAAAAAAAAAAAAAAGTCTCTCTCTCTGCTTTGATTTCTATGACCAAAAGAGTATTTCTTAAAGAAATAAAATAAAACCTCAATTGTTCCTAATTGGGTCTCTCAGTTGCGGTAACTTCATTGGCAGCAAGAAGCACTTGTTTAAAAAACTTTTCAGTGACTGTCAGAAGGAAAATGACATTTCTGGCTCAGCGGTGTCATCCTGGCCAAGCACCCACCAAATGGATGTTATGGCTCCTATTTTATGGAGAAGGGGTCTGCTGTGAGTGGTAGACCCCGGACCTGAGAACTAGGTTGATCTGATCCTCAATCTAGTTTTTCTTTGAAAACTTTCGTCACTGCAAGTTTCCAAGGCCACTCACGGTGCCTGGCACTTGGAGGCGTTGAAAGCGTGAATGAAGGCAGGTGGAAGGAGCAAGAGAGGGCGGGGAGGAGAGGCCTTTGCTGGGATCCTAAAAAATGTGGTTGACTTAAAGTCCCTCCCAGCCCAGCTCCCTGACAAGTTCAAGGCAGTTGTAGGGACCAGCGAAGGGGGCTCCTTTCCGACCCAAACACTGTTTGTTTGTGACTCCCCTGGAGGACGCCTGGGTGCCCCACACCAACAGGACAGGCTGTAACAGACCGTGGACTTTCTGTTCTGTCTCCTCAGATGACTTGCACATGTGCTCTTGAAACATTTTTCAGAAACCACCAGGAGAAAGCAGATCCCGTGGGTATTGGAGAAAACTGCTTGGAATCTTGTCTGACATTTCCGTGTGTTCCCTTCGCCCCTTCTCCTCCCTCCACCATGGGCAGATGCGGTCCCAAGTCACCAGTGAGAAGAGCCGCATGCTTTGCTGAAGACGCACGTGGGGAAGGAACAACCCTTCAAAGTGACCTCAGCACTGGGTGTGAGCCCAAGGTTTCTCTCTGCCCTTTGCAAATAACAGCATCCAACCAGCATCGGAGAATTGCTCGTCCATGAGAGATTTCTGAGCGAGGCTTTTACAATGAATGCCAGTAGCATGGGCTAAGAAAAGGGAGGAGGAGAAAGAGCGCCATAGGTGATGGGGGCTCATCTTTTTGAGACTCAGTTTCTTCATCATGAGAGAGGAGGAAGTAAAACTTCGCAGTTTTACAACCTAGTACAGGGTCTGGCATACAGGATGGCATTTCTGGCTCAGCGGTGTCATCCTGATATTCCATAGATGTCATTGCCTTCCTCAAGTGAGTACCCAGTTGTTAGCCCTCTGCTCAAAAGCTCCCCATCACATTCAGGATCAAGTGTAAGCTTCAAGCACCTGAAGGTTGTCCCCATACACCTTTCTAGCTCATGTCTCTTGACTTTCCCTTTATTTTGCATTGACTTGTGGCAAACTTGTAAACAGAACAAAGTTTCCTCTTCCCTCTACAAGTGTCCTGTGTGTGCTTTTCCTCCTTTTTCTCCCAGAACCAAGAAATAGTCAGGCATACATCCCAAATCGAAGGAATCTTTTATACTCAGGGGCTGAGATCTTCAAACTTTTCCTATGTTTCTCTCATATCCCCTCCCAGTGAAGAGGGCAACAGTTTACCTTAAAGAATGAGAGCCTACAGGTGGAGATCGAGGCAGCATGGCAGAAACAGCAGGGAGATGTTGGGGGGACTGGAGAGGGATCCCTACTTTCTTGGTGTTCCCTGAATGCACCCTCCACATGGGGAGAAGCGAAGGCACTGGCTCTCTCAGCTCATTCTCCTGTGTCAGTCACTGAAGCAGGCGTGAGCTGCCTTGTCCTGCCTGTCAGTCCGTATGAACCATGGCCTGCACCCTGGTTCATCCCCT
Organism: Vespertilio murinus; assembly: GCA_963924515.1. Taxonomy (NCBI): domain Eukaryota; kingdom Metazoa; phylum Chordata; class Mammalia; order Chiroptera; family Vespertilionidae; genus Vespertilio; species Vespertilio murinus. The sequence continues at coordinate 175,236,571 of OZ004708.1, forward strand.
GCGAGGGTGACCCCATAGTCTGTCACCTGACTCTCAGAACCCCACTGTCCCAACCTGTCATGTGAGAACAGCAATTCCTCTTTTTTTAGGAGGATTCAGACAAATGGATGCTCTTTTTACAATTTGCTCAGGACCTTCTGAATGTGGGCACAGGACTTTCCCATCTCTACATGCAGGCTCTCACCTCTGCAGACTGAGTAAGCCTATAACAGTGTAGTTTCCTCGGGGTAACTCCCTCTGACTCTCACACTCCTGGGTCTTGGCTGGGATTAGGATGGACACACCCTTTAATGAAACGGTGAGCTCTATGAGGGCAGCAGAAAGGCCAGAACTTCCTTGCAGTCTCTCAAAATGCCTGGCACAGTCCTGAGGCTACGGTGAACATTTGCTAACACAACTGTGTTGAACTCAACACAGTGTTGACTGAGCTGTACTGGGTGGGTCAGTGTGGCCAGCCCTGGGGCGAAGGTGTTAGGGGAGCCTAACATGAATGAGAGAGGAAATTAACCTTGGCACTACCCACACTAAGTGGAGAGAACACACCCAGGGCTACACAATTTGCTGATTTGCTCTCTTAATCTCCAACAGGTAGAGGGTATCATTCCCTGTTTCTGGAAGAGGAAACTGAGGTTCCCAGAGGAGTCATTTACTCCAGGTTCCCAAGGAAGGAGAGAAGCTAGGAGGGCAAAGCCACATCTGCACGACTTCTTTTTCACCCATCAGCACCCATGCTCTCTACCTGCCCACAGGTCTCAGTGCATGGTTCAAATAGACTTCTTTTTGATCAAGCAAATAAATGAATTAATATAAAATTGCTATAACACAAGACAATTCACGATTTGTATTTTAACAGAGGCATGAAGTATTATAGGCATGCCAAGAAACAAAGTGAATTGTCAAAGGACCCAGGGGGATGTATCCACTAAGGGGTTGATATAATAAATAGGAAGTCAGAAACCTAATTGCAAAGGAAATGGAGATTATTAGGCCTCCAACACAGGCATCACCTGCTCCATCACCAGCTCAGCTGGAAACCTCCTGGTGGGGACCTCCCTACCTCACAAGGCTCTCCTTCCAACTGCGGATGGTTCTCAATCTCAAGGTTTTCTTTACCTTGACTCTGAAACTACTGCCCTGGATCTGCTTAGCCTAAATCTTAGCCTTAAAGTATTAACCAAGTGAACTTGGTTGGTTGAGTGAAGGTCCATGATTCCTGAGAGAACGCTGCACATTCCTTAGTGTTTCCACACTTTGCCTGGGCCACTGTAGGAGGAGGGAGGTGCCTGCTTGGAGAAGGGGAAACTGGCTTTGGTAGAAATGCTGGGGGTGGGGACAAGATAAAGGAATAGCTACATCAGTCTGAGCAGCCTTTGGTGTAAAGCACCAGATAAATATGAAACAAGGAGACAAAATAAGAACACGATGGGATCTTTGCAAAAAGCACCTTTAAATCAATCCATTTCTGAGGTTCCCAGAACAGAGAGAACTGGATTCTTTGGGTTCATTTCCATGTTTGTTCTGTTTCAGGGACTTCTTGAATTCCAGCTGGGCCAGGAAGGTGCATGGCCAAAATATCCAAAGAATGTCTCTTATTATAGGATGTTCAGCCCAATTTGCACAACCAGGAAGTTTTGATACTTCTGGTAACATTTGAATATAAAACTAAATGTTCAGGGTGGAGTAACTAAGTCCTAACCAAATTTGGGGATCTTGCATGAGGAGAATGGAGAGAGAGAGAGAGTTAAGAAACTGTTAAAGTAGAGAGCTTATACAAAATAAAAAATCAAGTTTTAGTCAATTTTCTGAACTCCTATAGCACAATGACTGTTTTTTCTTTCTAGTGATCACGGTGAGACCCTGCCAACTTACTAGGACAGGGCTTCTCCCCAGAGAATTCTCGTGCCTAAGTCTTGTACATGGACAGGCCAGAGGTTGGGTCTCCCCCCCCCCCCACCCCTCCCACACACACACTTTTTTAAAATTTCTTTCACAGACTCCAGCATAGAGCCAGGCACATAACTTCAATAGACACTTGTATTTTTTTCATTTTTATAGCATCAGTGGAAGACTGAGTAGGACAAAACTGGTTTATAGAGAGAAAATGGAAACAACCATAGTCATTTCATCACTGCCCAAGTTCACGGACATCCTGGTGAGCACCGAGGGGCCAGGGAATAGGACCCTCAGGACAGGGAGTGGAAGAAGCCTGAACTCAAAGCTGTGGGTAGTGCCCATGAGTCAAACAGAGAATTCACATATCTCATAGGGTCTGCACAGTGACAGCAACTCTATGATCTGTCCACTTATGATTCTTTCTGCTTGTTTCCCAGGGATACATGCCAGGAATCCAGTTACTTTCAACTTCTGAACATGATCACATACATATTCCTAAGCTTCTGCTATCATCTTCCATGACATCCTTCCAATCCTAGATTCTCCATGTATGGGCTATGGGCCCTTGGGGAAGCCACTCCGCTTCTCGGTTTCTCCAACCTGGGCAATGTTTCTTAGCTTGAGGAATGGCAAGGGGATAGGCTATGAGATGTATGAGTGTCCAGTATGGTGGCTGGTGGACCAGGAGACCCCTGTTTCCCTTCACTATTCTCCTGTGTCTACTTTTGTTCATACTCTCTGGAATCCTGCCCCTACACTGCCTATTTTTGTAGGAATGTTTTCGTGTTTTTGTGTGTGCATGTATGCATGTGTGTGTCAGAGAAAGAGGAAGGAGGGGGAAGAGAAGAGCTTAATTGTATAGGGGGAAGGTGCATCTAAGTACTTCCCAACTCCTTTTCTCAAGCCATCAACTTCACTGGAGTCACTGACAGGGTGAGAATTAGCTATCAGCCTTCTCTAATCACTGCACAAGGTAATGAGTGCCATGTTTATACCTCGTCCCCCTCTGCTGTGCTGTCAGAAGGGAGCTAGTTTCCATTCCACAAACAGCCTTACTCAGGATTACACAGGCTATGTGTGTGTGCATGTGTGTGTGTGCACACGATGGGGGTTCAGTGTGTGAATGATTTCTAGGCATTTGCTTTCTGAGGGGGACTTCAGGAGACTTTGTTCAACAGCCCTCCAGGCCGCCCTGCCTGGCCCTGCACCCAGCCTGCACACACACCCTCTCCTCGACCCTGTATTCTCCAGTGAGTTGATCTCATTAAGGCAAATTTAGTTACAGCTGAAGTCTCCTTGTAACAAAGATTATGTCCAAGCCCAGAGTAATGGAACCTAGTCGATTTCATTAAAATAAAATTGGTTGCAATGAATAATTCAATAGGATGATTTTGTTTCCTCATCTCCTCTTTGTAGTATTGATAATGATTTTTTTAAATTGGATTTTTGTTTAGGAAGAGATAATTGCCCATAATTCCTGACAGCCTCTTCCTTACCAAAGTAGAATAATTGCCCCATGAAATCTCTTTCAAGCGCTAAGACTGGAAAAGTCTTTCTCTCCTCTTCTCACATTAGCAGCGATAACCTTTGGGTGATCATTAAGCACAGCTGCTACCTCACTTCTTGCTCTTGTGAGAGTCTATGTGTGTTAATAATTCCCTTGTTTGAATTAATGTTTTTGAAATACTTCTAGAAAGGGATGTTGGTGTTGAATCTGGAATTTCTGGCTCTACTGACAGCCAACCCTGCCAACCCTGAGCAGGACATTCTCTGTCATACATATGTGGTTCTTGAACATTGTCTCTTAGTTTTGTTCATTGTATGTAGCAATGTGTACATGTATGTGTGTATGTGCACATGCGTGAATCTATAATCAATTAAACACACATTTCCTGAGCAGCTAGTCTTATCTAGATCTTGTACTTGAAGAAGGGGAGAGAGATGAATAAAACTCAAAACAGTTATGAAAGTACCAGCAGCCTAATGGGGGAGCCAGACACACAAACTGATTATTAGAGTTCGTGAAATTGGGTGTAGCCAAAGATGAGTTCCTCAAGTACAGCGATGGCACAGGGGTAGGATGAGGCCTAGACGTTCATTCATTTACCCATTCATTCATTCACCAGGTGGGCACTGCTCATGAGAAGCATCACAGATACTTGATACTGTGTTCCCACTTCTCTCCACACATTCTCCTCAGGGCAGTCATAAATAAATGCAAAGGAATGAATAGGGAATCTAATGAATGTAAACATAAGCAAATGGGTAAATGAGAAGTGATCAGATAAACACTATAAAATACATACGTGAATGTACCAATCTTGTACCTCATCCAATGTTTTTTATACTGGGCCCCAGGAGAAGGTCACATCTCTCTTTTATCTAGAAATCAGGTCTGTCCCCCTGACCCTAAATCAGGGCAACAGTATAATGACTCATCTACAAGGCCAGGAGGCAGACCGGCCTCAGAGGCAGCCACTGGGCCAGGCGGTCAGAAGCACTGAGTCGTGTCTCTGGGAAATGGGAGTCTCGGAAGAAGGCAGGTGCTTGCTCAGCAGGATAATTGGAAAGGGGGCTCTGGGGACGGCACAGCCATCCCTAGAATCACATAAGCTCTGCTGGCCCCAACACTCTTAGTCCCTCGACCGAGTGGAGAGTCCTCTGGGGAAGAACCCTGGAGCGCAAACAGTGCATTAGGGGACCGGAGAGTGAGTCACGGCTTTTTAGAGTTGGGAAGGTCCTTAGAGATCATCAAGCTGACCTATTCTCTAATTTAAAGATGGGAAAATATGGGGGCCAGAGAGGTGGGAAGACTAGTCCAAGGCCACACAGCAAATTCACAGGAGTGTTCAAAGAGTACCCTCCCACACACATACACACAAAATAAATTGTGGAACTCCAACCAAAAGAATGTTTTCTTCCCCCATTGAATTCCAGTGGTATGTCTAAAATGGAATTCTTTCCTGAATGTGAATTATAACAGGTAGGGACATAGGAGGACAGTCATTACCCTGACGTTCCTACCCTGTGCTTAGCTATTCCACATCTAATCCCTGAGAAATGGTACTTGTGAGGCTCTGGAATTACATTTGGTTAGAGGTATGGTCACATGGCCACATCCAATGACATTACCTTCGAGGTGGAAAGCTCTGAGGGACAGAGTAGAGATTCAGAATATCGGCAGGAAATGCCACCCATGGCTGGCGTCTTACCTGGGATGCTGCTGGCTGGCCAATGATGACCCATCCTGGGCATTGCTGGTTTTGATGGGAAACTGAAGCATTGGATGCCCATTGATCCAGGAACCCCTGGGGCGTGTAGACACCACAGTCCTTGATGCTTGTTTTTTGTTCAAACTCCTCACATACCCCGTCACCATCATGGAAATAGCACCGGCTGGGTTCATCTGCAGGAGCGACACGGAAGGGGAAGAACAGAGAGATATATTGGTCATTTGGTCTCAGCCATCAGTAGCAGCTGTGGAACTGGATCAGAAGTATCATCAGCACTGTTAAAGCCCATCACTGATCATCACAAAGGATTATTATTCAGCCTTCAAAAAAGAAGGAAATCCTGCCATATGTGACAAAACGAGCAGACATGACTTAAGCCAGTCACGAAAAGATATATACTGTGTTAATAATATTGTACTGTACGCCTAACATTTTAAGAGGATTGATCTTACATGTTTTTCACTACACAGGCACACATGTGAAACTCACAAACACTTCCACTTTCATTATCCCAAGTGAGCCTACAGCAAGCTGGTGAGGAAGGCATTATTATTTTAGTTATTATTTTAGTCTTTCAGATCAGGAAACAAGATCTCACACATCGTTAATAATATACTCCAGATCACATAGTGTGTTAATGCCAGATGCTGGTTTCGAACTCAGATTTTCCCTTTCTAGGTTCTGGAGACATTACTCGATGCCACGGAACTCCCCAGTCGCAAACTGAGGTGTATTGAGCTCCAAGAGGTTTTTGGTTTCACATGAAGAGTGAATTTATATTCCAGAGAGGCTGGTTCCAGTTCCAGCTCTGTAACTAAATTGCTCTGTTACTTTAGACAGGATTCTTTCTCTCTGGCCTCGATTATACTTATTATAGAGAAGGAAGTTAGACCACTGGGATGCTAGGAGCACTTTCAATCTAATTCTCTAGGTTTTAAGGGCTTGTTAGATACCCTGAGCATTTCAGGTAAGCCAACCAAGCCTTGCCCATTCTACAATAACGGGCTTTATCTTCTAAGGGGTGACTTTATTTCTAACCAACTGAACTGAATCAGCTTGTGAAGTCAACACTTGCCTACAACATCTTCAAGAAGCCTTCCCCGTAATAGAAAACACCCAGGTCAAGCAGAAATAATCCAGGATTCCTAGGATGCTGACTATCAGAAAAAGGAGTCCGTGAATTCAGGGGCAGAAGAATATTGAGCCCCTTCCAAGCTCCAAAATCCCTTGTTTATTTCTGTACTTTACATAGTGAAATACTATCAAAAGAGCCAGAATAAATCAATTCATTATAATTCAATTATTTGAGGATGGGTTGGAGCCAGCACAGACTCCAGTGACCACTAGCATGCCTGGCAGTTCAAGCAAGGGACAGACACAGGCTCAGCACTTTTCTAGAGCCCCAGTGTCCTGGTCAATGTGGCCAACTCACATAAAATAAAGCTTAGGCCCAACCCAAGAATGACCAACCATCAATGCAGACTTCACTCACCCGAGACAGGGCATTGCAAAGAGCATAGGTTTTAGCATCAGATAAAGCCAGTTTCCAGTCCTAACTCTGCCATCTCTAGGATGTGTAGGACTGAAACAAAATAACCTGTCTTCTCTGAACTTATTTCCCTCCTCCAAAAAGGAATGGAGATAATACTTATTGCAGTGATTTCCTGAGATGGTGTGTACAACGCCAGGCCCTCTCCCATTTTATCTATTGGAAGGAACTCTGAGAGCCATAGAGGTGAGGTGTCCACAGAGCTAGAAGTACAAGCCTGGCAGAGGGGTTTCTTTCTCTCTATGTGTGGTATCTACAGAATTATTACTGCACAGCCTCCTGTAGATACGGTCATGGGGTTGCCTGACTCTTGGTAATACCTTTCTGCTCTTCTAAAATGAAGACCAGTAAGGTAAGATTAAAATAAGACTGTAGAAGATCTATTCGTTAAGAAGACAATTTATTCCCCCACTGAAGAGACCTCAGAGTGTCAGAAGTTAGGGCTAGAGTTGGAGTTCTCATGAAGGCTAATTTCTTCCTGATTATGATTAAGACCTTAATATATGTCTGCCTAGAATCAGCAGAACCTGGGAATGGAGGAGAGAAAGAGATAGATATAAGTAAATAGGTACCTAAATAGATAAATAGTTAATATAAACAGATTGATTTAGACAGAGTTAAAAGAGAGACAGGCTATAGAGCTAAAGAGAAGATGAAAGAGAGAGGGGAGTGGAAAGATGCCTGTTTTCTGCCCCAAGATTTTGCTGAAAAAGCTACTCTGAGTCCCCCCTTTTTTTGAACAACATCCTTGGACCTGCTATTAATTTCCCTTGCTAGAGTCCCAGGGGCCCTTCAGATACATCTGCCCGTCTTCATCTGGGGAATTCTCTCTCCATCTCTACTCCCATGCCCCATGCACTGAAGAGAACATGGTCCGGAATGGAATACAAATGTGTGGTCAGGAAAAACAAAGATAGTGACAACAAAACAATAGAATTAAGACTGACCTTTCTGTTTTCATTACAATTTACTTAGTGCTTCTTGAAAGCTTTATGCCAGGAAGGGAGCAGATTGTAGTGAAAAAGAGTTTGAAGCCAAATGATCACCTTGCTGCCTGCCTTCCATGTAGTAGCTAGGTAGCATTGATAATAATACATCCTATTGGGAGGGGTACTGTGAAAACCTATTAGACTCTCAGAATCTGTTGAATGAATGAATAACTAAAATTTAGCACATCTGGTGCATATACTCTTGTCCAAATATAGTTTAAATGATGTGCTCTTTGGAAAAAAAATTTTTTTACATTGGGTGTTAGGGGAAAGGGAAAGTTATTGAGACACCGGTGGCAACTGGCTTACAGGGGGATTGCAGGGACAAGCTGATTCCCAGCCCTTCCTCTCCTGTCGTGAGGGAACCTCTACTGACATTGAGGGAATCCCACAATTCAGATTCAGTTCCTTTCATGTGGTGACAGGTTTAAAAATCTGCTCTATCCAGTGAGTAGTCTTGTTGTGGCTGGGGGGCACTGCTGAGTCTATCTTCCATGGTTGAGCTTTTACTTGAAAGACACTTTCTTTTCCTTTTAGAAGCAATGAGCTCAGCCCCAGGAGCCTGAGCCCAATGGATTCTGTAAGTGGATAGACACAATTGATGCTGCTTTGCTTTACATAATCTTCAATTTCCGTGGGCCTGCACCATGGAACTGAAATGATGCCTTTGCATTCCTGAGGCATGTCCAAAGGACACTGAGACAGAGATCATCACCCCTATCTGAAAACTCAGAAAGCCACGCTTCAGGGAAATGAGATGAGTTTACTTTGACGTATAAGCAAACAATGGCGTTCAAGACATTGTTAAAAATTCCCATCCTTGAATTCAGAAACCCTGGATTCACCCTCCTGATCTGCCCCTGGTTACCAGGTAATATTATTATGTTAGTTCATCTCTCTGTTCCTTAGTTTCCCAATATATAAACTGGAGACAAGATTCCCTTTGAGACCACCTCAATATAGGGTTGGGTATGATTAACTACCATAACAAGCTTAAAAGATGAGAAAGAAATACAGGCTTTAAAGGCAAAGTAATACAGTGCCCAACCTTAAGAGATTTTAGGAGGAAGGATGTTATCATCCTCGGCCAAGATAGATCCTAATCCTCAGAGGAGAACTGGTGAGGACTATCAATTAGCTTCACCAGTAGTTTCTGAGTATCTGCTCTGTGACTGCGCCAACACTGGAGATACACTAATGAATCCAACAGGAGTCCTTTCCTGCAGGGGGATCAACACTACTTGGAAAAATGGAGGATGGCTTCCTGAGAAGACGCTTTGGGGGCAGCATCTTGGAGGATCAAAATTATTTGCCCATGTTCCGGGAAGAATATAACTGCATCTTGATCTGTGTGTGTATATGTCTGGCAAGGTCACAGTTCAGAGAGTTCAATGGATCCTGGAGGTGAGACATTTTAAAGCTGATCTGAAGCCAGACGAGGAAGGACTGCAATGCTACACTAAGGAATTTGAACATTATTCTGTAGAGATGGGGAGACTTTGAAGATTCTCCTGACCAAGAAAGGTGTGCTGTTCCCTGTGAGGCTCATAGTGTTTGAGGCAGTGAGGTGTAGACCTGACTTTGTTTAGCAGAGGTTCCATTTACTATTGATTTGACTTTGGGCATATTGCTTAGAATTTGTAAACCTTGGTTTCCTCCTCTGAATAATGGTTGAATGACTGACTGTTTAGTATGATGCTCAGATGGCTTGATCATAACAGGTGATCAATAACTGGTCAATGATGATGATGATGATGACCTTGAAGCTGAAAGTAATAGTTTCATTTTACATGAGGGAAGCTGAGGTTCATATGTTGCCATGACTTATGAAAGCCTTCAGAGAAATTTTCAGTAGAGACAGGACTAGACTGATGGGTCTTGAACTCACAGTGCAGTGCTCTTTCTACAGCATCATGCTGTTGCATCAGACTGGGCTTTCAGTATACGATTCTGGCAACAAAATCGTGTTTGGCCCTTTACCAAGTTCGATATTATTTTGTGGAATCTCTGATTTCACTTTTCAGAACAGACACTAATGTGAACTAAATATAATTAGTCTGAGAAGCTATTGGGGGGTTACCAAGTCTACAGCCCATTGAGAAAAACAAAACAAAACACAAAAAAACAACTCTCTGCAAATGAGGAGGTGAGAGTTTTAAGTAATAGGAGGTGGATTTGGCTTCTTAGGACTCAAAGAGGAAGCAAAGAATTTGAACAGACTCTTAGCTAGGCTACCTTCCTAAGGGTGGATAGATTTACCTGTCTTTCTAAACTTCCTGTTTATGAAGATGGGTCAGCTTTGGAGAAATTCGCATCTGTTTCTATTTTCAGAGGGAACAGTGACTGACTGGCACTGAGAGACTCTCTTTTAGTCCAATGATTACTATTTTTTTTTCTATTTTTTTAAGCACCAGGAAAAAATAGTATTTTTTAAGTTCAGCTGTTTGTTTAGGGATGGATCCAACCACAACAAGCTTCATGCCACATGACAATTCATCCAAACAACAATAAGAAAAGACCAAAATATGCATGATCGTTGTGTCCAAGTAATAGCTCCTTGGAACAGGGGCAACTACAGTGCTTAACCCCTGAAGGTTTGCAAAAGGAAAGCCTGGGGCTGGGAGGTGGCTCCACTGGCAAAGTTTCCTCTGGAACAGAAATACTGAGATTCTGCATGGCTGATCCTTCAAAAGCTTCGTGAGACACCTCCACTGCTGACCTCATTTAAATCTATTCAAACTGGGGTTTGTCCTTAGCCTTCTCCACCAGATCAGTCTGTCCAGGGTACAGACAATAGGGTGGCCAAGGGCTCCTACAGAGCCATGAACCCACTAACCAGCTTCAGATGCTGATGAGGTCAACTGAGCCTGAGGAGCTTAAGTCGGTTTCGGGTTCCTTCAAGGACTGGCCACATACAAAGTGGGCCAGAAATTCCTTCTTGTGTTTCACTGTGACAACTAGGCACTGTCCAGCAACCCAAAAGCACCAGGAAAAGAGGAGTGAATTTGGAAGTAGTCTCACGCTGCCGCTCCACTTCACTCTCAGGTCTGCCATGAAAAGTACCTCCAGGGGAAGTCTTGTCCTCCTCCTGGCCCTGACCCCACTGGCTCGAAGGCCTCCCCACGTCAGTCCCTCCTCACAAAGCAGCCTGTGATGAGCCTTTCATCTAAAACATAAATCTGATCATGTTTACAATACTCAATGGACTCCTGCAAAATCTGAACATCCGCACCTGCTACTCACGCCCTTTTGTTGCCCAGCTCCAACGTTCCTACTTAGGCTCATTTCCGACCAGGCCTTCACTCTCAGATGCATACAGTTCCTCCCCAGGACTCACACATCAGAGCTTCTACCCTTAGTTCCTTAGCCTGAAAGGCTACTTTCTACCTGAGTCTTTCATCAAGATTTACTTCCAGCATCTTCAGGTCCTGAAGCCTCATATATTAATCTTCTGCATCCCTATTTGTCCAACTCCCTCTATTTCCTCCATCATTATGTTCTCATTCCACATCAGCAAAACAGGATATTGCCTATATAAACATTTTTTATTTTAAAAATTAAATAATGTAAATTAAAAAAAAATTTTAAGTGGCATCATCCCACATCTCCGTACCACTGTCTCCTATGTCACATTTCTCTTTCTGTGATTCACAGTAAAGTTTATTGAATTATCTAAACTTATCTCCTTTCTCTCTTGGAATTCACTCTTTAGTTCTCTCCAATCGAGTTTCTGTACTCACCACTCCATCCAAACCAATCTTGTCAAGATCACCATTGACTTCAACATTGCTAACACACACTGCAAAGTCAAAGAATCTTGAAGCATATAAAGAAGTACCTTTTCCTTGAGGTAGCAGTATTCTCTCTTGGATGTCATGCTATCCTATCCCTTCGGGCTCCCAGCTCTTCCCACACAGATTCATGTGCTGTCTTCTGCTTCCCTAACTCTTTATTAAATGTTGCCATGTTTCAGGGTTAGCAATTAGACCCTCTTTTTCCTATCTGTCTACATCCTCTCATCTAGCCCTAAGTTTTAAGTACAAATTTTAGAACATTTATGCACTAATGACTCAAACATTTCTTTAAATATGACCTCTTCTCTGAGTCCCAACAGTGACATCTCTACTTAAATATCTGTTTCAAGTCATCACAAAATCAACATGTTTGAAACAGAATGGTTTCTCCCCAAATTCCTTTCTTCCTCCTCTTAGTAAATGACAACATTGCTCAACAATGGCTAAACCAAAACCTTCTGAATCATCACTCCTATTTTTTAGCCAACTCACCAAAACACAAAAAAGTACATCTTGGAGACTCTTTCATCTCAGAAAATTCCAAAAAGATCTACTTTTGCTCCATCACCGGCACCCTAATCCCAGCCATCATCACTGAGGTACTGCTCATTTAACCAGCTTTTTCTATGTCTGATTCCCAATCTTCCCTCCCATAGAGTACAGCTACAGTGGTCCTTTAAAAACATAAACTATATCAGACCACTTTCCTACCTAAAGCACCTCAATGGCTTCCCATGTCACATGGAACAAAATCAAAATCTGTAACATGGCCTATGAGTCCCTACTGTCTCTGAATATCTCCTATTATTATCCTCTTGCTCACTAGGTACCATTCATTTATTTTTCATCCATAAATGCATCAATTCAACAAGAATCTGTTCCTTAAAGAAGCCAAACTTGTATTGCTTCAGAAACTTGCACATGTTACTCACTTTATTGGAATACTTTTTTGGGGGGATTTTCTCACACTCTCTTCCTTTTCATCATTTAAGGATCAGTTCAAATAATACTTCCTCAAATAATAACCCCATCTACTTACAGTAAGCTCACATCCTATTCCCCACCCCATTAGAGAGCAGCTTACCACTATATTTTATTTCCTTTACAATATTATTAATTATCTAAAATTAATTTTTATTTATGATAAGATTTATGGGAGTATGTCTCAAAGTGTACCTCTTTAGGACCAAGAGCACTGCCTTCCTATATGTGACTGATATTTATGATTGAATGAATGAATGAATGAATGAATAAATAAATAAATGCATGAAAATGTACAGCTCTTGGATTGTGGGATATTGCTGGACTGGCTCCAATCTTACCTCTATTTACACCCCAATACTTAGGACAACATCAATCTCAAAGCAGGTATTCAATAAATAATGAATTAGCAAAGCTCTTTTTGAGTTTTAGAATCTCTGTTATTGATTATATTGAAGATGGCTCAAACCTGATTTGAATCTGTTTCAGCATTCTACTACACAAAAATATTTCATGAAAATATTAATTAGAATGAGATCATAATACAAATTCAAGCACATATTAAGGGGACTAATCCAATTCTATCTAGACCATTCCGTAATATTTTTTCCTATGAGACATCGTGACTCACCATCTGTCCTAATTTTTTTTTCTTAACTGAATTTGCAAAGAAATGAATATCTAGGTAAAAAATGTGGTGCATACTAAAATAAAATTTAATAAAGAGATTTGATGGTCTTATGAATTGGAACTTGAAAATTCATTTACATCATCTTGAATTAAGTACAGTTATTTGAATGGCCTAAAAAGATTGTAAGCAAAGATAGTGATCCTAATAAATGACAATGCATTCAATAGAAATGAATGTTCAAAGACTTGAATTGAGTTTTAGCTGGTCTCTTTTGGGTTCAGTGCTATCTACTGATAGGAAAGAGGGGATAAATGTCAGTACCACAATGGATTCTACAGTGGCCGTGAAATATGCCTGGCGTCCTAAGCATAGACAAGAGGAAGAGTAACATCTAGGATGCAAAGGCCTTTAAAAATATGAACAGTAAATACAATGAGATTTGTCTTGGGTAATATACGCTAATAATAAGTGGAGAAAAACTACCTGAAACATTCATAAGCAGAAGAAAGAGTATGTGAAAGTGACAGAGTGATGAAAGGTAGCAAACTATAAACTGAATGTCAGTGGTTTTAATGTGATCTCATCACCTCCAAATAAATAAATGTATCAATAGGTTTAAAAAGATAGAAAGAATAAAGAATGGGACCCTGTTTCAAAAGCAATAACATGGTCAAAAGAACGGGAGTCTAAAGAATAGATGTCCTCTATCCTACCCAATGCTGGGGACAAGTCATTTCCCTCTCTGGACTTCACTTTCCCCTTCTGCAGACTGAGAGAGTTAAATGAGCTACCTTTAATTTAAGATCTCCTTCAATTAAGTCTCTCTACTTGGGCACTTGATATATTTTTTCTTTTAATCATTAAAGTAGTGTTGTTTTTTTTGGTCTGGAGATGGGAAAACATGGTCAGCAAAATGAAGACTGAGAAGGGTGCAGGTGAAACCATTCTGAGAAACACAGAAGAGATATGAGAAAGCAGATGACATTAGAGAGAGGAAATCAAAATATGAAGCTCATCTCTGTCACTAACTTACTCTCCCGTTCTGGGTTTCATTCTTGTCTAATAAATATGAAAAAATCACTTTTCCTACCCATTTCAGAAAGTGGCTGTAATGATCAAGTAAAATAATGCTATGGAACATACTCACACAGGTTGTTTTCACATATTTTTATCACAGCTACAATTTAGAACTCATCTCCCAAATCATCAAATGGCTTTTTCAAAATTCATTGTTTAGGTGTCAACTCAACCATCACCTGCCTGGTGAGACCTTTTCTAACCACACTATTTTCACTGCAGTCACTTCCCCCAACCGCCACTAGTCTATTTTATGTCATACACAGCATTAGATTGCTTCTTCAAAGGTTTAATTGAACATTTCATTCTTTTTGAAACGGAAGAGCAGCACTGCGAGAGCTGAAAGGTAGGCTGCTTTGCTCACGATTGCATTCCAAATCCAGGACATGGAAGACAAAATGAAAACATTTGCTGAATGAATAATTGATGGTTTTAGTGCTGCAAGAGTTTTAGAAATTATCTCGCCCTCATGCTTCATTTTGCAAATATCCCAACTGAGATTCGGAGAGGTTAAGTGACTCACTAAATGCTTCACGGTTAATTATTTTAGGCCCAAGGTTTGGGTTGACTGAAAAAGGCTCATTGTATAAACACTGGATATAATGCAATGCCAAACAGAAATTGGTCTTCTGTGACAAATACATGTAGATGAGCATGAAAAAAACAGCGCCTTCAAGTAAAAGTCAATGTGTACACACATCGTATCTATTCTTCAATTCAGTAAAACAAGCTGCCTATCTGTCTGTTAAGACATCTTCAAGGTTCCAGAGAAGAGAGACTTTTGAGCAATGGAACGCTATGTTAGCAGTAACCAAGAAATTGAGGCCAAAGCACGGCCCCATATGAAAACCATGCCCACCAAGCCCATCTGGCATAGCTGGTGGTGACTAACGTGCCCAAAATGTGGTGGGTTCTTAGAAGGGTTTGGAAGGGTTCCTATGTAAGAAACCTCCCACCCTGAGCTCTGATGAGTGTGGGCAGCCAGGAAGACTATCCTTCTGCCATATGAGGCATTGGAGCTACGGTGACCTGCTTCTCCAAGTCCGTGCTGCTCAGAAGAGAGAAGCTGAGTCACTGGGCAGGAGTGCACTGCACTCAGGTACGTTTTCTTTGTCTTACCTGATGGACCAGCTACTCTTCTGTCCTTTGAAAAGGATTCTGTGTTCATCTGAACCCATGTGCTCTTTGATTGATAGTGTTACACTGAGTTTTGTTCTTACAGAAATGTGAGCATGTGTCTCTCTCTTCCCAATAAGGAATCAAGAATGAGAAGGAGAGAAAGGAGTGGTGGGGGGAGAGAAAGGGACAAAAGAAGGAAAATAGGAAGAAAGGAAAGGAGGGGAAAATTGATTCTAAGTCTTAAGAGTTAACTTGGAGCATTATAGATCAATCAAAGCCCCTGTATTCTGATCAGAGATGATAAGGGTGGGCATCACTATTCATGTTCAGAAAAAGTTCCTGGGATTTGTGGTCTCTCTGAAATCAGTTTCCAGCAACTGAAGGTGTTTGCTCAAACAAGAGTGTGAAATTGCAGATGGCACTGCTGGCTGCAGGTGCCAGAATGGAAGACAGGGAAGTCTTCTCTGGCCATGGAGATGGCTGGGCAGACCAATTTGAAGCCACTGGTGACCACTGGGACCCAAGCTAGGCACTCTCATGAAGCGATGTCCACATAGGTATGAAAATGCTGACCCTCAGGAACAGAGGTTCCCAGGGAACACAGTAGAAAGCTCTTCTAACAAACTACAGTTGGTGTGGAAATGCAACAGTCTACCTCAGAAGATAGTTATTCATTCAACCTTTTCTGAGGCTCAGTGGCATCAAGAAATCATCTGGTCCCTGCCTGCTTCCACAGCCTGCTCTTGTTTTCTCTCGTGCTCTTATCTCAGCTCCAGGCAGGCTGAAATCCTGTCCACTTCCTGGGTGTCCCATATTCTTCCCCCACTCCACTCCCCCCCCCCATCCGAGTTCCCAGCCCTGTTTTTCCTAAGATGAGCCTCCAACCATCCTTTTATTCAGTTTTAACCAGACATTCATCTGGAAAACCTCTCCAGCAATCCACTCCAGAAGGGCCAGTTGTCCCTCTCTCTGTTCTCCGTAGCATCATCTAATTCCCCAATTAGAATTATAGCCACTATGTAATAAGTATATTTGCTAAATGAACAATTGGATGGTGTGGTTCCTGCTGGGCACTGTGTTAAATGCTCTTAATTATGCAATGTCCTTTAATTCCAGAAGAATCCTTTGTGTTTGGTGGTGTTATCCCCATTTCACAGACAAGGGAAATTGTCTTTAAGAGTTTCATACAGCAAAACCCAAATCCTTATCCGTTTGATTCCAAAACCCACCTCCTTACATCCACCCACGTTGCCTAGCTTGTGCCCTTTGTGAGAATGTAGATACTGAGGGGGATCTAATGAGACCACTGATCTGATTCTCTGCACAGCACCCTGAGATTCTGTGGTACTTTGGAGTCGCCTGGGTCTGCTGTCACATCCCTGCTCTCCACCAATTAACGGGGTGTCTATGAGCAGCCCACTTCATCTCCTCGCCAGTTCCCCCTTCAGCAAGCTGGTGACACGATCTTTGCAGACCTCAGGAGAATGGAATGAGAAGCTGCCTAGAAAACGCCTAGCAAGGTGCCTCGCAGGAACAAGGTTCTGGGGAAGATCAGCGTCTCCCTCTCCCTAAGGGAAGCTATCTGTCTCGGCTACCTTGTGCCAGTTAACCTGCACAGGCTCCATAACTTAAGGTTTGGTGAAACCTTTTTTCAATTTTTAAAAGTAGAATCCAACCTTTTTGTTGGCAAGTGATGGAATACCTGGGGGCCCAGTCTTCTGGCCCCCAGTCCATTAGGGAATTTACCAGGGGAGCTCAGGAACCTTCCACTCAAGTACTCCCTTCAGAGGCAGCACTTACAGAGCCATCAATTTCCTTAACAAAGAGCCTCTGCTTAAATGCCCCTTCAAGCGGTGTAATTTACACAGCCATCTACTTCCTTTTGAATTCTCCGCCTTGGGGGTGGCCTACCTGTAGTCCTTTCCAACTGCTAGTTAACTGCAATGGTTCCTAAGAGGAAGTTAGCTGGACCCGGACTTCCTTTTGAAAGCAGTTGGATTTGGGGTCATCAGAGAGTTCTGGGGGGTGATTTAAGTAGCCACAAAATTCACTGCTTCTACCCACCCCTTCCCCTAAAATTGTGAAATGTTATGGAGATAAAGGAGTCTTGCCATTGGAGTCAGTCTTTCCTTCACAGCAAGGCACAATCAGACTAAAGCGGCCCTTACCCCAGAGCTGGGATTTGAACACAAAGCAGCCCAGTGTGATGTCCTGTAGAGAGGACCGCTGTGAGGTGGGAAGTCTGTGATTCAGACAGGTCCATCGGACACTACAGGCCAGGCCAACAAAGTTCTGCGACACTTTTATTGCCTGATAGATAAAACTTAAGAAGGTTACTCTCAACTTAAGAAGCATCCCTTTAAAAATGCATGCTTCCTTCACTCATAGTCTACACTAATTGAGTCACAAAGTATTTACCAGATCCTGGACTACATCCTGGGAATCAGAGGAATTAACTGGGTCTCAGCATGCCAAGAGCTCAGAGTCTAGTGAGAGGGGCAAGTAAAGAATTGACAGCATTCTGCTCTGAGGCACAAGATGCTGTGAGAGTAGGAAGGAACCCCACCAACCCCAACTCAACCTTTCCCGGCATCTGAAGGCTTCTTTTGGGGCTAACATTGGGCTGAATCTCTGAGAGGAGTAACTGGTGGGGACACATCCCAGGCAGGGGAACAAGGAGAGCAAATGAAAGGAAGCTCGAGATAGGGTCATAGGTGCAAAGCCCAGAAGATTCTGAAGCCTAAGGTACACGTGACTAGATCAGACCACTCCAGTCTTGATGCCCTAGTAAGGAATTTAGATTTACCGTATTTTTCAGTGTATAAGATACGCTCCCTTTTCCAACCCAAAATTAAGAAATCAGTATTTTAAACATTTTGTTGGTTTTCCTCTTAAGGCCTTTTCTTTATTGGCATCTTCAGGAATTATTCTTCCTGTTTTCTCCACTGTCTGATCATACACTCAGTGGGAGGAGGTCCAAATAGTCTCTGTGGCTCTATTTCCACACTCTTTTGCATAGCTGGTCACATTCAGTTTGAATTTTGTAGAGTAAAACAACCGCTTACTGATATTTATCCTTTTTATTTTTTTATGTCTAAAAATATATGTTTATTTCAGAAAGAGAGGGAGAGGAAAGGAAGATAGAAACATCAATGATGACAGAGAATCATTGATTGGCTGCCTCCCGCACGCCCCTTAATGGGGATCAAGCCAGCAACCCAAACATGTGCCCTTGACTGGAAATAAACCTGGGACCCTTTATTCTGCAGGCTGATGCTCTATCCACTGAGCAAAACCAGCTAGGGCTATCTTTTTACTTATTTTTTGACATCTAGATGGGCTCAGAATGTTCTGGTCCCTGTTGCATCTGCACACTCTCCACCTCTACCTCCAATTATGGCATCAGCTGACATCAGTAACAATAAGGCTCATGGGGCCGGATGGCTCTTCTAAACTATTGAAGAAAAAAAAAAGACTGTACCCTTTTATGTAATGATGTTTACTTTGAATTTATATTAGTTCACACATGCCTGAGTGCAGGCTCAACTCTCCAGTAGAGAACATGTAGGAGGTAGCCGACTGAAGATGTTTCTCTCTCATAGATGTTTCTATCTCTCTATCCCTCTAGAAAAATCAATATAAACACATTTAAAAAGCCCCCAAAACAAACAATGTTCCTATCATGTCCTGATCTTAGGACTGTACAGCAGCAAGCCCTGTAAGGGCTCTTGGTCTTACTGAGCCCAGCTGCCTAGGAAGCTGCCACAGACTCTCCCACCTCTACCAGGGGCATTCCTATGCCTACTGGGGCAGCCCCGCCAATCCCTGCATAGCCTACTGACCACTGTCATCTGCAGTCCTCCGACGAAGGGTTTTGGCTCCTGCTTGTCACTCCCACCCGCACCCTGCCTGAAGCCTGGCTTCCTATGCAGCATATGCTCCATGTAGACAGAGGAGTGAGACTGGTCCCAGCTGTCTTTGCGAGACCCCAAAGCTGAGGGCAGAGAGCAGAGAAGGCAGCCCTGGTGCAGGGCATGGACTATTTTATCTTTCTGGCGAATTAAAATAAAAAAACCCTTAAAATTATTATAATTTCAGATTTGCTTTATCTTAATTTCCCCTTGGTATTTAATCAGTAGCAGCCAGGAAAAAGGGGCCTTTAGTTTCTCCCTCTGTTAAGTAGTTAATGATCTGTAGACAAACACTCCAGACAGTGTTTCTTAAAGAGACCCTGGGATCTTTTTGTGTGGAGATTCCTTTTCCATAGTCTATTGTTGTCCCTTCTCATTACCTGTTTGTTGGTATGCTGTTTAGCTCTGGAAAGTACACTTAAAAAAATTAGATAACATTAATGATCAAGAGGTAGCATAAGTTTAGTAGTCCAGCCTGAGGGCTTAAGAGCCAGATTCCAGAGCCGAATCCCTTTCCTGGGGAGCCTTGAGTAAATTACTTAACATCTCTGTTTTTTTTCTTAATCTATAAAGTAGCCATAATATTAAAACTACCTCATAGGGTCAATGCAATTACTCAGAGGAGTTGATAGGAAAAAAGTGATTAAGTGAATTAAACTAATAGCAAGCTATTTCTGCTATTCTGACTACTGTTTAGGATGATGAGATGGAAGGATGATGGGGAGGGTGGAAATCTATATGCACATCTCATCACTCCCACTTGTTCCGAAGGTCTGCTAATTTGGAGGATGCCCATCTTCCAGCTTGGGAGTTAGGCAGATCTTGGTTCAAATCCCAGCTCTGCCATTTAATAATCACCTGCTTTGAACAAGTCATTTCACCTGCTTGAGCCTCAGTTTCTCCTGGTATAAAATGCAGGGGACAATTGCCACCTTCCTGCAGCCTCCCTCAGGAAGATCACGGGAGGAGATTTACGTGGCTGTGGGCCCAGCATGGGACGTGGCCTTCACCAAAGTGTGTTTCCTCTTGTGGCGGTTTCCCAGCTCAATAAACAGTTACTGAATGGAGGCCACTTTCTCAAGTCACTTAAACATTAGGGGGCTCTGTTGTGTCATCTGAAAAGTGGTTGCCAGGGTGCTGTGAGTGTGAAATGTGACAAGGGAGTAGGTTCTCCAGGGGAAATCAAGGTACTGCCCAGGTTCCTGGCCACTCTTTTCTGACTCACAGGGTCATTTGATTCAGTATGCCAGATACTGACTGGGGACCCAAGGATGGACCCCATGACCCCTTTCCTCATGAACCAGGAAAATGGATGTGTCCATGGAAAATGTGATGGCCAACGCAATGACAGCTGTGCTGCCCCAGGCCCAGGGCTGAGATGGATGGGGTGATACCCTCACCTCTCTCTGCCTCCATCTCTCCCTAACTGGACATTCTTTCACCCACTAGGTACTCACGCATTCTTGCTTGCAGTTGGGTAGCAACTCTTTCTGTACAGGGCCAGACAATGAATGTGCTGGCTTCATGGGGGCCATCCAAGACCTCTGTTGGAGCTGCTCTACTCTGTCTTTGTAGCGGCAAACATCAGAATGAAGAGGGCTAGTTCTCTTCCAAACAGGTAGGGTTTGGCTGGGACAGTAAGTAGCTTTCAGGTGCCTGCTCTATGCAAACATGCACTGGCCTTCAGGGCTTGGCGCTGAAGGCAGAATGCACACGTGGGAGCCACCTTCTTCTCCTTCTTTGCCATGAGCAACAGCCTGACCATGGCATTCGAGGCCCTGAAGGATCAGAGCCTGCTAGGGTCCCGCCTCTGCTCTTTCCTTCCCTGCCATCCGGCCACACTGACTTTCTTTGACCTCTTCCAAAGCTCTTTCCTGCCTAGCGGGTTTAATGGTCTGACCTCCTTGCAGTCCTCACTCCATCCCCCTACCCCAGTGCTCCCTAATTTGTCCACTTCCTGGTTGGCCTTCAAGTCGCAGGTTAAATGTCATGCCTTCAAGGAGGCCTTTCCTGACCCGTCATAAAGGAAGGAGGACCTGCACTTACACACCTCCGAGTATGTCCACACAGGGGTATTCTCAACGATTGTTTTTCACTAATTACTAGTGTCATTTCCCTGCCTCTCCGGTCTCGATGGCTCACTGCTGGTTTCCTTGCAGCCAGCACAGTGCCGGGCACACAGCAGGCATCCACGGTCTGGGAACGGGTGACCTGGTGTGACCCGGCTGCCAAGTTGCACCGCCTTCTGTCTGTGCGAGTGAGGGCAGAAAGCTGATTTATTCTGCAGGCTAGGGCAGTGGGTTTTTCACACCATCCCGGCTGCCTATCCATCATCTTATTTTAAGCACATTACTTCTCTCCCAAAAAGAAAAGAGGAGGCAATTAGGTCTATATCCCTCACTTGCTTAATATTTCACTTTCCTTCAGGGCATTCCCTTCAAGTGGAGATCACACTCATGAATATTAAATGTCTCTTCCAGCCCAACATGGTCCCCAAGAAAGAGCAGAGAGCCAGGACCTACTGGAAGGCCCACAGGGACACTTTTGGCCTGGGGCCTCTCCCTTCTCCCTTTCCCCCCTCCCCTCTCCAGGGCTCCTAGGTCAGGACTGCACAGAGACACAGCCAGGCCCAGGCACGCACAGACAGACTTCTGGTCCCCTTGCAATGCCACAAAGAAGCCCTTGTTCCTGGCTACCCAGATTCACCTGCCTAGAACGACGGCTGCCTTTCAAAGCCACACATCAAAGTTTGATCCCTATTCCTCGAATTCAGGCAAGCTCCGAGGCCTCCGCGCCTGCCCCCTCCCTGAGAGTCAGGAAGCCGCTGGGCCCAGGGCTAGAATTGCTCCCTTCTGGCCTCAGAGGCCCTCCTGTTTCTTTTCATTCCAGCCCGGCCTCTCTGTGGGGCAGGCCTCCCGGGTTTCCAAAGGAGGTGGTAAACTGTGGTCTGGGGCTGGAGGCAGGCTTGATCCTAACCGGTGCTGACTCCAGGGCGTTTGAATGCGTCCATCAGACCTCCTGGTAGAGGACTTCAGATCTTTGGTCCTGCCCCGCATGGCGGCCTTCCACCCCATCACCTCCTTTTCCTGCGCCTTTGTCCCCTCGCTGACCCCCTTTGACCCTCTGGGTTAAAGGAATTCCTTTCTCCTCCCCAAGCCCTCATTTCTTTTAAAATGCACAGTTTAAAAACAATAATGATCTGGGATTTAAATTCTAGCAGTCAGAGCTGAAAGGGCCCCTGGAGCTCCTCCAGCTCACCGGCCATCCCTTTCTAGTCACTTTGCATAAGGTACGACCGCGTGCTGGTGGCGGGGCCCAGTTCAGGGCCATTTTTGCCAGAGACAGACTGGTGTGCCTTTGCATCCCTTGCAGTTGAAGATGGGGCTTGAGAAAAGGGAAGATGAAGTGGCACTGACACGTGTTTTTGAATGCTCACTAACTGCCATGCATTGTGCTAAACACGCTACAGACCTTAAGTCCTTCTTTCTCTCAACAGAGAAATGATGAGAAGGCTGAGCTCAGATGAAGGATGGGAGATGCCCAAGATGACCCAGAAGTGACCAACAGACACATTACCCACAGCAGGTATCTGAGCTCAGACTCCCGTCTCTAACACATTGCCCGTAAGTGACAGCTTCCCCTTATGCTAAACAACAACACGGCTACCGTCACAGGAGGGCAAGCTGTTAAAAATGAAAATACAACCCCAAACTGGATTGGCCTTACGTTGGGGGCATGGGCTCTGTGCAGTGGGATATTTATGGGGTGATAATAACGGAAAGTTGTCGTTTTCATGACTCATGAAAAAGGCACAGGAAGGACATGTGCATTCACTTTCGCTTCCTGCTGGGAGTCAATGGCACCAAAGCAGAAACAGGGAAAAGGAGGCTCTCAAGTAGTTTTTTTGGGGGGAGGGGTTCCTCTGGATATTGACAAGGTTTTTAGAGGCAGGCAGATAGGAGTTGAAGCCTCCTATGATTTAGCTGGCTGCTTGAGTTAAGGCGATTCACTTACTCTCTCAGTGCCTCACTTGTCTGGCCAGCCAAATGGGTGCTATTATTCTGATTATACCGAGCTGCTGGGAGGCTGAATAAAATCACTTTAAAAAGAGACTCTTAATGCAAAGGCTGATACAGTTGGGTGCCTCAAAAATGCAATGACTTCATGGGTAAGTGTGCAAGCTCTGCCTAGGCACTGTGAATCGCACCTCTGCTATTTCTAGCTGTGAGACCTTGAGCAAGTTACTTAACCTCTCTGAACCTCAGTTTCTTTCCTCAACGAAACTGAAGTAATATTATTACTTCAGTTCCTGGGAGGATTGCTACAACTTCTTATTAATTATATTAATAACATTAATTATAGCAGTGGTAGCAAACACATACGTAACATTTACCAGGTACTGCTGTTTTTAAATGCTTTACCTACATATCCTCATTTCATTCTCAAAACAACTGTGAAAAGTAGAAACTATTACTAGCCCATTTTACTGATGATAAATCTGAGGCACAAATAAAAAGTGTCTGGGCCGGGCTTTTCACCCAGAATCCACATTGGTGAATAGCCATACCCATATTAATCCATCGTTAATCATTAAGCCATAGGTCATCATGCCAGTGCTAAGCATGCCACCTCTCCTAACTGACAGATAGCACCGTGATCACCTTCATCACCATCAATACTACCATTATTTCTCTCTTTTAAAGGTCTGTCTTCCATCCAAGGGAAGCTTTATTTCAAGAAGGCATTTTGGCAAAAGTTGCTATGCCTTCTGCAGAGGGAGGGCTGAAGGAATACACAACAGGAGAAGTTTAATTTTTTTTTTTTGTAAGGTGAGAGGTGGGTCATCTGTCCTGATTTCATGTTGTTAGAAAGAAAAATAACAATAACTGTGACTCCCGGCAGAGCCCATTCTTCCTCCCCCTCCCCCTCCTCCTCCCAGATGCTGCTTCCCTTTTAGTCACTGTTGTTCTAAACTAAAGGCTCATCAGAACATCCACCAAGAAGAGGAGGCGATTCATCTTTTTGTTTTCCTTTCTGCTCTTGGCTCGGAGCAGGCCAGGGCGGCCTGACAGAGGGGCCATGAGGCTGGGTGACCTGCGTCCTCCCAGTGACTGCTGGGAGGCGAATGGATCCCTCCGCCTATCCCTTATCTGCCCTGCAGATAATTGAGGTATTGGCTGCTGCAGTAGGACTGGGCAGGGGATGCTCTGTGAGGACCAGAGACAATGGAATGCTAGTGGCAGGTAATTGGAGAGGAAAAAAAAGATGCCTAGTGGATGTGCTCGTCTGGGAATGACAACATGGGGGTCCCTTTGCTTTGTTTTCTTAATATACTAGTGACCTGGTGCACGAAATTCTTGCACATTAAAAGAGGATTAATTAGAAGAAATAATTTAATATTGCTATTTGCCCTTTCTCTATAATAGAAGTGTCAGAGATTAAAGAAAATTAGTAAAATGTATATGAAAACCTTTCTCCTGTCAGAGTCTGGGGCACACCATGGGACCCAGAGTCAAGTCTCCACCCACCCACATGCACTTCAAAATCACATGAGACCCAGACCCAGCTGGTCCCCCCACATTGGACTAGATTCAGACCCGGCCAGTCCCACCCTTGTCAAGCCCTGCTAGGCAGAGGGCATAGCCTCAGGTCCCCCGGCCCAGCACCGGGAGAGGGGTGCAGCCTCAGGTCCCCTGTCAAGCCCTGCTGGGTGGGGGACATGGACTGAGGTCTCCTGTCAAGCTCCACGGGGGCAGGGCAAGGCATAGCCTCAGGTCCCTGCTGATTGGTTGTTAAGGCTCCTTATGGGAACTTGGCCTCAGCTGTGGGTACAGCCATATTTGTGACTGAGTGATGGTCAATTAGCATATTCCCTCTTTATTAGATAGGATACCAGTGTCAAGCAGAATTGGAAACCCCATACCTTTAAATAGGTGTTTGACACATCTGTGTCCAAGAGGAAAAGCAGCCTTAGTGCCCTCGGCCCAACTGCTCTCATTTCATAAAGGGGGAAACTGAGGCTCTGAGATGCTAACATGCCGCATGCCCAGGCCTCCAAGTCTAAATGGGGACCTTCACCCAGCTCTCCTGAAGGACACAGGATGGGAGGGGAAGGTCCCCCACCAGCACAGCTCCCCTCATTGACTAAATGTCGTCGCAGAAGGCAGCTCATTTCCGGCAGTGGCCTGAGATACATTACTAAGTGTAACCCCTTTGGTGATGCTTCTCATTTTGTCCCACTAATTTGACCGCTGCCTTCCCTCCTCCAGCTGCTATCAGCAGCCTGTCTGTATGTCATGACTCAGTGCTTAGAGACAGAATCTCCACAGCTGCTGAACAATACCTCCAGCCAGTGCCTGCTGGGTGGGGGGTGTTATCATTTTACTGATACCACATTTTTAAACTGACATCTCAGGCCTGGTGTATGTTCTATTTTAAAGGGGAGTGGGGACAGACAAGATAATTTCCACATTGCCAGGATATAGCATGCATTGCCCAAGAGATCTTGTGGGTGGTATTCCTTTTAACAAGCAACTTATCATGTTGCAAGGGGGATGAGGGTCCTGGGGGTGGGAAAGTGGGACAGGGTCATCCCAGGCTGTTGCATAATAACACATTGGCACCCTGGGAATACTCCTGGATGTGTGGGCTTCTGAAAAGTGAATGGAAACACCACCATAAATCTGCCACCCCCTCACATGGGTGGGGGTGGTACCAAACCCAGGGAAAACATTAGCCCTATTAAATGGTTAGTGCCAAAAAATAAAAAAACGGAGAAGGAAGGAAGTCCCTCAGAAGGGGAGGCAGAGTGTAGAATACAAAAAGCAAGGGCTCTCCACTTGGTCTGGAGTTAGGATCACCCTCTCTATGAGCTGTGTGACTTTAGGCAAGTTAAGACATCACTGACTGGATACCAGAGACCTCACATCGGTTCACATTATACAAAGGTGCATAGCCCCTCATGGATATCAATTAATAGTGGTTATTCCTGATACACACACACACACACACACACACTCCCCAGCTCGCACTCCCCCCCCCCACACACACACACTGAGAAAAGTAATAGTTAATGTGCGTCAAGCAGGTCCAACTTTCTAACAATAGGGCTAAACCTCATAGTATCTTATGACAACAATTTTTGGTCAGGATTCTAAGTGACAATCAACAGAAACCAAGTTGGCTAACTTAAGCAAAACAAGCAAACAAACAAACTCTATTCAGAGAACATTGGATACTTCTGGAAGACTCTCTGGGAGGGCTGGAGAGCTAGCCTTGCAGGCTCTGAAGCCAATTCCAAGCTCAAGATTAGGTCCGGTGACTGGTCTTGCTAAGACATCTCAGAGCTCTGTCACACACAGAACCTCCAGCCCTAATGCTAGATCCTGTGATTGGTACTTTGGAAATGCAGGGGTTGTGGCCACTGCCACCATCTTTTATCAGAATAGTTTCTGTAGAGTCACTCTGTCTTCTGATTCTAAGTCTTGGCTTGGTGTCTGATTGGTGGGTCAGGAGGAGAGTGCAAGTCTTGTGCCCACATTCAGCTACAAGGGGTCTGGGAGATGCTTGCGTTTTCAACTTTGTTCATGGTGGCTGGACTCTGCCTCATTGTCATTACAACAAAGAGAGCTCTTTTCTAAATCTAGAGAAGGGAGTCAGGTAATAACTATCTACAAATTGGTAAATAACTACCACAACTGAGTCCCAGGATTTTTACCATTTTCTGGATAAGAACATTGAAGCTTAGCCAAGGCCCCATGTCTAAACTATGATATGAACTAGGCTAGTCTCACTCAAGCCTGTTCTGTTGGCCACTATCTTGACCACTGTCATGACAAATGTAATGATGCGAACAATGTCCACCTTGGCAAAGCCTCCCACGCGCCAGCCCCCTTTCTCTGACTCATGAGAACTGGATACCTGGGGAGCCAAAGATGCATGTTGATTCCTGTGCTTTCATAGAGGAAGATGGTTTTCTAGACTAAAGCTGTGGAGTTTGTCCTTGGAATATAGTTCCTGGGAGCTGGGATCTCTGGAGAGATAGATCCCTTTTCTTCATGGGATGCCCTGTGTCTGTGCGTTTCTATAATGGAACAGTAAATGGTGGGGGCAGGGGACATAGTGGAGGTCTTTCCTCTAGCACAAGCCATCCTCAACATACAGGGGCAACAGGGAACCTTCCCTGGACACCACCCACACCCAAGAGTTTTGTATGCCATTCCATTCCATACCCCGTGAGTTGTCCTGCAGCAATATATTCCCCATTCACCCCGGGAGCCCCACAAGGCCAAGAGCTACTGTTTTGCAAGTAGCTTATCACGGTGAGCTCTGGAGTCAGGCTCTCTGGGTTTGAGTCCCCAGTTTTACCATTTAATTGCCTCTCTTCAATTCACTTCCCCATGCCTCAACTTCCTCTTTTGTAAAAGAAGGACACTGATGGAATTGTTATGAGAGTCAGTTTATAAATATGCTTGATATATAATAGGTGTTCAATAAATATCATCTATCATCAGCAGAATAGGCAGAATCTAGTAGAGAATGTCAGTATGTAAAAATGGATCTATTAGGGTCCAAGTCTCATTCTCTTACAAACTTTCTCATCATCATGCCTTTCCTCTGAAGCATATCCGTTAACACCATGTGCAAGTCATTGATCTAATCCACACCCGCTATTTTGTCCAAAGTATAGGCAGAGAAGTGAGGCCCAGGGAGGTATGGCCAGCTGGGGCTGGACTTGCTGTCCAGTGCTATTTCTAACAGAGGTTCCCAGTCCCCACCACTCTATGCTTACAATTCAGTTCTTTCTCTGAGAAATGATGAACCATGTCCTAATTTTCACTTCCTCTCTGCACCAAACTCCAAGCACCAAGAGCATCAAAGACTCCAAAACCATAGACCAAGGGTCAGCAAATGTGGTTTGTAAAGTGCCAGATAGTAAATATTGTAGGCCTTTTGACCCATAGGTCTCTGTTGCAACCACCCAACTCTGCTGCTGTAGCAGGAAAACAGAGCAGACCATATGTAAAAGAAGGGTATATTGTGGTCCAGTAAGGCTTTATTTACACATGTAAGCAGTAGGCCGAGTTTGATCCATGGAAGGTATTGTGCAGACCCTTCCTATGGACAAGAAGCTTCTGCCTGTAAGGGCTACTTATTTTTGTTTACGGCTGCATAGTGCTCAAGCAACATAGAACATGGATGTCAGAACCCAAGCATCCCTTTAGGATACCATATCTTACTTTCTCACATCCCACCTTTTCCCCAGAAGCACTTGAGTCACATGCCATCTTAGTGCAAGTAAAACAGGTAGCTATTTCCCAGCATGATCTGAGAGTAATGTGGGTATCATGAGGATGACAGCAAAGGTGAGGGTTTGGTTAGGGTAGAGCTTGTGACTACGAGAAGTAATAATCACATACCTTGAAAACCACACAACAGAAGTGCAGGCAAGGCTCTTAAAACCGCTTCACTCAATCCTTTAAGTTACTGAAAGTAAACTGAGGCCCAGGCTAAGGAAGCGATTTGGTCAGAATTACCAAGCAAGTTCTCACCACAGCTAGGACCAGAGTCTGGTTTTCTTCATTTTAGTCCAAGGCTCTTTCAGCCCCACCACTTGGCTAATATCAGGCTCTTATATAGACCGACAAACTAAAATCAATGGAGGAGAAGGAAAAACCAAACCAACCACCTTCAGCCATTTAAAAACCCAAGGTCTTGCCTAGAAACTCTCCTGTCCTCCCTCCCTCCACATCTTTCCTTCCTTCTATCCACAAGCACTAGTGGGATCTCTCTATGGTGCTACTGGACCCCTGCTTGGTGCCAAGGAGATAGTAGGCACTCAATAAATGTGTGCTGTGACTGGAATAAAAGGTAATAATACATGGCAAAGACCTCAGGGAGCTCACAATTTACCAGGAGAAGGTCTAAACGCACCCGAATGCACTGCAACTGTGAAGACCCCATAAAATTTCCTCCCCTTTCCTCCTAGAAAATTGCCTTTCAGTGAGAAATCTTCCCAGCACAGTTTCTATCCCCCCCACAGCTGCCCCTACCCTCCTCAGATAGAGCACCTCTGTCTTTTGTACTTGCAAATGATTTGTGATTAGTTTTCACCTCCAGCCCAGGGGATTAGCCTGGGGACCTTTGATCTTCAGGTATCGATTTGCATCTTAAAGGAAGTATGATCTCATCTGGGCCAGCTCAAAATTCCATCCCTGCCCCCCAACCCCTGTCTGTTTACCAGCCCTGGGCCTCCCAAGTGGGGCTGAAACAACAAGATCAGCCAGACTCAGAGAGGAGGCCAAGGGAAGGTGGGGAAAGGACCTTTGCTTTCTAAACACAGGCTGGTGTGCTGTTAAAATGCCCAAGGTTGGGAATGTGCGGCGGGGGTAAAGAGGGAGGTATGGGGGGGGGGGGGTGGTCCCTGGATCCTGGAGAGAGGTTGTATAGCCAAATGGACTGAGCACATGCCTAAGAATCAGACAAAATGAGGTCCAAGTCCTGGTTTTATTTCAA
Organism: Vespertilio murinus; assembly: GCA_963924515.1. NCBI lineage: Eukaryota > Metazoa > Chordata > Mammalia > Chiroptera > Vespertilionidae > Vespertilio > Vespertilio murinus. The sequence continues at coordinate 175,266,263 of OZ004708.1, forward strand.
ATCACTTCCGACCTGTATGATTTTTGGCAAGGCTTACAATCTCCAGTTTTTGATATCTCTCATCTCTCCAGCAGGAATAAAAGCCTTAAAAATCTATATTACTAACCATCCTGGACAGCTGGCATGAAGAAGAGCAATGCTGTGTAAGGTGAAGTTAGATGAACAGTTCCCAGTCAAGTCTGTCCTCTAGGAGAACATAAGCTACCCAGGGCAGGGATGTACTTGCCCTTTGCTTCCATTGCTGTATTCCCTGGTTCCTAATATAGTGCCTGTCCCATAGGAGGCACTTAATACAAAGGCGTGAAACTTCATTCAGTCACAACTATTGCTGTTATTGTAATATTATTCCTCCCTAGCCAGGCCCAGGGAAATGACAAAGACTTACCAACGCAATTGAAGGAAACTTCCTGTTGGCAGAACAGGGAGCAGCCATCACCATTGATCTTATTCATGTCATCGCATTCTTCACCTTGGCCTCTGTAGAGCAGATGGGAGAGAAAGGTATCTCATCAGCTTCAAACCTACAGCCTGATGTGGCAAAGTCCCTTGCAGCCCAGGCCTCAGGCAAGTCCCTTTCCCTGTGGAAGTCTCTCTGTTTCTTCATCATCAAGATGAGATGCTTAAAAGATGTACATCTGTAGGATCCTATGACAATTGCCTTATTTTTTGTTTCTGATGACAATAGAATTTGTTTCAAACACATTCTCTGAGATCTCAATCAGTTAAGTCAGCAATTCAGATGGGAGTAAGATATGGATGAATGAACGAACAAATGAATGAACAGACCTTGCTGCACTGTGTCCGGAAAAATGTCACTGCCACTTTAAAATGATGGATTAAAAAAAAACATTTTGGCATTTCTAAAATATAAATGCTATCTTCACTATGCCCTGTCTCCACCCTCTCTCCACTTTCCCAATGCTCTTAAAGGTCACGATCCCCCCTCCTCACCACCTCCTCCCGGCTTCATATGCTCAGGATGGGTTTTCCTTTTATCAGAATATTTTGCCTCCTCCATGGGAGTGTTGTTTGCTGGCATCAAGAATGCCTAGACCTGTGGAATTAACTATGCTTCTAGGAAATAAAAATGCCTCCTCTTGTTTATTTTAGGAATTATTTTCATCACCTAAGGATGGTTCTGCAGAGGTTAGGATGGAAAGAAAATGAGCAATGCTCTTGGAATTGGACCTAGGAGAAAAGAGAGAGGAATACTAACGGAGAGATTCAATGAACTGGAGGATTAATAATGGAAAGATTCAATGAACTGTTACTTAAAAAAAAATTCCCATCCACTGAGAAACAGAAAACTTGGGTTTTGATCCCCATGGTCCAAACTGGCTGTGTGATCTCCAATAAGTCACTGGGTCTGTCTGTCTTGGGCAATGTAAACCAATGAACATGCAAAATAAATGAAAATGCTCTGGCTCAGTCACAGTCACCATATTTCGAGTCCTCAGTAGCTGGATGTAGCTAGTGGCTCCTGTGTTGGACAGCACAGAAAAATCCACTGGAAGGTGCTATTCTAGATGCCAATGCTCCATTTTCTCACTGGTTAAAACGGAGGTGATTATACCTATTCCTTAGAGTGCGTGTAAGAACGAAATGTAACGTCAAGTGACTGGCACGGTGTGTGACACACAATAGATGCTCAGGGGATCACAGCCCCGTTCCCACTCTGTCCTGGGAGGTCTCTGCAAAGTGTGTGGCAGCTGTCCATCCCTGGAGACCAGCTGGGTCCATGTCACAGCATGAAGGAGTCCTCAGACTTCTGCCTGCACCCGGACAATTAATACTGGGGAATGTTTGTTGCTTTTAAAAGGTGTCAGTGCAGCAGGATGGTGCCTTGCAATCAATCCTGAAGATGGCCAGGGCATCGCACTGATCTCCAAAGAGCCACCCAGGCTGTCTCCTGCCTGCACACTCAGGGGCAAAGAAGAAGCCTGAATCTCACGCTGGACCCCTGTTCCAATCCCCGCCACGGACTCTCACACATTGGAAATGGTGATGGCCTTGTACCCCGTAGCTATTTCATGGGTTATCTGGGGAGAGACTTTTTTTTAAAAACCTGGGCTGGGTTCCCTAAGCCACAAAGAATACTTCTCAACCGCCTTCCCTCACCACCCAAACAGTGTGTTCTATTGGTTTAAGCATAAAATTAGGGTCACCACAAATATCTTCTAGGCATGAAAGATCTATCATTAGATAGAGAAGTTCTAAAAAACCTTCCCTGACCTCAAAGGCGGGAGTGGGAGGCTGTCTTCTCTGTGACCAAGGACACCAGGCTCAATCTATCACAGCGCTTGTCACACTGTCAGCCTTGTCCTGTCACTCGAGAGTCCCTTATCCTCAGCTTTAAGATGCCAAAGGAAGTTCAGTCTCTGTCATCCTAGCACCCCGATGCCTGACACAGTGCCCTGGACATAGCAGAAAGCATGTGGCTACTCCTTCACTTGTTAGTTTTGCACCACTGTGGGTCACACAACAAGGTAATGGTGAATCCATGTGAAAACCTGGGCCCTGGGTTCACGTCTTGGTTCTCTGCTCCTTACTGGGTCTGCACGGCTGAAAAAAACCCTTTAAATCTTTGTGTGTTAGTTGTCTCTTTCGTAAAGCATAGTAATAGGATCTATGTAATATGGTTGTTGGAAGAACCCAAGGAGATGGCTATGTAGCACAGTGCCTCCTGTATAGTTAAGGCTCAGCTAATATTTATGAATATTATCATTGTCATAATATTCATCCAGTGTTTTCAACCATTTTCTCTCTCTCTCTCTCTCTCTCTCTCTCTCTCACACACACACACACACACACACACACACACACACACAGCAAATAACATGTATCATACCCTAAAAAATCCAATTAGTTAAGATGCCATCCCTCCTTTACTTCAAAGTTGTGGTTTTTGGTGTTTGTTGGTTTTGCTTAGGAAACTGTTCATGCTCACTAGCTCTGTTCAGTTTCTACAAAACCTGTCAACAGTTATTAGGTAACTGCAGGTAGCTCAACACGTACTTGTCTATGCAGGATACCAATTCTAGGTAAAACCACTAAAAAACATTGTTGTTAAGAATAGTCTTTAAATGAATACTAACAACAACCCATTTCTAGAGCAGCTAGAAAAATGCCATTGTTTGCAGTGTTTTACCAATGCGTCTATAGCGGGCTCTGAAATGGAGAGATTGAGCTAGATCAGGTTACGCATCAAGTGAGTTTCCTTTTTTATTCTTTGTGCTAAATTAAAAAATCCCAAATCACAATTATGGGTTTTCAGCAATGACCACAAGTGTTTGCTGGAGATACTGGATCTGCTGCTCTATCCTGGACCCACAAATGATGGGGCACTTTCCCCGGGGACCGCCTTGCGTAGCTGCTCAATATTCCACCGGACAGCATGTGCACCAGAGCTGGAGGCTGATGTCTTAATGGGGGAGAGAACAGCAATAGCTCCCCTGCCCCTGATTTTAGTGCATCAAGCAATGGAAATCGTATCTTCATGCCTGGTCTAGACCTTAAATACCTCCTCTAACACATGTGGAACTTTATCTTCTGCGCTTAAAGAGTCCAATTCTTGGCAATCAGGTGATCTGCACCTTAATTCAATACTGAAGACCCCTTACATCCATAGATATCCCTGAGACACAGCACTCAGCACACCATTGGAAATCATGTAAAGAATCACTACTGACCTTATCAGTGTCAACATTTGTTTGAAAATGTCATTTCTTCTTTGAAAAACTTGAATTAGCACCTTCCTTGCGACAGCCGGTGCGCTTTAGTGTATGAGCTGTGTGGGGCACAAAATCTTGCTCACATGAACATCTTTTTGCACATTAAGATGAAAAAGTGTACCTCACTGGCCCGCCTCTGATCTTATTCACGGCATTCACTATTCCCTTCAATGCTGCCATAGGCCCTTGCTGGCCAATAACTGAGGTCTGTGTGGAGGGCTATTCATGTGCAAACTCTTTACTTGCATGACTGTGTCAATCTTGCTGTGCTCCAAGCTGGTCCTTTCATCCCGCTGCAGGTTTCCAGTTCACATTACTTACTATGAAATCCTTAGTGCCAAATTCAATTGCTCTGCCCCTCCAGCACTGGTGTCAATGATGAACTAAAGGAAATAGCCACCCAGCACTTCTCTTTCGTATGTATGCTACGCTTATGAGTGGATGCACGTTCTGTACATCAGTGGCTTCATTCAGCTGTGAAATACATTCTTTACAGCCCCTCCCCCTGCAGAAATAGTCATTGCAGTTCCATGTCGCAGAGATATTATGGGACACCCAGCAGTGCCATTTAATGAAGGAATTTTGCCTATAGCTTGTTTTGCCATCTCCACATATAATGTGCATAATTAAATCTGCTAACAGTTTTTAAAATGTATACTTTTATTGATTTGAGAGATGAAAAGAGAGGGAAAGAGAGAAACATCAATGATGAGAATCACTGATCGGCTGCCTCTTGCACACCCCACACTGGGGTTCAAGCCTACAACCCAGGCATGTGCCCTGACTGGGAATTGAACCACAACTTCCTGGTTCCTAGGTCAATGCTCAACCACTGAGCTACACTGGCTGGGCATATTTGCCAATATTTTTAAGAGTATTAGCAAGAGTGTGATGTGCAATTATGTTAGCAATAGAAAATACAATTTTAGCAGTAAGGAAGTTAATTGTGAATGCTTTTTGGTCTCTTCTCCACTTCTAGAGACAAACCTATTTGATTTTGTGCCAGGAAAACATTTTTTGGGGTACTTTTTCTGAAGGAAAAAACTCAAAGGTTTCCTTTTTTAAAAACAATGCAAAAGTCTTGTTAGCTTCCTGCCCCTATTTTCTGGTTGCATAACATCTTACCCTGTGGACAAGGGCAAGGATGAACTGATATCCAATTAAATACATGTTTTAGACATCCAGCTTTGTATTTTCTGATGACACTTTTCCTTTTTGGCTGCTGGTGGGGAATCTTTACACTTACTAATTTGCCTCCATATACTTAGTACATATGCTCACATTCAATGTTCACTCCGGAGCACTGTTCCAGATTTATGGTTTCAACATTACAATGGGTTGGAATATTTTGGTATGTTGGGGGCCTTTGACTCTTTTTGCAAAGTGTTGATATAATACAATGCAACAGAATAACAAATAAATATGCAATTTTAACAGATGTAACTGGTAACCAGCAAAGAATGTAAAAGTGCTTTGACCCAGATGCACTGTGACCTGCTAGCTCAATGTGGGCTGGGATGGGCGAGAGTAATAGAATCCATGTGGCATGTATCTATCCACTAAGGACAAGAGCATACTGGTAGTAGTGCATGATGGTCACTCTGTCAAAATCACAGATCAATTGCATACTTGAGAAATGTATGTGTTCCAAAACATATCATTATTTTTCTCCTGAGAGCAGCACCCTGCTGCAGAAAAATGGATAGGCTGCTGGGGATCGAAGCTAACTCGCAGCTCACACGTAGAAGAGCATCCTGTAAGTTCTTCTTTTCAGCACCCTGAGCATGTCTGAGCCTAATGAGCACCACCCTCCCCTTTCTTTAGTGAGATCTACTTACTTCTGGATGATGCCGTCGCCACAGTACCCACTTCCATGGGTGTATACAGCAGCAGGCGATGGCTCACCTTCCTCACTTCCAGAAATGGTGATGACCCGGTACTGGTACACACTGCCAAGACTGAGGTCCCTGGAAAATGCACAGACAACAATGAGCTATAAAGACACAGTGGGGGAAGGAGGGGCAAACAACACTGACCCCCTTGTGTACATTCTAATTCTTGCTTCTTTTTTTTGAATCTTTGCACAATCCGTTACCCAGTGATTTTTATTGTCTGCTGTGGTGAAGGCACTCTTCCATTCATGATGGGCTACACCGAAATGTAAGGAGCATCCATGGACAGATGACCATGAATGCTACTAGATATTTTTTGTTGTTGAGCTAACCTTTACAATAAGCCTGGTGGGTAAGAATCAGAGGGTGTGTGTCCCATAATGAAGATACGGGAAACTGCCATCTGGGAAAAAAGTCAATGGGATAAGCAAAGGCCTACAGAGGCAGGAAGGACCATGCCAGATTCTGTGGGCACTGCCTGAGCCTTCTGTGCTATTCCGGGATCTGAGCAGAAACCCGTTACAGGAGCGTAGGCCCTTTCCTTACAATGCACACTCAGTGATTCTCTCCCTCCGCCTCCCTCTGTCGCTCACTCCTGACCAAAATAAGAACGATAATCACGGCATCCATTAATGGAATTTCAGGCCCGGGGCTAAGCACTTTCCATGTATTTTCTCATTTGAGAATCAAAACCACCTTATATGTGCTGTAGTATTTTCATCTTCATTTTACATATAAATGGTGAATCTGAGGCGTAGAGAGGTTATGCATCCCCCTTAGAAGCACATGCCATTGCTTGTGATATCTGTGTTCTGCCTCTGTAATCCCTAGCTTAGGCCTGTTTGAATAATCTCATCCTTTGCAAGGAGGGATCCTGACCAGGCATTGGCATGCCAAGCTCTGGTTCCTGCCAGATTTTCAACTGCCCTCCATTGCATCTCTCCTCTGTTCTCGACGCCCCCTAGTTTAAGGCCTATTTTGACGTCCTCACACTCACCCGCACACCAGATCACTTCCCTCCCTTAGTTAGCCCTAGAGACCCCCTTCCCCCCCAGCCTCCCACTTGAATTCATCCTGCCATCAAAAGATCCTGGCTACTGTCAGTTATCCTCTGAGGCACACACATATTGACATCAATTCCACATGAACAAATCCCTATCCCCATCTCCTCCTCCACTACTGTCAAAGGAAGATGCTATTCCTTCCTTTCATTTCCCTCAGCATCAATTATTTACTTATTAATAATAACAATGCACCATGGGGGGAAACACACACACACAAAATGATAATGAAGAGAATTCCTATCAGATTCCAGAGTTAGGGGGGATTTCATAAACAAGGAGAAGTTAAAAAATCTTAAGTTCCCCAGCCAATCTGTTGTTTGGGTTGGAGCTGCTTGGATAAGGTCAGTGAGATAACAGATGTAGGGGCAATGGACGAACAATGTCTCCTGACTCACAACACAACAAGGATGAGCTGGAGTGTATGAGCACTAAAGCCTGTGGTGAAGAACAAAGCCTTCCTAAGAATGTTGAGCTTATCACCTGAAAGAGAACCTGTGTTAGCAGTGCTGGAGCAGACAGTAATATTGTGGGTAGACCAGAAGTCCCTGGGGATTCCATTAGTGTTCTGTCAATGAAGACTAAGTAAGTGCAATGCATAAAGATCCTGAGCTATTGTATGGGTGAGTGCATAAGTAACCGTTGCCTTGTAAACCTCTGGCATGCTAATTTGTCAATATAATTATATAGTTACTTTGTTTTCCTTTTAGTTTATTCAATATTTTATCCACCTCTACACTAATGAATGTATACTTCTTCTGATGCTGTTTCTAAAACTGGAACAGTGTGCTAGGAGAAAGATAACTTTTCCCAGGGAACACATGAAAGCACAACATAAAAATGACATGCATTCTACAGTACCTTCATTCATTTTGCTCTAAAATATGGAGGCTTGTTTTATATTAAGCAAATATAACCATGTTACAGTATACAGTAAATTTTCTTTGCGTTACATCTCTGGCCACTGGGGACACATGGTCACTCTCTGAAGCAAATAGGACACTTCTGTGAAAATGGAACACGTGAATGTGAAAAGCACTTCTGGACACTGTGTTTTGCATTTGGAGGCGGGTGTCACAAATGATTTATGGCTGATAATATTTAAGACACTGCAATAATATTTGTTAATGTCTTCCTCCTTCCCTCTTCCTCCTCCTCAATAAATACAACTCTCAGGCAGGCAAATGTGTGCCCATCCTGACTTCATCACCTACTCCTGTGTTACAGGCAGGAGTTTCACTGCTCTGAGCATACTTTACATTAGTCACAATCCTTCCTCAGAGTGTTTTCCTACAGACTATGAGAACACATATAAAGCACACATGTGTCCTACCTACTCTGAGTGGCCAGATTATTATGATCTCTGGATGCATAATAATCCGGCCACCTAGTGTATATCCTCTGTAACAAAAGGCTAATATGCAAAGTGTCTCCTCCACCAGTTCAACCAGGAGGAAGGCAGGCCAACCACCCATGTTCCCTCCTCCGGGCCAGGCTGTCCGGACCCCACCCATGCACGAATTCATGCACCAGGCCTCTAATATACATATTTACACACTGAGTAGCCAGATTATTATACGTTCAGAGATCATAATAATCTGGCCATTCAGTGTATGATAAAGTTAACACATATTAACCCATTACTGTTGATTATCCTCATTCTTATTCACTGGAGTTCCACTGTATTTTCTTTACTAGACGGGACAGAGGAAAAGGTAACTACCTATAACCTTGGTTATTAGGTAAACCCATGAAGATGGGGACATTATCTATCACATGTTTCATAATTTGATGGATAGTCTGCCATGGCATTTGGCTAGAACACCCTCAGTGCCTGCCTGCAGCTTGCTTTCTCTTCAGGTGGTGATTTCAACGTCGGAAAATTTTGGATCCCAGGTTATCAAATTTTTCCCTGTGCCAAAATATGTCTCCCAGTAACTTCCATCCACTGTCCTCCTCCTTACCCACTAGCATCACATGGTACACGTGATTGGTAGAGAAACCTGAATAACCCTCCTTCTTCCAACAGCGCATGCATGGCTCATGTTTCACTATCTCACAGAAGCCTGGGGTTGTTTTCAGAGAGGAACATAGAAGCCTAGGCCACTCCCTTCATAAAAAGGTAGGGAAGTGGTATCAGGGTTCAACTTATTAAAGAGATTATGTTCTCCCACTGAAGAAGTCTTGTGATAAAATGACATTTTCTCCAAGTTAAAGTCAAAATGATCTCTTCCCAGCCACACACCTTTCCTACACAAACCCATGGACACAGACAAGAGGGTGGTGAAAGCTTGGAGTGTAGGGGCAGGGGAGAGCTAGAAGAAATCAATGTGGAGGAAAAGAGGACATGCAATACTTTTAACAATAACTATGAAAAAAAAAGTAAAACAATGAATGCTGGACAAGGTCTCTTTTCTCAGGGATCCAGGTAGAACAGAATTCTCTCAGGACCAGCTCATGACTTCTGAAGGCTTTGCTGGAGGTTAGGATCTATTTCATGGTTGATTTAAAAGTAGGACATTTATTTCAAGTTGTTCCTTTCAACTGCTCCTAGAACCATCTGGAAAGTTTTACACTATCACTCGAACTCCTTCCCCTCCATGCCTCCCATACCCAGGCAGACCCCAGGCCTTGTCAATTCTTCCCACCCACAGCTTCTATGTCATCTCTGCATCCCGGCCGCCTCCAAAATCTCAACCTTGATGGCTGCAGAAGCCGCTGGCTTGCCCTCCTGCCTCTACGGCTCCCTTTTCTGGTCTTGCCAACACCATGAGAATATCTTAGATTCAAAGCCATCCTCCAGTCCCAAATCTTTTCAATTAGTGATGGGATCAGCAAGCCGGAAACTCCCCGCCTATACTATGTTTGGAGTTAAAATTTTACCACTTCACCTGAGACATGATTATTTTCATCACTTCTGATTTCTTTCATAGGATTCGGAGTGCCATTTAAAATTTACTGCATGAACATGCCACACTTTATTTGGTCATTCGTCTCTTGTTAGATACCTAGGTTGTTTCTATTATTATTGCTATCATTATCATTTAATCATTTGGGTTGTGCCTTTTGTTGTTTTTTGTTGTTGCTTTTTGTTGTTTATGCTGCTGTATAGAGTAGAATTTTAAATCTCATTTCCTTTATGATTTGTGCTTTTCATGTCTTGTTGAATAAATGATTTTTCACTTCAAGGTCATAAAATAGGCTCCTCTATTTCCTTTGAATAGTTTTAAAGTTTTTATTTTCACATGTATGGCTTCAATCATGTGCAATGTTTTTAAAATGATGTGAGTGAGGACTATTCCCCCTGCCCCCTCCAAATACGGACAAACCACTTGCCCAGCATTACGTCTGGAGCACTTAATTCTTTCACTGCCGAGTTGTAACGCCTCCCTTGCCATATGTCACTCAGGATTTAGACAGGTTTGTTTATGGCTCATCTTGGTTCATTGGTCTATTTTTTTTAAATCATATCCATCACAGTCTATTTTAACTTCCATACTTTTACAGAAGTCTTGATTTATGCTACAGATCAATGCTAAGGAGTCCTTTTTGCTCTTTCATGTGAATTTTAAGTTTCATTTTTAAACTGCCTGTTAAGATTATGATTCCAATTTCACTGACTTTACAGATGTATTTGAAGAGAAAAGAGATCTTTGTCCCACTGCATGCTCCCATTTATGCACACAGTTTATTTTTTTATTTATTTAGGTCATCGTTTATGGTTCCAGTAAAGTTTAAAGCTTTCTTCATAAAACTTGTGATGATTTTTTTATTAGAAAATATATTCCTAACTCTAAGCATTTTATAGATGTCAGTGCTGTTGTAAATAGCTTGAATCTGTCTACATATCTAGCTATATGCACACATACATACATGTACAGACATATATTTATACTATATATTTTGGGGCTGATAAAAGTAATTGAGTTTTATAAATGGATGTTCTATTTAGAAGTCCTCATAAATGATTTGATTAGGTCTAAGAATTTGTTGATTCTTATTACTGGTTCTAGGTAGTCTGTTACAGAGGAGAAGAATAATAGTTTCTTTTCAATTCTCAGATATTTTTGTTTATATTTCTTGTCCATTCAGTTGCCAAGACTCATGGCACTGCCTCAAGAAAATGTGAGGTGTGGGGCACTTACCTGCCTAATTCCCAGTTCTGTTTTATTTCTTGCCCCTGATTTCACCTATGCATTCTAAATGATGCTAGTTACACCAGTCAAGGTTGATCTAGAATTTCCCAATATATGTTAGTATTGGATATATTTTTAGGTTAGTCTACCAAATTGTTTATACTATGTTTAATACAAACCTGATAAGTAGAAATCATTTGCATTGTGTTCAGGGTAGTTCAGTAATTTGTCCAAGGTCATGGAGATAATAATAGCTATATAGCAGAATATAAACCATTCTGTTTCACACTAGAACCCTTGACCTTTCCATGACATTGAGCTGACTCCTTGGATAAGCACCCAGAATGCAAAAACTCTGTAATGACAAGGCAAGCTCCCCTTCATAGCCCTAAAGTCTTTTAGGTAACTAATACTCCATCTAAATTATATTTTATTTCTTATTAGCATTTTAGAGAAAAACAGCTTCAGTTCTAACATATCTTTAAGATGATCTTTTTTCTCAGTTGAGAAGTGATGGTGCATTATCACACTTGCTATATTATTATTTTTCTAAGCATCAAGATTACCCATGCCTGTGTTAACCACTTAGAGCACGATGTGAAAAAACTTACAATAAAGCAAAATTGTCACAAATTCCATCATCTTGTGGCCATTACCAAGAATATTCTGGCCACCTGTCCATTCATGTATCATTTCATGTGTAAACATGCACACATGCAATTTTCCATGAATCTAAGATCACAAACCTGTTCCTATAACCTCATTTTTAGAATATATATTTTTTTAAAAAGACAGAATACATGTAAATCATTAAATGCAGCTAGTTTGCTCTATGCCACCTAATTATATTGATAGCTTTGACCACTTTTTAAAATCCTGGGTAAATATGATAAATATATGTATCTCATTTCACTTGTTCATCCATTCATTCATCCAAATAGCATTTGCCCAGTCATCCCAGCTTCTCTTGCGTTTCTGGGCTCGGTGAGCCATAAAATATGGTCCTGCCTTTCGGGTGCTCATAGGCTTGTGGGGAAGAAAACTCTTGGCAATGGATGGCTTTGGCACAGTCGACAGGGGTAGGGGCTGTGGGAGCCTGGGGCCCAGGCTGAGGAGGACACTCTGAGAAAGGGCCTGACTGGAGGAAGCTAAGGAGAAAACCAGGTCATTAGAAGGAGAAGAGAATGGGCTTGCATGGCAAGGACATCATCTTGTGTGTTTCCTGGAAGACCATTTTGGTAGCAGAGATAACTGGGTTAGGGGGACAGGTAGAAAGGGAGACTGAATATACCTCGTGGGGTGGAAGATGCAGGGATGAACTGTGTGCCTACCGCGTCTTGGCACTAGGCTAGATATTTTCATATTCGATTTCATGAACAGAGATCTAAAACTTAACAACAAAATGCCCTTCCCCGCTGAGGGACTCTGGGGCTGTGTTGTTTTTTCAAAAAGGATTTAATTATTATCATTCATACATTAAGGTTAGCTATACCCTGGTTTTCCCACATGTAATAATGATATCCTTAATTCCAACTTCACCTATGGATCACCCTAAATTCTTTCATTTTTTCTCTCTCTATTCATGTGGTGCTTAATTTTTTTTCTTTATTCAACCTGAATTCTTAAGCAAACACTTGACTTCTGTTTCAGATTGAGAGGTACTCTGGTCTCACTTTTCATTGAGGCAGGGTGGCTGTGAAGCACTTGAATACAGAGTATCATAGGCCCTTGGGGAGGAATTTTCGGCATCACCATGGATGCCACCTGGACCACGAGTCAAGGAAAATGTTTATAGTTCTCCCATTAGATTGAGTTGTGATTTGGGATGAATCAGTTCTTCTCTCTGAACCTTACTTTCCTTGTGCCATTAAAATATTTTATTTATTGACTAAGGTATTAAAATATTTTTTATACACAGGGTGTCCCCACAAAATGTTGGCTATCATTATTAATTTCAATGGGTTAAATCCATAAAGAAAGAAACATCACTTAAGCTATCAGCTGTTCAAGTGGGTATACATTTTTGGGGGACACCCTATGTGTATATGGAGTTTCAGGTGAGAGTCATCCCAAAGATGAAGAAGATAGCATCAGTGGTCTCAAGCAGTTCAAGGGCAAACAGGAGGATAAGTCAAATGCAGCATGGTTGTAAAACAGGATAGATTTTTTGAAGAGCTCAAACAGAGAGGAAGAGCAAAGAGAGATTAGAAGGTTGAGAAAGGCTTAGGGAGACTTCTGACACCTGGATTAGGTTGATTCCTATAGAAATAGGTGTCTTTAGTACCCCATACTTCATTATAAAAATCAGCATACTTAGTTGCAATTAGATGCTGAATGTCTGATCTTCCCTGATGTATGGTAAGTAGTCCAAGGACAGAGAACACGGTTTGCCTTTCTTTGCTGTGTATCTGTGCCTAGGACAGTGCCTGACAGACATAGAATAGGCTTCCAAAACCACCTGTTAAATGAATTAAAGTTTGAGAGAGTGCACATGGGAAAATGTCAAAAGATATAAATTGCACATAAGGCATTCTGAGTAGTAGGAACAGCACAAAACAGGACACAGTTAAATCTTTTTAGATGAAGAAAGTCCAAGTAGACTGAGCTTTAGGAGGAGCCAAAGGAAGTGCTAAAGTTTTCCGAGATGGTCAGGTTAGAGTGTGGATAGATGGCAGGCAGCAGGCTCTGAGGTAAGTAACCGAGTGATGGAGGGCCACTGTTATAAAAGCAGGGGGCCAGACACAATGACTTCCTAAGGCCCCCACCCCTCCTCCAGTTGTAGGAATCAGAATTACATGTGCTAACAGTGGCGGAGATACTGAACCAGCACCCACGTCTTCAGATAGGCTGGGCTCCCCCCACTCTCAGAGACCCCTCCTTCCAGGTCCCCTCTCCAGAAGACAGTAGCACTCTGCACCTCACGTGCTCTTTTATTAAAGCAAAGCTGTGATGCTGAGGTCTCGTTGCCAAGAAAGAGTCTTTGGGAAGATGGACTATTGTCTTGCAATACCCATCTGCCCATTCCTTCCGGTGACCACTATGAGCTCCAACTCACGGTCTGGATTAACGGGATGGAGAATGAGATGCCAGGGAGCTGAGACTCCCCTGGGCATTCGGATCCCTCCCAGTGGGAGTGGGGTCCGCCCTCTCCACACAGGTAACACAAAGCTCTTTCTTTGCACATGGGCAATGCTGTCCGCATTCTGTGCAAGGCTCAGGCAGGAGCAAATGTATACATGGGACTGATTAACTCCAGCAGCCTTTGAGGGAGTTGTCCAAAGATTTGCCCTGGTACCAATTTAAAACACAGTAGCCAATTTAATGAAACTAACAGTTTGCAGCCAGGGCCTTTGTTATTTTGTTTTAATCATCTTTTACCACCAATTGAAATGATTTTCTACTTTCTTGGTGCAATGAAATAAAATACCAGGGAAAGAATGGAGGGACAATGTGGAAATTATATTAAAAAAAACAACAACAACATAGAGCTTCAAATCCAGGGATAAGGTAACAGCAGTCCTGAGATTTAACTGGCTGTGGAGTCCGGCGGAGACTGGAAGGAAAGACATTTCCCAGTTTGGGGGAAACGCCACACCTGGAGAGCATTAAGGAAAGGAGAGCGGAAAAGATCTACAAGGGACTCTTGTTTTTCCTGAATGCAACCAAAGGCGATTGTGACAGCTTCCCCAAACACCCCTGCTGGTGATGGACAGGTCTCTTGACTACAGAGCAGGGGCTTGTGACTAGCTGACCGGTGGCCACGGCCTCTGGGAGCCCACTGGAGGTAAACAAGGCATGCGGCACAGTGTGAAAATCGAGGCCAATTGGGGGCCAGCGAGTCCGATGCAGGGACCCAGTGACAGCTGGTGATTGAACGGCACTAACTGAACACAGTTGCTGAGACCAGGGGCCGGTGGGGAAAGCAATCTCCTTTCTCCTCCCTGTGGCCTCTCTGGGTGGCCAGCAATTTTATTACTGGCAGAGGGTGAGCCCAACAGCGTTTTCGAATTTGGCACCACATCTAAAACCATTTGGGGGCTGGGCTTCTCCTTCTTCTCTTTCCCCTCTCCTCCCCCCCCCCCACCCGCCCTCCCTGCCCCCAGCCCCCAGCCCCAGGAATGAATGCTTTGGGTTCGGTGAAAGCCGGAGTGCAGTTAGCAAACTCCATTTCCCCTCAAATTTGAAACCCATGTGCACTTGGGGAAAATGTAATCCTTATGTTTCTGATTCATTTACACTTAACTCATCAAAACGCTATTTTGTAAGAGCTATTTGATGTCTGCGAGGTCTTCTGAGCTCTTTTGTAAGCTTTGCTTCTTAGAAGCAGGAAGTCACGTTTCTGACGGGAGGGAGAACTTGAACCTAAAAGGTTGAGTTTGTTTTGAAACGAGGGCTCTCGGAGGGTCACGTGGACCCTGAGCTTGGCCAAATGTGTGCTCTCATTTCCTATACCAGCCCCAGCTGCCATGACGTTACTGATGTCAGCTTTCTGAGATTTCACTCGGAGCTTCCAACAGAGACTCCTCCACAATCGAGAAAGCCGAACTCAAACTCGAGTCCCAAGGCCTGGCCAAGCTCCAGCACTTCCTTCTGTGGGGGAAGGAGCACCTGGACGGGGAGTCAGGAACCCCAGGTTCAAACCCCTGTTCTGCCATTAAAGGGCTGTGTGGCTCTGAGGAAGTGGCCTCCCCTCTCTGGGCTTCCATGTTCCTTCCAGATCTGAGAGTTTTTCGGTCTAATTCCTAGAAAATAGGAGGTGGAGCACCTCATAACGGTCTCTGCTTAAAGCTTCTGGAGATGGAGTTTGTATTCAAGGTGCGGAGCTCAACAAGGAAACATGAACATGAAGAAACAGAGCTCAATGGCTTCAGGTATCACTCATCCCAAGTTTCTCACTGTGGGCTGGATACTGGAGCGTGGAGAAAGGGAATAAATCGTTGCAAGTCATAGAAAATTAAAGTAAAAGTCCAGCTTTCCTGGTATTTTTGATGAACATCCTTGGTGGAAGTGTCCAAACCTTCTAGTTTATAGGATATTGAAACGGGGCAAAGAAAACCCTCTTTCCCACCCTGACAACAAGGCTGTGAGAGCCAGCGTTAGCATGGAAGGGGGACTGGCATTCTGCATGAGGCGCAGTGAGGTGGTGTCTGGCTTGTATTAAAGCCCATGAGTGAATGATTAATCCTGGGTAGAAAACAAAGCCCGTACCTTGTAATGTTATAGGTATTAGTGCCACGGAAGATTAACCCCGCGATGCCCCGGGGGACCTTTGCAGAACACTGGACTACCCTTTAAGCATCAGCGGATAAAGAAAACAAGTGGTCTCACAGGTCCTGTCTGCCCACCCTAATGCACACACACACACCTTTGCACACACGCATTCATGTGTGCACACACCTCAAGCCTTACCTCAACTGCTCCCATAGCTCCACGGAGGGAGGCGTTATTATGGTTTCAAGGTAAGTATAATTGTGTGCCAGCCACTGACTCACTGGCTGCCGACGGCAAGGCACTTCTGTACTCATCTTCTTCCTCTCATCCCACCCCAAACGTGCCTCTACCTCCACAATCTCGGTTTCAGTAACGCTGGTGACACAGGCATCTTCCATGCTATAGCACCACACTATAGAAGGAGAAGGGAACGCGAAACCACTCAGCTGCCCCTTCCCTCTGCTCAGGCATCAAGTATTTCCAACCCATTAGTATGGCTCAGCCCCATTCCTTTCCCTCCATCCTCTCAGCTTTACTAGCCTACACCAGCACCATCATCTCTTATCTCAGTCTTGGCAGCATTGTTTCACTTCTCTTTTGTTCTTTTTAATATATATATATATATTTAGAGAGAGGGATGGAGAGATAGAAACATCGACAAGATCAGAGAGAAACATCACCCATCAGCTGCTTCCTGCACACACCTCCCGTCCCCCGACCCTGGGGACCAAGCCAGCAACCCAGGCAATGCCCTGACTGAGAATCCAACCAGTGATCTCTTGGTTCCTGGTTTGACATTCAACTGCTGAGCTACATTGGCCTGGCTCTCTTTTGTCCCTTTGATTCTCCGATAACTAATCCATCTTAGAAGTTAAAGAAACGCTTCAAATATACCAGGTATCATCTGTATCATCATAGATTTCTGCTAGCTATTGATCTGCCACAGAGTTCACTTATTCATTCATGCATGCAAGCATGCATTTATTTACCTCCATTTATTGGCCACCTACTTGATGCCTGGCATTGCCGGAGAAGATGAAGATAAGGTGGCAGACACTACCTAGTCCCCACCTCTAATCCAAATGCCACTCAACCAGAAAAACGAAGCAATACATTCTGGAACTGTCACAAAGGGACAAAGAGAGAGAGAGAGAGAAAGAGAGAGAGAGAGAGAGAGAGAGAGAGAGAGAGAGAGAGAGAGAGAGAGAATATGTCAGGGAGGAGCTCTGAGCTACCTGGTGTGCCTGGGAGGCTGTCTTCACAAGGGCCAGATTGAGCTCAGTCCAGACTTGTTGCCAGTGTGACATGGCATCTGCTCCTTCCACCACTGCAGAATTAGACTCATTCAGTGGCCTGAACAGAATGTTGGCCCTGGGAATGTCCTTTAGGGTCAGCTACCCCTGCTTTCCTGTTCCTGAGGGGGCCTTGGGCCCACAGGAGAGTCACAGTCCAGGGACACAGCAAAATTTCAGGTCAGCCCTGGAATTCAGGTCTCCTGATCCAGGGCCAGCATTTTGGTGGGTTTCATCCCCCCCCTTTAGTTCAGCTACAGCGATTAAAATACGATTTATCTTTTATTCCTCTAACCCAGTGGATGGCAAACTCATTAGTCAACAGAGCCAAATATCAACAGTATGACAATTGAAATTCCTTTTGAGAGCCAAATTTTTTAAACTTAAACTTCTAACGCCACTTCTTCAAAATAAGACTTGCCCAGGCTGTGGTATTTTGTGGAAGAGCTATACTCAAGAGGTCAAAGAGCCGCATGTGGCTTGTGAGCCGCAGTTTGCCGACCACAGTTCTAACCCAACACTGAACCATAGCAACTCCGGTTAGAGTTAAAGGGGAAACAGTCTCACGTGTGTGTCTGTGCATGTCTGTGTGTTTGCCTTTCACGCATACTCTCCAGCCTGGCCCTGGCCAAGAATAAGCCTCATGAAAACCAAACAAGAGAAAGAATCATAAACATTTAAATCTTCAGAGTTCCCCAGACAGTATCACGTCCTCACAAGGCTGTGATCTCATTGCAGTTGTTCAGGGCACAGCTTGTGAGACGGTACGGACAGGCATCGGCACCCACTTTTCTCAGGGGAAGGAGTGGAGGCTCACATCGTGGAAGCACCCGGTCAGGGTCCCAGAGACAGGCAGCCGTGTGCTGGTCTGGGAGCCAGATCTTCTGGTTCAGAACTCAGCATCTCTAAAGTAAATGCCTGAGGTTTCTGTTTCAACAGACACAACATGAACCCATGGAGCCCTGTCCTCCGGATTCTCATCATCTCTGAGCACAGCCTGAATGGATTTTGTCTGCTCGTCTTGCCAATGCCCAGTGTGAGATAAATTCCTCCATTCTTCTCACATCTGTAATTACTCTGACGGCTGTTATTTTCCTTCTCTTTCCTATTCATTTGTTTGTTTTCTTAAAAATCAGGAATTGGAGCTACACAACCAAGACCAGTCCAACCTACTTATCCCCAGGACAAACAGCAAACGAACAAAGAAGTAGGTGACACCAGGACACACTGCAACCTGGTTTCAGGAACTCATTGCTATTTATCCAAAGAAACTCTTGGAAAACCCTCGATTCAAATACTACACTAAAATATATCCCTCCATTTCAGGAAATAACCTCATTCCAAATGCTCAAACCAGAAACGGGAGTCACTGGACAGCTCCATCTTAAAACCTTTGTATCCAATACATGGCCAAGCCCTGTGGATTCCACATTTGACACATGTCTCCAATTCATCCACTTCTCTATGCAAATGATTATAAAGTTTGGACTTTAGCAATAACCCCCATATGGCTTTTTTTCTCTCTTTCTCAATCCTTTCTCAAAAAGCACCTAGAGCAATTTTATAAAAACACAAATCTGATTGGTTTAGACCTCTATTTCCTAAGGAATAATAAATATAAAAGCAAACTATATAATAAGGGCCATTCCCCCTTCCTTTAAGGGAAGATTATACTCTTTATAACCTCCTGTAATAATAATCTTTAGTTTGTAATGATATTTTTTACGTGGGTTATTTTTCAGTTCAGCTTTCCTATCCAATTGTAAGATTCAGAATTACAGTAGCAGCATTAAGATTGACACATCATAATGACTTGTTACAGAAAGAAAAGAAGAAAGAAAGGAAGGAATGAAGAAAGGAAGGATGGGAGAGAGGAAGAGAGAAAGAGAAGAGAGGAAGGGAGAAAAAAATTTATCAAAGAGCCTTAGGTCCATCATTTCACTTCCGTGTCTTATTCAACATTTGTAATGGCCCACTTGCTATAAAGTTTGGCAGTGCATCAGACTGATAAATAGACATTTTTAAGATAAATGATTTCAGTGTTGCTAGCATCAAATGGATGCTTCACACTTTCAAAATCGTGAAGGTACTTGGAGACAGTCAGCACTTCTATGGCTGCTGCTGAATCTGGAAATCTGTTGATTTTGCAAAACCCGAATGTTCTCAGAACCCGTATTTCATCCTGAGAGGTACTTGGCCTCAGACTGAAGAGAGGGAGTTACAGGTGGATGATGCCCAGCTTCCAGAAATAGAGTAAGATTGTGCTGACTCTGTACTCTGCCAGCCTGGGCTAGGAGCAGAGATATCCACTCTGGGCTTGGAGAAACACCTCTCACTCCTGATGCTGCGCCTCTGTGCTGGGGGGCAGAAAATCAGAACAGAGGCTACCCTGTGTTGGGTAGTCTTGAAAGAAGGCCCCTTTAGTTCAGCTACAGAAGGAGGGCTATTCTAAAGGATGCATTTCGGCAGTGGGTTACTGGAAACCACGCTGGTCTTACTATGTCCACACTTCATCATGACTTTTGAATCTTGTCAACTTAAATGTTCAAAAAAACCCCAAAACAACACACACACACACACACACACACACACACACACACTAAAACCAAACCAAATAAAAAATGTATCTGTTATCTTTTCTTTTGTGTGTTTATTGTTTTTCTTCTTGAAAACCGTAAGATCTAGTTTTGACATCGACTTTCTCCATCCACTGAGATGCTGCATCATCTTTGCCTGTCAGCATAGCAACGATTGATTGTGCTCTACAGTTTGCCCACTATGGCAACAGGCAAGGAAATGTCAAACTATACTCTAGCATCTATTAACTGTAGAATCTTAAGTGAATGGTATCTCTTTGAGTCTCAGCTTCCCCATCCAAAAATAAGGCACACTGATACTTATACTTGATTGGTAGGCTTATAAAAGACACTGAGCACCTATAGAGTATTCACTACATGGTAGTTACTGTTAATAGTGATGTTAGTACTACCTGTAGTGGATGCTAACTAGCACATGGGAAGGTGGGTTACACAATGACTTAAATTAAGGCTCCCCACGAGGGCAGAAACCAGGTTAGTTTTGTTACCCATTTTGTCTTCAGAAGGTGGCATGATTTCCAACACAGTAAGCATGCTAACTTAGCAGTTGATAAATGATTATTCAGAGTAACTTCATAAACAATAGTGCCCTCTGGACTACCTGCTTCACCCACATTCCAATAACATTCATGCATACACCAGAAGGCTGACATTAGAATCCTAATATAACAGTTGGCAAAACCAAAGTATAAAGAGATGAAAAATAAAACATAAATGAAATATATTCTTAGCAAGTTACGGAAGAGATGTTAAAATAATTGAAAAACACTCACTCTAGATATTCACCACAAGAACATCAATGAGAACATCAAATGCCCAAAGACAAAGCACTTTCATTTTGTCAAATTGTAGTGACGATGCAGAACCCAAAGTCCCACTACCAACTGCTGTTGGAATATGAGCTCAGTCACTCAGAAAGCCATCAGTTGTATCCATGGAAATGAAAAAGGTCATGGCGTATAACCCAGCACTTCCACTTCTCAGCATCAGCCTGGAAAAATGCTCACTTATGCCCATGAGGAGGTTAACACAAGAGCACTCGCTGCAGCATTTGTTTGCAATAGGAAAACGTGTGAAATCCTCACTGCCCAGCATTAGGAATACTGCTATTCCTAATAGGGACTACTATACAGCAGTTAAAAAGTAGATTTAAGAACCAAAGTGATCAATAGTCCAGATTATTGCATTTCCCTTCCTCAAAACCTTATATTTGTTTTGAAATTGAACAACCACTTTTGTTATGAAATGCAGTATGTTGGTTCACTCATTCATTTGTTCATTCATTCATTTACCAATGTGTTCTTAGCTTATACAACACTTCCTCTAAGAAACCTTTAACTACCTCAAACTGGGTTAGATATCCTTCCAATGTTTTCTTTGTACTCCTCACAATACAGCATCTTTTATGCTGTAGTCTAATCACTGGATTCCTTACCTATTTCCCCCTTTCAACTGTGTGCTCATGAAGCCAGGGATCAGGACTTTATCCCTAGTTCTATGGTGATAGACACCCGCAACTATTTGCTGAATGAATTGATGATGAATGGATGGGCAGATGAACAGATAAATGACAGTGAGCTGCTATTCACTGTTCCTGCTTTGCCTTACACCTGTCTTACTCTAAGCAAAAAAAAAAAAAAAAAAAAAAAAAAGGCTCAGTTTTGTCAAGTTTTTACTTCTTAGAGAAATCTGAAGATTCTATACAGACCCAAGCACCATGGTGCCCGGTGCAGAAACAAGTCAAGGTGACAGTCAAGTTGAGAAGCTGAAGCCTCCCTTCTTTGTTCCCAGCCACACACATGAAGAACTAGCTACGCAACTTGTATTGCTAGGTCACAAAGTCCAAGACTGGGTCACAGGAATGGACTGTGGGCTAGAGGCCTGCGAGTTGTAAGCCTGTCTTCTACTTGCTGCATCTTGAACTTCAGCCAGCTTGGATGCGTGTCTGAGCTCTAGAGGTCTGCTTCTGCGTTATTACAGCAGGAGGCATTGTGGTTGAGAAGGTGGAATTTGGAATTAGACCGGCTCTGCCATTGCCAGCTGTGGTAGGCTGGATGAATACATTTTCTGAGCTCTAGATTTTCTCTGAGCTTCACCTGCCTCATAAATATTTGTAAGGCACTTAACCGGTGACTATTCAGTAAGTAATAGTTATTATTATTAGCATGATTATTGTCCACACACTACACATTTCACTAGGGCATTGAACCAGTGATGTCCACTCCAGGTACTGATCTTATAGACAGACAATCTCTGCCAAATCCCTTTTACTTAAAAATAAATAAATAAATAAATAAATAAAAAGAAAAAAGAACAGAAAGGAAAAAAAACGAGGGTATATGAGTCACCTGTCATCTAAGAACAACATCTATCCACACAGAATTGCATAATGTGTTTTCCCCCAATTTTACACACAAGGAAATTGAAGCCTAAGTAAGTGTCACAATGTGTCTTAATGTCACATGGTGAATTAGTAGCAGAGTTGGCAATGGTCTCCTTTTCCTCTACTAGTGTCACTTCTCATTCAATGAAGGGGTTTCCACTTAAGGGAGACGTTACACATTTTTTCCTCATCCTAGCCAAAAGTAATCAGTCTACTGGAAGCATCCATGGGGTAAGCCCAGAAGCCCTTCCCTCCATCAATGTCATACCTTGGGAAACTATCTCCAGGACAGATAACAGAAAACATAAATATTTTTGCTGAGAGAAAAAAATGAAGACAAAGGTCAAAGGGGATCATGTAATGGGTTGAGTCAGGAAGGGAAGAAAAGGTATTTTTTCTCTCTCTCCTCTTTTTCTCCAAAACAGTCTTTATATAGAACTTGTTCATGAGCCAATTTATTTGATATGGAAAAAATGTGAAAGCAGCCGAATACACACACATGCAGAGACACACAGAGGTATGTGTGTTGGAGTTCAGAACTTGAATTACTAAGAGATAACGGAGTTGAAATGGTAGATTGACTTGGAATGATTTTTTACTTTGTTCAGAGTCTCAGAGAACATTCAGATCAGGAAGCCCCACCCAGGTCTCCAGCAAATTCCTTGGGACTCAAGGAAGCAAAGAGAAAGGCCAGCGAATGCCTCAGTGTAGCCCTTGTTCTTGTCACACATTAGGGATGAGAAAAGTTTTCATTGAGTGAATGAAAGAACAAATGGCGAACAAGAACGTTGGCCTGGATAGTGATGGTTTTGGAAGCCAATAGACACAGAACGAGGCATTTTAGTTAGTAGTTAAGGTATTCAGCACTAAAGTGTGAGTGTCTACAGGGAAGGGGCCAAGTCTGAGTATTCCATCTCATCTCCACCTCCCAGGACAGGCTCTGGCATACAGAAAGTTCTCAATGCATATCTGTACATTGAATGAGTACTTGTATGAGTGAGAGGCCCTTCAGATTCCTGGGCCTTTGAGATCATTTAGAGGAGTGGTATCGAACTTTAACTGAAATCAGAGACATCTGGAAAAGCCTAACTCCAAGTTTCTGATGCTGTCATCTGGGCTGGGCCTTGGGACCTGGCCTTCCTACTCACTCACTTGCTATTGATACTGCTGGTTGGGGGCCGCATTTTGAGAATCTGATTTAGCGAGTGGTCCTTAAACTTGACTGCACAAGATAATTACCCAGTGAGATTTTAAAAGTCCGGTGGTCAGGCCTCATCCTTATCCATTAAGTACATACCCGGGAGTGGAGGGAAGAGTTGGGAGGGTATGCGAGTGAGACATAGACAACTTAAAAATCTCTCAAGTTTTCACGTTGTGCAACCAAGTCTGAACACTAATAATCTAGTGTAACCTCTTCCTTGTAGAGGAGTCCTCTGAAGACCGGAAGGAGTAAGTGACCAGCCTAAGACCACAGAGCAAGTTAGTAACCTGGCTGAAAAGAGAACTGAGGTGCTTTCACTTCTTCAGTTTAACTTCTACCATTCCACACTTATCATCCGATATCAGTGTTCCCATGCTCACAACTTGAGGCAAAAAATGAAAGTTGTGTTTAAATTGAGGTTTTAAGACATCTATTATTTATTACCCCCATTGTTTTGTAAAGAAATTTTAAGTGGATGCATATTTATGGAGCTTTTACTACTCTAGACAAGTGAGGAGATGGAAGAGACAGGGTTATGAAATCTTTTCAAGGCAGGACGATTCTTTACATTTTAAGTCCATTCGCAAACACAAACCAAGTGCTCCCTCTGAGTTCTTAAACAGATGTTCTTCATCTCCAAGTCAATGAATGGGCGAGGGTTTGCTTGTGATGTGCACGTTAATTGCTGGCATGTAAAAGGAAGTGCTGGTAAAGTGTTTGAAAGTGGTTCTGTCTCTTAAAAAGATTAAAAGTTTCCTCCAGAACTTGGTTTCTATTAATGATTGGCTTCATAAATATCTTCAAGTAGACAGAGCACAGATTTTCTCTTATATCATTTTACAATCAAAGAAAGAGCCACAAAAGACCCATAGAAACCATGGACTTCAACATTTTCATCACACACAGGAGGAAATTGAGGCTCAACTAGACTGACTGATTTATCTAACGTCAGTAAGGGGACTGGCTGGAATCAAACACAAGGCGTCTGACTCCTGAGCTATTGTTCTTTCTGAGACTCAAAGTGTTCCCTACCAACATCCATAGCATGTAATAAATGTTCAACAGATATTTGCTGATTGACTTCCTAGAGTCTTGGTATCCAAATTAGGTGGCTAAGGCTCCCTCATTGGTGAGGTTAGAGCAGAAGTTGCAATCACATCATTAACTGAACAATGGCTAAGTGCTCTGGCTTGGGAGTCAAGGTGGAATGCCAATCCCGATCTCACCACTTCCTAACCATGTGATTCTGGACACCTGACTTCACATCTCTAAACTGCTGTTTTCTTCTTTATAAAAGGAAAAGGATAATCTGTGGATGCAGAGAAAATGAAACAAGTAAAAGATGTAAAAATCTTAACCCATTGTTTGGCACATAGGAAAAGCAAGAATTACTTCATTATAATGTGACCTCTTGTATAAAATATAAATATAAATCCTGAAGATGTTTGAAGAAGGTGTACTAGAGAGGAAGCTTGGGATATATACTATATTAAGGAGAAACACTAAGTTGTATAAAAGCATTGGCTATCCACAAGAATTATGGAGACCTAGATTTGCAAGGGCACGTAATGATCACATGGGTTTGGATCAGTGTTTCACTTCAAAAAAAGAAAACAAATCAAGGACCATGACTGGTGATGTTTACCTTCCAAAAGTCTCATACAAATACTCAGTAACATGGTTAATTCGAAGCATTTCAGAGGTGAGCAACCTGCCACAACTTCACCTTTGTCTCACACACTGAAGAAGCAACCAGAATGCATGGATATTCTCCAATTAACATAGAAAAGAAATCATTATCAAACCACAATCATTCCACTTTCATTAGTAACACATGACTTCTTCACTGCTAATCCCATACAAATGTTGGGAAAACCAAGTTTCCAAAAGACTCGGATGCTTAGAGTCACACTTTAGAGCTATCAGCAAAATCCAAGCCTCCTGGCTCCTTATCCTTGCTCTTCCCACCATATCAGTTCTGCCGTGTTAAGACAATTCTATACACAATGCCACATTATAAAGCCCTAGAAGTGAGTCTGGCTGTGATGAACCTTCTTTTAATCCAGGCCTCTCTGACTCTTTTTTCCTTCTACATCCCACCCACTTAGTCCTCTACTTATCCAGAAAGTGCACTTACATGTCTGTGAATCTTCTATTAAGATGCAGGATGGAGGCCACGTCCACCTGGAGAGGAGGGTCCCGCACCACTTTGTACTGCAGGGGCTTACACGCTAGGCAGAGTGGGCTGTCTGCAATGGAGGTCAACATGGCAGCATCAATCTCCAGGTGCTCATCCAACGTGTAGATCTGAATGCCATAAACCTCCTCGCCCACATCCCGGAGTTTGATGGTCAGTGGAACATCGCAGAATACATTCTGAGGGCCCAGGGAGATGTTCTTCCCCATTGTAGTCAACAGTTTGATGTCATTGACAGCCCCACTAGAGTCCCAGTCAGTGGAGACAAAGGTTACCCAGACTGTCAGAGACTCGGGAACCACAGGATAACGGAATTCCAGTTCAAGGTAGCAGCCTTGTGGCTCAGGGCAGGCTGGCGGGACCGTGTGTGGGTTGACAGCTGAATTTGGGCTCCAGGTGCGGACACTGGATTTACAGGGCTGTTCAACATCTGGATGGCCTATGGAGAAGAGATGAGGATATGAGTTCCTGACAGACTTTCAGTCCGATCCTTGGAGTTTACTGCAGACCTCAGGAGAGGTTGGCCTGACTAGAACTCAGATAGAGAGAAAAAGAAAGGAAAGATTCTCAGTGTTTTGGTGAACCAGCTGTCTGTCTCACATCCAGCTCATCCCCATGACTGCAACAGAGATCTTACGTGAAACACCAGACACTTGGTCAAGACTATATTCAAATAAGTGTCTTACTATTGAATTAATACCCAACGTTTCCTTCCTCATCTGCCACATGTAGGTTTTGTGGCTAGGATGGAAATAAGAAAGGGACACATATTTATCAAACGCCTACTATGCCCCATAAACTTGTTTAACTCTTGTAAAGACTCATTTCAGAAGTGAACAGATATGGAGTGAAATGACCCAAGTCTCACAGCTTGAAGTGGAAAGGTCACCACTGGAAGCCGGTGTTGGCTCTGCTGGAAGTTCATACTCATTATTTTCACTACTGGATGCAGGGGCCACTAAAATAAACTAGATTCCTCATGGTGTTGCCTTTGATGCAAGCTGCTTGGAGTGACAGAAGGATCAGAAACCTTCAGCAAAGAGAAGGTGAGTGCAGATAGCTTTCTGCTCCTTGGACTGAGGATTCTGGGAGGAAACTGTCTAGAACCATAAAGGATAGAGCTGGAAGGCAGCCCTGGAGCCAACTTATCTCTCCTCCCCTTCTCTACAATGAGGTCATCCCATACCATTGAGCTTCTCCATGCTCTGACCAGTCTGATTCAACAAGGGGAGGGTTGGGTGAGGAGCTAGGAGAAGGAATGAGGGATTCTTCTACTTTTTCCTCTTGGAGACAGTGCCTCATCCCCACTGATCTCAAACTGCATCAACTTCTGAATTTTTCTCCACTGAGATCATTAGTCCTAGACCCTCACAGAGCTCTCCTTTGCTCTTCTGAGAATAACAATCAGGGTTCAATGTAGTGATTAGCTCTAATTTGTTTAAGGGAGTGTAGCAAGAGATATAGATCAGTTAGTAAGGGTAGGATGGAGAACTTTAAGCTGTTCTGTCACATTTCCCCCCTTTTAGCATCAGTGTTTGGTGGAGGGTGGGGATGCTGTTACAGCGTAAGAGGAATCACTGTGAAATGAAAAACAGAAAGTCATCTGAGGTGGAGAAGACATTCCAATGAAGGTTATACATGCCTTCAATCTCCTTGTGTCTTTCCATCAAGGGAGAAGAGAGAAAAAAAAGAGAAGAGAAGAGAAAAAGAAAAGAAAGAGAGGAACAAGGAAAATGCACAAAAACCTTTTAAAATGTAACACGAGAGCAAGGAGAGATGGATACAGCTCTAAGATTCCTTCTACTCTTCCTTGGCTAGGTTCATTCTAGCAAATGCTAGCTAGAAGCAATCAGTCATTTAAGTCAAAGGCATATTACCCACCTACACTGAAGCCTTTCTTGCCATATCCCCTCTATCCCACTGAGTTCCTGGTTCTCTTGACTTCGTGGGTTGATGGCACACATATGCTGCTTATTCATTCAAAAATATTTATTGAGGGTAGCATTTTAATATATTTGAAGCACATTCCATAGCCATTAATTAATGCACCAGCTCATCATCAAAATCCTGCGGGATCCCTATAATTTTTGTCTCTATTTTGTAGCTCTGTTTCACTCAATATAATACAGCCTTTGCTTAAAACAGGGCCTGGTCCAAATATAGTGAACATAGTGAATACTTAGTACATGTATGTTACAGGAAGAATCTTCTTTCTTGGTAAAGTTAAGAAAGAAGTGAATGCTACAGGAGCCTGCTGAGTGAGGGTGAGTGCCAGGTGGACGTTCCACTCATTCCATGGCCTTCCTCCTGGAATTGGCAAGGGATGGAGCAGTCTTTCTCCCTTCCTTAGAGAAGATGACTGTCAGAGGTGGAGAGCCACAGGAGAGCAAAGATGACAAATCTGTTTGGCTCAGGCTTTCTCTATGGTTTCTTGTTAATCAACAGAAGGGCCAAATGCTTTTCCAAAGGACAGAAAGGTGAGCCTAGACATTTATTATGCGCAAGTGTGTTAGGAATAGAAATCTTAGCTAGGTTTCTGCTTGTCTAGTTATCAGAGACATACTTTTAGAAGTCAAAAAGAGCCTCAAGCGTCCGAGTCCAATTCACCGCCAAAGCAGCAATCCCTTCGGTAACACCAGCTTCATGAATTGATCACCTTCTATGTGCCATGTGTGGTGCCAAGCACGTTACATGCCTCAGCTCTTTTCATCCTGGCAATAAGTGTATGATGCAGGTCTTAGGAAACTCATTTAAAAAAAAGAGGAAACTGAGACTCTAATGGTTAAGTAATTCCGTGATGGGGAGTAGAATGTTCTGTGGTACTGTCAGTCTGGGCAACACGCCAGGCTTTGAAGCCATGAAAGTTGGGTAAAATATCAGCTATCCAGCTTCACATTGTGTTACCTACTGTAATTCTACTTCACAGGGTTTCCGTGCATGAAATTCAAATGGGATCAAATATTTAATAGAGTGTGTGTGTGTGTGTGTGTGTGTGTGTGCACGCGCGCGCGTAAGTAAGGAAGAATTAACAAGAAAAGCTCAAGTGGGGGCAGCATTCCAAACCAAGAGAACAGTGGATAGAGAATGTGAGTCCAGACTATGGTTTCGAGAGCAATGGGTGAGCAGCAAGTGGTCAGGTTGGCAAAGTAAGTAGAATCATATGTCACTTTAAGGGAATGAACTTCATATAAAGAGAGATGGGAGCTACTGAAGGATTTTAATCAAACAAATGAAAGTTGTCTTTTGGGAAAACCACTATTTAGAGATAGATACTATTTATCCATTTTTCACCCATCCACCCCTTCATCCATCTACCCATTTACCCATCCATCCATCCATCCATCCATCCATGTATTCAAAGGTTAATTATTGAGTGCCTGGTTTGCGTCAGGGTTGGCTAGTCTCAGAAAAAACAGGTTTCTAAAAATGTGGTCTCTGCCCTCATGGAGCTTCCAGTCTAGGGACCAGTTATCAGACATCTGTACAAAGCAGCAGTGAATGCATAGCTGTGCCTTGGAGAAAGAGAAATTCCCAGCAGATGGGGAAAAACCTGAGTCCTACGGAGAAAAATGCACACAGATGGGAAAGTTGACTGCATGTATGATGGTGAGGCAGAGAGAAAAACTGATACAAGGAAAGAAACTGAGGGATGAAGAAAGGCTGGGAGGGAGGAAGGAATAGAGGGAGAGAGGGAAAAGGGCAGGAGGAGGGAGAAAAGCACAAGGTACTGTTACTTCATTATTAGTATATAATCTTTTATGTATATGGTGACTAAATGAAAAGTCACATGTTTATATAAGCTGGCCACTAGGAGTGAGGCCAAATATGTGTGTAAATTATATTTATACATACTTAAGCTGATTTAAATTTACATTTATGAAGATCTATTCAGACACCTATTCTATATTTATGTGCATATACACTGCAGCTGTTGACACAGATATGGTTATAAAAATTTGGAGCCAAGTTTTTTTCCAGATGAATACTTCAGTGCACCTGAAATATTCTAGGCAGAAAGAAGAAAAACTCATGCAAATAAGAAAAAAAGAAAACAGTGCCATGTGTTAATCTCTCATAGAAAACCCAAGGCTTGTAATGCATTATATGCTTGCATAAGTGATCTTAATTGGGATTTCAGCCGTCGGATATGGCTAGTTAACTTCTGGGCTACAAATGTAGTGTGCTCTTGAATACCCAAAAGAAATTTATCTATGAAATAAAGTTTTTTCTAAAGAGATGGGAAAATGGGGTTTCTTTTTACTATAACCACTTTCTGTGGGCAAAGACAAGAATTCCTGTGACTGTATTTACCTGAAGTTCATGGAATGGAGTTGATAACATATGGTGGCTTTCAATAAATATGTTTAAATGAGGAACCTCCTGTCTTGTTCTAATAGATTTAAAATAAACGAATTACAACTGCTTGGAATGTTGGAGCAGGAACGGGTATTCATTCTATGGATAGGACACTATCTTCAAAGAAGCTTCCTGGCTCACTCTCGGGCACAGAGCACGTTGATGGACAGGTTGGAGCCTAGGTCAGCCCGCTTTACCCCGTTCCATCCTGATCCCCTGCTCTTTCCCCAATACCAAAGACATGGCTGGCATCGCTCATGGGTTTCGGAGTTTTCTGTCAGTTTGGGAAGTCCACAAACTTAAACTCACAAAGATAAATAGGATGAAAATGAGTTGAGAAATAAATTACAGTTCGGCTCATGGAAAAGTTTATTTCTTCAAGGATATTAAAGAGTCCAAGCCAAAGGGATCACAGAGCCTATGATGTGATGCTCTAAAAAAAGCACAGTGTCTTTCCCTGGCCTGCCTGCTCTGAATTTACATATTCTGAAGGAAACCTGGGGCTGACTCCTTGGAGGCCGGAGTCAGCCCAGGGAACCAGGGGTCTCGGCGTTTCCAGTGAACCCATTTCTGCATGTCAGGCTTTAAGAAGGTCAGGGATAAACCAGAAACAGCCGGAACCAATTGACGGTTGGGCTATATAGAGGTATGTGGGGATGTCTGGATATTACTTCATTCACACAAATGGTAGAACAAACTGAGATGATTTTAGCCAAAGAAGTCTCAGGAGAGTCTTGCTGACCCTACCTCCCAAATGTCTCTCCATTTCACTGACCTCATCAGGCCACCACCACAACCCTCCTGGATTCCTTCACCGCTCATGGGCCATTCCCTTTCCTCCAGCACGCTCCCCACGGCCCGCTCTCTGCTCCAGAGGAGCCCGGCACTCTTTATAACATGTGCATCTCGCCGGATCGCAGACCCTTGCCAAGACACGCGGGGTGTCCTTCCTGCCCTTGGCATAAACCCGAACTACTCCTCGTCTGGTCGCTATATACCTCACCCAACCCCACCTCTCCCCACTCCACACCTTGCTCTTTACGCTCCAAATCCATTTAAGCTCTTCCAGCCTTACTGCAGAGCTCTCACTCAGGTGGGTCATGTCCATTAGCAGTTACTGTACCATAAATTAAAGCTAAGAAACTTTAAAGAACACACAAGCATGTGTTCCACGGGCTATCAGAGCAGTAATAACATCACATTCCATGGAGCTGCCGGGAAGCGCTATGACACTCTCAGGGGAGAGTGAGAGTGAAAAAGGTAAACCATGTCATGTATTATTATGAAAATAATTTTAGACTTTGAGGAACCCTAATGACCTAAGCCTTCAGATGCCAGGAGGAAACCATCGATTTAAAGGATACCAAATGTCTTTCACATTCTCCAATGCACCTTGCTTGCTGGTGTGGTGACATTTCCCAAGAAGCCCAAGTCTCCGGTTCTGGAGCAGCTCCCCTTTTTTTCTGCCCCCCCCCCCCAATTTCTCCCTACTTCTATTAGCACAGGTCTCATCACCCTGGATGGTGATTATCCATCTACTTCTCTGACTCTCCGCTATTACAGGTGGCTCAGCCTTGCCCACGTGTCCAGCCCAGAACCTGGCATGCAGGCCCTGCCATGGTTATACATGAGACTGGTTTACTCCCTGTGGGCACAGAAAGTGCTGTCTGGCTAGAGACATATGCTTTCTCCTGTGAGAACCCAACATGGCTTAGGTTTGGGTGGAAAAGTCCTGACTGCCCATTTCAGGAAGGACTTTCTAACAAACGGAACTAGAATAGGAAGGCCAGGAAATACTGGTGCAAGGAGAGCCTGGTGCGAGGAGAGCCTCCGTGAGGGAGGGCACCGGGGGCTTCCTGCACTTGGTGAGAACCCCGGCTGGGTGACCCCGAGCATCCCTTCCACGCCCGAGGGCCTGTGACTCTGCGAGGGTGAGCTGAGGGTTTTTTCAGAATCCCTCTCGCTTCACATTCCAGATGGGCTTGTTTAGAGTTCCCGAGTTTGACTCTCGTTTTTATTTTAAGCTACTTCAGAAGATTAAGTGTAGTGTTGTCATTTTTCTCTGTCACTTGCCTCTCTGATCCCTCTTCCTTTTTCTTTTCAACCCTCTTTCTAAAAATATAGAGGAAAACAGAGGAGTTCTCACTGAACCTCAATGAGGAACCAGACTCCGCTCCCTCTGAGGGACGGGTGTCCCCGCCAAGAGACTGCTGACCTGCATGGAAGCAACAGGATTGGGAGTGGGGGTGCTCTCAGTGTAAGTCTGTGAGGGAGACCGAGGCGATGCCTGGGAAGAGAATAGGGGGTCCCTGTCTCTCAGCCTGGCTTCAGCAACTAGAGCTGATCCCTAAGCAACAGATACAGCAGAAGGAAAGAGAATAGGCAATAGTTCATGAGTCTCAGTTCCAAGCAGCCTTGCTTCAGGGACACAGTGTAACAAAACATTGAGAAAAAGGTACTCTCTTAATTCTTATGGGAAACCAAGTGAACCTGGCAGCCAAGGATTCTGTACAGGAATACAGAGATCACTGGCCACTGGGAGGCTTGGGAGACCCCCTAAGCAGGGAAGGGTCTGGTCATGGGTGAAGCCCATAACAGGGCAACCATGAGATGTTTCCCTCAAGGGTTTTGCAGATCAATGGATCCCAAAAAGAAGGGGAAACTGAAAGGAAAAGTCATGACACATCTGATAATGCCCTGGATATTTCCAGAAATAAGTAAGAAAGAATCCAAGATACTGATGTCTTAAAGCCCCCACATGTGTACTGATCCTCAGGTGACTTTGTACTGCAGCCTGACAGGTTCTGGAGGTAAATATAGATGCATACCCGTCTTTGTCATGTGTGTGGCCTTGGCACTTACTTATTATCTCAGTGCCTTTGTTTCCTTATATGTAAAGCGGGATGACATACGTAGGGCAGGGAAGATACTCAAAGGACATGTGCTAAATGAAGGCATGGGCAAAGAGTACAAACTTCTAGTTGGAAGATGAAAAGGTTCTGAGGTTCTAATCTGCAGATGGTGACTACAGTTAGCGATACTCTACTGTTGCTGAGAGTAGCTCTTCAATGATCCGGCACCATAAAAGATAAAGTAGGTGAGGTGATGCATGTGTTAACCAACCTGATTTGTAGTGATCACTTTGTAATATACATGCATCAAATCATGATGTCATACGCTTGAAACTTACACAATGTTATATGTCAATTATATCTCAACCAAGCTGGAAAAAAAGGATAAAAATATTACAACTTAAAAATACTGGCCTTGGAGGGCAATCTAAGATCTAAGGAGATGGTATGTAGAAAAGATCACTGGAATCATAACACTCCAGATGGACCAAAAGAGTTGTTCTTCTCACACCCAACCTGCCAGTGAGCTTCCAGGCTGGCTCACCTTCTGCTTCCCGGGGACTCCAGTGTCCAGATGGGCCACAAGGCATCGGGGAGGAGGCGTTGATGGCATACTGCACCAGGATCCTCCCTTCCAGGCAAAGGTCACATGCTGATCCCAATTCTCTAGGAGGCCAAGGAGAAAAGGAAAATGCACCGACTTAGGAACAGTTGAATGAGCCCTGACTCCCCTAGGCCAAAGGCAACAGAGGACACAACCTTTCTATGTTACCCTCTTTCCTGACTATGCATGCCAAAGCTTCCAGGATATGACTATAACTGAAAGTCCTCCTTTTTGCCTAGCAAGAACCTTGTTGGGGCCTAAGTGGCTTCCATTCCAATGATGTATTATTCACTTCTTTAACTTCAAGGAGCACAGAATCAACAGGCCAAAGACACACTCACAACCCCCAGAATCATAATTCCATCAGCCACCCAAACCTCCACTGAGAATCTGATGTGTAGTTGTGAGAAAATCAGTCTCCCCATTTGACTTCAAATTTTATCCTTTTACCAATATTTACCAGGTACCTACCATGTGCCAGGCACCATCCTGTGTCCCAGGTATTAGATAGGGAGAAGGCATGGTTTAGTTCCTCCATGTGAAAAATGAGTGGGCTGAACTAGAAGATAACTAGAGAACCTTCCAGCCCTGACATTCTGGAAATGGATGAGTCATTCCTTGGTTAAACACTCAAAAGCTGTTTTCTTGCCATGCCATCTCATTCCTTTTAGCAGCTTTCCAAGGGGCAAGCCAATCCCTCAGAGGGACCAGCCCCAGAAGTGGAATATTATGATGGCTTCCCCTACTGTCTACTGTCTTATATCTGGATCCAAATTCCCTTAGCCACAACAGCCTCTGGGATCCTACTTGTTCTCCAGACTTGGCAAATGTTTGAGAGGCAGTTGCCAGGAAGGGAGAGAGATGAGCCCTCATGTACTAGGTTGGACCCAAAACTCCACAAATCTGAGCGACCACTGCAAAGGAACTGGAAAGGGAAGAAGGATGCCAAGAAATGTGCCAGCCCGACCCATTATTTCTCAAAGTGCAATGATCCTGCCAATAGCTCTTTCGTCATTCCTAGAAGTTCCCTCCTTTGGCTTCTTGCAAGAACACAATGGGGGAGCCTTAGGGCTTTCTGTTCACAGGGAAGCTCTGCAGCCTCTGGACTCGTAGTATGGAAGAGTGTGCTGTGGACACCACAGTTTGCTGGTGCTTCCCATTCCTCCTCCCCACGGATGCCAGGGAGCTCACTCCCATGTATCATCACACGAATGCCCCTGATGACACTATATAAGCCATCCCCCTGCTTATCTGCTTATATAGTATCAACATGTGTACTTGGGTGGATGGATTGATAGATGGGTGGATGGGTAAAAACTAGTCTTTCAGAAAAGTTGCTAAGATTCCTGACTAACCTAGACTAGTTCTTTAAATTTAAGAATTTACATCCTCAGCTTCATCATTGAAAATATAAAACCATACATAGGAAGTTTAAAAGCACACTAAATATTCAGAGATAGGAAAATGATTAAATAACCTAAGGTTAATCTGCTCAATGAAATGGTAGTTATTCCAAAAATATTTATAAAGATGATGAAATTTCATGGAGAATGTAAGCTATAATGTTAAGTGAAAAAAGCATATTCTAAGCTGAATCTATAGTCAACTGAAGTCATATTCAAAACTGAATTTATAGCCAGAATTTCAATGCTGTTCCAATTACCTTAACATGGCAAGATATTATTGGAAGTAATTTCCAGGTGGTGGAACACAAATGATCCCTTATTTTTATTCCTTCTGGTTTTCTGAATTTTCTATATATTCTGAATGTGGACTAGCAATAATAACAACTATACAAATAAACTTAAACAAATAATGATTGAAGAGAGAGAGATTTGCTCAGCACCACTATGGAGGACAGAGTTCCATTACCTTGAACACAGTCCATGCAGAACAGCTCTGCATCACATGAATGCCCCTGATGACAATGACATTACAAATGTCCCAGGATGGAATCAGAAACCACACTGACCTAAATGGCTAATGAGTCTTTCTTTCTGTTTCTTTAATTTTTTTCTGGATTATATTTATATAGTCACCTATACTTCATTAAATTCTTGACACATCCTAGGTTTCCAATAAATACTTCAATGATGAATAAACCATCACACACCTGACAGCAATGTGCCTTATTTTCACAGAGCTCCATGAAGTGTATTCCCTCATACTAAACCATCAATTCACATGTTCATTCATTGTTTGACCTATACCCATGGGTTGGCAAACTGTGACTCGCGAGCCACATGTGGCTCTTTGGCCCATTGAGTGTGGCTCTTCCACAAATTACCAGGGCCTGGGCGAGTCTATTTTGAAGAAGTGGTGTTAGACGAAGTTTAAGTTTAAAAATTTGGCTCTCAAAAGAAATTTCAATTGTTGTACTGTTGATATTTGGCTCTGTTGACTAATGAGTTTGCCGACCATTGACCTATACATTCAATGGATGTCACTGAACAGCATCTGGTGGCTAGTGCTGTACAAGTCCTAAACACTGGCCACTCAAGGGTCAGGATATTAGATGTAATGTTCTCATTTTAAAGATTAGGAAACTAAGGCTCATTAGTACAAAGTAATCATCCTAAGGTCATAGCTTGAAAAATCATAGTTTTTGTGGCCTCTATCAATATCAGGCAGTGTGTGTCTCCCTATATATCCAGGGAGTGTATATGTATGTTTCTTACCTTTAGCATTTATTTGATTTTCATGTATCTGTATATACAGAGATACTATAAACAGACACACACACACACACACACACACACACACACACACACACCAAAATCATAGAAATACAGGACACTAATGCTGAAAGAGATCCTCTTTCATATCTGGGTACCTTGAGAGTCAGTGCTTAAGCTCCAAGTCTATGCTGTCCAATATGGTGGTTACTGGCCACATGTGGCTATTTAAATTTAAACCAATTAAAATTAAAAAAATTTTGAAACCCAGTTCCTCCATCCCATCTGTCACATTTCAAGTGCTCCATGGTCACAGTTGGCTAAAGGCTACCATAATGACAGGGCAGGTAGAGAATATTTTCATTACTGTATAAAGTCCTATTTGGACAATGATTCACTCAGACATCCACCGTACATAATGGATTAACTTCTCTCTTGTGCATCTAGAATGGTGCTAGTCATGCAACCTCCTTGGGAGATTTGAGAGAATAGTCACTCAAGTGATTGTCTGGGTTCTGGGATTTGGGAGAAGAATACTGATGAGAAAGGCTAGCACCCTTCAGCTTCGAGATTGGAACACAGGCTGAGGAAGAGGGCATGGGTAAGATCCCAAAGCCTTTAGACCCCAATCTCCTGGTTCCCAGTCCAGTGCTTTTCCTAATATGTCACAGCCAATTGTTCAGATAACTGAAACCAGCCACTCAACACATGTTTGCAAGACCGATAGAAATAAAGAAGTCAGGAAAGCTGGGGGTGGCCTTGAATTATTTATTCAGTTGCCCATGTGTGAGGACACAGGCTGTGGGAGGATCTGAACATGTTGTTTTAAGGAAAGCACTTGTATTCTCTGAGACCACAGATGTGAGCAACAGCAGGAGGACTAGAGGATGGCCAGGGGCGAGAGGCTGGCATTGATGGATGTAGTGGAAAACACCAGAGATGGTGCAGGGAAAGAACATCTCCAAGTTGCTAAACAGCTCTGGAAACTTTGTACAATATGAGAACTGATATATGTTGAACACAGAATGTGTGTGCTGGCATATCACAGAGGTCATCTTGTTGAAATTCCCCCAAAGCTAAGTGAAGAGGGCATGATTAGCACCTTTTTATGGAAGATCAGAGGGCCAGAGAGAATCCGAGAGGTGTGATCGCTTGTCTAAGGGCCCACGGACTGGATTGGTGAGGCTGGGATGGAACACATCAAAGACTGTGTATTTCAAAGACTGTGTAAGCCAGTTTTTGGAATATAAACTGTCTGTATGGGAAAGTGCCATACATAGTTCCATTGCTTTACAACAATTTATTGAATTGTGGACTGACTTCCTTCAGCCATAGACTATGATCTACGTAGCTGTTAACCCTAATTAGACATGTTTCTAAAATGTCAGTTTTAATTTAACATATGATAACTCCGTTATGAAATCTTAGACTGAACAGAATAGCTATTGTATGAGCCTCAAGTACCAACTGACTATTGGTTATTAAAAACATATTGATTGAAGCACAGGGCACTGTAAAATAGAGCCATATCTCATTACACAACAATTAACCCTCCAATAGGTTTCCAACAATCAGATGGTATTTATTTAATGGACAATAACGGCTTTATGAAATACAAATTGAATACATACATAGGAAGCTTCATTTACAAAACTTCCATTTTTAAGTGGAAGTGAGGCCAAGGCTGGACCAAAAGCCTGATACTTCTCATTGCCACAGAAAAAATAAATAAATCCACGGGCTGCTGGAAAGCCTCCTCTGAAGTGTCACATGAGGTTTCCCAAACCCAGCACTGAGCTCCCAGTGAGGGTGGCAGGGGAGGGGGAGGGGCTTCTGCAGAGGATAGGGAGTGCCTTTCCTCCCCTGTGGTCACATCCCCCTGCTGCTGAATGAAGGGTCTAGATTCAGGGACTGATGGCAGGATGGAAAATTAGAGCCCCAATTTAATGTGGTGCCATGATCTAATATATTTTTAAACACACACACACACACACACACACACACACACGCCCTAACTCCCTTTTAATTTGGGCTTTGTAAGGACTTAATTAACACACATGGGAGCTGTACTCCAACTCCTACCACCTTCTATGGGCTTCTGGTCAAATCTCCCAGCCTCTCTGAGCTCCAGATCCTTTCTCACCTGGCAGATAGGGAAGATGATCTCCCTTTTACAGTTACTGGGAAGGTAGAATGAGACACTGTATACAAAGCATTCAGAACAGAATCTGGCACAGAGTAAGCACTGGATAGGTCACCACAGCCACAGAGTAATAGGAATTAACGATTAGCTGGTTATTGTTTCCCGCATCATCCAGGCCATATCATCATAATTGGCTAACCATCCCCAAGAAGAGCTAGGGGGCAGGGGTGGGCTGTGATATACTAATCTGTCCTAAATTATAGCTAAGTTTCCAAACAGGTGTCAACATGTCAACATCATAGCCTGTTTTCATGACCCTCTAAAACCTGGGCCCCTGAAGCCAGAGGTCCTCAGTGGGTCTCAATGCTGAAAGGTGCCCCGAGAGAGGGTCTCCACTTCAGGCACTGAGGCCCCATGAGACTCACTTTTCAGGGGAGAATATGGCTCAGGGAGGGAGAGTGACTTGTCCGAGGCCACACGGCTAGAAACTGAAACACAGGGGAGCAGGACGAGGCATTCTGTGCCTCAGGTTATCATTCCTGGTCTCCAAACAATTCTACCTTTCATTCTACAAAGAAACACTGCTCATAGTCTAAGATTACATAGAGATATATACACATGCCTATCTATATTATACATATGCATGTGTACTCATATGTAATATATGAATATATACATAAACATATACACACCTTCACATATAACATGTCTACAGAGGTGTTAGCCTAGGGGTGGACAAACTTTTTGACTTGAGGGCCACAACTGGTTCTTAAACTGGATCGGAGGCCGGAACAAAAGCAACCTGACCATGCTGGCACTCTCATCTTGGGCTGCTGATGAAGGGAGGGGAGAGCAAGAGAACCCTCCGCTCTTTCAGCTCCACGGGCCGGATAGAACAGCCGAACTGGCTGGATTCGGCCCTTGGGCTGTAGTTTGCCCACCCCTGTGTTAGCCAATTTCAAGTCTTGAGCTCTTGGAGATGAGATCAGTACCTCTATCCCAGAGATGATTCTAAATAAAGGTTTCAGGTTTTTAATACTAAAATAAAGCTAAACACTCACTCCATTCATGTAAAATAGATTTTTTATTTATTAATTTATATTAGCCAGCATTCATTTATTCCTTGATCCTCAAATGTATCATGTGCCTCTATGGACCAGTCACTGTGTTAGGTACAGGGGGCACCTGCGGACAGAGGGCAAAGACAAAGAACACAGCAAAAGCTCCTTCCCAGTTTCACTTCCCTTCCAAGTTTCCCTCTTCTTGGCAAGAGAGAGCAAGCGGAATCAACACTTCACGGGCCATGCTCACCTTTCAAAGAAGTGGCCATCGATGGGTGGAAACCACTCCAGCGTCACGGAGTCAGTCGTGTGGCCCACAATCTGGGGAGCCAGGGCGACCGGCGCCGGCTTCTTGGAGGGCTGCCAGCCCTGGTACACCAGGTCCAGGTAGCAGTGCATTCTGGCGACTTGATTGGGCGTGAAGGAGTCGGTGCAGTCGTCGTCTGCAAGGGGCAGAGGGGGAGATAAGAACTTGGCTGCACGGGCGGGCATGCAGAAGGATGACGTCTCTTGGAGGTCTGAGAGCCAGCACCCCCGCCCTTGCCAACTCAGAGCCGGCCTCTTCCAGCACTCAAGAGTTAATGGTCTGTGAACAAATTAGTGCAGTCATCACTTCTGGAGACAGGTGAGGGGGAACAGGAGGAAGGGGAGGGTGGACAGGACTGAAAAAGCACGTCTGAGACGAACAGGGAACAGCCCAGAGGTCATGGCTAAGGACAAGGGCAGGACAAGCTGCTTTCCCTGAGCCCCAAATGCACTGGTCTATATATCACACATTCCCTTATCTGCTCCCTCCCTCACCATTTATTCACTATCTTCACTCATTCATTCATTCATTCACTTGTTTACTCATTCACTTGTTCCTTTATGCACTCACTTGTCCCTTCACTCTTTCCTTCACATGCATTCATCCACTCATTCATTCATTCTGCTATTCACTGATGTAGTGAGAGTCCTTCAAGCAAACCTTCTGAGCATCTATTACATATTCTCTGCTCTGTGCCAAGGGCCACAGAAAGGTGAAAGGTGGAACACCCATGCTCTGAAGGAGCTACCCATCTAGTGCTAAAGTGAAGGTCAGTTAGCTGTACCAGTCAAGTTGTTATGAGGCTGCTAAAGTCTATGAAGCCATGTGACCACCGATGAACAGGAGGAGGCAGCATGTTGGGAAAGGAGAGAGAGCCAGGGAGGCTTCTGAAGGAGGAGGTACTTGAGGTCCATCAGACTGCATGGCTAAGGCTGGGAAGAAATTGGAGCGACTGCAGGGGACAAGGCTGCAAGACCACAGAGGTACAGTATGCATGCTGGGAATATGAGCGTGACACCTGTACAGTACTAACATAGGGACATTTATCATGTATGAGCAAGGCACAGTGCATTGTGCTTTAGATACACTGAGCTCTCCCGTTATTTTTTGGAATAAATACTATAAAATTCTCCATTTTAGAGAAGGGATTGAGACTGAGAGAGATCAAGCAACGATTTGAAGATCACAGAGCTTGAGACAAATCTGGGATTCGAACCCAGGCAATCTTGACTCCAAGGTCAGGCTTCTAATCAATATGAGAACTTCTTTGGGAGCATAAGTGAGACTGTGTGGGGAAAGCATCCTGCAGGTGCTTGATAAACGGAAGCTGAGCCTGAGGGGGCTGGAATACAATCACTTAAATGTCTTTTGATGCAATGACCTTCACTCCTCTTCTCCCTCCTCTGAGATGTGGACTGCAGGTGGTGACCCGAGACTCAGCCCCCAAGGAAGAAGCTTGCCTCCTGTCTCTTCCTTCAACAGCTTTATTCAGCTGCCCCACTGGCAGAGCCAGGCACTGTTTTGGCTTGGTTTCCAAAAACACCGCTTCCCAGAGGTGTCCGCCTGGTCAGGGTTTCCGCAGCTGGGCCCCAGGCGGAGGAGCACGGGGCTCGCCAGGTCTTAAAATAAACCCACCGCTGGGAATCCTGCAGCATAAGCTCACTTCACTTATCAAACCAACAGAAAATAAGTTTGGGCAGGTGCTGGGCAGTTGGACGTGCCCTTGAGAACCCAGCTTGGGGAAAGGGCAGGGGTGCAGGGAGGGTATACACAGAAGCTGCCTCTGATCCCCTTAGTCATTTGTGACAGTTTTCTTTCCAGCCTCCTGGGGAAGTCTTTCACAACCTGAAGGAAGCAGAAGAGCCTGACGTTCCTTAGCAAGTTCTGTGAAAGCATGACTAACCCAAATCTCTCTCATGTCCCGATTCCTCCTTGGAAACCAAACGTTCTATGATTCCCTATTGCCTGGAGAACAGAGTTCAAACATCTCAGTCTGAGAAGGGCCAGATCATCAGGTACAATTTTCTTTGTTACTAAGAGCTTTGCCGTTCATCCTGGAAGCCATGGGAAATCCACAGGATAAGCTAGAGGCAGGAGAAGGGCATGAGGGCTAAGGCAGTATGTCTGCATGGTCAGGTTAATGCATGTGGGATCTGGAGTCAAATGGGCAAGCAATTCCATGCCCTCGGCGCCTCAGCTCCCCATCTGTAAAGTGGGTGGTTAAGTGCTGATCTCAGAACACAGCTAAGAGATAAGGGGAGTAGAACACCAAGAAGCATGATAAATGCTAAGTGCATGCTCACCGCCACATGATTGGGTGGGTGGGTGCGTGCATGCGTGCGTGCATGTATGCATATGTGAGTGTTAGAAAACTTGGAGAAGGAAATAAATAGAATATAAAATAGTCCTCTTCGATCTAGCAGTATCACATTTAGGAATTCAATATGTATGAACATATGAATATATGAACATATATGAGGAAATCTATGTAAAGAACTTTTTAAAGCATTATTTAGCATAGTAAACATATTAGAAATAGCATATCTCTCTATTAATAAGGAAACGGCTGTGTAACTTAAGCCCGGGCATAGAACAAAATACAAATCAATCATTTCCAAATAAAGGAAGTAACTTTACATCTCGGATCCTAATGTATAAATGAGGGATATTTAAATCAGTCCAACCCCATGGAGTTGTGCACATCCATGAGCTAAAGCACAAAAAGCATCAATCAAGATGGATGAAGGAGAAACTCAGTTTTTCTCTATACACTTGTACCCCCAAAGAAGCATATTTACCTTTATAACATAAAAATTAGTCATTTCCATGCCTGTCAGTAAAAAGAGAATTTGAAAATAGAACCTGGTAGGGAACTGAAATGCCTCTGCAATTTGAAGTTGAAGTCAGAAAGGAAAGTCTGTCCCGGGTGCATAACTTACAGATGGAGCTGTTATCAAAATCCTGGGTGAGGTACCACAGGACTCTGTTTATCACAAATGCTCTGTCTCAATTAGCTCATGTCTAGCTCCTCCCCACCACGTGCCTTCCCGCCTGACATCTGTGGCCACTTTACCCAGGTCTCAGGACCAGCCGGCACATCTTGTTCTTCTGTCCCCATCGTGTCCCCTGGCGGAAAGGAATTTGGGGCTGGCATCCTGCTGGGAGCCTGCACCAGTCCCATGATGTT
This sequence comes from Vespertilio murinus, assembly GCA_963924515.1. Taxonomy (NCBI): domain Eukaryota; kingdom Metazoa; phylum Chordata; class Mammalia; order Chiroptera; family Vespertilionidae; genus Vespertilio; species Vespertilio murinus. The sequence continues at coordinate 175,309,149 of OZ004708.1, forward strand.
GATGGAGTGCCCTGGGTTTGCTAAGGAACTTGGTTTACATCTGCGGCCGGGAGCCACTGAGCGCGGAGGTGCAGGGCCTGGGCGTGGTTCCTCCACTTCCTGTGGAAAGGTGCGCAAGTGCCGACCCCTGCCAGCCTCATTTTTACCCACTGGAAAATAGGGACAAATGAGGGTACCTGCCCCCTAAAGCTGAGGGAAATATTTAGCAAGCTGACCCAGGTCTAGTGCATGGATAACTGAGTTGCCTTTTGTAAAAGTCCCTTTTGTAAAAAAATAATGATAATGACAATGACAGTAATAATAAAGGAATATGAAAGTTAAAGATATTCACTGCAGGACATTTATAATACAGTAAAAAAAAAGTAACAAAGAAATAAATTTCACCCTAAACTCGTTACCTAGAGGTAACATAATTAATATTTAGTATACAGGTATATGTATAAATGTATGGATATGAATATGTAAATTTCTCAGCACACACATATACACACATGCACACACACACACCTGGTCTTACTTTATATATAAGACTTTGTGTGACTGTTTTCACATTAAATAACTCATAAATGACCCGCTAATTATCATGGACTGAACACTAGCTATGATACTAAGCCTGTCACCTATATGACAACACCTATCACACAGGTAAGTGAGATATGCTCCATGGCATCCATGGATCCACCGAGGCTCAGAGAGGAGAAGTAACTTGCTTGGCTCAAAAGCTGGTGCATAGAGGATTCAAGTCCAGCCCCTATGACCTGAACCTCACTCTCTGAACCACTCTCTGAACCTCACTCTCTGAACCACTCTGCCACTCTACTAGCGGCCACATAGGATAGCACCCTGCAGATACCTTGTGATTTATTTCAGCAATCCATTCCCTTCGGACTTGTAAACTGTTTCTCATTTTTCACAAATATAAGCATTTTTCTTCTACACCTGGCAGATAGTAAATCCCTAATTAATATTCGGAGAATGAACCTTGCTAAGAACATTCTTCTGATTGAATTTTTAAACATATCAACTGATTTATTTCCTTAGGATATACTCTTTAGATGTGGGGTGGCTGGGTGAAGCATGTGGCACATTAAGGGCCCTGACAAGGAGGAAGGTGGTGACAGGACAGGGGCTCCCATAGGCTGGAGAGGGCTGGCTACCGCGCTCCCGGGGGCACCGGTGCCTGGTGGGCCCATATGGCCTGGTATCTTCAGGAAGGACAGTCCGGGCTGCTGCCCTCCTATCTGCCCAGGGCAATGTGACCACACTCTCTTTTTGCTCAGCTAGGTTTGCCCCATCACCTGCTTGGTGCCAGCTTGATCTGAGCACCAGGGACCCTCTCAGCCTCACCTAGTATCAGAAAGAACCAGATAATTACTGATTGATAACCTTCCAGTGAGAAAAACTGTCTTGGTTTTGCTGTGTGACTTCAGACCAGCTACTGACGCTCCCTGAACCACACTCTCTCGCATCTGTAAAATGGGTGCAATAATAATAGCCCCGACCTTATCGGGTTGTTTGGAAAGTTCTGTGAGAGAAACCTATGAAGCGTTTCACACAGTGTCTGGCCTGTCATTGACACTCAATCGTCAATGAGTGTAGCCATCAATGAGTATAGCCACACCGAGCCTATCAATGCGGTAGCCACCAGCTACGCATAGTTATGTCAACTAAAATGAATTACAATTGCTTAAGGTTAAGAATTCAGTTCCTCAGTCTCACTAATGACTAACATCCTGGGCAGCATGGACACGGAACATGTCCATCTCTGCAGAGCGTTCTGCAGATGGCACTGCGCTGGACTCCTCACCCCGCTAGTGACCAGGCCTGAGGAAGAAGCACTGGGAAGGCAGGACTCCAGGCAGTTGACCCCTCGGGGATCCACCCTCTTGCCTGGACTGCAAGGCCCCTAAACACTGCTCTCCAGCTCTCCAGGCCCTGAGAACCCGATCCTGCTCTGCATTTTGAATTTCATCCAGCTGCTTTTGTCACCTCATCTATCAGAGATCCTAAGGAAAACAAACATTTCAAAGCTCATGGCTGCCTTGAATATGCTTTTGCGGGTGTAAGTTTGTTATCGTAGCTCAGTGAATTAGTTCTGCTGTTAATGGGTCACTGAGCTGAGGGGTTCCTTTAGAAAAACAACAGTAAATCAATCACCCTTTAGATCTGTACAAAGGGGAACAAAAAGAGATTTAGTTTATGGGGGTCTGGTAGCTAGTGGCAGCTCCTAGGCTCCTAAGAGGCCGGCAAACTTCCAAACTCATGTTATTGTTTATTTTCCATGTGCGTTGCGCTGGCCAAGGAAAGGTGCCACAGAAATGGACCGTAAGCAGGGCTGTGTGAGGGCACAGGGCACTGGATGTGGGATGTCCCCTGGGCTGGGAGTGGAACCCAGTGGGAATCTGCTTTTGAGGAAATACCCAGCACTCTGGTCTTTTCAGAGAATGAAACCTAAAGACTCTTTAAGGTGCCCAGGTGGGGACTGAGTCTTAGAGAGACCTCAGCTTTGGACTGTATGAACGTGAGATCCCCAGAGATCCCCAGCCCAAATGGGAAAATCAGAAGACCCCTGGGGATCATCCAACTCAGTGCGTGCTAACAGCAAAGTCATTTTTCTACGTGCAATCTGAAGCATAATGCCAACAGAAATGAAAAACACTTGGAGGTCCTCCCTGGTTAAAGTGGAAATTGAGGCCTAGAGCCCCACCCAGGGCAGTCCCTGATGCTTCTCTGTGGAGCAGGGTGGGAAGACCACCCAGGTTTCTCAGTTTCCCTCTCTTCCATCATCTGGGTCTTTGGTGAAGAGTGGCACCATTACAGAAGGGAAGAAATGATGCAGTCAGATGTATGAATGTATGACCTGAGGCACATAACTTCAGTGCATCCCAGAACTGTCATCTGTAAAATGTGAATAGTTTCTACTCCTTAGATTTTTGGTGAGAATGAATTGAGATGGCGTCTACTCTGAAGTCCTTTAAGAACGATATCCTTTTATATAAGTAGAAATACTGTTATTGATAAGCATCAATTTTATAGGCCTATTATAAGAGAATTTATTCACTTTCTTGTGTCCATGGCTCCCTCTCTCCCTCTCTTCCTAACAAGCATTTATTAAGCACGCAGACCCTGTTCTGGGTGCTAGGAATATAGTGATGGATTAGAGACAATCTTCGCCTTCACAGAATTCCCTTGTTCTAGTGGGAAAAGAGGCCCTAAATTGAATATTATAATAGAATCTGTGCAATTTTGTAGCTTTTGCCTCACACAGGGCTCTTGCTTAAAGGGACCAGCAGTGAGGGCTGTGGGTACACTGGGAAAGGGGTGTCTTGTTCTAATTTTCCAAAGATTTTACAAGGGCTAGAAGTGGTCTTCACAGATGATAAAAGGAAGTGCGGGACATCCTATAACACAAGGAATGAATGCGTAAGACTGTTACTAGAGTGTTTGGAAGGACATATGCTCTTAGAAAAAGGACATATTGATCTCATGTAATCATTATGTACTTGCAAAACTAAAAGCATCCCATTTTTTAATTTTTATTGTAACAAAATAGCAAAGGAGGATGTAAGAGTTTTATGTGTGTGTGTGTTTTTTTAAGGTTCAAAAACCATGAGCTGAGAAAAATACAGCTGAAAAACCAGGAGGGACTTTAGAGACAGAGTCTAAAGAGCACATTTTCTTGAGAAAAGAGAGGAGATGGGATGGGCTGAAAGGCACCAGGTAAGTGAGGGACAGAGCCATGCCTCTACTCTGGTGTCCCGAGTACCAGTCCGTGGGCTTTCCAATGTGCATCTTCCTGAGACACTTGAGGTTTTCAAGGTCACAGAGTTAGTGAAGGCAGATTGTGCACTGAAACCAAGGGGTCTGACCTTGAGGGCTTCATTTAAGCAGAAGCCTATAGAAAACTTACCAACCTGGGCATGACTTACTTTCTAAGAAAGAAGCTGCAGTAGAAAGGTTTACCAGGAGTATTATCCGGACAGTCTGGGATGAGGAGTTAGTTGTTGGGAAGATGTGTTAGCAGTGGTAAGCAGCTTGCTAAAAAAGATTATGAGTCAGGACTGGAGCCTCTATCTGCCACCCAGCCCCGGGAATCCTGCCAAGAGTGGGGCCCTACCTGCATAGCTCATGAAGTTGTTGTAAGGAGTGTCGAAGAAGCTATGAAAGCCACAGGTGTCGTTTGCTGGCCCTGGGTCACCACAGAACTTGTATTTGGGGGCTGGGTTGGTGTCACTGCAGAGGTCTCCCGTCTCAAAGGAGGGCTCGGTCTCCATGCAGGGGTCACTGCAAGACTGGATTTCTGAGATGCCTCGGAAGATGTGATAGAGGCCCAGGCTGTGCCCGATCTCATGGATCATGGTGTGGGTGTGCCCAGGAATGCCATAAACAGATGGGTTCAAGACGATGCCACCTGCAAGGGGAAAACCAGAGCATGAGGCAAGCTGGACACTTTGCTTCCTGATCCAGGAATCCCCCAATCAATGGGGTGCTGCCCAAAGTACCCACGGGCTTTTCCACTCTGTGCCTCCAACTGCCCTGGGAGTTGTTGTGACTTGTCATATGAATCACTGATTCAGTAGGAAGGGAGTCTCAGAAGTCATTTTGTGCAATCCCTTCGTTTTCCAGATGCCTACAAAAGTGAGGCAACTTACCCAAAGTGATCTCCAACTACTTAAGAGAGATTGCATAATTTGAATTCAAGGCCTCTGATTTCTGGGCCAGTAAACATTTCTGCTGCAACTTCTTCCTTAGAAAGTAAGTCACACCCAGGTTGATAAGTAGTCCACTTAATTGAAACCCTCAAGGTCAGACCCTGTGGCTTCTGGGCTCATTCTGCCTGCATGAACTCTGTGACCTTGAGCAAGTCAATGACCATCTCTGAGTTCCAGTCCTTTTGCTCTCTAGTCTCTGCTAGTGAACTTTCGTGCAGGCCACCACTGTGTTGCACTTGTCATTATAACAGTAACCATAATATTTCTTAAACATTATGATGTCTCCTCAGGCCAGCGGCTGAGTGTTTCCTGTGTATAATCACGGTCATTCCCAGCCCAGCAAGACAGGCACTGATTTCCGGAGAAGTGAAGTGACTGGCCCATGATCAGGAGCTAGTCAGTGTGGACCTGAAATCTGAACCATGACCCCTGGACTCCAAAGTGAGGGCTCTTTATCTGAGTTCTACAGTGGATGCCTACCTCAGGGACCAAAATATGGCATCTCCTTAAATGTGTGTTAATATTTGCTGAATGCTGACACAACAAAAAACGTTATGCCAACTCAAATCACATGTAAGCAGCTAGTACAGCATATGATGTAACAATGAGTGCCTTTATCACTAACTTCTTGTTACTCAAAGTGTGGCTCACCTAGAAGGTGGTTAAAAATGCACACTCTCAGGCCCCTCCCAAACCTACAGCTTCAGAATCTGAATTCGAACAAGAGCCCCAGATGACTAGACTACATAGTCTAGTTTGAGAACGAATAGTCCACATCATGTGTCTTAGAAGACAGCATTGCTTTGCTTGGCAAGACAAATGAAAGAGGTCTCATAGACTCAATTGGCAGCATCCTTCTATGTTCATTTCAAGCACTGAAGAAATCCACGCAGGCTAGCAGAAAGATATGTAAACTTTATATCTGAGTGTGTCTAGGGCAAGGTTAAAATTAAGGTCTGAACTTCTTGTAAGTAGTAACTTTAAGTGCAAAGCAGCGTCTTATGCAAGAATGGCAAGAGGGCAGAGCCTCGATCTGTCCTGGCAGGCCTGGTGCTGGCGAGCAGATTTATCTCACACTGAACTGCCGGGAGGGCGAGCTTGCTCAGTCATGGGGCTGGTGGGGTCTATTCATTCTGAACTGCTCGGGGACTTCTTAAAACTCAAAGATAAAGATGTATGAGAGGGCTGTGGGGATGGGGGTATGTGCACGTGTGTATGTGAGAAAGGGCAGGCAGAGGCAGGGAGGAAGAGAAGATAGGAAATCTCAATTATTTTATGTCGCATATAAAACATAATCCCCTTCCCACCCAGACTTTTTCCAGGGATCATGGTGTAACTAGCAGGAGAATGAATATATATATATAATTTCTAATGAATGGGATTTGTTGGGGCTACTTAAGAGAACTTGCTTATGACCAATCTCTCTCAAAACAGGGAGGTGGCAGCCTGGAGGACAGCGGGTGTTAGCCTGAAATGGGCTGCAATCCTCAATTTGCTTCATTTGGCTGTATGACCTTAGGAAAGTGACCTTGCCTCTCTGGGGAGTTCTAAAAGAAACAGCCACAAGAGTGTCAATGACTCTGTCTCTCCGGGAAACTTCGACGTTGAGGTAATGGGGGGAGGACCACACAGATACTTTTCAAGGATAAGAACAGGATTGCGGACTTAATGTCCAGGTGGGCTCTGCTAGTTCTACCTCATTCCCACCGGCGCACCCCTTTGCACAGAGCGATAGCACAGAGTCTGAACCCTGTTTCATTGCTTCTCTTAAAAGGTGAAATAGCTGGAGCCTGACATCATCCTGAAATACTATAACATGCTATGGATTTATAGCCTTCTGTGCTCCTGGTCCTGATCCAGTCTCTGAAATTCGTGGAACATCGGGAGTACTTTTCTTTAACTTTAGAAGTCCGCTGTTCAACCCTGCTAAGAGTGACTGCTCATGGCCTTTTGCGTTGCTTTTACAATAGCACAAAATTTCAGCACAGAGAAGGGTCCTTGGAGGCCACCAGCTAGCCTAACCTGCTCATTTAAAATCTGGAGAAAGTGAGGTGTGGGAAAAGAATGAGACCTGCCTAAGGCCATACTAGTGAATCTGTTCGCTGCTGGGAACAACTATGGGTTTTGGCTCTGGACTAGCACAATTCCCCAGGCATCATACAAAGCATGTGATATAAGCTGATCATGCCCAAGTTTACCTAAGTTGCAATCTCTCTTCTGCCCAATACCTCTGTCTGTCTGTGAATCCACCCGTCTGTCTACCCATTACCAACCTCAGGGTTTCTCAGCACTGTTGCATTTGGGACTAGATACTTCCTTCCTGTGGCCTTTGCAGGAGATTCAGCAATATCACTGGCCTTTACCCACTCAATACCAGTAGCATCCCCCATTTGTAATAACCAAAAATATCTCTAGACATTTCCAAGGGTCTCCTAGGAGATAAAATCTACCCCTCCCCAGTTGTGGATCACTACATATTTTTCTTTGTATCTATTTCTATTCACATCAGCATACACAAGGGTGTACACACACACACACAGACACACATACACACACACACACACACACACACACACACACACAGTGGTTTCATTCTTTTAAAAACAACTGGAAAATGAGAGCTGTCTGGAACGAACTAAGTCTAGAGTTTGATTCATCATAACGTCATCATTTTAAGTTACAGAGTCTTTCATCTCCAAGATAGCATAGATGCAGCTCCTGGACCATGGGTCTATCCCGGGGAGACCAGGCAGCCGGAAGAAATGTCCAGCACGGTCACTCGGCTGAGCCTGGGCATTCCCTGATGAAGACACTCACTGAGTCATCACTGCTCACTGGCGGAAATAACGGGAATATTCTACCAAAGGGAACCAGTTAAAGACACTTCAGTGCCCTCATTCAACGGAGTGTCTTATGGCCATTACAAATGGCATCATTAGAGAGATGAAAATAACCCAGAAAGATGTGTGTGATGTTAAATGAGAAAGAGTGGGGTGGGAAGTAATTATCAAGATTGCTGCAACATGGAAAAATGTAGATAGCATAACATTCTGTGAAAAAAAAGAACACAAAAGTGCATATATGCTATGATTTTAACTATGCACAAGTTAAAAAATGCACGTCTGTGTATATCTGTGAACTGGAGAGAACATGAAAAAAATCTTTAAAAATCAAACAACTCCAATGTTTGCTCACAGTGCATGGTTCAGAAACCATTGTCATTTCTGACTTTGGTGACTGATATGTATAAACATGTATCATGTTTATGGACATGCATAATTTGAATGTAAGAAGAATCCCTAGTGTTGGTGGGTAGAACATGCAGGAACAAGGAGTTCTTACAAACTAGCTTTTCTTGCCTCTCTGGTGGCTTTCAAGCCAACCCATGTTTGGCAGTGCCAGCACAATGTGGTTACAAGGGTGAGAAGATATTTGCCTGAACAAAGAGGCAGAGAGGCAGGGGATACTGAAAGCAATTGATGGACAAAGTTAATAAATCTGAATTCAAAACATGGCTCTGCCACTGACATGTGTGACCTTGAATAAGCCCCCACTCCCTCTCTATATCTCAGTTTCCTCACTGGTAAGCAGGGTGAATACTATTATATTATTCTCTTCAGAGCATTTCTTAGTGGTTGACAAGAGATAAGGAATGCTCAAGTGTTTTGTAAATTTAAAAAGTAAAAAATAAACTGTTTACCATCCCCATACTACCACCACCATCAGGATTGTGATCACCATGATCCGTCATCATCACCATCACCACTAGCAAAAGTATTCCTGTACTAATCCAAGTCCCTCCTGGAGACGTTTCTAATTCTCACCTAAGGGCATTAGGGCCTCCTTGTCCCATGGCCAAGTGGCTACTCCTGCCAATTCCTCCTCCGAGGAGTTTGCAAAGAAGATATTGAGGTGTGTAGTTCCATCCAGTCTAAGAATGTTCTTCAGTTCATTAACATCCAAGTACGCTCTGTAATAGAAAAAGAACCTTGGCTGTCATCACCATTCAAAAATGTGACTCTTCACATAACAGGTACTGCTCATTCAGTAAAAGCAACTATGTGTCAGGCACTTCCCTAAGCACTTTATAGACATCAGCTCATTGACTTCTTTCAATACATATTCTAAGGTAACTGATATGGTCCCATTTTGTAAATAAGAAAATTATATCCCTATGCATTTAAGAGGCTTGATAAGATTGCTCAGCTTACAAATAGCAGAGTTCAGTTCAGAAGTGAGATTTATCTAAGGTCCACATCTGTGTCCCTAAGGACTCAGCTATGTAGACTGGTGACAGGGCCACACAATGTGAATACGTACAGATTAAGAACACAGACCATGGAAGAGAGCACATATTTTCTAGTCTTGGCTTCTTTCTCTCTTTCCTTATTCACTATAGACCTTGGACCATTCATTTGGTGAAATCAGAGCTGTACTAGGAAGGAAGCCTTCTTTGCATCTCCATACCAACCATACAAGGAGGCACTGTTACTTGGTTTTCAAGATGAGCAACATGTGGTCAGCCCAATGTTATTAAACAGGTTGTCCAAAGCTGTAGAACTGGGTTTCAGGTTCAATTCTGTCTAGCTTGGAAACCCATACTCCTTTGATTGGGGCATCATGCTGTCACCTGTAGCACATAATTCTGCATTCTGCAAGCCTCTATGTCTTTGTCTGTACAGTAGACTAGAGAAGGATATTGTATTTGAGGTCACTGCCACGGTAGCCTGACATATCTGGAAAGTGAATTAACTCCCCTTAACTCTTTAATACTTGGGACAAACACATGTTGGAGAGAGAAAAAAAAATGGACTTTGGAGACAGACTGAGACACCCTAGGTACTCAGTACTAAGAAGTCTTCCCTTTCAGAAGAAGACTCTCCCATCAAGATAGAAAAGCTAAAGTAGGGGATCAGCCACAGGAACCCTATTCATGCTCATTCCTGAACAGAGTGAGGCATCCTGCTCTCTGCTCATAGCGCCTCTTCCAGCTCCTGTGTTATGTTTGTCCTAATGTATTTTAGGGATCTTGTGAGCAGCTGATAATCACTTCTTAAGGAAATTTGGAAATGAATCCAGTGATTCACTGATAAATAAATGAAAACATAAATAAATAAGCAGGCAGGCAGCTTGATGTAGTAGGTAAGATAAAGTCCAGGTATAATGATATTTGATGTTTGTTGGGCCCTTCTATGTGGCCCAACTTTACATAGATTATCTCTTTTCATCAACTTATTTATACCGAGGTAAGCAGCATTATTATCCCCATTTTCCAGAGGAGAAGATGGAGGCTTAAAGAATCTTCATATCTTGCTAAGGTCACACAGTCAGTTAAAAGTGTTTTCCTTTTTCACAATGTTGTCTCTCCTGGGGGGTTGGCACAGGGCCTGGCATGTAGAGCACATAATGATGGTTCCCTTGTCTTTCCCTCTGAGTCATGGAAGGGCTTCCATATGTGAGAGTAAAGTCCAAGCTCCCAGCATGGCGTGTAAGAACCTGTCTCCACTTTTGGCCTCATCTCTCTCTGTTCCCTCTTGAATCCTCCACTGTGCACTGGCATCATTACCCACCACGAAGCATCAGCCCCAGTGCCTTTTCTCATGCCCTCGATCAGAGACTCTGATGAACAAATCCAAAGTCCATCTGGGACCTCTCCTCTAGGAAGACCTTCCTGATTTCTATATCACCCCCACCTTCTTTACCATCTTTGTACTTATCTACCTCCTATTAGTAGGCATTCTAACACCATTCCAAATAATTACTACCCCTGTCTATATCTACCACTCTTCGGGGCTCTCTGAAGGGTAGGGGATACACCTTAGTCATCTGTTTACTGAGTCCTCAGCACATGGCTTGACACCTGAGAAGCACTCAATACAAATGGTTGGAGTTGAATTCACACTGGGAAAGAAAACGGCCAAAATATTTAGGTCGCAGTCTGTTTCGGCACTTCCTTGCTATGAGACCTCAGTTTCCTTATCAATACACTGGATGCTTCACAGAGCATTTCTGTAGGTCATGATCTGACACTTCTACTTCCTTTGGAATGGGAATAAGAGATGTTGAGACCTTGAGTGCCCTCCTGTCTACCCACACCATCAAGAGTTCATAAAACCAAATATTCATGTAACCACAATCTTTACAGCTTTTCAAATAAAGGGTTAACTCGAATTGTAGACACAGGCAGGGCCAGGAGAGGTTGAATCTACATGGGCCTGAACATGATTCAAGTGACCAATTTCAAAGACAGCCACATAAGTTCAGATATTGATGCAAAGTCTGTTATTGTGCCCTTTTCATCCCCAAGGTCCCATCCTTAGCTTCTTGGCCTGAAAGCCTCATAAGCAGCTCAAACCAGACTGTTCTGTGGAAAAGAAGGAAAACCAACACTTATTAAGCACTTGCTGTATGCCAGCTCCACATGCTGTTCCATCTCTGTGCACATGTGATGCCACAGAGTGAGCAAGATGGCTCCGTCCCAAGTAAGAGCCATGGCTTTGAATCAGCTCTTCCATTTGACATTCGGGTGAAATATCTTAAATGAGCAATTTACTTGATTCCTTGCACACCAGTTTCTTTATTCACAAAACACAAAAGTAACAATAGTGCCTATTTCATAGAGTTGTTCAGAGGATTTGGGACATTAAAACGAAAGTGTAAAGGGCTTAGAATAATGCCTGGCATTTAGAAATAAGTTTTTAGCTATTCCTATTATTTACCCCATCTTATAGATGAAGTAACAGGGGTTTGTAGATCACAGAGTAACAAGGCCAAGGGCAACTCTAGATGTGGCCAAGACTTCCCACAGCTTTGCCCTCATTTCCAAGGGTACTGCAGGCCACAGTGGAGAGGGAAATAGTGTGTGGGAGGAGAATGAAAACACAGAGAAGCTGAGGTTTTCTCGGATCAGCCCTTTCCAAATTATTTATTACTAGAGGCCCAGTGCATGAAATTCAGCCTGCGCCCTCTCCTAGTCTGGGAGCCTTCAGGGGATATCTGACTGCCAGATTGGAGTGGGCCTAAGTCGACAGTTGAACATCCTTAGTGCTTCTGCAGAGGTGAGAGAGGCTCCCACCACCACTACTGCTGCACTCACCAGCCATCAGCCCGGCTGAACAGCACTCCCCCTGTGGGAGTGCTCTAACCACCTCCTGCATTGAGTATCTGCCCCCTGGTGGTCAGTGGATGTTATAGTGACCGGTCATTCGGTTGATTTGCATATTAGCCTTTTTATTATATGGGATTTTCTAATAGATGTGTCCACTTCTATCAAATGTCCTCTCTGGCACAGAACACAAATGTTATTAGAGAAAGTCACCTTTTCACCCCATGATTCTAGGCTGAGAGAACTTGGGCGGGGAGGGGGGGGAAGAGGGGGGAGGGGAAGGCCAGAGGAGACATTTTAATTGGTTGTTTATTCAGTTGTAATTGCAGAAGCAGTCTTTGCAAGGGGTGGCATTCATTCTGGCCCAAGGCAGAGATGTGGGATGTTGGAAGTATTCCCCTGTTTGTCTATCAGTTTTCTTTTTTCATACTTTTGAGAAGCCTCTGTTTCTCAAGAGAGAAAGTATCCACAGTAGCCATCCTGGCTCCCAGCCCCACTAGTCTCTCTTCTCTCCATCTCTTTTTGGGGGACCCACCCAAAGGAAAATAGTTCTGTGGCTAAAAGTCTTCCTCTATTTGCTAAATCTTCCCACCAGTTCAGAGCCTAGCTGGTGTCTCCCAAATGCATCAGGAAAAAATCTTGGGGGCAGGAGTTCATGTGGGTATCTACCTGCTTCCTCCCACCTCTTTAAGATACTGTGCATTCCTCTCAGTCAATGGCTGGAGGAGAAATCACAGAAGGTCAAATTGAGTAGGACCATGAGAGCCTAGAGGGATTGAGGGTGAGAAAAGGACAAGGACCTGCTCACAGTCACGTGCCTTTTCGTTTTGCTGCTGTGGGAAGGTTGGCCCTGGGTGTATAAGATAAATTGGTCAAATTTATTTTTTTTTCCAAATCATTAGCCCAGAAAAAATCAATCCAACTACAAAAACTCTGTGTGTTTATTAATTTATAAGGCAATACTATTTGAAGTTGGATGGCCAGAGCTATGTCCATGGTTGCTTTACTTCTCTGAATCTCAGTTAATGCCCAGGGATGCAGTTCAGCACAGTCCTGGCAGGTCCCTCCATGTCCCAGTCTCCTATTTTCTCCTCCTGGGCAACACCTGAACTGACAGTCGGCCTCTGGGTTTCTCCCTCACTCTCGGCTTTCAGTGTCTCATCCCACCATCCAACCTTTTTCTTCCTCCCACATCCTTCCACTCAAGTTCTCATTATTTCCTCATCTGAGAATCTCTGATTTCCACAATTACGCCCATTCCCTAAGCGTGTCCACCGTTTCCCCTCCTCTGCCCCACTATCTTTTTTTTCCTGAATCTCAGCTTTCCAAAACCCGACCTTCCATGCTAAGTTCAGCATACAGGTGATGCACTCCATGGACCCACTCAGGACCACCCGCCTGTAACATGGGATAATGCTGTCCACACCTAAAAGGGTTGTCTGAGGGACTGGAAGCACAGCAGAGGAAGTTCCGTGCACAGGGCCTGGCCCATAGAAGGCACTCCTTAGTTCACCTCGGCTATTTTCATTGCATTGTTATTATTATTCCAATGATAATTATTAGCAACACCAAAATCGTCATCATCATCTCTAGCTGAAAATGATGCCTCCCTTCTCAGAGTCTCCCTCCCTGCCCCGCCGCCTCCCCATCCCCCCCCCCCCACACACACACACACTTTGGATTCTAGTGATTCTATTATCATTGTCCTTTGTGTTACCTTCACGGTGTGAGCACCTGTCTTCCCCATCAGGTTATGAGAATCAAGCAGATAGAGCCAAATCTTTATCACCTCTGTGTCTCCCAAACTTTCCCTTCTAAAGATCCAGAGAGAGTGCACTACTAATGATTGCCAGTTATTGAGCACCTCTCTCTGAAATTGCATAACCTCAAAACAGGAGGAGAGGCCCAGGGCTCAGGGAAATGCACCGACCTGCCCAAGGGTCACAGAAGGGTCTGAGGACAAGCCACTATTCACAAGGCTGGGTGGCAGCACTTTCATGCCAATTAGTGAAGTCATCCTTTCCTTCAGGGGACACAGTCCCCTGTAGGAGAGCCTGGCTTGGGAAGTCAGGCAGGGGAGGGAGCGCAGAGCCTGCGTTGCCTGAACTCTGGGCCTGCTGCTGCCACACTCTGCGGCCCAGTCTGCAGCTCAGGCTCACCACCTGCTCTGTAAGCATGTGAGTTAGCTCAGTGCTTTTCAAATCCCAATCTGAAGAAGGCTAAACCCACAATGAACCAAATGCACGTCTAAAGGAAAAATGTTTCCCAGTCAAATGGGTTTAGGACATGCTCTGTTAAACAAGGCTAAATACATAGATTTCTTAAATGCAAGCATTTGCAGAGCCCTTAATATGCAAAAGGAAGAGTTGGTCAGATAGTGTATAAAGTGTTCCCAAACGTATTGGCCCATAGTCCCTTCCCCCACCCTACCCTGCCTTTACCCCAAACCCAAATAATAGAATAACCAAGACAGTTTGGAAAATGCTGAGCTAAATTGGAAAGTCTCTCCTAACTTGGATCATGCCCCTGAGCTGCCTCTCAAGAGAGGCGCCTCCCTTCTTCCCACACAGCTGTGCACCTGAACCCCACTGGGAAAGTTGCAGGTCCCCTGGAATGTCAGTTTCAAGGGGCCCAGCCCCACAGTGCCAAGGCACCCAGACTGTACCCCTCTGCCAGAGCCGCATTTCAAAGCCATGAGAGCAGTTTTGGAGGGAGATCAAAGCTCTCTCAACTCAACTGTCATTAGAATATTTTCTTTATGCATCTCATTCACTGGCGAGTGCCAACAACATATTTCCTAAATGCCCTGGCCTGAGATGGTACAACTCAGTAATAATCTCAATGAGAGAGCTGTCAGGGCCTGTTTGGCTGAAAGAGAAGCAAAAGGGAACTACATTCAGAATGCAGAACAATAACAACAACAAATCCCTTAGATGATTCACAGAAAACGTGAGTTTGTCCAAGTCTGAAAACATAATACATGGGTTCTCTCATTTTAAAGATGGTTGGTCAGTGGTATGTATGGCTAACAGGGAGCCCAGGTCAAGATGGACCCGTCTCAGGTTCTATTCTCACTAAAAGCAAACTGACTTCCCCGCTGCAGAAGAGTCGCCAAGGAGAACTTTGAGAAGTGTGGTGCCATGGGGCAGTTCTCTGGGCACTTAATCAGTGCAGGTGGGTTACAAGGCTGGTGCCAGCCAGCTGGAAACTGGAGACAGTTCTTTCAGTTCACAGAAAAAGGCAGCAGATTGTTAGAGTAAAAGCCACACCTGAAGAGATGGACAAGGGTTCAAATGCTCCCTCTCCTACTTAAGGGTGGCCTTACAGAAGGGACTCAACTCTCTTGAACCTCAATTTTGTCATCTGTAAAATGGCGATGCTCACATTCAACCTAGAAAGGGGAATATAAAAACTCAAGGAAGCAATACATACGAAAGTACCTAGAAGGTTGCCTACCCCCTGGAGAGGCCCCATGATGCCCAATTCTCTTTTTAGCTTACTCAAGGGGCTAGAGAGAACAGGCCTTCGCCCCCAAGGCCTGTGGTGTCCTTTCCTCAGTGAACCCTGGTTCCTAACACTGGACCGATGTGGTTATCTTCCTCACAGGCGGGTGCCCCATTTCTACAGCTAACAGAGTGAGTCTTGTGAACATCGCCTATTTGCAAATCCTGATGCAGCCTGTCATTCCCAGGGAGGATCTCAAGTCCGTGACCCACTCCTCCACTTTCAGAACACACTGGGCCATTTGAAAGTGATTATCAAACGTAAAGATCAAAGCCACTCGAGACAAGCCATTAAAGCAAGATAAACCTCAGAATGTTTATTGCATCCATATCCCTCATTCCAAATTACAAGCTTTCTCCAAGTGGTGACCAGTTCTAAAACCTGGATTTTGTACTTTTATCCCAAGGGCCCTAATGATCTGGACTTTATTCTCCTGCTTACTTTCATTGTCAGAAATGCTTAAATATGCCTCTCTCTTGTCTCTAAGGAGAGGCAAAGGAAGGGGGGAGGGAGTGCATGGAGAGTTTATTAAATTCTAGGAATTCTGAATGATTGGTTTCCAAAATAATAGCTTTTGTGTAGGAGCTTGACACACAGTATAAGGAAAATGTAACAGCACCAATCCAAGATCAATTGAAAGCACAGCCAGTGTTGCTTAGTGGTTCAGTGTCAACCTATGAACCAGGAGGTCATGGTTAGATTCCTGGTCAGGGCACATGACTGGGTTGTGGGCTCCATCCCTAGTAGGGGGGAATACAGGAAGAAGTCAATGATTCTCTCTCATCATTGATATCTCTCTCTCTCTCTCTCTCTCCCCATTCCTCTCTGAAATCAATAAAAAATATATGAAATTAAAAACACACAAAAAAAATATCAATTGAATAAATGATTATTCTTTTATTTATTTACTGAATTACTCATGGTATCATTACTCTCCTATTCCCACCTCCCGCCCTCCCTCCCTTCCTGTGAGCCTTCCTTTCTTCCTTCCTACCAACTCCCTTCCTCCATGCATATCATTCATTCAGTCTTTCCTTCACCAGAATTTACTGAGATGCTACCAAATACCATGCTTTAAGGTAGAAAATGGGCATACAAACAAATTCCACATCGCAGAGTTAGCAGTTTTTATGAACGAAGCGAGACAGGTCAGGTGATTACAACATAATGTGATAATACTAACAAAACCTACCATTTGGGGAGTTGACTACAACCTGGAACTGCTAAAGTACTTTTTTATATTATTTATTTGAAGCTTTATAAGAGCTCTATGGATTAGGTGTGGGTATTCCCAGTTTATAAAGGAAGAACCAGGGCTCAGTGAGGTGACACCATTTTTCCAAAGTCCCTCCTCCCATCCACAGGTGTCAGAGGTGGAATGTGGGCCCCTGTCTGTTGGCTATGACGGGTTATATCCTTCACTGTGAGTCTCTTCTCTTCTGTGTGCTATAATAGAAGGGGTGCTGAATGTGATGGAAGCACAGAGCAATGACTTCTCCTTGAAGGAGGGTAAGATACCAGTGAGGTTTTCACATGGAAAATAAACACTGATTGGAGGTCGGACCGAGTGTGGGGGGACTGGAAAAAAGGCCAAAGCTCCAGAAGCCAAGAGGCATGCAAAAGCATTAGGAGAGTGAGGATCTGCAAGTCCTCTGTGGTGGTTGTGAAGTTGGGGCATGGGAAAAAGACCCAAGATGAGGCCAGAGGGGCTAGCAAGGGCCACATTGAGAAGGTTCTTGTACAGCAGGTTATGGAGGATGGAGTATCCAGAAAGCTCTAAGCA
The DNA here is from genome assembly GCA_963924515.1 of Vespertilio murinus. NCBI lineage: Eukaryota > Metazoa > Chordata > Mammalia > Chiroptera > Vespertilionidae > Vespertilio > Vespertilio murinus. Next base: position 175,326,253 of record OZ004708.1, read on the forward strand.
GACCTGGTGGATGTTATAAAGATAAAAATGACCTGGTTCATGTTTCCCAAACAGCTTTCTTTCCTTTCTGGGGGAACATGGAAGATGGTCTGGAGGAGAGAAGAAAATGGAGAAGCAGGAATTGGCAGTGGCTTGTGGAGAAACCCTAAGAACATCGAGTAGGAGAGTATTTATGCATAGGGGACAATTCAAAGCTGAGTGGGGGTGGGAGGGAGGTGAATGAGGATCTGGGTTCTGACTTGGTCCATTGGATATTTCTCCTTGCTGGTCTCAGCATCAATGCTTTCCTGCCCCATTGCTGGCCCCTTAGGAGTGTTGTCTCTTGGGGTTTTGCCCTCTGCTGAGTCACATGGAAGGTCAACTCTTGGGAAAATCACTGTCTGTGGCTCACTGCAGGGCAGGATCACGCCAAGCCCAGGACATAGGTTGATCAGAATCATGAGGATTTGGTTGGGAGGAGAGGAAGGTGCTGACTCCCAGGAGGGGTGAGACCAATGGAGACATTCTTAGACCTCTGGATCATTTTTAGAAATTGAGGTGGAAGTAGTGATTTTTAACTTTGACAAACAAATAAAGCATTCGAAGATGACCCCCTCCACACACACCAGCATGTATGATGTCTCTTGTAGAATAAAATAAAGGATACTGGAGTAGCCCTCTAAAGAAAATAGTAAAATTAAATTGGAATAAAGGGTACTAATTTAAAGTGATTACCTTTCACTAGGAACCACTCAGAGCCCATTTTTTTTCATTTGTCTTTTTGGAAGTGGCTTCTGGAGAGGCTGGAGCAGAAGGCACGAGTGTCAGAACACCTGGTTTCTGGCAAGCTTAGTGACACCCCTTGGTGAACATGACTCAGACTGGAAGTGACTCTGACCCCTAACAAGTCAAGTACCCATTCACTGTGTTTCCTCACAGTGCCTCTCCATACAGCATCGATCCAATGAGCTACTGACCTGCCTAGAGGGAATTCCCTGAGGGTAGAATCACACCTATATTGTGAAATGTTCATCATTGTACTCCATCTCCTGGCACTGTACCTACACACAGTAGGTGCACACACACGCAGAATGAAATGATCCAGCACTTCCTAAGATCTCTGCATGGGGTATCATAATCTTTGTTTTACAGCCCCAAGTTCTCAGAATTTACTTATTTTTGAGGAAACCATTAAGCAATAAGAATACCCTGATAAGTAAGAAGAAGCAACAACTGAATTGGGGTGGTGTGCTGAAAGTACCAGAATAGTCATGTGGCCATCTCACGTCAAATTATTGCTTGCACAACAGTTCCAGGGCCCCCAGCTGCCTCTTCTCACCATCTCACTTGCCTCTTAGAGGATCAAAACCACAGCTGATAAATCATACACTGACCACAGTGAGCAGAATACACACACAGTTCACCGACAGCCCTGCGGTTTGTCTTATACTTGGAGCACAATTAAATCAAGACAAATCACCTCTATTTCATAAGCTGTGGCAGCCGCAATGTTCTAGGTAGACTGTGTAGTTTGGCTCTACTTGTTAGCCATGAAAACCATGGAATTAATGTGAAGAGTGACTGAACAATATTATGTTTGGGAAGAATAGAGCAAGAATTACAACATCATCATCAATATGGCAACCTCTAGATTTTCAGTCTGCACCGTGGCCCCATACAAATCACCTAACCTTAGGCAAATCACAGAATGATCTAACGTTAAAACTACATAGTCCTTACAGTAAATGTAGACCTCTCTGGATGACCTCGGACAAGTCTAGGAACTTCCCTAAATTTGGGTTTCTCCCGGGGTCAGAAAAGAGATAGGTCTCACGGGGTCTTCTGACAGTCAGAGCTCGAGTATGGGGAAATGATGCTGGGAAAAGCATGACACTATAGGTCAGGCTGTCGAAAGGAGAATTAAATTCAAACTGATTTTTGGAACAAGGATGCCACGTTCGGGGCCTGAGGACCCCGAATAAGTAAAGGAGCAGGTACACAGACTGCCTAAGGTGGGGTACCATCATTAGGCCACCGATGGGACTTGAGTCAAAGGAGTAGGATTTTTTAAAAATTATCTTGTCATAGAGCATACTTGTTCCTTCATTGCTACTCTGAATACATTAAACTCCATTGAGATGTAGGAGCCGGCAAGTCCCTGAGAGGCAAGACCATCTCTGATCTCCCTTGGTGTCTCTAGTGTCAGTGTCTGGCATTATTTGTACCTTTTCAATATTAAGTTCCCTCTCAAGCCCGGAACCAGGATGACAGTGTCTGATTTGAAAATGCCTGTACAGGAAGAGATCTGGGAAATATTCTACCCAAATCTACCCATTTTACAGATGAAGAATTGGGAGTCAAAGAAGTAAGCTACTCCATGCTGGCTAGGAAGTAACTGGCAATATCTACTCACTTCCTTCCTAAGTATTGCCAAGCCAACAAGCAGACTGGGCTTTCTGTTGGTAGCACACAATTTCAGGAAAAGAGCTCTCTCTTGTGTCTCTCTTCCACCCTCTGTATGATTCTGAGATGCTTCATGCTTTTTGGAGTTATAGTCACCCTTGTCCTCTGTGGCCATAAAAATAGGTCAGTAATCAGAAGTCAAGCCCAAGGCTAAGAGCTGTGGCTGGCCGGCTGCACCCAGGAAAGGCTGCGATCACAAACATCAAAAGCTTGAAATGGAAGCAATAAGGCCCTCACCTCCACCCTCCACCACCAGACCACCTACACAACCTCTAGGACAGGGCAACACAAGAGAGAAGCAAAGAGCGAAGGGGAAAGACAGAAAAGGGGAAATGGAAGCTGTTTGACTTGCACCAATAAACCTGTGGGCAACACCCCCTGCTGTGCAAACACTAGTTTTGTATCTTCAGAAAGTGAGAGAGGGGTGTAGGGGTTCCCTCAGGAGGTGGACAATAAGCCAACGGTGAGTTTTAAAGATAAGCTGAGCTGTGACCCATGTAGGGACACGTGGTTCATGCAAACAAAAGGTCCTGCTGTCTGTCCTCCGAACCCTCCCTCACACCCCCTCTGCTTTGTTCCCAACCGGGGAGGGCGTGTGACTGAGCGCCCAGGCTGTCATGAGTGGTCAGTGTCACCAGTGGACGGAGAGAGGAAAATGAGAGTGCTGACTATGCCTGACCCAGGATGGAAAAACCCCACCGCCTCCTGCTGAGGCCCTCAAAAGGGCACCCGGTGCTCCCGTCCATCCAGGAGCTAGATGTGGACACATACACCAAGGAAAGGGGTGAAAGGGGAGCCACCTCAGATCCCCGCAAGTTGGGGGGAGTTGGGGGGGGGCCTCCCTGGCGAGTTCCCAAGAAAAGAGTCCAACTTGCATCAGTAACTGAGAGTCAGAGTGTGCAGCGGCCAGAGCCCCTGGCCAGGAGGTGGCTCACTCCACCCCTTCCCTGCTCAGTGTGGGCCTGAGGGGGTTAGGGCACCCCCCCTTTCCCAGGAAGCCCCCTCTTCCCTAGGACCAGCATGAATTACTCAGCCAGCCCCTTCCTCAGATCCCAGCCACGAGCTTGCCTTTTGTGGAAAGGCATTAACTTGTGTGGTATACTGCTTATCTCCTGAGAAAATGGATGCATTAGCCTTTAGTATGTGCAGAGTTTCGGGGGTAAAGAAACTTTCAAAATGAAATTTGCAAGGACCGGAATAAAAGGGGCCTTGGTGGTAAAGAGTGGCCAGCTCATCCCAAATCCCGTGCCAGTCCCGAGGCTCTGGCGAGGGGCTTGGGGGGGGGGGGGTGCGGAGATGAAGAGACATGTGTGTAAGAGGTCAGAAGATTTCCCGGAGACGGAAAATCCCCAAACTAACCAGCACTGCTATTTTGAGAGTTCGCTAAGGACTATGTATTATTTCACTGAATCCTCTAAACCTTCACAAGTGTTACTATCACCCCAATTTTACAGGAGGCTACTGAGTCTTTGATAAAGGAAGAGACCTGTTCAAGGTCACAGGAATGTTATGGGAGCTGGTTCAAATACGCTCTGACTCTGAAACCAGCAGTCTTATGGATTTGCTAGATGAACGATCCTCTGCAGCTCCTCACTGGTTACTATGCTGAGCTCCTTATTAACCCCACTTTAGGGGCCACATACAGTTCTTCCCTTGCTTTTCATTCACCCCTCCGTTCTGCTCTCAAAGACCAAGGTCACAGGCACACCAGGGTCACACATGGGACCTGTGAGCAAAGGTGCACTTTGTGCAGAAGATAAGCCCGGGGGGAGCCCAGATGGAACCAGAGAGAACGAGACCATGTGCTCAGTGGCCTGGGCCTGTGTGTTTGGCCCAGGCGGCCATGCGGGCTGGAGATGGCTGAAAAATCTAGGAACTTCAACCAAATTGGAATGTCAACCCATTCTAACCAACCCCCCAACAGTGCCTGGGATTAGTCCATGCGGAAATACATCCCCTAACATAGTTAGACATTTGAGTCGGTTTCAAGATAAACTAGTGTGCAAGCCCAATGGGTTCGATACAACTTTTGTGGTCGTTATTTAAAAATGTCAGTTCTGCGGACAGTCCTAAAAACAAATGCTATTTTAAGAATGGAAGTAATCTGGGTAGATGCCCTCAGTGTGTGCAGTGATTCCATTTAGTCTTATGAAGCTGCTGGACGGCGTCTCTGAAAAAAGAATGCCAAGGAGGGATCCGTGTGTGCAATCCAGAAGAGAGGCAGCTTGCCCCAGCATCTACTATGCACCAGACGCTGCGCCAGGCGCTTCTCACAAAGGACTGCATTTAAGTTTCCTGACATGTCCCAAGAGAGCCACTCTCACCCGGATTTACAGATGACAAGCCAGCAACTCTCCCTGAGAAATCAGCCAAGGTCAGGCTGTGGATCAAGAGTGGGAGCAAGATTCAAGCCCTGGTCAGTCTCCGGCATGCATCCTTTTCCCCCTCCACCAGGCCTGACCCCTGTTTTTGCTTTAATGAATATTAGTCACGTTAAATAAACTCTGATATTCTGATTATAAAATTCCAAGTCATTTCTCTTACATGATTTCTGGAAAAGAATAAAAAAAATAGTTGCTGAAAAAATAACCAGGGCCTCTTTCATCTGTACGCTGGTTAACTTCCCAGAACTCTTTGTGGAATATTGTTTTATGTGACCCACAAGGCAATCTTGCCATCCAGGCAGTCAGATATTGTTATTACTCCCTTTTGACAGAGATGAAAATGGAGGCACGGGGCGATTAAGAGACTTGCCCAGGATTGCATAGCTAAGGAGCTGCTGAGCCAGGCCTAGAATCTATCACCCCTCAATTCTTCCTGCATCCTGTGACAGTCAGCTTCTCCGGGCTCTACCACCTGAAGAACAATCATGGCATCTACCTCTCTGCAGTTCCCACCCCCACACCTTCCAGCCTTGATCTCTCTGCTCTCCCCCAACTCTTTTTATTTATTTAATCCTCACAGAGGATATTTTCCCATTGATTTTTAGAGAGAGTGGAAGTAAGGGGAGAGACAGAGAGAGGAAAACATCGATGTGAGACACACGGATCAGCACACCCTCAATGGAGCCTATAACTGAGGTACATGACCTTGATTGGAATCGAACCTGGGGCCCTTCAGTCTGTGGACTGGCGGTCTATCCACTGAACCAAACTGGCCAGGGCTCACCCACCTCTTCTATAGCACTACAAAGCCAACTAGATGTCTCTCCACCAGAAAATTTTCCCAAGTTCTCCAAACCACAGTGAGCCTGTCTTTTCTCAGGGCGCACGTAAGCCTTATCGTCTGTGTGGTTCATCTGGAAATTAATCATCTGCCGCCTGGCCGTGTCTGGGCTAACAGTAACAAAGGTCATTACACCACAGCTTACAAGCGCCTTCAGGACAGAGATTACCTCGTGGCTCCCTGGGGCATTTATCACAGCGCCTGTTTACTCAAGTGTCTTAACAAAATATGGATGATGGGTAAGAATATGACCATTCCAAATAGAATTTTTCCTAGTTTCAGAGTGCCAGCTTCTAAGACACCAGGACAATGCAGGGGTGAAGTGCCTGGGGTCCTGGAGACTAGACTCGGGGCTTTGCTCTCAACTCGGCTGCACTTTCACCGTGAGGCCGGGCCAGTGCTGTTCAGTCTCCTTGTCTATAGCAAGAGGGGGCTGGATCTTCAGCTCAAAAACCCCTGGTTCCATGCAACTTTTCCAGATTTGGGAAGAAGTTGGAGGAAAGAAGTGTATGTCCCATGCAATCATCCCAGCAAAGAAGTGAGGCCCAGTGAGTGAAGATGAACCATTGAATGGCCTCTGATAAAGGGCAGGGGGAGAGGCCGAGGAGTCTACCAGCAGAGGGGTCAAGGAGGCTGCCTCGCTCGGCTGGCATGGCTCAGTGGTTAAGTGTTGACCTATGAACCAGGAAGTTATGATTCAATTCCTGGTCAGGGCACATGCCCAATTTGCAGGTTCGATCGGAGGCTAGGGTGTGCAGGAGGCAGCTAATCAATGAGTCTCTCTCATCACTGATGTTTCTATTTCTCTTCCCCTTACTCTCTGATATATATATTAAAAAGGAGTCTGTCTCAAGGCGTATTGTATCCTTTCCCATGATTTCCAGCAATGTCCAGCAGGAATCTGGGTCCAATAACAACAACAACAACAACAACAACAACAACAACAACAACAACATGGATATAGGGAATGCCCTCATTAGATGAAAAAAAATTATTTTAAAAAAGAGAAAATATGTTTCCCTACAAGCCACCAGTATATAAGGGAAACCCCTTTTTTCCTCTGTGTCTGATTCCACATGAAGAAATACTCATGGACAAAGGTGAAATTCACCTGATGGAGTCAGAGCCTGCAGACTGGAGGGGTCCCACCAGAAATGTGGTGGGTTTGTTGCAATACCCTCTATCAGTGAGATGCCTACAGCCCAAAGTGTCACCTAACCTGGGATTTCCTGCTACTAGAGATTTTAATTAACATCCGGGTTTTCCATTTTATTTATTAAAAGGCATGTGAAGTGCATTCAAACTTGTTTGTAGACATTTCTAGTGGCTACAGGTGAAGCTCTGCCCGCCTGGCTCATGTCCACCACAGCAGAGAATGCCAAGGTTCATTGGAATGTCTTTCTCTAAGTGCCCAGTCTGAGAGAAAGACTTCTCCTGCTCATACAAAGTGCTCCTCCTGGCCAACTCGGGATCCTTCCCTCACACCATTGATTGCAATGGTACTTTTGCCTGCCTGTCTCACCCACTAGATCAGTGGTTGCCAAACAGTGATCCTTGGACCACTGGTGGTCCATGAGCTCTGAAAGGTTGGCGACCGCTGCACTAGATGCTGAGCTTCAAAAGGGCAGGGGTTGGACTTGCACAAAAGGGACATTCAACAACTATCTATTGAGAAAAGAGAAGAAGAGAAGGAGGGAGGGAGGAAAGAAATAAGTAAAGAAGAAAATAAAGGAAGAAAGGAAGGAAAGAAGGACAAAGTAAGGAAATGAGGCAAGGAGGAAGGACTTAGTCTGATAGTAGAGTTTTCCCAAGATGAACCCATCTCTGCTTATGGCCTAGATCTAAGCCACACTGGATGACTTTTTATTCTAAAAGTCCTCCCTACCAACTCCTCCCCTCCCTCTTGCTTATGCTGTACCTTGCTGGTGATCTAGACATGTTCTGTCCACTCATCCACATCTTCTCCCATTCCTTCTCCACCCTGCTCTGCACCTTTGTGAGTCTGGCCTCTCTGAATTGCATAAACAGATTCCTTTGCCTTGTGATTACCAGTCTGCTTCCCCAACAGAAAGCACTAGCTAGAGACTGGAAGGCAGAGGAAAACAATATGAAGAATCTACTCTCCCGACACCCTTCTGGCCAGGGTGCTGCAGGCTGGCCACTCCTCTCTACCCAGAGTCACAGCTGCTGCCAGAAAGCCCTCTCCACACAGCCACTCTCTTTAGGTTCCACAGCCACTCCCTCCTCTTGACCCTACAGGTGAAGAATGGAAATAGCTCCCCACTGTTACAACGCTGACCTTGTTGGTTGTCCTACACTGTTGTAAATAACCGATACTATTGTAAATAGCCTCTCCTTCAAAATAGCTCCTCCTTCAACTCTCCTGAATTATTCCGTTTGAATGTGCCATCTGGTTCCTGCCAGGACCCTCTGACTGATGCAGACTGCATCTCTACCTCTCAGCGTGCTGCCTGATGCCTCCTCAAATCAGGCCTGCTCTACTGACTTGCCTTGTTTTTCCTAGGCAGAATCAATCTCTGCTTCTTATGTCTCCTGCCACTGTCTGTCACTAAAACCACAGCTCAGGATGTCTTATGTTTGAATAAGACTCCCCCACTAAAGTGGAGGCCCTTCAATGGTGAGGAATATGCCTCCCTTGCTGCCAACGTCCCTAGTGAATAGCAGAGAGGCCGGCAGAGAGAGACGTGCCCAGTAAATGCCTGTTTAGAGGATAGAAACACTCACCATGTGGTTCCCTAAAATGACTCGGAATAAGATATAAGCATCAAGTTGGGCTGTGTAGTACTCAACCCCAAGACCATCAAGGCCACCTTCTCCACCATTTGCCATAACCCTGGCTATAGCCTCCATGTGCATGCCTCAGGTGACGGGGAACTCACTCACTGCTGACAGTTACTCCCCTGGAAGGACCATTCTCATAAGAAAAAGGCCTTGCCTGTTGCTCAGTTCAACACTGCCTTCCTATGATTCCAACACTCTGGTACCAGCCATGGCTTAGAAACCATACAGAGTAATTCTGCGCCGTTTTCCACAGAACATGGCTTCTGATACTTGAAGTGTATGTGTCATGGGCCTGTGAGAATTTTCTCATCTAAGCCAAACATCTTCAAATGGTTACATGACACTGCTCCTGGCCCCCTCATTGTCCCAGCCCCCTTCTTTGTGCTCATCCTCAGTTGGCTGTGCTTATCATGGCCTCTTAATAAGGAAAACTTGCTGCCTGTGTGGCTCAGGGAAACCTAAGGCTACTATCCAGTTCTCTTCCAAACCCAATCCTTCAGCACTTCATAATCCCAAGCTCTCTAGAGCAGTTGGGAAGAGAGTGAGAACACAAGGGCAGAGAACAGATCTCCGTGGCCTATAAGGATGTCCGGCCAGCACTGGGGAGCTGTGCACAACAGACAATCGGGATGCAGGGATCTACAGCCCCTTAACCCCAGCGTGACCACAAAGAGGCTGTGTGAGCTTTGGCCTTCAGTTCCCTCTACAGAGAATGTTTCTGAGTCTACAGCCCCAGATCTGCTAGAGCTGGACGCTCTCCTGTAACAAAGGAACCCAAGGACTATTAGATAACAAGTGAGTTTAAATGTGCTGAAAGACATCGTACTTCTCTGATGGAGTCTGCCAATCTGCCCAGCTGCATTATGGGTGGATCTTATTTTACTCAAGAGAATCGCTAAATAGTCACAATGATGAAATTTCATTGGGGCTACTTAGAGTAGGCAATGGACCAACTATTTCTTACCAGTCTATTGCACAGTGAGTACAGAAATGGTGAGTGAGCCCTTAGATACTTGTACAGAACTCAGAAGCTGCTTCGCTATGCTTGTGGTATTTCATTTTATGTCAGTTCACTTTTGCTGTATATTATAAAGGTACTGTTTTATAGCATATAGAAAAAAACAAAACCTGGCCCTTCACTATAGATTGAGAAGAAGCAACTTAAATATTATCGAGAGAGAGAGAGAGAGAGAGAGAGAGAGAGAGAGAGAGAGAGAGAGAGAAAGAAAGAGAGAGAGAAGGGGAAGAGAAGGGAGGGGAGGAGAAGGGAAGAAAGGGGATGGAGGGGAAGAGAGACAATGACAATGAATCACCTTGGGCAAGAATTAAGTTGAGCACTTTATTACAAATTACCTAAATAATGTCAATCTAATTTTCACTGCCTCCTATCACAGGTGCCCATCTTCCTTCTGTCATTTCTTCTGCCTGCCTCCATTTTGAAAAGTCACAAAGTATTTCTCTACAAACTTCCACAGGTTTCTCTCTGCACACAGGAGACCTGATTTCACCAGAATGCTGTCACCTCCAACCGGCCAGGAGATAGCGGAACACAACTTTCTGAGCCAGCAAAGAAACAGGCCCTGGTGCGATTGGTCACAGCATTGGCACAGGGCATGCAGTCCCATGACTTAGGAGAGGGAGGCCACTGGAGTCTGCCAGCTCTGCCTGCTGATGGTGAGGTATCTGGGACCTGGAGTCCCACGACCCCCGCTGCCTGCCCCTCCCCCCATTCCACCCCCACACACAATGTGCCCTCCACAACGGCCAGCTGCCCTCGGTCCTCACCCAATCCTACTGTACAACAGTTTTCTCCCAAGGCTTTAGAGAAGCTGTTCTGCCTGCCAGCCCTGTCTTTTAACACTGCCACTTACTGTTCCTTGGACTTAAAAATACCCTCCTTTGGTGGGAGTTCTAGAGTCCATATATCTGAGTTCAAATCCAAGCTCTCCATTGAGTAGTTGAGTCAACTTGGGTCAATCCCTTCACCATTCTGAACCCTGGATTTCCTTCAGCAAAAGAGGGCTCAGGCTACCTGCCTTCTTGGGACTTGGTAGGGGCTAAATAAACATGTGCTGCATGGATGCCATAATGGATAAATGAATGAATGAATGAGTGAATAAATGGGTGAATGACTTCTACCTATTTCTGATCCTTTGCCCTTCCCCATGCTCACTCTTCCTGGGTACACTGGTAATTCCTGGAAGTCTAGCTCAGCAGAGCACACACTGCATTAATCTCGGAAGACTTGCATTTGTGACTTAACCAAATGACTTTTCTGACCCATGACCTTGGCTGAGTCATTTCACTTTCGAAGTTCCTCTCTTTTCCTGTCCATCAAATGCAAATGCTAACTAACCTCTGTCTTGTATTCCTGGCCAAATTCTGTCAAAGCCCAATTGAGAACAGAGATGAAAGGGCGTCATGACCTGGAAGGAGCTGGCCACACACCACGGCTGCTTCCCACATGGGCTGCTCATGTGTTGAGCCAAGGTGAGAGTCCAGGGCCCTCCTGGTGCCAGGAGGTTGAGCTGACGTGCTCTCTGGCTCACTGCTAGGCATCGTCATTCCTTTGCACATAGGTATTCTGTCTGTACATGGGCGGCCCTTGCTCTTTGGAGAGAGACATAAAGAGGAGAGTCAGCAGAAAACCTGCCGAGGTCTGCAAATGCACCCGGGCTATCAGCAGGTCTAGGGTCCTGCATTCAGACAGAATGGAAAAGTTCAGCCCGAATCTGGGACATCCGGAAAGTGGATGCCGTTTCTCGGGCTTGGAACTAGTTCTTCCTGGTCTCACAGAGAATATAAATCACCCAGGGGTTCACCTTTGGGGTTCTTCACGTTCCTGGTTAGAGTTGATACCATCGACAGAGACTAAGGGGGAATTAAATAGAAGACCCTTCTTCTAACCTCTTCTCAGCGGGACAGGAAGAAGTTCCTCTGCCCAAGGGCCTTCTTTCTTTCCCAACCCAGTCTCTAATGTGCAAGTTGTATCTGCACCTTCCCGACACTCATGCTGCAAGTGAGTCTTCTCTGTGACATCCTATGGCACTCCCCGAGCACAGCACCTGCTCCCCTTTATCATACAAAGAATGACAGATACACTCAATGAGTGCATGTTACCTGCTAGCCACTACAAAGAGACAATGCTTTATACAGGGGTGGGCAAAAGGAGGTTTATAGTTGTATGTGAAACACAGTTTATTCTTATGGTATTATGATAATAACCTGCATGCTTTTTTCAATGCAAAAAACTGTGATCCTACTTTTTCCCACCCCTGCATGTCCTCTCAGTCCTCAGAGCTGCTCAGCAGAGTGAGCACTATGATTACTCTCCTTGCACAGATGAGTAAGTGGCTTCCAAGAGGTCACCAAGTGAGGAAATAGTACCACTGAGATCTGACCCTGGCCTTATCCACACTGCCCAACTGACCACACTGCTCTGTCCAGTATGAGAGCCCCATATGGCTACTGTGTACTTGAAATGCAGCTAGTGTGGCTTAGGAACTGAATTTTCACTTTTATTTCATCTTAATTTACATGTGAATAGTCACAGGTGCCTGGACAGCACAACTCTAGCCCACTCTACAACATACGCTTCAATAGCTGTTTGTATCCAGCTCATGCCACCCAATTTAGACTGTAAGCTCTTTGAGATGTCAGGGTCCTGACCATTTCTTATCCCAGAGTAGGCAGTCAACACGTTTTTGTAATGGACGATGCTCAATTTGGTCCCCATGAGTAACAGCCTGGTCTGTCACAAGGCTGAGATCACATGAGTAACAGCCTGGTCTCAGTCACAAGGCTGCTGTGTGAGCTGGAAAATTCCCGGGACCCCCAGGGGCCTCAGGGCACGTGCCTATAAAACGTGTGAAGCTCAGCTTTCAGATGGCATCACCACCTGCCCAGCGGGTCTTACCTGTGTGGAGAGTCAGGATCGAAGCAGGTCTGGGTGACATCCGTGATGTCGGGGTCACAGCACTCCCCGCCATCGTAGTTGAACCGTTCATAGTTACAGTCCATGTCACACACCCCGTTCTGCTGCTTCTTCATGAAGGCAGGGTAGCGCAAGTGGCGGCAGTCCCCGCCATCGTGGCCTGTCAGTGTGTGGTTGCATTCGGGGTCGCAGTTATCGTCCCCGATCTTGCTGATGTCACAGTTGGCCAGGATGAGGCGGCGGCGCAGGGAGGAGTTGCTCACCTCCAGCACCTCCAGCTTCCAGGAGATGTTGTAGGGCTGGAAGGCCTCGGTCAACTGCTGGTGCTGGAGCTCGATCTGCTGGCGGCTCACCGTGGGGTTCTCGTGGCTGTCATCATGGAGGTTGACCACACGGTAGCGCACCACCTTGGGCCGGCGGAAGCGCGGCAGCTGGTTGTAGCTGGCGATGACTTGCGCATTGTCGCACAAAGTCTGCCCGCAAAGAGGGGGCTCCAAGCTGGTGTCCAGCAGGAAGCTGTGGGCCCCGCTGAACTCCACCTGCGGGCTGTGGCCATCCTTCATGGGGGACCAGGTGCGCTTCACATTGTCCCAGTTCTCCTGTAGGAGGAGCTGAGGTAGAGGCGTGTGGAGGCCATGGGTTTCCATGTCCAACAGGACTTCCTGCTGGGTCCTGGCCACCTTCCATAGACTGAAGCGCTCAATGTAGCCCCGGTAGTTGTGATTCAGGGTGCTGCCCCCCAACATAAGTACTTTACACTTCTGGGTCAATGGGCTGAATATGCCACCCACCTGATCCCCAGAGGTCGCCACCTGGGCACCATTCACATAGAGCTTCATCAGCTGCCCATCGTAGGTGGCAGCTAGGAATACCCACTGGCCAGGGAGGTAGCTTTGGTGGGCATTGATGGTGGTTACTTGCCGGGCCCGGTCTGTCTTCAAGGAGAAAAAGTAGCGTGGGTCTCTGTTGCCTTGGTCACTGATGGTGTGAATGCCCACGACCCATCCTCGGTCACGTGAGGTATAAGAGCACTTGTCATACAGCCCTATATGGCCCCAAAAAAGAAAGATGAATAAATAAAGGATGGAAAGAAAGGAGGGTATGTTATTTCGTTGTGATAAAATTTATACCAGGATGTCCTAGATCAGTGGTCAGCAAACTCATTAGTCAAGAGAGCCAAATATCAACAGTACGATTGAAATTTTTTTGAGACCCAAAGTTTTTAAATTTAAACTTCTTCTAATGCCACTTCTTCAAAATAGACTCGCCCAGGCCGTGGTATTTTGTGGAAGAGTCACACTCAAGGGACCAAAGAGTGGCATGTGGCTCATGAGCCGAAGTTTGCCAACCACGGTCCTAGACCAATCGTCTTCAAATTGGCAGTTACTACTGGAGCCTCTGGGACCACACCCAGACCAAGGCAAGGGCTAGAGAAACTGAGAAGACAGGGGAGTTGGGTTTGGGGGCTTCTCACCATAACTGTAACCCAATGTAATTTTATTGGTTTTGCATATGGAACACACAGAGAAACATTTTTGTTTGAAGAATGGGTACTTGAGCTAAAGAAAACAATGATAACACCACCAATAATGATCATTCAAATCCGAAAACCTTTGATTTTGCAAAGCTGTTCTATGGGAAAGAGGGATTTCTAATTAATAGGGTATTTTAAGTATGAAATTTTATGGGAGGTCGGAGGAGAAAGAGAGGGAGATAATAATGAATAGGTGTTCGTTTAGTAGGACAAGAACTCCATTGTTTCTATCTCTAACAGGAGTCTGGCCAGACCTGACACTTATCCCAAAGAAAGGCAGCAATGCTGACTGGCTGAACTGAAAGGTTTTCAGAGATCACCACTTTCAACTCCTTCACATGAAGCTCAGAGTCTTGAGACCCAGAGAGTAGAAGGCATTTGTCAGGTTACACAGAGTCATGGACCAATTTCCTGAGACCCAATTCAGCTTGTTCTCCTCTAACACAAAAGTTAATATTTAAACAAATAAAATGAGCAACCTTTTAACATAAGCAGGTGTTGAGGACCTCTACATAATAGTTAACAATAATACGTACAATCTACAAAGCCTTAGGTCAAGCATTGTGCTAAGGTCTATGTGTGCATTAATTCCTTTAATATATGTAATATTCCCAAGGAGCACATGGAAGTTAAAGAAGATAAATTTAAGGCCAAATGGTTGGTAAATAGATCCTGAATCCATCAGACCTTGGGCTTCATGGTCCTCAGCACCTGCCTCTCCCTTACCATTGCCACTGAGCATCTGAACCATACCATCTGCATGGGGATGGCACAAATTTCAGTCAGGTGTGTGGGAAAGTTTCAAGCCAGGGCATCTCTAGACTTACTCCAGGAACCCCAAGAAGTAACTTAACAGATTCTCTCTGGATCTAATCACCTTTCCACTCACCAACCCCCACTCCTCAACCTTTTTGGAATATACCCGTGTCCATGGCACAGACTGGCTGCTGGGCAGGGAAAAGGGCTTTCTAAGTAAGAGTATATTTTAAATGTCGGATGATGCATGATGCCAGGTGGTAGAATAAAAAGAGGGAATACAAGAATTAATAGAAGGTGCTCATTTAGGACAGGGCCTACTTTTAGCTGGAAAATTGTGGCGGTCACTTTAACTGAGTGTGCATTTTCCATTAACACTCATCAAATGAGCATAGAGAGCTTCCAGAAAAAAACAATAAAAGAGGGTCCACACAGTCTTTACTCCTTTGTGGGCCCTAGAATTTGTGTAAATCTCTCTGTTAGCTACTGATATGGATAACAGTTTGGGCGCCAGGCGTCTAAGTTCATCTCTACCTCTCCTCCCACACTCTGCCTGACAGCCCTTCAGGAAATGGCCAGAATGTCCTCTCAAAGTCGACCTTTTCTCACAGGCTGAGCAACCTTGGTGAAGCCTCAAGTATCTCTTCTGGATCTTGGTTCTCTACCTGGTAAAGAAAGGCCTTGAATGAAGATCCCCTCACATGCTAGGTCTGTCTACTTTCCTGTGATTCTAAGTTTTCCAATGGCTAAAACAGAAACCACCTCTTCCTAGAAGCTCTCCCTGATAGCCTTATAAGGAATGGTCATTTTCTTCTCTGAACTCATTTTACTTTTAGGACACTGGACACGTGCTTTCTGGTTTTCAAGTCATCTTACCACACCCTCTCCCACCCAGACTGGATGCTTTTTTTGAGAGGGATGGCTCTGTCTGGGCCATCTGTGTTCTGTCAGCAGCTCGCTCCATGACTTGCCTACAGCACGCACTTACTGTTTCATGAATGAGTACATGAATGATTAGTGGTATCAAAAGCACTGGTTTATGTCTCCATGGCTAGAGGACAGAGAGGTTCAGAAGACAGAGTGTGTTCTCAGTAGGGTAGGAAGAGTAGGGCCTCTGGACTCGGGGTCATTCTGATGATAGCAATTATTAGCTGTACATTTGGGCCAAATCCCCCAACTCCTGTGGATCTTACTCCCCTCATCTGTAACTCTCTTTAAGTATATGGTCATACTGAAAAACCATAGCAGATACACCACACGTGGCACACGGTGGCTCTCCAAATGGCAGTTTCTTTTTCAGATGCTGGAAGGTCTAGGAATGATGTCAAGGGCGAAAAAGTAGAAAATGACAAGAAGCAAAACACAGAAAGGTCAGAGAGAGACAGTACCCTGAGGGCATCTTGACCATGTAACCAAGAGCAAGAACGACGAAGGTTCAAAAAAGCACCAGTCCTCTTGCAATCTCCTGGAAAGTCTACTCAGAAATCATAAATCCCAGTGGGTCTAGTGCTAGCAGGAGACTGCACCTCCACACTGCCCCTTCCCCCTGAGCCAAGGCTCTGACCCCAGATTTGGAATAAGTCAGCCCAATATGGGAAACAAGGAGAACAATGATTCCTCGAGCCCCCACTCTTGAGTTCCCCACCTCACCTCTAAACTCACCATCTCCTCCTCCCCTGGCTAACACAAAGCCCCTACACTTGAACAGAAAATTCTTCTAATGAGGAAATGAACATCTGAAACGGGATCCTTCCCTCCCCCCCCCCCCCACCCGCTCTCTGTCTCTGCAGGTTTTTATTTTGCCAGGGGCTCTCAGTCCCTGGTTTTCCTGTTGCCTTTGGAAGGCGGCTAGCAGGGTTAGCAAGGTAAAATGTTTACACATCTGTAGGGTGCCCTTAGTTCAGAACCTTCCTGGCTTGGGACCATGGCTCAGGGCACCCCTGTTTGCAGTTGAGAGATGAAGGAAATAGTAAGCAAAGGCCAGACTGTGACACTGAGCACATGGAGCCAGGACTAAGAGGTGGCTGAGCCCCAGGAGGCAGAGGAAGGGCAGAAAGAGCGTTTTCAATGGAACTAGGAGGAAACACATTAAGGGAAATGAGAACCTTGAGGCGGTGGCTTCAGAAGTTCAGAGGGAAATATTTACCTGGAGTGTGAGTGGTGAATGGAAAACACTGACTCCAATAGGGTTGGGATGGGGGATATAATGGTGACAGCGACTTATTTCTGTATGAAAATAACTTTATCAACAGTAGTCACATTTCAGGGGCTGGAGGTGGTGGTGGGGGTGGGGGTGTGACACTGTGAATCACCAGGGCCCTGGAACCAGAGATTTGGGCTCAGCTTGCTGGGTGGACTTGCCTGGGAGAAGTCACCATCCCCACCCATGCTGCAGGGCCTTATTTCCTTTCTCTGAAAAAGGAGGGAGTTCACAAGAGATGACACCCCAACTGCAATTTAAGAGCTCTTTTATTCTGTTAGAATGGTTCCTTGTGATGCTTTGAATCAGATGCCTCTTGTCACTCCCTAATGATTCTAGCATGCTTAGGTCCCCTTGCCTCTGTGTATCTCCACACAGGGCATGGAACAGCGTTCTCTGGATGACACAGGTGTACCCCTGACAGCTTCTCCAGTGGGCCCTCCCCACGACTCTCCAGGAAGACAGAGATGGTGAAAGATGGGCAGAATCGGTCTGAAGCTGGCACCATCTGTGCAGTACTGGAGGTTGATCCCAGGTTCATCAGACATTCCAGCCTTGGTTCCCACTGTGGGGAGATGTAAGGTCACAGAGGAGGGGGAGGAAGTGAAGGAAGGCAGTTTCAGGCCTTCCAATTTAAGGGTGTCCACTCTCTGTGGGACCTCTGCCGGGGAAAGACAAGCAGAGGTGAGAGGATGAGGGAATGAAAGGGGAGAATTTAGGCCAGCAGTCTGGTTTCTCTCAGGAGGCTAAAAAATTTAAGAGCTAAAGGTTGAAGCTGGCCCCTCTCTTGTTGTGTTTTGTTTTGTTTTCCCTTCTGTGATTTAATGGCTGGTATCAAAGCTACAGAGCAATGCATGAGAGAGCAATCCCATGGAAAGCTTTTATCTGTCCAGAGGACAGTGATTAAAACAGACAGATTTGGGTTAAGTGTACCCATGGTCCCTGCATTTGCTACAGTCGGGAGGGAGGACCATCAGGGGGACCCTGGAGGACTCGGCAGCTCCAAAAAGGCTGGGGCATCACTGAGACAGGCATCTCAGCACTGAGGGATTGCTCTGTGGCACCCTCAGTCCCCCAGGCCCACCCTGGCTCCAAGGATTGATTGTGGGATCAATGGAAGGGGGAAGCTTACAAGAAATTACACCTGGCTGGAAGCTTATCCCAAACTGTTCTGAGCTCTGGACATCCCTGTCTCCTGGTGTAAGAAAGGCTAGAGCATCAAAAGAGACCCTTTGGAGCAACCCAGAAGGTCAAGATTAACTCAGGTGTCTCCTATGTGTTGGCCATGCAAGTGAATGTGTGGGGCCCATTCCCCAGTGCAGGACTGTGTGGAGCAGTGGGAAGAGTCTCCACAGTGGCGTGCGTGTCTGTTCTCTGCCTGTTGGGAACCAGTATCTGAAACTCCCCCAACTCCATGAGTCTGCTTACCTTTTTTACTAGCTGTTTGACCTTGGATGAGTTCACTCAACTCCCTGAGCCTCAGTTTTCCCACAAGTACAGCAGGGATTAAAAAGTCTTATCCTGAAAACGTGATAGATTGCTTTCAGAGATGAGGGAGAGACATGCTGCATATTTCCTGGTAAACCATTTAAGGCTTTCCAGATGTAAGGTGAGATTGACCAGAGTATGCCCAAGGGTTCCTAAAACCCATAAGCTTTATTAATACACAGACCTATATGGTGTTTGGGACGGCAAAGTGTTCGTGAGGGCTCAAGGTTCACCTGTGATTCCCTCTGGTTCTTGACTCTCCAGCTTGCTTTTTTCTGCTTCTACGCAAGCAGACTGTGTGGACACAGGAAGGTCAAGGTCTTATAAACCAACAAATGTGCATTCAAATGCTGCCTCTACCATTCACTAGCTAAGTGACTTGAAAGTTGGGGCGCCTCTCCTCTTATTAGTCTTCATCTCTCTCTAAAATGGAGATGATACTGCCGAAACTGGTTTGGCTCAGTGGATAGAGCGTAGGCCTGTGGACAGAAGGGTCCTGGGTTCGATTCCTGGTGAAGGGCATGTATCTTGGTTGCAGGCACATCCCCAGAAGGGGGTGTGCAAGAGGCAGCTGATGGATGTTTCTCTCTCATCAATGTTTCTAACTATCTATCCCTCTCTCTTCCTCTCTGTAAAAAATCAATAAAATATATTTAAAAAGTAAAAAATAAAATAAAATGAATATGATACTACTACCTCCCATGGTTGTAGAGCAGTGGTTCTCAACCTTCCTAATGCTGCGACCCTTTAATACAGTTCCTCATGTTATGTGACCCCCAACCATAAAATTATTTTCGTTGCTACTTCATAACTGTAATTTTGCTACTTTTATGAATTGTAATGTAAATATCTGTGTTTTCTGATGGTCTTAGGTGACCCTGCTAGCGGTTCTTAACCTGTGGGTTGCTACCCACAGGTTGAGAACTGATACTATAGAGCCTCAGACCATCGGAAAACACAGATATTCCTTGGAATCCCAGGGCTGCCCCTTGTTAGCTCCAGAGCCCTGGGCAAATCCCTCCTCCCCCACAGTTTCCTCATCTGGAAACTGATCACAACAGTACGTAATGCCTAGTGTCATTTTCAGGATTTAGAGAATGAAAACAGCCATGCTCAGAGAAGGGGACGAATGTCAGCTACACTTTTTTATTAATATTCATCATAAATGTCTCTTCCTTTTTCTCGGAATTAGAACCAATTGTTTTGTTCCCCCTTTTGTGTTATTAAACTTTATCCTTTCTGGCATTGTCCTCTGAAATAGAGAGACATGTTCCCTGCTCACTTTTTCATGTTGTCAATGAAACTGGTGCATATCAACTTAAAAAAAGAAAGTGGGAGGAGAGGAAGAAAAAGACGAAGATGAAAGGGGAGGGGCAGGACTCATGCCTGTTGTCACTCCCTCTCACAGGTTGCCATAGCACAAAGCTGCCTCCCGCACTGCGAGGGGCTGACACTGGCGCTGCCCTGGAGAAGACAGCCTATGGTGTTCGTTCGGATGATTTCAGGACCTATGAGCTCTCTCTGCTCACTCCTCGAACCTCAAGAAAAAGATATCCCTTCCCAGCAATTTCTGAGGACCAGTGCATCCTGCTGTCACACTCTTCACCGCAGCCTCAAGCCCTTCTCACTCATGCAATCAGGCCTAGCCAGAGCTGGAGGCTGCCTTTGAGGTTATCTAATCATCTCCTTAACCCCCGACCTCCTGTTGGGACCACCTGTGCCACATCTCTACAAGTGTCTGTTCATGTTTCCAGAATCAGAGAACACCTACAGTCTGAAGAAGGCCTTTGTACCTTCAGGCATTTCTCACTAGAGTGAAACCCAAATCACCACCATCTCTTTTCCACTCAGTGGCCTAGGATCGGTCCTTCAGGAACCCACAGAATTATTCTGTGCCCTTGACCTCAGGACAGGCCTGGAAATGTCTGAGGCTTTTGATGACCCCTGCCTCTTCTATTCCCCAGATTAAAAACCCTGAGTCCTGCCTGATGTATCCATTTCTTTATTCACAGATTCATTCAACACATGTTCATGGGGCATCTATGTATCAGGTCCTAGCTGGATGTCCCAGGTATAGACCAGACACAGGCTATGCCTTCTGGCAAGAGACCTGTTATTCCCCAATTCTAGGGCCAGTCCTGTTGATACAATGTACATACAATAAGAGCTGATACTATTGGAATGGCCTATTATTATCATACAGACTCCTTACATTATCCCTAGGATCACTCCTCTGATTTGTTCTGACGCCATTCAGAGCCACATGAACCTACTGAGAAAGAAAACTGTGGTGCATCTACACAACAGCATACTACGCTGCTATAAAAAGGAAGGAACTCCTACTATTTGCAACAGCATGGATGAACCTGGAGAGCATTATACTAAGCAAAATAAGTCAGTCAGAGAAAGATAAATATCATATGATCTCACTCATTTGTGGAATATAGTGAACAACATAAACTGATGAACAAAAATAGATCCAGAGATAGAGAAGCACAGATCAGATCATCAAACCTCAGAGGGAAGGCAGGTGAGGGTGGGGGGAAGGAATAGAGATCAGCCAAAGGACTTGTATATAAGCATAACCAATGGACACCAACACCAAGGGGGGTGAGGGCACAAATCAGGAGGTAGGAGTGGGGGAAGGGACACATATGTAATACCATAATCAATAGAGAAGAAAAAAGAAACAGAGCAGCTATCTATGGCATGCCATGTGTAAGACCAAAGAACTTACTGTGCATCATCTCTGAATTTTTACAGCTACTCTAATATGAGTGCTTTTGGTTCCATTTTATAGATGAGAAAACTGAGATTCAGAGTGTTGCACTGACTTGGAAAAGGCCATTTGATTTGTTATAATATAACTAGGATGAGAACCCAGCTCTTTGACGTCAAAGCCAAGTGCCCAACCAATGCCTTAGGTTTTCTATAGATAAATATAAGCAAAACTTTTTTAATTAGTTGAATATTTACTTCTTCATATGGCCACTTTTTGTGTCAAGTACTAAGTACCAAGGAGTCAGGAAAGCACAACTTGGCTGAGTGCTGGCATGATTGAGCTCTGTGATCTGAGGCAAATGGCACCCCTCTCTGGTCCCCTTTTCCTTTCTGTGAAAAATGAAATAACATCTAGGGACTTTTTTGAAAAGGTAGGAAAAAGATTTCTGAACTTTGCCTTGATTCATCACTGGTATACTATTGGTTTTGGGAAAATTCCTCTACATCCTGATTTTCATGGGCCTTGGCCACTTTTTCCTTCCCCCATAAATATAATTATATTTTATGACTGCCCTGCTATAAAGATTTATATAATCAGGAAGCTAGATTCATTATTACTTATATAGTATTATTATATTAACTTTTTTCTTCTGATTTTAAAAGAGATCAAGCCATTTTATGGGCCCCTAAAAGTACTGTGGACTTTAGGCTCTAGGCCAACTTTGCCTAATGGATGTGTCAACTTTGGGTCCATCTTTGGACCTCAGACCCTCATCTACACAACAGCATCAGGAGGGAACACAGAGCATTTGTAGTGGACAAAGGCGCTCAGAGAGGTGGGGAAGGTTCCCACATGAGCAAGCCAAATGATGTCAATTTCCTAACTGATGCAGGACCATAGCAAGTTATGTAAAAACACATCCTAGACAGTGTGGGCTGAGCTCTGGAAACAAAAACTCGTCTCTCGAGTGATCCTGCCATCACCTCATCATAGCCCACACAGCCAGGGGTGAGCCTTTCAGGGAGAGAGATGAGAAAGGGTGATAAGAAGAGACACGGCCAGGCAGGCAGTTGCTGGCCCCACAGGGCTGGTGGCAAGCAGAATGACTCTCCAGTGCAGGGAGGGAAATGACAGCTGCTGGTGCCAAACATTCATTGCATACCGGGCACTGTGCTAAACCCTTTGCATTGGATTAGCTCAGGTAACCTTCACCAATAATCCAAGCAGGAAGTATTACTATTATCTCCATCTTACAGAGGAAACTGAAGCTCAGAGAAGTTCCAGTAGTGGGCCCAAACCTGAGGAACTCCAGGCAAGTGACAGAGGTGGATTCTAAACCCCGGCAATCAGACTCCAGAATTCGTGTTCTTAACTTCCACATTAGGCTGCCCAGTCAGGGAATCAGACCATGTGAGGCTGAGTGATAGATTGTAATTATTAATAAATAAAGCATGATAGATTAAGTTTTAGCACAGGTACAAACAAACAGAACTACTTGATTAGGACAGGGAGGTTCTAGGAAGTTTTCCTGAATGAGCAACTCAGTAACCGAGCCTTGCAAGAGAAACAGGAATTTGGTGGAGGGAAGTGGAGGGATGGACAAAGACCTAGCAGAAGGTGAAGCATATGCCAAGGCCAAGAGCTGTGATCTCTGCTTTCCATGGAACTGAGGGGACACAGAGTAATAGAGGGAAATGAGATAATAGTAAGGGCTGTCTGAGGCTAGGCTGCAAAGGGCTGTGAACAGCAAGCTAAGTATCTGAAGTCTATTCCATAGTTAATAGGGACTCAATGGTGGTTTTTCGGGAGGAGATTCCATGGTGGAGATCACTGTCAAGGGATTCCATCACCTTCTAATCCAGTGGTTATCAACCTTTCTAATGCCTCGGCCTTTCAATATAGATCCTCATGTTATGGTGACCCCCAACCATAAAATTATTTTTGTTGCTACTTCATAACTGTAATTTTGCTACTATTATGAATTATAATGTGAATATCTGTGTTTTCTGATGGTCTTAAGCGACGTTGCTAACAGGGTCACAACCCACAGGTTGAGAACTGCTGCTGTAGAGCCCAAGACCATGGGAAAACACAGATATTTACATTAGGATTCATAACAGTAGCAAAATTACAGTTATGAAGTAGCAACAAAATAATTTTATGGTTGGGGGTCACCACAACACGAGGAACTGTATTAAAGGGCCGCGGCATTAGAAAAGTTAAGAACCACTGTTCCAATCTATAGGGTCACACAGCTGAAAGAACTAGGACTCATGTCTTAGGACTCCCTGTCCAGTGCTCAGAGGCCATCTGCAGTCATTAAGACATAACTAAAGTGTGGAATGTAAGCAAAATTTTGAAAAGAGAGGGCTGACAGGCTACTCAGATATTTTCTATTGTTTGCTATCTGCTAGAAAATTGTGAATTGTAACTCAATTCAAAAGAACTCTTTAAAGGCTCCAGATGAAAAATGGTATTTAGATGCCCACTAGGACTTCAGGATTTTAATAGTATTCTACAGATGGAGCTGCCCAGATCACTAGTTGACCTTGATCAAATATCACCCACCTTCTGGAGCTTGGTTTCCCTCTACTTAACTGGGAGAGGGTGGAGAGCGTAACTCTTAAGTTCCTTCCTAGCTTGGACAGTCTATCACATAAACTCTTGAGTTGCAGGGATTGGACCTTCTTTAACCTCATACTCTGAGTACCCAGCTTGGGATCTGATACAAGGTAGACCCCAATAAACAACTGCTGAATACATGAAATGAGTTGAACTGTTGACTCAAGATTCCTGTGGAAGCTTTAGGGGATTTTAAATGTAAAGTTGATAATCAGGGACCATTAAAAAAAAGTCATAAGAACAAGCAGATCAGTAACCCAGACAGACCAGTGTTTCTTCTCTGGCTATAAAAGATGTTGAGGAACTGGGAGACTGGAAGGGGGAAACCAAATGTGAAAAAGCATGGAGGTGGGAGTATATGTTTCAGGAGCACCAGATAATTCTACTTAACCAGAAGAATCCATGTAAGTCAATCGTGCTCAACCAGGGCACATTTGGTGATGTTTCTGCAGACACTTTTGATCAATACCATGGAAGAGAGGCTGCTACTGCATTTAGTGGGTGGAGGCGAGGGATGCAGGCAGCTGAACATCCTCTAGAGCACAGGGCAAACTCCCAGGACAAAAATTACCTGCTCCAAAACATCAACAGTACAGACACCGAGGAACCCTGATGTAAGAAATCAGGAAAGCTATGGTAGGAAACAATGTATAAGGAGGAAGTTGAATGTGACGGTAAGGCATTCTGAGCTGATCTGGAGAGTTTTGTGGAGCAATGGTTACAATGTGGACTCTGGGACTGATTCTACCACTTACTTGCTATGTGACTTTGGGCAAGTCATTGAACTTTCCTGGACCCCGATTCTGTCATCTGGAAAACGGGGGCTATAACAGAACCTATTTCAGGAGGTCACTGTGAGGATTAAAGAATCAATGCATGCGATGTACTCAGAACAGTGCCTAGCACATATTAAGTGCCAAATGTGTTGACTATTGTCATTGTCATGTGTAGGTAATAGGGAGCTATAGTAGACTCAAGTACAAGATGGTGGTGAAAGAATTTCTCCAGTTGCTGATAATCCTAGAAAAATAATCTAGAGCTGCATGCTCACCACCATGTGACTATTATATGCACCTAATTAATAATCCTTCTTCAATCAGTTTCTGCTGCAAATGACACCACCGGCTGGGCGTGTTTGGGTCTATCTTGCTGTTTGTAAGCAAGTCCCTGCCTGGGCTCTGTTTTCCAGATATCCATGAGGCCCAGGCCAGCATCCGACTGCCTCTGGCGGCCAGGATCCTCACGGTTTTAACAAGTGGAGGGAGACAGAGGAAGCCAGACATGAAGACAGATGGAAAGACGGAAAGGCAGGAAGCCTTCCACGAAAGCTGTTGCCAGCGATACACACTGCTCATAAAGACTCCAAGGACGGAGACGGGGGCATGTCTGAGAGGTCTGTTTGAGCTCCTGGTACTGTTCACTTGAAGCGTTTGTTTGTAAACAGATATTTCTGCTGACATTGGGCTTTGTAAGGGCCGACAGATTGGGGTTGGGGGTGGGAGGGTGTTGGAGAAAAAAGCAAGTTGTGTCCGCGAGTCTTAGACCATGTGTTTGTTGTTGAGAATACAAAGACCTCACTGTATTAAATGAAAATGCTTGTTTTACAAGGCGAGTGGGAATATGATAGGTACATGTCGAAAATGCTTCGGAAACTGAAACAACCCCATGCCATGAGGGCTTCCTGCTACACCATGCATCCAAGAACACACATGGATCATGAAGGCTTAGAATCGCTCTACAAGGGTTTTGGGAGTTGTGGGCAGAGGGTCCCATGAGCCAAGTGACTGTGAGCTCCCTTCTCTGCTCTCTTCATAAAGTCTGCCCTTTCTCTGAGAACCCTGCCTCTATTTCACTTTCTCTATTGGCCTCCCACCACCTGCTGACCCAAGGGTAGAAGCTGCTATTGAACTAAAATATGAGCGTGTTAAAGGAGTCTCCAGTGGTCTAGACTCAGACTCAGAGCATACTGTAAAAGCTTGTAATCATATAACTGTGCAGGCAGACCACTTTTGTTTTTTCAAAGCAGTGTTCAACTTCTGAAGTGGGATTCCACACTAGCACTCTAGCAGAAGCAAATGGTTCAGAGGAGGTTTCTCAGGGGATTATTTCAAGGACACACAGCAGCATAAGAGCAAGCACTGGAGTCTTCAAACTCTTGCTCTCAGCCCTAGCAGAGAGCCCAGTAAAGGGAAGGATGGACAGGTAGAAGGATGACAGCATGGAGTGATGGAAGGGTGGAGAGATGAAAGAAGGGATGGATGGGTGGATGGGTAGATAGATGAATGAGAGTGATGGAGAAAGGGGGAGGTAAGGAAGGTAGAGGGAGGGTGGAGGGGAGGGAGAAAGATAGGTTAGGTGAGTGGATGGGTGGATGGATGGAAATGGGATGGATATTTGGACTCAGAGATTCATGGGTAAAGCTCATAGTGAATAATTATGGTCAGGACCACCTCAAGCCACATTTGAAGTGAATTTTCCTATTTTAAAACTCAGAAAAACTCAAAGACCAGAGTTTGAATAAACAAAGTTGTAGGTTATATTTCTAAGGAATAAACTAACTTGTCCTCAGAGGGGAAAATGTCCCAAATTCTATTTACTCCAACAAGGGTACAGATGAAGGAAAGTGCAATTCCTCAGGCTGATCTGACAATTCAGCATCAACATTCTCTTTTTCACAGATCTGCTTGAGTGTTCAGATTTTAGAGCTGGGAGCTGGCGTCAGGAAATGACCTCTTGTGCCCCCTGCTTTTCAGCATTTAAGTCATCATTTGGGGACCACAGACACCTTTAAGAAACTGATGAAAACTTTGGACCCTCTCCCCAGAAAAATGTGCACAGCCTCAAAATTTTACAGTAAATGTCTTGGGGTTCATAACTCTCTTCAAGTCCTCTTGGACCAAGGAAACCCTCCTCTCCCCCACCGATCTAAAGTATTAGTACTAGTCAGGTTATTTCAGTTAGTAATGGCTTTGGCAAGGAAATAGATGGTGATGATATTAAGCAAAATACCAAGTCATATCAAAAATAATATCAGCAATCAAGTCACATCATGATAATGGTATGATTAAGACTCTACTCTTGTCCTCACATATTATATTCTCCCCTTAGAGGTCAGAGTGATCTTTGGAAAACCTACACCAGATATAATTAGTAATTTCCTTGTTTGACACTTTCTAATAACTTCCTAGGTTATCTAGATTAAAATGCAGATCCCACGACCCGGGATGCCTTCATCTCCAGACACACATCTCCCAGTGGCTTTTATGCCCACTCCTACACGTCCCGAACTTATCCTATGCCATGGTTTCTCTCTCCTCTCAGTCATTATACTCCCACCTTCCATCTTCATTTACTGTATTTCTCTTCCCCCAAGAACACAGAACCTGCTCTGTCTGCTCACTGCCACATCTCTAAAGGTGCTGGGCACATCACATACTATCTATTTGTTGTTAGATAGAGACATGTGCATGTTTTTGCCTTGGTATTGTCACTGTCATCTCCTTTCCCACCTTTGGATTTTAGACTTTCCACTTGTAAAAAGACAGTATGGACCCTATTCAACTACAGGATCCAGTGCTCTGAAATCTTTATGGACAAATTTAAGCCCATATCTAAGCCCAAATTTAAGCCCATATCTAAGCCCAAATCCCAGGACAAAATGGTTAGAAGAAATAGACAACTGGGCTCCAGTCCTTTGCTGCCACTAATTTGGGAATGGAATGTGGAATAATATCCTTGCCTCTTCTGGACATGGGTTTCTTTGAACTTAGGAGACTAGACGAGAGGCACCATCAATTTACATCATTTCTTCATCTAGAAATCCACCCACACACATTGGTTGAACCCCTGCAATATACCAGCCCCTCGGAGGTTCCCTGAGCACAGCAGACATGACTCGTGCCAGCGTGCTGTGCTCATTTCCTCTGAGAGGTCTACATGGCCCAGGTGAGGGCTGCAGGGGGCGCACTGGTGCATCCCTCACTGTCACACCTGGCTCGGCAGCAGCTCTCCAGGGACGGGATTGGAGAAGCTGAGAGAAAACCATGGAGAGAAGAACTTAGAAGCAGCAGAGTGATACACTGGCTCAGCGAATAAAAAGGGAGGTGGAGAGAGATGTGGAGAAGTGGTAAGAATGCACACAGGTAATGGTCAGCTCAGAGAGACCAGGACTATATCTAAACGGTAATGCCATCATAACATGTTTGCTGTCACTGCTTGACCCTTCCTAGGGGCCATAATATCTTTTTTCAAAGCATCTTTCCTTCACAGCACCCACTTTTGGTCACCCTGCTGTCTCCCTTATTTGGAGCATCTCCAATCCATTTAACAAAGTTTACTGAGCACCAACCCACAGGGCTGGCCATGTGCACATGGTAGGAATAAAGCAGAGACAAAGACAGAAGTGGTCCTTGCTTCTGAGAAGCTTGGACAACAGCGGGGGGAGACAGACAAGCTCAAAGGCAATCACAACCGAGTGATAAATGCAATAAGGGGAGAAACAAGAGCTGTTAAGACTAGATTTGAATGGTGATGATTAACTGTGCAATCATTTCCTAGTGTCAAACTCCTAAAAGCTACTCGTGGCCAATGTCCTCCGCTGAGACATGAATCAAAAAGTGCTCATTGTTCTCATTTGACCTATGGCTCTACAATTTAAATGATGTGTATGAGGTTTCCATAGGAAAGGAAAGGCATGCACTCTACATACATACCCGTGCAACCTAGTTCATGAATAAGTCCCCAAACCCCTCCAGGTGAGAGCAACCTCTTATGCCTCTGAAATCTCAGAACACTTTCTAGGCCCCTTAATAAAAACATGACATATTCAAAATCACAGAGCATCTGACTCTGTGCTTGCCCAGGACGTGATTAATTGCTTGGTTAGAGGAGTTACCATGCTTCCACCACTAGCACTGGGAGCTCCTCAGGGATGGACCTGTACTCTGTCCTTTTAAATCCACATATTGAAGCTCAATGCATAATACACAAAGACTTCACGATAACTAATTAAATGAATGAGCAAATGAATAGATGGGAAAATGGATGGACAAATAGGAGGGAGGGAGGGAGATTTACCTCGCCTAATTTGTTTTTACCTCTCTTAATATGTTGCCATTCTGAACCTCGCAGAATGCTGAGGGCAGAGGTTTGGCCAGAGGTTTGGCGCATAACAAGTGCTTAAGAAAAGGAACTGCATGATGGATTCCAATAAGCTCAGCAACATGAACCCCCAGTGCCACCGTCATCCCACACTGGAAGGAAAAATAAAAGAATCCAGTGGAAAGAGCACTGATTTGAGAGACAAGAAACCTGAATTCTAGTTTCAATTTTGCTGCCAATTTGTTGTTTAAGTTCACTCAACATAGTTTAACAAGTTAACTTGCCCAGACCTCAGTTTCTCTATCTGTAAACTGAGAAGATTGGATAAAGCAGACTCCATCATTCCAGCTTCAGAATTTGGGGGAGGAATGAACAAAGTTCTGTTTTTGCTTCTTTTTAGCAGACCATACCTAATCAGCCTAGCAGAGCTCAGCACTGGTTCTATGGAGGCTTGCTCAGCTCCAGGTAGAGCACATGGTATGTCAGCCTTGTTACCAGTCCTTCCTCCATTCAGAACCCTAGTTCATGCAGTACAATCACTACACGCCTCTTGGATTTGGCCCAGAATGTACCCAGAACCTCCCAGAGGGTGATAACCTGTCTCCATTGGGCACAGTCTGGAGAATGCACCCCAGAATTTCTCAAAAGAGAAATCTAGAAACATTTTTGGCAGAGAGCATCTTTGAAATATGTATATATCTCCCAGTAGACTACTTAAAGATGGGAAATGCACTCATGGATATAAATGGTCTATTTGCTCAAAAGTCACCTGCAAATTAATTTTGCATATCAGAAATTTCTTAGCCAATCTCTTTTAATATTCATTCACATTTTTCCTCCATCTTTCCCTCCCTTCCGTCCTCTCCCCTTTAATCCCTTCCCTTTTCAGTGCATTGGTGATTGGACACACCATTCATTCACTCATTCATTCATTCATAATTCATCCTCTCATCAGAATCATTTACAGGACTACAGCATCCCAAGCGATGCACTAGGTCCTGTGGATAGAGAAAAGTTACAATGTCCTATACTTGAACCCCATTTCCACTAACCTTTAGCTGTGGGGCCTTTAGTGAGTCCCGTAACTTTCTAAGTCATATTCAAAGGATTCAAAGTGCAGCACTCAGCACAGTGCCAGTACATAGTAAGTGCTCATTATAAGCTAGCTGCTTTTATTACTGTTATTACGGCTGAGAATGTGTACTCTCCCCCTCAAGGGTATATAAACAGTGGATAGAGGATTCCAGATCCTGAGGTCATCCCAAGGTCTCACAAGATCAAGGGAAGCAGAGGGAAGACCCCCCTCTCCCATCAAGAAGAAGGGAAATGGATAAAAACCCGGGCAACAGATATGACTGCCAGGGCACTGGAGGCCCAATAAGAAGCTGATAGGGCAGAGAGAGAAATCTGAGAGGGAAGCTTCAAATTATGTGCTGCAGTGCACACACAGAACCAATGCTTTGCAAAGAGGCGAGGGGCTGGGAAGGGTAGACCCAAGGCTAAAATGTGGCTTGGATTAGAAAGGCCGAAATATGAGTTGAGGAGGCATTTAAATACACTGCTCCTTCCTGGCTCTGTTTTGGAAGACCAGATTTCTTTTCTCTTCTGACTTCTTTGCTCAAGGGGAAATGGAATTAACCACTGTGTAATGTTTTTGAGTGTGACGCACGGGGTAGGTCATGTGCTTTGGTTACGTAATGCACCATGCCTGAGGTTCCTGAGCTCTTTCTTCCAGAATCATTAGATATTTACCTGGCTATCTTTTGCAGTCATGCACTCATTGAGCAAAAAAAATATATGTAACTCCTTTAAAAGCCAGGCACTGTGCTAGGCAGTGAAGAAGTGGAGATTACCTCAAATATGCACATAATATGATATATGTGTGTAGAGAGTACAATGGAAGCAGATGGATAAGGGAGGTGGGGAACCAATTCTACTTAGAGAAGAATCAGAGAGGGCTTCCCAGAAAAGGGAACCTTGAGCAGAATCTTGCAGAGGCTTAGGTGTTCTGAAAAAAATGGTGCATGAGGATATAGGAGGCACACCAAATGAAGAAAATGATGTGGAATAAAAGCCTAAGTTATCTTAGGGTACTGCAAATAATTCCGTGCTAGTGAAAGACCTCTAGCTAGAGTCAAATTTGCATTTTAGAAATATCTGGCTATCGGATATTGAAGGACAGGTTGAAAGGGTGCAGGGGTTGAAGCTCATAGAAATAGGCACTATACTCGTAGGGAAAGAGTCAAAGCTAGAGATAAAAAGGATCTAAGCTAGAAAGAGGAAAGACAGCTATAAAACTGTCAAGGAGGCAGGACAGACAGGAACTGATGACTAATTGAATGTGGTGGATGGTAGACCCACAGTTGGTGGCACTAGATGGGGACACAAGGAATTTAGAGGAAAAATTATTGAGCTAAAAGTGCATGCCCTCATTTCTGGTGGAGAGCTGATTCAATTGGTCTGGAGTCCAGAGAATCTGGAGATAAATGATGCACATCAGCAGATAGACGATAATTACTTCATGGGACTGGGTGCAAAGTGAGGAGACAAGTAGACCTAGCTCTCGTCTCACACTCAGAAAACAGAGGAACTTACCCAGCCTGGTCACTGCTCTGGGCTAGTCACCAACCCTCAGCTCCTCATCTACTAAATGAATGGCTTACATGAGTGTTTCTCACTCTTACACACCTTGAGTCTTTGGACTTACATGAAAACAACTATGTATTAT
The DNA here is from genome assembly GCA_963924515.1 of Vespertilio murinus. Classification (NCBI taxonomy): domain Eukaryota; kingdom Metazoa; phylum Chordata; class Mammalia; order Chiroptera; family Vespertilionidae; genus Vespertilio; species Vespertilio murinus. Next base: position 175,357,806 of record OZ004708.1, read on the forward strand.
GTTTTCTGTCTGTATATTTTGCATCTCTTAAAGCAAGGCCTACCTATTCCTTATTGGCTTGTTAATGTATCTTTTTTCTATTTTCTCATTAGCTTTTGTAGCTGAAAGATGCCCAATATCATTCAAACACATTTGCTCCTATTCAGTCCTGCCACGTTTCATGTTTAGAGAGCAACATGAATTAGGAATTAAGGGAAAATGGACACGGGACAGATACAGGAATGCTTTCTTGACTACAAAGGTGATAGGTACAGGTTAAACCACAAACTTCCAGAGGGCAAAAGAGGCAGGGTTTTGCATTTAGTCACATGCTTTCCCCGATGCACATACTTAAATTCCAAGCTGCAACCTCCCATCTACTGGACCTTCTGTCTCTTAGAAATGAGATCTTCTCTCTAAAATTTAAACAGGGCCATGTCTCTTACACTTCCAGGACCCTGGGTTTGTGTGAAAAACAAGTTTTCTTTCTGTTGAGGAAAATTTTAATGGCCAGAGTCAGTGCAGTAGGTCTTAGGGGTAGGAAGAAAGAGAGAAAGGAAGGCTTGGAGGGAACAAGAGGTCCTTCATGGATGTCAGTACTGGGGATTCCCAGAAGGAAAACAGCTAACAGATGGCTAGAGACTCAAGAGTCTTATTATTTTAATTCATAAAATGATCTGATTAAAATGATAAGCAAGACTAAAAGGCCAGTGCCCTACTCTGATGTCAAAAACTTCTCTGGACTGGCCTTTGTATAGTAAGAAATTGTGAAATTTGAGCACTCTGACCATTAGCCAAGTAAGCGATCCCAGGGAAAGTTACTCAATGAGAGTTTTGCATATTATGGCAGCTATTATTAGCAATACTATTGGTGAGATGGCTTCCAGCCATTGGGAATCACCAATATTCCCTAAATAATGTCTTCAGTCAGTCTTGGACTGGAATTCTACCTATTGGTACTTTGCTTCTTGAGTCAAAGTTTTTTTTAGTTTTTATTTTTTGGGTTTTTTTGCGATATTAAAGTATATATGTCTCTGGAAGAGTAACACTCTAAGTTGTTCTCAGTCATTGATATCTTAGCAAGAAGGAATGCCAAGTCCTTTTCTGAGAATGAGTGATGTTGGGGGAGAGGAAGCAAAAAGTGTGCGGGCATTTGGCCCCTGAGGGAGACAGGCACAGGCACCACCTAGTGGAGGGAAATGCACCAAGAAAGGGAAGAAACTTGGAACTAATGCCAACTTTGCAATTTTGTTTTTGGACAACCCTGATTAGAATGATCAAATCCTAGGAGATGTCTGATAAAGGTTCTCTAGGACAAAGATAAGATCCTCCCGACCCACATGGTTCAGATGATGAAAACTGGCCCAAGACATACAGAGAAGTGCCCAAAGTCACACATCAAAGGAAGCACTGATGGTCTGGAACGGACCTCCCAGCTCCCAGCGCACTGCTCTTCCTTCTCCAGTGCACATGGCCTTCTCTGGATGGCCACTGGTCTGCTCTTAGGGCTCACCATCGATGCCACTGCTCAGCACAGCCTCCGGCAGCCCCGTTTAAATCTCACTCCTGCAAGCCCCACACAAGTTCCCTAGAATCCCTCCTCTGCTTTATTTTCCTTCTTAAGCATTCACCGGACATTGTGTGATGGTTTATCATTCATTTATGATAAACCTTTTCCCTCCCCTCCCACCCTACCCCGCCCACCCCTCCCTCCATATAAACTCCCAAAGGCAAGGGCATTCTCCTCTGAGGTTCATGGCTCTGTATTCAAGGCCTAAAACTGCACCTGGCATGTAGCAGTCACTCAATAAATACTTGTCAAATGCCTGGGAGGGGGTGGTTTACATTTTACTCTGGCTCTTGTTTTTATCTCTATTTCTTACCTTCTCTACAATGAGTACACACTGCTTTCCTATTTGAAACAATCAAGTGTTTCTTCTGTTTTGTCTTTTCCTTTCACTTTTTGTTTTATGCTAAGAAGATCCCAATGAATCTTTCCAGAGTGGCCAGGGAAAGGCAGTGCCTGGCTCTGCCGAAGGGGAGAAGCATGTCTATCTCTAAGAGTTGAGAGAATTTGAAATAACGTGTGGCAAGGACCGGACACACATGATACCAACGAGAGTTAACGTTTACTGGATGCTTACCCATGGTCAAGATTCCATTACTAAGCATTTTTCCACATGGAGGCCCAGTTAATCTTCAAAACAAGCCTACGAAGTGGGGGCCGGTAACTTCCGCATTTTGCGCATGGAAAAGCGAAGCTTGAAGAGATTAAGTAACTTGCCCAAGGTCACGCACTAGCAGGTGGGAGAATCAGGAAATCAAACCCAGGCTGTCTGACTCGAGTCCTATGACCAACCAGCACTAAATACTTCCTCAGTGAACACAGGCTCCTTTCCCGTTTCCCGGTGGTGTCAGCCCTTACTGAGATTGGTCAACTGAAGGTCATTCCCCCAGGGCTCTAGGTGGCCCTAGGAGACTCCTAAGACTGCTGGAGATGGAGAGAAATAATGAGCCAGCCATGAAAAATAGAGGTTTGTGGGAACATGAGTGTGTGTGTATGTGTGTGTGTGTGCCATCACATTATGTTCTGTATGGACACAAGGACTAACAGATCCTAGGACGTTCTTATGCACATAACCAAGGATGCTACACTTTTCACAATGTGTGGGCAATTCCATACTGCAATGACTCTCTTCCTTCAAAAGCTGTTTAGTGCCCAGCAAGGCGCCACTTGGCCCTTCTACGTGTCCTTCCTAAGGCTCCCTCCCACCTTTCTTCTCTTTCCCTCCGGCTTTCCCAGGATGCCATCGCTTAAAATTCTGCAGCCCAGACTGGGTTCCTTCAATTATTCTCTATGTGACCTTGGAAGAGTCCTCCATCCTCTCAAAGTGCCACCTCTGTATTTAAAAAAAAAACCCAAAAACAGAAGCTCACCCCATACACAGGGACCTAACACTTCAACTCCTCCTGTGGCTCTGAAACCCTTTTCATTTTTAAAACTTTTAATGATGGAACTCACACACACAAAGATGGACAAAACTGTGTTGAAGCCCGACATCTCTGTGACCTGGTTTCAAAGGTGTCATCAGGTTACCAATCTTCTTTCATCTATACCCTCCCTTAACCAAATACCCTATTTATTTTTTTCTGGAAATTTTTAAATAAACCATACAAATGTAGCATCACTTTATCCATAAATACTTTAACAGGCATTTCTAACAGATTAGGATCTTTAAAAATATGTAATATTATCATTATCACCTCTAACAAAAGTCACAATCATTCCTAATGTCAGTCCATATCCACTCAAATTCTGCAACTAAGCAACCTGCACATTCCTTTAAATGGGATCTTATAAATTCCTACAAATTAATCAGAATAAGGTGGGAAGGTGGGAGAGACAGACCCTCACAGGGGGTCCATAAAATTGTGGGCACAATTTGAAAATCTCTATTATATCCCTGCTTCTCATTGTGCATCCTGAGAACATTGAGGCCCAGAGAGGGGCAGTTGTCAAGATCACACAGTAAATAAATGGCAGGATTTGGCAGACCTGTGAAGTCCCAACATCAAAGGACTCCAGTGAAGTCACAGGTAACAAAGGATTTTCTAACACTGTTTATCATTTGCAGTGTGGATAATGACATAAAGACACCTCTGCAAGAACGACCTTGAGTGCACAAATCCCTCACCTCTCCCACCTTCTGCCTCCTCCTCCTATTGTTGACAGGCATGTGGATTGGGTTCTGACCTTGGCCAACAGCCTCTGCCACCATGCCTCACCTGGTTCCTGTGGCAACTTGTGAAATGGGGATGGTGAATGTAACCACACCTGGACCCCTCTCCCATGAGGCCCCAGTGGCTGATCAAGAGGCCCCAAATCACACAGTTCAGAGGAGGCCAGGGCAGGACATGAATTCAGAGCTCCCAACTCCCAGTTTTAGATCTTCCAAGAAGCCGAGGGGCCAAAATCTACAGGTCAGCGTTCAGCATTTCCTTAAGTTCTTCAAGATCTGAGGCAAAGCCCGCAGAGCATTAAGAAAAAAGATAAAAGGAATACTGAGGCAAAGAAAGTGAAATTCCAGGTAAGGGGTGTGTGGCAGGTGAGGGGAGAAAAGGCACTTGCTGCATTTCTGAGCCCTTGGCCACAGGTAGACAAGGCATAGGCTGCCTCTAGAGGGAGTCCTCCTACCCGGGGCACCTGGGGGTCTCTTTCTCATCTGAGACCTGCAGCTAGTGCTGCTTTCACAGTGACCACAGGTGTGTATGGAGGGTGGAGGTAGTAAAGTAGGAACATACCCCTTCCTGCAGGACTAGCCCTAGCAGAGTGGGAATGCCTCGGCACTAAGCTTGCCTTTTTAAAATCCCCTGGTCCTGTTCTGAGCACTTGGGGAGATTCATTTAAAATCAGATGCATAAAACTCAATGTGTTATAAAATACAAACATGTTCACACTTTAAAGGCAACGCCAGAAGGGGAGGATGGCTTCACACACACCAATCGCTCTGGAAACAGGTAATGTCACAGCCAGCGCACCTACGGGTTTGGGCTCAGCAAGGGAACTAAGAACAGAAGAAGGGTCTTTCCTGATGTTTGGCAGTTCAGAATCGGGACAGCTGATTTCTCTGAAGGTTCAGCCACTAACCAGTTCCATAAGCAGAAAACAATACTTCCCCTCTGGGCCTCAGTTTCCTCATCTGCAGAGTAGGGAGGCAACACACTGAATCAGTGATTCTCCCCACTGAGGGTCCTTCCACGCCACCTGAGAAGCCTTTGAGAACCACCAGTGCCCAGGCCAACCCCAAGCCCTGACATCAGAAGCCCTGGGAGGCGGCCTGGCCATTGGGATGTTGTAAAAGCTGGTGATGCCAAGTGCTGCTCGGGACAGAAACTATTGGACCAAATGATCTCCCTGGCCCACTAAAGAGGAGGTGGCTTATGAACATAATTTAACTCTTAGCGTCTGTATGGCCTTGGTCTTCAGTTTCCCTGCTGCACAATGAGCTGTCTGACCTAGTCTGTGCCTGGGCTGACCATGCACAGCCCACACTCCTGAGCCACACATCTCCCGCCTCAAACGTGCCTTCCTCTGCACAGAGGGGCCAGGGCCATGCAGCCTCCACCCCACATCTGCACATGCAGTGGCTGCTTGGGGGCATGTGGAAGTTGGGGAAGGAGCAAGCAGCATGTGACAGTAGATCTGTGACCTGGACTCCACTGTGAACACGATCTGGCTCCTGTGCGCGGGGGTGCAGGCTTTCCCTCGAGGCTATCTGCTTTTCCTGCTTGCAGGTCCAGTGCTTCTGGACCTCCTCTGGCTCTCACCAGCGAGGGTTCATCCAAGTAGGTCACAGAAGAGGAAGTCAAAGTGCAAGGAAGAGACGTGAGGGGGTCTAACTCATCCTCAAAATACACTCCTCTAGACAGACTCCCCGGCAACTCAGGAGGAGAAGCCCTACCGGGGCACAAACAGCCCCGCTTTCTGAAGACCAAGCCAGCAAACTGGAAAGAGAGTGTGGTTATTGACTAGATGTAGCTGCTGTTGACCGAGTCCCTAATGTGAGCGGGAACTGTGCCAGGTACTTTCTGCATAGTTATTTTATGTCCCAATCTTATTAGGCCCATTTCACAGGTGAGCAAACCAAGGATAGAAAGATGATGTGACTTGATTCAACTCACACAGCATCTAATTGTCAACTGAAAGTCTAAGCCCGGTCTGTCTGATAATTTGGCTTGAAAAGAAAAACAGATCTGCTAGGTCAAACCTTGGTTCCAGCCGAGACATATGCTTATGCTTTATCCTCTTTAACCTGCGGATGATGATCAGCACCCAGAGAGGCAGAGAGGAAGAACCAAAGCAGTCATTTCTTCTCCCTCCAGAAAAGACTGCTGAAGAGGAAACAGGCACTCTGTACTCAAGTTCACATCCACGCTCTGTCCACCTGATGGCCAGTGGGACTCTGTTTCCTTCTTGGTAAAACGGAGCCGAGAATGCTCACCTCCAGGGTGGTTGTGAGAGTGAAATGTGCAGGCACAAAACAAGCACCTAGCGCAGCTCCTGGCACCTTGAAGACACCCAGGAACCACCGGTTTCCCTCCTGCCTGTAAGTGTCCTTAGTCCACACAGACCGAGACCTTTGGAAAACCATGAGCACTCACTGTACTCCTGTTTTGAGCACTTTTCACATATGAGCTCATTTAATGGTTACTCATACCATCCTAATTCTGTCCATGAGGAAGCTGAAGCCCAGAGGAGTCAACTAGTTTGCCCAAGGTCACACAACCAGTTAGGGGCAGAGGTGGATTCCCACTTGGGTAACCTGACTACTAAAATGGGCTTCTAACCATTGCGATATTCTAGACACCCCATGACTACAAATGCCAGGGAGAATAGTATTCATGTATGAACTCCTAGAACCTAGCTTTCGCAAGTTGGAAAAATGCAGGAATTCTTTTTGGGGGGTGGGTGGATAATAGGAAGTTGGAATTGTAAAAAGGAAGGACAAAAAAAGACTTCTGAGTAGCCAGCAAACTCAGTCCAACATTGAGAAGGAAAGAAGAAAGCATGGGAGGGGGGGATGTATTGCTGGATGGGGTTCGGGTAAATACCTTTCTCCTCGGAGCAGGGATTATGGATCACTGTGGGGGTGGGGTGGGGTGGGGTGGGGTGGGAGGAGGGCAGCACTTGTGGGGTCCACATTTCACTCCCAACAGGTCGGGAGAAACTTTAACAAGATTAACTGCTGCTCAGGGCCTCTGCTCCGTGGAGCAAATTGAACTCATTGTTATCGTTTTCTTTCTCTTTCAAACTGGAGGGCACTTGGGGGGAGGGCACTTGGGGACAAGGGGCAGGGGTCTGGATCCTGCCTGGTATGGTAAAAAACACAAAGGGATGCATCAGAAAACCCCACCCCGGGACTGAAAGACAGCCCAGTAGTCAGGCAGGAAGACGGAAGGCTGTGCCTGGGCGCTGGGTCTGGGAGGGTGAGCGGAGACGGTGTTTGTTAGGTGTGGTCTCTCCAATGGGGTGAGGGATGAGGCATCAAAGTCAGGATGCCTGGGATTGGATCCCCGTTCCTGCCGCTGAAGACCTGTCATCCAGGACACAACCTTCCTCTGTTCCTGTCTCTGCCGCCCTGTCCCTGTTCAGCCGGAGAGAGAACTAGCACCAGTAGCCTCCCAGCACCTGACCCCAGCAGCCTTAAAGAATTCGCCACGCCTGAAGCCCACCCCTTGTTGGGGGGCATCCGGAGAATCCTGCACACGGCACTTTCTCTAACTTTAGCTTTGTTTTTGCCTGCACACGCCTTTCCTTTTATATTTATTAATATATATATATATATATATATATATATATATATATATCTGTTTTCATATATATATATATATATAATTTTTTTCCTCTTTCCTTCCTTTTTGGGGAAATAAAAGGCATGTTTTCTGAGCTTCAGAAGCCAACCGTTCCTTCCCTCCTTCCCTCTGCCTCTCCAAGCGCCTGTCTGAACTGGTGCCGGTGAAGTTTGAACCGGGGCAGAAATAGCATCCCGGGCAGATCTGGGAGCTCGGCCCGCCTACCAGGAGCAGCGAGGCCTGCCTCTGCCAGACGACAGACCCGGTTAACTGCACCGTAAAATTAGACCTTTGCGAAACCCAGTCGAATCCTGCAGCAAAGAGTGATGTAAGGCGGCCTGGCCTGACAGCGAGGCAGCAACCTCTGCCTGAAATAGCAGCGCAGTCGGTCCCGCTGAGAGATGCCTGCTCTCTCCAGATAGGTGACCAGGGATTCCTAGGAAAGTGGCACGCCCAGCCTCCGAGCGCCCAGGAGGTCAGGCAGCAAACCAGCAAACCGGGCCCTAGTTCTCAGGCAGCAGGAGGATGTGGTTAGTTAGGCACCTGCGTCCCCTCTGCCCCACCTGGGCCCTGCCTCTCCCCGCCCAAACTTAGACGGAGGGAGAAAGGGAGAAGCTGAGAAAGTGCTTCTGCAAAGAACCTCTTGTTTGTTTGCTTTTTAATGCCAGGAGAAGCAGGTTCTTTTTCGTCAGACAGTCTCTCCCGTGTGGAGGATACGCACGCAGAATGAGTCTTTTCTGGCTCAGGGCCAGGTGTTTACACACCGCCAAATCTGGCTCCGGCTCAGCGAGGGGAGGGGAAGAAATCCACCAGAATCCTCCGGGGAAAAGCTCCTGGTTTTCTGGTGCTGCGCTACAGCGGTGCTTTTTTTTTTTTTTTCCTCCCCCCTTTTTGAGAGGAATGTTATTTCCACACATAAAATGGACCAGGCATTTTATACAAGCAATAATAACCCAGCGTCCCCCATCCAATTAAAGTATTTTACTGCGCAAATCTCTGTGTGGGAGAGTGGCGGGGTGTAAAGGAGCACACGTGAGGAGAGCGGCTTCTTGTCCGCATCACAATGGCAAGCACGCTCAGGTGCCATCCCAGGTGGTCCATATATGTTTAAATGCATTTGCTGCCTTTTCCGCGGTGATACCCCTGTGACCCCGGGCTCTCCCCTCTGCAAGGGAAGCCTTCCAAGTCGTTGGTTATGGCAGGTAAACACGGGGGAAAAACCAGATCCTCTCATCTTTTAAAAAATCCTCTCCGAGCAGCAGGCTCTATGCTTCTCGGGTGCTCCCAGAGAGAAGTAAACACACCGCGGTCCTCAATTATCATCATCATCATCATCCTTATGAATAACGTCTCTCCTCTAGCCTACATTATACCCCGCTCCGGGTGACGAGGGCTTGGGGGCTGAAAGTGAATGAGCTCACTTTCCCTCTCCTTCCCGGGGAAAACGGAGGAAAAAAATAGCATGCGATGACGTCAGATATATGGGGGGGGGGGAAATCGCTCTCTAGCTCTCGGTTTGGTAGCAGGAGAGTGGGAGCTTTAGGGGCGCATTCTCGGCGCAGTACCTGAGTTGGGGGTCCCCTGAAATGGGCTTCATGTAAACAGGACATCAGGGCTCCCGGGAGGGGGTCCACCAGGAGGGAGCCGAGCTGCGCAGAGCTCAGAGCGTTCCCTTCTAAGAAAGTGTGTGTGTGTCGGGGGGTGGGATAGCAGAACGCTTCCCCGCGTTCCTGGCTGCAGCAGAGGGGGAACCCCTTCTCTGGCTTTAAGGCGTCCCAGGACTTGGCAAGGCTGCTGGTGCAGGAAGGGAATCTCCCCAGCCAGAAGAGGCAAAACTTTCCTTCTCTTCCTTCTCTCCTCCGGCGCCACCCCACCTCGGTCCCCCGGTTTCATTAAAGGCACTGCCGCAGATTCATTTTGCGAGGGTATGGATCTTGGAGCCCTCCAAGAGTGTCCGGTTTCACTCCGGGCTGGGCTGTGCTGTGGAACCAGCCGGGAAGGGGACAGAGAGGGAGGGCGAGGAGGGAGAACTCCAAGTCCCAAATGAGAAAAGCGCCCCGCTCCGCAGCCAAGCCCGGCAAGACCGGCAGGCGGGCTGTGCGTGAGGAAGGTCTGGCCCCAGCCCCGAGGGGCAGGCAACAGGCTTTAAAAGTGAGGACATGGATGGTTCTGAGAGAGAGAGAGAGAGAGAGAGAGAGAGAGAGAGAGTGTGTGTGTGAGTGGTGTTTGGCTGGGAGGAAACGGGTCAATCCCGGAGGCAGAGATCAAGCGGAGAGCAACTTTGGGCCACTTCAAGGACTTCTAAATCCAGGAGATTACAACAACCTCGTCCTTGCAGGCTTTCAGGATAACCGGGTCAAGTGAAGGGGGGGTTACCTCCATTAAAAAGTCCAAGAAAGCAACGGTCCCCTAGCCTCCTTCCACATGCATCCCAAGTGGGTCACCCCCCTCTCCATCCCGGACAGACAGCACCCCGGACCACCCCGAAAAAGGCTCCTGCTCCTCGGGCTCCCGGGGAGAACCTCTTACTGACCCACCTCCGGTCTCCGCTCCTCCGGGACCGCTCCCTGACACCCTCCCCGGGGCTCGAGTGGCAGCACCTTGCGAGGGCACCCATTCCTCAGATGGGGCAAAGCGAGCCCGGCAGCTCACACAGGGCGCCTCCGGATGGGCGGCTCCCGCACAGACACACCCGTCCGTCCGCCCCGGGCCGGCCCGCCGCCCGCCGCCCGCCGCCCGCGCCCACACCGCCGCCGCGCGCCCCGGGGCCGCCCGCGGGCGCCCTCGCCTACACCTACCTGTGATCACGGCCGGAGACCGCTGGCCCCCCTCCGCTCGCAGCCACACTTGCAGCGTGAACGCGTCCCGGGGCAGCTCGAGGTCGGCCCGCAGGCGCAGCTGCTCGCCTCGCCCGCTGAAATAGAGCGCCCGGCCCGGCGGGCTCGGCTCCCCGGCGGCGGCGCCCCTCGCCTCCCGCTGCCGCCGCCGCCGGGGGACGCGCACGGCTTCCCAGGCACCGCCCGGCGGCGGCGGCGGAGGCGGAGGCGGCGGCGAGGCGCGGCGGCCGCGGGCCGCCCGGGTGGCGCAGGTGGCCGGGCCGGCGGCGGGGCGCGGGGGGCGGCCGGCCCGCGGGTCTCTCCGGGCCCGGCGGGCGCGCTCGGCCAGCCCGCAGCCCAGCGCGGCGCTCAGCAGCCCCAGGCGCAGCACCCAACTCCAGAGCCGCATGTCCGACGGTCCCCCCCGCCCCCCCTTCGCCCCTGCACCGCCGCCCGGAGCTGCCAGCTTTGGGAGACTCGGCGCCTCGACTTTCTTCGCTTCTTCACCCTTCTTGGGCGAGCCCCCACCCCCCCCCCCTTTCACTTGCTTTTTTCTTTTCTTTCTCGCTTTCCTCCTCAAGGTGTGTGCTCCACTACCCCCACCTTTGAAAAACACAGCCCAACTCCTCCCGGTTGGCAATTAATTTCCCTCCCGCTCCTTTATCTGCCTTATCCCCCCCCCCCTCTCTTAACAGCTGGTTGCCTTCCTCCTTGTTTTATTTCATTTTATTTTATATTATTTCTTGCTCTACCAAAAAAAAAAAAAGCTTCTCTAAGACACCGCTCCGCTGAATTCCCTCCCCCCCAAAAGATGCTCTAATTTATTTATTTTTTGCGTCCTTTATAACACAAGCCACAGCCCCCTTCTCCCCCCACCGGTCCCCCCTCCCCTCCCTCCTTCTTCACAAAATGAAAGGAAAGGGGGGGAAAATCCCTCAGAAGATGAGTAAACAAGCGTATGCTAATCTGCTCCCGAGCGCTCCACCTTCCCAATTGAATGAGTCCCTGTTCAAACTGCGGGGATCATGACTAATCAATCAGTTTGGAGAGGCCAAGCTGCCCAGCCTGCCTCCACTTTGCCGCTCGCCTCTTTCCTCCGCTCCCGCTTCTCCACCCCCTCTCCCCCTCTCTCCCCCTCTCTTTTTTTTTTTTTTTAAGAAGACAATCTTAAAGTAACAATTTAATGAAATTCTGTACACACCCCCTTATGGTCCTCCCAGTTCTGCTCATTCCTGCTCAAAACACACACACATTCCTGTTTTTGTTTTGGTTTGCTTGCGTCTGTTTCCCTCCTTCATCCCGCCCCCCTCCTCCTCATGATTATTTTGCCCCCTCCTGGAGGGAGAGGAAAAAAAATAAAACACCTTTCTCCTCTCTCAGGATCTCCTCTGCGCTTTGCTGGTAAACCTCATCCTTCGCTATAGCACATAAAGAGTCTTGAAACTTGATTCTCAGATTTTTTTTTTTAATGCTGTCTCTCCCTTTCACTCTCCTCTCTTACCCTCACTCTCTTCTTTCTCTCTCCCCCTCCTCCTTCTCCCCCCACTCTTTCCTTCCTCTCTCTTCCTTTCTCCTCTTCTTCCTCTCTCCCTTTCCCTTCTCTCTTGCCTTTCCTATCCTTCCCCCCCCCTTTCTCCTCATAATTACCTTCAAGTTACGCAACGATGAAAGTGCCCCCTCTTCCCCGAGCCCCTGTGTTGCTGGCTTCCACGGGTCCAAACGCTGCCCTCCGAAGGGGAAACCCCGAGGAATGGCATTTTCCAAGGCATTTGCCTTTCAGAAGCTGTGGACTCAGCACAGCCCAGGGCTCTCACTTTTCCCGAATAGTCTCAGAAAATAGTCTGTTGGTTGTTAGACATTATTTTAGTTTAATATTGAAAAATGAGAATGAAATAATTTGCCTTTAAAAAAATCGACCTGAGAAATTCAGGCTCTCTAACATTGTTCAAGTCCCAGGTAAGGATCTGACCAATGTGCTGCTTTGTAGGTCTGTTTTGAACTGGCACACAGACGTAATGTATTTTTGTTCTTGTTCCCCCTCTTTAGAGAACTCAAAAGCTCCCCCTGATGGCAAAACGGTTCTTTTTTTTTCCTTTTTTTTTTTTTTTTTCATCCAAGTGCTTAATAAGTCAAAACGAGTTAACAGTGGTGGATTACACATTATTACCAGTCTGTTCTAATAATGTAGTGATAAAACTATGCTGGGTGAGGCTTGCATGTGGATAGCATGCTGGAAGCCTGGGGTGAAATGCACTCCACCAACGGGCCACTTTGCTCCCACGTGCTCTGGTCCTCAGAGCTGCTCTCGTTCCCACTCTTCAGGGAGAGGGAGCACCAGGGGAGGGTAAGTGGTTGTGAAACGCTGCAGAGTTGTAGAATGAGCAAGTGAGTCAGACGTCCCCTCTATAAAAGCCAGAAAGCAGCATGCAGGGATTATGACACCATTCTGACACCAGGAGAGCCCCGATTCAGATCTTGGTTTGGAAGGGACATGCCATATAGTCCTGGGCCAAGAATGTCTGCACTCAGTTTCTCCAGTTATAAAATGAAAATGGCATCCTATTCTACATGTGTTTCCAGAGCCTGGGTGGGAAGAAGTGCCATGGATAAGCCATGGAATTTGCCTAAGCAAATCTTTCGATTTCTGCAACGCCAAGTCATTTAGAAAAGCCATGAGGTTGTTATTCAATTAAAAAGAAAAAGAAAAAAACACACACCTATATTAAAGGATATAAATTATATCTCACAAAATCCCTCTCTTTCCCCAATAGAAGTTGGAAGATGCCTACTAATTCACTTCACTTGAGGCAATTAGTCATTTGGAAGCTCTATTTCTTCCAGGGCTGCTAAGTCATTGTATACAATGGTTTTGAATATTTCTAGACGTTTGGAGCTTTGTCAACTCTTCCAGGAAGTTAGAACACGAGGGCTATAGTTCTCAGTTCCTACTCACTCCGATACATGTCACTGCTATGCCCTGAGTTGCTTCACTAGCCCTGCGCTTTCTCACCTTTAAAATGGGAATAGGCATTTCACAATATTATTTTGAGGACAAAATATGCTCTTCAACCATACAAATGCTATATAGACACCATTTAATCTACTGCTGTTGTCAAGGACCAAGAGCTCCTTAGGTTCTTAAAGACAAACGACGTTTTGGGAGTCCAGGCTTTCATTGCTGTCCTTTGGCAGCACAACGAGGAAGGGACAAAGAGATCCACATCTCAGAGGTCCTGGAGCCACTAGACTCAGCCGGAGCAATTGGCAAAGCCTTGGACTGGTCTTTCCTGGAAAATCCATTTATTATTCTATCTCACCTTTCTTGAAAGCCACTCTTTTATGCGTGTATGAATCTATGTATGTATGTATGTATTCTGTTTGTGTGTGTGTTTGGTTTTGACTGAGTGGATAGACTGGGTAAATTGCAACCTTTGGTTCGTGATCCACTGTAATCATTGGCCTATGCATGGCATTCTTATGTATTTATATGTAATAAGGGATAGGTCACATGCTGCTGTCCCGCTTTTGCTCCCTTCCTTGATCTTTCATTATCTGTAGTCAAGGAGCAACCACCTGAGAGTGAGGAGACTTGGGTTCTCATTCTGAGCTGTGTGAGATCTTGGACCCCAGTTTGCTCATATGTGAAATGAAAGAACAGGAGTTGAAGATTCCTAAGGTTACTTCCAAATATGAAGTGCAATGGAGCCTTTGATTATTGCAGTGTGACAATAATTCTCATTTAATCATCTCATACTAGGTCGATTCCCTCTCACCCTCCCCCCACCCCAAGGAGTGCCTTCTTCCTGGGGATTTTTGTCCTAAAAACTATTTTTTTTAGAATAAAAGTAGTTCTGTCCCTCCACTCTTATTACTTGGCAATAAATAAAAACAAGGTGTTTTGCCAGAGAAGGGGCCAGTGTCTAGTGGAAATTAGGAGAGTAACAACAGCTAGGTGGAGTCTTAAAGTTTGGGAAGGGTTTGAGGAGGTGAGGGAGGGTCAAAGTACACATTTCAATCATCCTGCCCTGGGCTCCTATGACCTCCAGCAAGTCTGAGACTTTCTGAGACTCAGTGGCTTTATTATGGATGTATCCTGCAGCAGTGTGCTGTGACACATAGTAGGTGCTCAATAAATGAGTGACTCCCCCCCCCCCCCCCAGGATGTAAATGCTATGCAGCACTTTCACCAGCTTCAATTAAGAGCCAGAGCCCCACCTACTTCTTACTCCAAGGCAGAAGGATTAGTCTCCTCTCAGAATTCCTAGGCAGGCATTGGCTGGCTGGTAGGATCGAGAAGGAGCTTAGATAAGATCCTTGCATTGTTCTCAGTTTCCTGTTTAAATCTCTCCTCTAAGATTGGAACCCTTCAGGGCAAGGATCTTCAAGGGCCACTTCTGCCACTAGCCTGAAGGCTCCCTCCTCCACTAGCCTGAAGGGCTCCCTCGTCTGGGCTGTACTAGAACTTCCTCTGAATTTCTCTGGGCACATCCCCAAAACCAACTCTTACATTTAATTACACATGTGCTTGTCTCCCCTTTCTGTGCAGACAATGATTCTGTTGCACTCGCATTTGTGTATAGATAAATGCTTAGCCCAGCACTTTGCACATATCTCCTGCTTTAGTACCGTTAAATTTAATTAAATATGTATATATAAATGCACACTTATATAGATTTACACCTATGTGTACATTTATATAGATGTAATATATATATATATATATATATATATATATATATATATATATATATTGCTTCTTTAGTTTTTTTCTGTGGAGCCAATATGTTCAATGCTCTGAACACGCTAGGTTTTTAAAAAATACATAATTTTGCCAGCCTTTCCCAAATGCTACATCCATGGACACACAGACAGATACATTGAAGTTCACTGGCTGCCCAAGCTGAGAATCACTAGAAAGAATGTGAACTTGTGAGTAGAAGAAATTTGGATTCAAAGCCTACCTTTGCTAAATAACGATCCTAATAACAGCTTACATTTATTGAGTATGCGCTGTGTCCCAAGCAATAGTTAAATGCTTTTTATATGAATGATCCCATTTAATCCTCCTAAGAAGCCTACAGAGGAGGACCAGTAATCATTCTATTTTATAGGAGAAAAAAAATCTAAACACCCTGAATCACAGTGACCAAAGTGGAGAGCTGAGCCAATCTGCATCTAGCACTATGTGTTCTAGCTTTAGGGGCTAGGAAGAATCCTCTAACCTTTTTAATACTGTTCTTCATTTTTATAGATGTCATGGGGTTACCTGGGAGCTTAAATGAAACGTTGGATATCATGTTACATAGTGACTAGTACATAAGTCAGAGGGTGTTAACTAAACACCGGCTTCTCTACTTTCTTCCCAACAGTAGTTCCATTCTATTAATTTAACACATATAGTAGAGTTGTCAATTGTAAAAATTGTGTCAGAGTAATAATGATCCACCTGCACTAAGCACTGAGTACGTGTTAGATAGTATACTTAGTTTTTAACTTTTTACAAGACTAGGAAGTAGATTAGTAGACTCGGTCTATCTGAACTGCTCAGCAGTATTCTGTAAATCCCTCTATCTTCTTAACTCATATTAAAACATATAAGTTTATTTTCAGCCCTGAGAATATTTTAGCATCTCTACACTCCGTCTGGAAAAAAAAATTAAATCGGTAATTTAATAATTGCCTGTTCTACAAAGCCATAAAGAAAAGAGAGCCGGTGACCACACTGTTTGCCTGAGGTAGGGTCAGGGGTAACAGCTTAGGAATCACTCTGGCTGGAGGGGGAGCTGGTGAGCTCCAGCTGTCTTCCTCTGTATTTTTTTAACCTTTTGTGTCCACAAGTGGGTGGTTCTGGGATGAACTGGAGTCCTTTCTTAGTTTTCCTGCAGGCTTATGACGAGGGAGCTGAAACAGCAGCTTCTAGAGTCCAATTCTGGTCCTCTGATTCATTCATGTGTCATTTTGTTCACCTCAGGTGCCCAGGCATTTCTTACGCGTAGAGTTTTAGTTGAGGATGAAGATTGTTGCCTGAAACTGCATTTTTTTTATTTGTAGGAAAATACAGTTTTATCACTTTTATTTTTACTCTTGAGTAATAATAATTAGCTCTAATTTATTATGAGACAGTATCTTAAATGGTTATTGTATTATTTCATTTAATCCTCAAAACTGTATGTAGTTTTCCTTATCCCCTTTATAGACTTTTTAAAGAATGAGGCTCAGTAAAGTTGGATTTTATGACACATTTGAACCCAAGTTTATCTCACTCCAAAGTTCCCATTCTTAACTGCCTTGCTGGCCTGGCTCTAATCTATTAATCTTTCTATTGTTTTAAATTGGACTCAGGACCACATCTTCTTAATCTTGTGGAAGAGGAAGCTTTGTGAGACATTGGAAATGGAAATGGGCAATGGTGGGCATTCTCTTCATTCCTTTTGTCTTGTTTTGTTGAACAGAAAATAAAACATCTGATAACCCCTTCCGCTTAATTCCAGGACAAATGTATCTTGTGGCCTTTTGAGAAGAGGCCTTGAGTCACATAATGGACAATGCTTTCAACTTTGTTATGTTTGTTTTTCTCTCCAGAAATTGCAGAATCACTGTCCAGTTGGCCACTTTTTATATCAATGAGTCTGAAGAAATGCAATTAATTGTTCTTTCAAAAAGACCTTTCCCTGGGAAACGAAATCAGCAATGGTTTCTGATAAAACTCGGTCTGCGCCAGTGAAGAATAACAGGACTTGTTGAGCACCTTCTGTATGCCATCTATGAATACGAGGGCACAGAGTCTCATAACCACTCCATTAGGTTGGTTTTGCTTTATTTGTTTTCAAAGATAAGGACATTCAAGTTTAGAAAGAGGGAGCACTTTACCCAAATCACCTCGTTGGAAGATACACCTCCAAACCAAATCTCTAACCTTTGTGCTTTTTTTCCAATCTACTGCAAATGTCACCTTCTCCATAACATTATTCTTTATTAAACACAAAAATAAATCGTTCCCCGAAGATTATTTAGCTTGTTTGGGTCTCCTAAATTGTTGGATTTATGCCCTGTCTTCCTTTCTGTGCCAGCTCTTAAGCTTCTGGAAGGTGAGACTGAGTCTTCTGCCTTTTGAGATCCCCTATGGGATTAACCCTCTATGGTTCATACCGAACTCAGCGAACACTTGGCGAACGCCTAGGTACCTCTGTTTCTCCTTGCTGTGTGTAACTTCCAGAATAATGCCCTGTTTCTTTCACTTCACCTTAGCTCGGGTCCCTTGAATTCTTAAAACCCAGCTGAAGTTTTTCTGGCTCTTTCAGGAAACTTTACTCATGCCCTCCACCAGTCAGAGTTAATCTCCCCATCCTCTGAAACTCATTTTTGTCTTCAAGCCATGCCACCAGTTCTCATGCACAGCCTGTGTGGCTACTTACCTTGCCATGTGGACATAATCCTTCCCTTCCCAGGTGGCACTTGGGGATGATGTTAGTACGTACTGCACCAGCCCACTGTCATATATATTTCTTAAAGTAGAAACAGCTTTACAGCCTGTTAAACCTGTAGCTGAAGACTCACAGAGGGGAGGGGATTCTTCTAAAGTCACACATCCAAACCATTCTACAGGGAGAATTCCTTGGTTTCCTGGTTCCCAAACCAATAATGACGTCGCTCTTATTGCAGATGGTGATAACTCATTTACTCAATTGACAATTATTTATCAATTATCAATTTCTGTGCTTTGTAGGTTTGGTTAGCTGACTAGCACAATTTTTCACTCTCAAATTATCATCATTGTCATTAGTAGTTGAGATGTATTGTTTGCTTATGTGTGGTGAGTGCTTATTCACTGCAGTATGCAGTCTTCACAGCAACCCTAAGAGGCGGGTAATATGACTACTTCCACGTTCCAAAGAAGAAAAGGAGATTTAGAGCACTGCCTTCAAAGCCTTTGTTCTTAAGCTTTAAGGATAAATTACAGCATTGAGACATTTGAAATTTTTATCCAGAAAATTGGAGATTCATTCTGCAGTGTCCCAAGTTTGTCCTGAAACTCATGGCTTCGGCAGTGGTCAGCCCTCCACAGTGAGGTTAACCAAATTGCTCAACACTGATAGAGAATGCCATTCAATTCTGGGAGAAAACAGGATGTGGACTCACTTGGACAACATATGAAAATACTAACTTTAAACAGTGAATCCTATATAATAAAAGCATAATATGCAAATCGACTGGTCGCTATGATGTGTGCACTGACCACCGGGGGGAAGATGCTCAACACAGGAGCTGTCCCCTGGTGGTCAGTGTATTCCCACAGGGGGGAGCGCCCCTCAGCCAGAAGATGAGCCCAGCTGTGGTGACAGGAGCCTCTCTCACCTCTGCTACAGGCAGGTGGTAAGAAGTGAGGGGTCCTGGACTGCAAGAGCCCTGGACTGTGAGAGCCCTGGACTGTGAAAAGGATGTCCACAGGGGGGTGGGGGAAATCAGGCCTAAGCCTAGCAGGCGGATATCCTCTGAGGGGTCCCAGACTGTGAGAGGGTTCAGACCAGGCTAAGGGACCCTTCCCCCAGTGCACGAGTCTTGTTCACCCGGCCTCTAGTTAATAATAGCAGCAACAACAACAATAGCCTTAGGCCCATGGTTGGCAAACTGCAGTTCAAGAGCCACATGTGGCTCTTTGGCCCCTTGAGTGTGGCTCTTCCACAAAATACCACGGCCTGGGGGAGTCTATTTTGAAGAAGTGGTGTTAGAAGAAGTTTTAAAAATCTGGCTCTCAAAAGAAATTTCAATCGTTGCACTGTTGATATTTGGCTCTTTTGACTAATGACTTTGCCGACCACTGCTTTACACCATGGCCCTGGTATGTGAAGAACTCTTGTGCTTCTCAGAAGAAGGAGATGTTTAACTTTACTGTGTGTGTGTATCATGTTCAGAAATGTCCAATTTCCAACTGGATCTGTTCCTGTGGTGGTTAATAAGGACCATGAGTTAGATGAGGCTGATTGAGGGGCTCTTATAGGAGCCAAGAGTCCAGGTTCTGTTCTTACTTCTGCCACTAAATCCCTGTGTTGCATTAAACAAATCCTTTCCCTTTCTCTTTGAGAATCTGTCCCTTTATTTGGAAGGAGAAAACTACTTAGTTTCTGGACTGGTAGCCAGCAGATATGCTCTGGGAAGGTCATGCTGTAGGGCCATTGTCCATACTGTTCTCCGGGGCCAATATTCTTCCTGGTGAAATGGTGACTGGGAATTACCAGTTGTTGAATTATTCTGAACATGACCCATGTGGATAATTCACTTCTGATTTTAGAAGGCTGATCATCATCATCCTGATTCCAATAGGAATCCAATTAACCCCCCTGAAAGATGTGACCCCTAAGACTCCCACCCACTCAGTTCTTCCCTGGTTCTCATCTGCACCCTGGAGTCATTCCACAGTACTGCTTAGTACAGTTCAGAATGGTGGGCTGCCTCTTGAAGTCAAATGGGTTCTAAGTGTAGAGGTGGTTCTCTGGCCAGCCAGGCTTTTCAATCCACCAAGCAGTTTCAACATCTTTCTGACAGTCTGGCCTACAGGACACCTATGTTCTCAAAGGCAATATGACCTTGTTTTCATGTCCCACATCATTAACTTTACCCCTAGAGGGGAGAGGAGCAAGCTCTTTGGCCCAGAAAGATAAGTGGGAAAATACTGTGTAGTTATTACCGGCCCACGTCACTCAGAATCTTCGGGCTAACCCGGTTAACAAACCCTTTGAAGACTGGGGAAAAAAACGAAGTATGCCCATGTGGGCCCACACTGGCTGGGTTTGAATCCTGACCATGTGACTGTGTAGACCTACCCTGTCCATGTCCCAGTTCCCTCACCAGTAAAGCAAGGGTAGTGATAATAACACCTGTTCTTTGGGGTTTCCATGAGGAGTAGTCAGCATGAATTAAGCACAGGACTTCTCTGCGCAGAGTTGATGCTCAGTTAGTACAAGTTCTTATTTTAATTGCTTTTCTGTTAAGCTTTCCCCAGTCCTTAGTCTCCGAATATGAAAATGAGCATAGTGCTCTCTTACTAATTTAAGAAATATTTGTTACGTGTCCACTGGGTATCAGGTATTGGGATAAGTGTCAAGGATTTGACTATGACCCATGTCCTTGTGAGCTCACCTGTCAAACAATACTAGTGATGATCACACACTGAGGAACACAGGTGCCAGGCGCTGGTTACCTGTTTTCTGCATTCACCATTTCAATCATCACAACAAAGTCCCGAGTTAAATACAATTAGTGCCCTCGCTTCACAGAGGAAGACAGTGAGACCCAGAAAGACTAAACAGCTTATTGACAGTGTTAAAATATGAAGGAGCCACAATTCAAATTCAGGCAGTTTGTGTTCTGAACCTAGTCTTCAACCACTCAGCCACATATATCATCAGAAAGGGAAGACATTAACTAAAATAACAAAACAAACCAAAACCAAAAACAAACGTGACAGAAGCTGGTTGGAATGGTACACACTGGGTACCTCTGATGGATGAGAGGGGGAAGCCCAGGGCAAGCACTCAGAGGGAGTCAGGGGACTTTTGCTTTGTCTTGCTTGGCTTCTCTCTTTACAATGGAGGTATATTTGTGTGTGGATTTTGAAATTGAAAAGAAGAAGAAAATACTGTAAGGTGAATTATGAGTACACAGTCTTTCTATGCACAGCTCACTTTACATTCGTGAAGAGGTTTTCTCTTCCATCATCTCATTTGACATTTGGGATCTCTCCGAAAGGCGAGTGAGACAGCAGGGATCGTGACTGGCTCCACCTTGGGGAGGAGGAGCTTGAAGCTCAGGGGTCCCGTGATGGAACTAAGGTAAAACAGCTAAGAGGGGTGAGTCTGGGATTCCTTGTGTGCACCTTGATGCGAGAGCATACCCCATCCTGACTGGCTAACACGGTTCCTTTTGCTGCTAGACAACAGCAGAAGATGATGACAATGATGGTAATGATGCAATTAACATTTCTAGGGTACTTTCTAAGACAATGCACTTTGCTTAGCTTTCACTCATCAAATCTTCTCAACATCCATTGGACATAAGCACATTTCTTAGTCACACATTCTGGACGAGTAGCCTGAGACTTAGAGGCTCACTGATTCATGGGAAGTTGTGTGAGAATTTCAGCCAAAACCACTAAACTTTTGCTCCTAAAATGAAATTTTGCTCCTAACTGCTCCCTCCTTGGGCTCCCAGAGTTAGTTATAAGAAAGGAAAAAAAAACCAAGACTTCCCCATTACCTCAATGTCAAGAACAACTCCTGAGGAAAACTTCACTGATGTCCTGAGCAGCTGTCCCACCGTTATCCTTCTGACAGTGCCTCCATCCATCTGCAGCTCAGTTTCACCATCTGAGAAGTGGAAACAACAAAACCTCCTTCACTCAGCAGAATGAGGTTTTAAAATGATACGAAGGAGCAGCCTTTACAGGAACAGATCCCTGGCTTTGCAGTCTTACGTCAATGCCCTCTCTGGCCAAGCAGGATGTAAGGATCTGGACAAGGTTTGTGTCTTGGACACAGGCTTTGGAGAATGAGTTGAATTTCTGGCTCTGTTATTTACAAGATGCATGCCGCTGGGCAAATTACCTCACCTCTTGCTTGGTCTCTGTTTCCTCATCTGTAAACAGGCTTAAAATCACCTACTTTGTATTGTTAATGGGAGGCACAAATGAGATAGGGCACCAAAGGCCCTGGCACAGCACCTGACTCCTCGAGTATGTGCTTAGAGACATGGCTGTCTGCTTTAGGTGTCTGTATCTCACGCTGCACCAGCCTATTGCCAATGCTCGAAACCCATGGAACGACAGAGTTACACAACTTTTAAAGGAGCAATTCCAACCACAGATATTTGTTCCAAGGGATCCCACTCTATCCAAATGGACTCATTCATCCTCAGTCTATAATTCATAATGGAAAAAGAAAAATGACATTCTTTATTTTCATTGGAACTTTTTCTTTCTCCCCCTCTTTCTTTTTAAAAAATTTTCAAACTCCTGAGGGACTAAGGAAGGAAACCCGAGAAGCTAAGACTTGATGCAAATGAATGTCTAATTGCTGAATTTCAAGTTGTCCTTTTTTTCTGCCACATCATGTGTGTCTGCTATGCCAGGAGAGCGGAAAGGAAAGCGAGACAACCCCTTAGCAAGCACACTTGATTTGTGTACTTGCTTTGTCCACTAGCATGGCTTTCAAACTCTTTGCCCAGACTATATACTCTTACTCTGCTTTAAATACCTGTTTGTATCTCCCCCCCCTCCCCCCCGTTACCAGAGTGGCTAAATATTAGTTTGATAATGACAATGAACCTTTGCTTACTTGGGATCACAGGCAAGGAATTCTACTGAACTTGAGCCTATCTTTCTTTCTTTTTCCTTTCTTTCTATTGTTCTTCCTCTTTCCCTCCCTCCCTCTTTCTGTTTCCCTTCCCTCCTGTCTTTCCTCCCCTCCCTCTTTCACTCCCTTCTTCCCTCCCTCCCTCTTTCTCATTTCCATCTTCCTCTTTCCCTCCCTCCCACCTTCTCTCCTTCTCTTCTTTACTCCTTTGTCCTTCTCCTTCCACTCTCTCTCTCTCTGTCCTCCTTTCCTATTTTTTTTTAATACAAACAAAACACGAGCTCAGGAGTGAGAATAACCAGCCTCCACAGCACACTGGGTAAATGAGCCGTTTGGACGTGGGTCTAACTATTCCTCCTCCAGCCTACCTCATGGGTCTCATGCCCTGAGCATTCACTATGCCAGAAGCCATGCTGTGAACTTTACAGCCTCTCTCTCAAGTCACACAGCTTGAATCTATCAAATGAGGACTCAACCAGGTATCTTGCTCTCTTTACTCACTAAGGGATGCTGTGTACAAATTTAAGTTTTCTGATCATAATATAAAACTAGATAGGATTATTCTCAACATTAAAATTCTTTTTAAAACCACACACACGCGCGCGCGCGCACACACACACACACACACACACACACACACACACACACTAGAGGCCCGGTGCATGAAAATTCATGCACTGGAGAGGAATTCCTAATAGTGTCATTAGGAATAGAAAATTCATGCAAGTCCTTCAGCCTGGCCTGCCCCCTCTCACAGTCTGGGAGCCCTCAGGGGCAGGAGGTGACCCCCGCCCCCATCACACCTCTGCTTCTGCCTCTGCTGATAGTGCAAGCCTCAGCCAGCCCTGGTTACCTGAGCCTCGAGCATCCCTGGGTGGCTAGGCAGCCAACATCCAAGGCTTGCCTGTGCCTTGGGCTGGCCCTGGGCAGCTGGGGGGCTGAGGAAACTGGGGGATTCTGGAAGCAGGTGCACAGGGTAGGCCCAGCCTTGCTGTGCCTGCTGCCCCAGTGAGGCTGAGGGGTCTGGGCACTGCCATCTTGTGGCTGTGGGTGCTGCCATCTTTGTGACGGTGTAACATTCCATTAGCATATTCCCTCTTTATTAGATAGGATTTTTATTTGTTTCAGAGAGGAAGAAAGAGAGAGAGATAGAAACATCAATGATGAGAGAGAATCACTGATTAGCTGCCTCCTGCATGCCCCATACTGTGGACTGAGCCCACACCCTGGGCATATGCCCTGACTGGGAATCAAACCAGTGACCTTTGGTGCACAGGTTGATGCTCAACTACTAAGCCATACTGACTAGGCAATCAACATTAACACTCTTGATCCAGATCACAATGGTAATTGGTCCACTTAAGTATAGTTAGTGTGCTTGTTTAATCCCTCACGGCCATAGTAGTTCTGTTGGATAATTTCTATGACCTGCTTGATGTGGCTGTCATCACTTTTAGAACATTACGAATGTGACGATGAACATGGAACATCTCTAAGGTTGATTGTAGTATCTTCCTTAAACGTGCCACAGAGCCCAGGGCTATGTATCCCTGACCTCATCAGTATGGAAATTTTGATGTTTAAAGTACTTTCTCTGAACATTTTCTTACAATATTCCATTATAGTGTCATTGTTGATAAAGATCCATTTGAGCTAATAAAGCCGATGGAAACACAGATGCCATGAAAGGCAGAACTAGACAGAAGCTTTTCTTGTCCAGTTGCTCCCATCCCTACATTAGAGACAGGAAAATGGAGAAACAGGGGAGGTGGCCACTGCACCTGCCCTTTGCTGGAACAAGACCCCAGGTCTCCTGAGTCCTACCAAACCACTAATCTGCTCTATCACAATTCCTGTGATGGCACTAGTTCAGCTGAATCTTTGTGGTCAGATATGTGAATGAATGAAACACTTTTAAAACCAAGAAATATTAGGACAATGCATAAGCCTGTCAATCATGATAATGACACTATTAGGAATTCCAGGACTCCTGCAATGATGTTCCCTTACTCTCTGTGCTTCCAATCCAAGGAGTTCTACATCTCCACGATGCAGAGAAACAGGTTGCCACCCAGATAACATGCCGTGTTTCAAGTACTCATTAGTATTCCTTGTCCTTGAAGAGTGACTAATATACCCTTCATATTCCTGGGGAAGTTATGCATATGTAACAGCAACTCCCACCCCACCCAGATACATTTTTGAGGTAATTATATACTTTTGTTATTTTTGTTTTTCTGGACTAATAAGCTTCAAACAACACCTTTATTGCCTGGGGGAAAGAAGTCTGACAGCTCCAGATGGCAGCCCATCAAGACTGAATATGCTCCTTGAATCCTCCTATTTCATGGTGATGTCCCTCCTGGGACGGATGAGACCGACCACCACTGGCTGGCTTGCCGCTTTCACAGAGGAGGAAGGTAGCACTGGCTACTGCCCACACGCCCACCCTCTGAACCTCGAAGGGGAGAGCCAAGATTTCCTTAAAGATCAGCAGCTCATCCTTAATCCACAGACACAGCAATGGACTATCTCTTGCTTGAAGAAATGTTTTGTTTACGATGTGGCTTTGGATAGTCATGCTGTCCATGTCCCCAGATGGCAAGGGAAAATGAAAAATCTCACCTCACTTGATTATTCTTCAGAACTTCACGATGACACTAATTACATAGTCTAATTAGCCGACTCCTGTCCAGAGATTGGGAGTTACTTGAAGAAAGAGGGTAAATTTTGAAATTTGCTTAATTTTATCTTTGGCTCAATACTTAGTGCTAAGAACTTGTTTACAGAATAAAAGAGCTTAAGAATGGTCATAAAATTGGCTGATTTAAAAAAATACTATGTGGTAGTTTGTCCAGGTTCAATTTCTTATTTAAAAAATGCTGTATGTCAGGTGACTGGGATGCAGTCTTTGCCCTCAAAAAACTAGAGAGGAAAGCAAACTCTCAAATAAAGGAGTGTAATAAAGTTTCCAAACTGCTCTGATAGAGGTGCATGTGGAGTACTATGTTGCCTCAAGAGATAAATAGTTAATTCTGATTTAGATGAAGGGAGAAGAAAGAAAAAGTTAGGGGGATTTTTAAAGAGGAAGAAAACATAAGTGTAATCAGATAAGGAGGGAGCTGGCATTTCCACTCAGAGGGGACGGCATGTGCAAAGGTCCTGTGCAAGGACTTGGATGATTTGAAAGATGCAGTTGGTTAGGCTGACTAGAGTGCACAATGATTAACAAGCTGGAGAACTGCCCTTATAAGACATTCAGCAGGCTTGGACTTGATCCTCAGACCAGTGGGAGATATTAAATGGTTTTACATAAAGGGGCAATGTTATGAAATTTGCTTTCTTTAAAGGATCACTCTGGCTATTGTTTGAAGAAAGGACTATATTAGATGTTGGAAGAAAGAAAACAAGACTAGAGATCAAAGGACTCACGTGAGAGGTGGTGAGGCCTGAACAAAGATAATGAATACAAGTATGTTTAGGGAGTAAAATCAACAGGTCCTGGTAATGGAAGAAGAATGAGACAAGAAGAAGAGTTGAAACATTTTAGAATAAGGAATTTTGGAACTAGATCAAGGGGCACTTGAGAATGCAGTGGGGAATCACCCCTCATCCTTGCTGGTGGTCCAGGTTAACATATCTCTTGTGAGGTCAGGCCAGGGTCAGGGGTGGCCCTTTCGATCCCACTGGTAGGGGAAGAGTACTTTTCAGTGACATGGTTCTGAGCTTCCTGACTTTGGTGCACTCTCTATGTTCTAGAAGAAGAACCAAATTCACTTGTCCTATTTATAACAAGGTGCTATAGATTAGAGAGCCTCAGGCATTGATAGACCTCTCTCCAGCACAGGGTCTTCCCTTTAAGCATTTCTCTTCCTAGACATCACCTGGCCTCCTGAAATACTTTCAGTGACCAGAAGCTCCGTAACTTACAAGACTGTCCTGTGTGAATTTGGGGAAGTTGAATGGTGGACAATAATACTAATAAATCCATTTTTCATCTATACAATGCCATTGCCTATACTGAATCCATCTAGGTCCACTACCATCATGCCAGGTAGGTTACAAGATTTGCTCAAGATCACTTCACCAGAACATGGCGGTACCAGTTCTGAAACTCAAAATAGGTGCCCTGCTCCTCTGCTCCCACAATGCAAATGTGCGCCATTGAACATAAACATTGCACCGACTCTGCACCACAGAATGTAAACATTGCACCGATTCTCCGGGTTTGTGTCACTTTCCCTCCATTTGACTGCAGCCCCTTGGAGAGCAGGAACTCTGGTAACTGCTCATCACACGCCTCCCTCGGGCACTGGCCCAAAAGACATAGTAGGTGTTTGATAAATGTTGTTTGAAAAACAACAACAATAAAAGATTCAGTCCTTTTTGTTGAAAGAATAATGCCAGAAAGCATCTTCTTTGAAACTTTTGATCATG
Organism: Vespertilio murinus; assembly: GCA_963924515.1. Lineage (NCBI taxonomy): Eukaryota > Metazoa > Chordata > Mammalia > Chiroptera > Vespertilionidae > Vespertilio > Vespertilio murinus. The sequence continues at coordinate 175,384,738 of OZ004708.1, forward strand.
GCTTTCCTCCCTAAAGTCACAGAGAAGAAATATTTGTCTTTTACCTGAGGGTTTTCAATCATCTCTTGTTAATCCAACCTCCATTGCCTACAGTTTTTACATATGGCTTTCAATTCTCCCTCCCAGGGGCAAACTTTCCTTTTTCCCTTTGCTTGTTCTGCTTTCTAAAATGTTACTAATTAATAGTGGGAGCAACAGATAGATCCCTCACCACAACCAGCTGTTCCCTGATTAGAAAAGCCTTTCCCATATATACAAATGCTTGATGATTTCAAGAGACCAGACGGAAACTGTCACGGCATCGGGATTCAGTGACCGACCTTCAGGCAGTGCCTAAGTGTGCCAAGCCATGTGGATGCAAAGAAAACCAAGATGAGTCAGTGGCCCAGATGTTTTGTTGTCAGGTCACCAAGGCTCTGGATGATTGGAGGCCTGGATGCCAGAGTTTGTGTGGCCATGTGTAGCCACAGCTTCAAAGTGAACACAAGCCTAATAAAGCAAGGACTGATCCCAGAACTGATGGGAGGTGAAACACGGGGAGAGGGGGGAGATTTGGGCAGAAGGAAGGGAATAGAGTAGAGGAGAATCAGGCTTTCAGGGGATCAGGATGGGGGACGGTGCTGGGTCTATCAGAGATGTTGATATTGGGGAGCTAGCTCATATGGTCTTGTATCACCAATCCTAGAAGGGAGAGCACCGCACTAAACATTTCCTGAGCACCAACTCTATACTAGAGACTGTGGGAGATGCTGAGAGCATGTGGTGAACACGACAACCATTGTGTGTGCCCATATATAGTTGTGTATTTAGCGGAAACAAGGGACATTAGAATGCCTCCTGGTAAGTGTTCCAACAGGGAAGTACAAGGCACTGAGGGGTCTTAGAGGAGGGTCACCTAACCCAGATCTACGAGAGAGAGAAAGGGGGGGGACATCAGAGGGAATTCCAGAAAGCTTCCTGAAGTAAAATTTTAGCTGAGGGTTGAAGCATGAGCAGGATTGAGCCTAGGTGTGTCAAGGGAAGCCAGTCCCTAGTTAGGAGAAGCAAATATCATCTTCTAATGCTTTTCCTCAGAATAGGTAATAAAATGTACATTTTTATTATCCTGTGAAGATGTCACTTTAAAAAATCTTCAAGAGGAAATTGAAATCAATTTGGAGAAATTCAATGATCATTTTGTCTATTAAGATAGACCATGGCTATTCCCCCACCACATGGGACTCTCCTCACCAGATAATTGAGTGCAGGGAGTAGCATGAAGACTTGAAGTGCAAGCCAATTTAGGTATAAGTAAGGAAGGGAAGAGTTCCAGGAGACCCAACAACATCATTTGGTATCACCTAACTATAGCCAGGAATCCAACTGCAATTCTTCCCCCAAGGCAGTGTTTCCCTAAGTGTGTGCGTGTACCCTCAGGGGTACGGGTAGAGTTTGGTGGGGATATGCACTGCATCGTGCTTAGCTGCGCCTAATTCTACATTCTCATGAGTCAAGTCAAGACAGTCTTGTGAGGCGTGAGATGGTCCGGTGTGTAAATACATGTTATTTATAATATAACTTTTATTTATATTTTATTATGAATAATTTTATTTTTTCATTTATTATTTTGTGTATGTACCAAAAAAAAAAGAAAGAAAGAAATATATTTTGATTGTTATTAAAATACATCCTTTTTTTTTGACGAGGGGTACTCAGAGTTATGAAAATTATAGAAGGGGTACACATATGTCAAAAGTTTGGGAAACATTGCCCCAAGGTATTGCCTGATACATGTAAGAGAAGATGAAACTAAGAAGTCAGAGGGAAACCTTAAAAACAATTCAAGCATCAGAAGTAAAGGCTAGAATGAGATCTAAGATGTACAGTCAGTACAATGTCTAGCACACATTGGGCATTTCATGAGATGGTAGTATATGTGGGGAGAAATGTGAGGTATCTTTTGCAGGAGAGATACATAGATGGATGTTGAGGACAGAACTGATATAACAGTAGAACCAGACCATTTCTTGATGCTCACAGGAGAACTAACATAACTAGCATGGGTACTTATAGCATACATGCACTTTATATTTTGTCATCCCATTTTCTATGCATCAGAATGCTAGAGAGAGGTGAAGTCACAGAGCAGGACCTGAACCTAGGCCACCTGGCTTTAATTTCATGCTCTTTCTGTACCAACTGGGCTGCTGTATCCTCCTGTAATTCTTTATCATGCTTATTTATGACAGTTCCTTTCATTTATCCAGGTGGTTTGTCTCCTGGTGCCATCTCAGCAGGCAGTAGGTTCCAGGAATCCTACTCTGGGCAAATATCCTCTCTGCTTTCTGACCAAGAGTGAGTAACTCAGGTCTCCAGCATGCATTCATTCATTCTCTCTCTCTCTCTCTCTCTCTCTCTCTCTCTCTGAAAACGTCTGAGCTTCTGGTCTCATGTCAAATATTAGGGAAAAGATGAGAGACTTCTGACAGACTGTCTCTCTACCAGAGGCCCTAGCATAGTGGTCAGCAAACTGCGGCCCGTAAGCAGCTCTTTGGCATCTTGAGTGTGGTTCTTCCACAAAATACCACATGTAGGCACACATGTACAGTGCGATTGAAACTTCGTGGTCCATGTGCAGAAGTCGGTTTTCAGCTCTCAAAAGAAATTTCAATCATTGTACTGTTGATATTTGGCTCTGTTGACTAATGAGTTTGCCAACCACTGCCCTAGCAGTATGATCGCACACAAGAGAGATGGAATTTCCCTGATTCAGGAGGACATCGCGGACTCTACAAATTTCTCCCTGAGTTTCAGGGCTCTTTTAGGTAAAACACCCCCTAACCCTTTCTTTTTTTCATAATTTTGAGACCCTTTTCCACAATGAACATGTACCACTCAGTTCTTTCCATTTTCAAGTGTGCCAGCAGCACGGGGTCCCAAAACTTCATGGGAAATCAACTTGGTACAGAGTCTGACTTTGATGTTGCTATGCATAATGACCTGTCATTTATACCAGCTGAGATTTCATCCAGAGACTGGGAGTAATTTGAATTTTAGGATATGTGTTACTGGAGAGAAGGTTAATAGGTTCTAAGAGAGTAAAATCAGGCCTAAGAAATGGAAGATTAGGGATCTCTTTCTTCATGGCATCTTCCCAGATGAGTGCTTGGTCGCTCATTGTATTAGTCTTTTATTGCTGTTATAAAAATTATTGCCCCATTAGTAGCTTAAAATAAAAAAATGTATTATCACACAGTTATGTAGGGCAGAAGTCCAGTTTGGCTTGGCTGGGGCTCACAAAAAGGCCCGTGGGCTCTGGTTAGTGTCTCACAATGCTGAAATCCAGGTGTCCACAGCCCAGCATCCCTTCCTGGTTTTCAGGGAGTGAGAATGCACTTCTAAGCTCATTCAGATTGATGGAAAAATTAAGTTCCATATAGTTGTAAGACTGGAGTTCCTGTCTCCTTGCTGGTTGTCAGCATGGGAGGGTGGCAGGAGATAAAATTGATGATGGAGACAAGATGAACAAATTGTAAGTTCAATGAAAAATGGAGGACTTATGCAGGGAAGGGACTTGATCTAATTTTGTGTTTATATACAATACTCTAGACTCTTTCTAGGGAAAGAGTTGTAATAATACAAGAGAGGGAACATACCAAATTGGATTCTCCTGCAGTGATCCAGACCAAAGATGCAGGTGTCTTGCAGTCCAGTGATAGATTTCAAGATCTAAACTCCCAAACAGTACAGCTTCTAGTTATATGGCACAATTTAAGAAACTCTGGTTCAACTCACTTAGTTTTTAAAGCTAGAGCCATAAAGAATATTTAATACAACTTTGCATTTCAAAGGCATGGCCTTTCCCTAGCAAGTCCAGGTCCAGCACAGGCAGCTACTAACCATGGATTGCTTTGTAGTTCCTAACAGGTAGCCTCAAGGTTGGTCATTGAAAACAGCTGGCGTTGGCCTACACTGGAGCCACTCCCAAGGGGCTCCAGAACCAATATACCCAGTTTCTAGCTTCATACCACAATATACCTAATTTCTAGCTTGAGAACCATCTGATTAGTTCCACAAGCCACACATCCAAAAGGATGGTCATGGCAGGCACCGGAATCCACTGGGGCAAATGCTACTCCATGGGGTCAGCCTATGTACAGTGGCTTATACACTGTGGTCATGGCCAGTTCTCACAGCCAGTCAGCCTGAGGGTCAATCCCACCCACTGATGTATCAACAGAAAAATCAAGGGTCAACCACACAGAAGGGTACATGCAACTCTGCCAAAAAAGAGATACTCTTGGAGCTCCTGCCTGAGGTGATCAAGGAGACTAGGACACTGGACCTCACAGGGCGCCTACTACATAGGGCCACACTACCAGGAGTGGGAGACATAGCAAATCTACGTAATACATAGAAATAAGCACAGTGAGGCAGCCAAAGTGAGGAGATAAAGAAACATGCCCCAAATGAAAGAACAGCAGAAAAAGAATAAAATGAAGCAGAGGCAAGCAAGCTATCAGATACTGAGTTGAAAACACTGGTTATAAGGATGCTCAAGGAATATTGGGAGAACTTCAACAAAGAGATACCAAGCATAAATCCAGCCTGGAGTAACATGTCCAAGTTCAAAAAGTCAGTTGGATGCAGAGCTGTCATTAGAACCTGTGCTTCTTTACTTCTAGCCTAGTGCTCCTTCTATTGCATGCACATACTTGGAGTTGGTCCTTGTCAAGTATTTCACAGACAAATTATTGTTCATGAAATACAGTGTCCCCCTTTTTTGGCTGAGAGAAGAAAGACATATTTTTGTTCTTGATGATGAGGGTTGTAATAGGTAAAATAAAAGAGGGCCTGATGCAGGTGTCAGGGAGATAGTTTCTAGAAACATGCCAGCAAGAGCAGGATTGATTTATTCTGACACCACCAGGGCGAACTGGCAAAGCTGAGGCTGGTCCCCTACCAGGTACCAGATATGGGTTCCTGGAAGTTCAAAACTGTTCATATGTCCTTTGTAAAGTCATAAGGCAGGATGCAAGCACAAAAACATTGTGAATTCATGTCCTGCTACTTTAGAATCTGCTATAATTAGGAGAAGGTATATGTGATGCTAATACATGATAAAGGCCAAAATAGCAATGACATCTTCTCTTAGTAGTAACAATGTACATTTGCATAATACAATCTCCTTTATTTATTCTTATCCATTTAATCTTACCATGTCTGTATAATTCATACAAGTCACATCTGTGTGTGTACATGTATGATATACTAGTGTATATCAACTATACTTATGTATATTTCTTTTTTCTGTAGTCAGATTCTAGCTTAGTCTAAAGGGAATTGAGTCTTGTCTATGTATTTCTAATGAAGCGATAGATTTGGTAGATCCACAGGTATCTATTTGCATGAATTAATTTATGTGAGAGCCTTGTCTTTAGTTTTTTCTCTTAGTGAAGGAAGAGAGAGGAGGCTGGTATGATGCTTAATGCAGAGAGATGGACAGGGAGAAGAGAGAAGAGTTAAGATCAGAAGAGCAGAATGGGTAACAGGTCTTGTGCTTCTTGGTAGCACCATAAGTCAGTTCTTGTAAGCAGCTCCTTGGGGCAGAAGGTAGATAAAGAAAGTGAAATGCCTGAGATGGAAAGAAGAGGATTATGCTTCTTTCTCAGCTGAGTCTGACCCTTTGAAGAGAAATGTTGGTGGCAAGAGTTAAAAAATCTGTTTCCATTAGATAATTTGTGAGATTTCACTTACAATAAACATATCAGTTAGCTATAGCTATATAACCAACCGTCCTTTCAAAGTAGCAGCTTTAAACAACTGTATGTTATTTTCTTCCCACGTCTGAGTTGTTTGGGCAGTTCTTCTGAATAGGGTTGGTCTTGGTTGACAGTTCTTTTGGTCTTTGTGAGATTCAGATGATCATTGGAGTGTTAGTGAGTCTACAATAGTCTTAGCTGAACTAACTAGCTCTGTTTCACATGTCTCATCCTCTAGCAGTCTGGGCCAGACATGTTTTTGCAAGCCTCTGTTTACATAAAGTTTGTTATTATCTCCTTGAACAAAATCAGTCTCCTGGCCCAAGCCCAGAGTCAGTGGGTTGGTTTACAATCAAAGGATATGGATTCAGGGAGAAGAGACAACTTTCACAGTCAGTCAATTGCATGTAAGCAAACTTTCTTCAGGCTCAGGTGAGAGAGTCGTGTGGAGTTGAAGAGTGGAGCATTCTCCCCATTGCAGATCAGAACACAGCTTGGCTCTGATGTAATGTGTACTGTAAAAAATAGCAAGGTTTGGCAAGGAGCTCTCTTTCCTCACTGCTGAGAGGGTGGTGGAAGTCTGCGATGAGTCAGTTACTCCATGAGCAGAGCCTCCCTGATGTTCCACTTTGGGCCTGTAGTAGGAGTAGTACATAAATATTTGGTCGTGTATTTTGAGGGACCCTGGGGTGAATCATCCTTAGCAGGAGCATATTATTCCCTTTCTGGGTCCTGAGCATCATGTTTATGGTGAGCAACTGTCCCAAGTAACTGTGCAGGAGACAGCAATAAAGGGACCAGAATAGAAGGACAAGTGGTTACTCACTGAACATAGGTTGATATCTATAATAATAAAAGTGTAATATGTTCATTAGACCAAACAGCTGAACTACCTTCCTGACAAAGCCAGGGCTTCGAGGGCTGGGCCCCTTGCACAAATTTTGGGCATCGGGCCTCTAGTAAAAAATAGAAAAGAGATGTTAGCTGGATGATGCTGAGGCCCACAATCATGCTAATGAGAGCTTGGACTAGTATGATGTGGGCACAGAGACCTCAGGCTGGTTTAACATGGAACATGCCAGCTTTTTTTTTTTTTACATATTTATTTGTAAAGGTCTGTGCACTGTAAAATATGTTACAACCTAGATTTCCTATCAACGAGGATAAGATTTATTTCTTGAATTAGGAAGACTTGCATCCCATCAACTTAGACCTTCATTCACATATTTTTGTAAAAAGCAGTATGGCAGAAAGAATAGGAAAATGTTCTGCACTGGCATCAGGTAGATTTGAATTAGCATCTTCATGTTACCCTTTAAGATATTTAACGTAGGCAAATTAATCTCTCTATGGCTCTCCTTCTCATCTGTAAAATGGAGATAACCATATCTTTTTTATGAGGTTGGAGGAAGGACTGATGATAAACCATGCAAAATAGCTGATACATCACAGGTTTCTAATAACTTTTTTTTTAAATTGAATTTAATGTATGCCAACTAGAGGTTAGGCATGGTCCCACATGCTACAGAGTAAAAAACAGTCCATAGTCCCAGAACCTCACATACAGACTTAATGAACAAACACATGAGTGATGACATGCCCATCTCCCCTACACAGCAATTGAGTTCTTGAGGTCGCAGCACTGTGTTCTTCTTTGTAGACCCAGTATCCCAACATCTAACACAGAGCTTGATGAGTCAAAGTCCTTTCATTTGAATTGGATCAGTCTCCAAAGTCTGGTCTTTCTTATCATAATCAACATAGAGTCTCACACAGAAGAGCTGGTGAGTACATTTTGGGAGACTGAATGGTTGAGTGATCAAGAGAGAATGAAAAAAAAAAAGGAGAAAGGAACAATGGAAAGAAGGAAGGAAGGAAGGGAGGAAGAGAAGCAAAAGTAAGAATAGGACAAATGGGAGGAAGAGAGGAACAAAAGAAGGAGAAGAAATAAAATACGAGAGAGAGAGAGAGAGAGAGAGAGAGAGAGAGAGAGAGAGAGAGAGAGAGAGAGAGAGCCTCCTTTTCCTATCTCCTCCATCAGAATTTTTGAATGTTTGCTGCAAAGAAATGCCACTACCCACCTCTGCTGGCAATGCCACAGGAGTAAATGGGCAGGCCACAGGCAACCTGGGGCAAGGAGGCAGAGGAGGTCTTCGAATTTCCGTTTTCTATATTCTTGTAATGAAGTTGCCTTTTTCTTTATCCATGTTTTTAACCCTCTGATTGACAGCCAATTGCCCTGCCCCCAGTGCTCACGTGTGCTCATCTCAGATACCGAGCTCTCCCCCAGTCCTTTTCTCTCAACACCAACACAAGGGTAATTCATCTTCCCCTGGCTAAGCCCCTCTGGGGAGCTCCGATCTCCCACTCACCTCACCCCCTGCTAGACCCTAACCTCTCACCACCCAACCACTGCCCCCCTCAGCCCTTGCTCCTACCCCTCAGTTGTCAGAATGTGTGAAAATTAATTGATTTGGGAAAGAAGAATTCAGGGGGGCTGTCGTAAATCAAAACATTCCATTCATACTACCCCAGCTTTCAAGGAGAATAGGGAGTCCTCAAAAAAAATAATAATAAGGAAGAGAAACGAGCTCAGAGGGGGGTGGGGTGAAGGAAAAAAAATCAGAGGAAGAGGAGGAGATTTGAAAAATTGGATTTAGGGTTCATGTATTAGAAATTTGGCCTGCATGCTTCTTGGGGCGATGTCGCCGCATGAAATAAATACAGTCTTGGGCTTTCAATGAAACTATTGCCATATGTTGTGGGGCTGGAACGTTGCCCACCCCTTCTCTGCACCCCTAACTCTCCTCCCACCCCCACCCCTGTTGATTCACTTAAGGCTCTGATTAAGTTTGGTGAAATCCATATCTTTGCCGTCATTTTCCTATATGTTACAGATGGACTGAAAAAGGGGAGGCTTGCTGCCAGCCAGTGGAGAAGGGGGACCCACTCCTTGCTAGGTGCCAAAAGTACAGGAGTTCAAATGCATGCAATGGTTTTTGCTTGCTTGTGCAAGAGCACTGGGAAACTCCAATGTGGTCTGGAAGTGGCCCTTAAAGATTAAGGAGAAAAAAATCTCTCCTGGATGGAAGAGTGAAAGTTTTAGGGATGCAGATTTCAGCTCAATAGGAGAGAAATACAGAAATCTTGATAGCAATTAGAACGATTCTAAAATAAAGCAGACTTATCCAGGAGGGAAAAGCTTTCTTTAACTTGCCATGTGTAAGCACACATGTCAAGGTGCTGATGAAGGAAATTATGAATTGCATGAGGACTTGACCTAGATCTATAGATTACCAACTTCTATGGCTATGGAAACCTTACTATTGTTCATCTTTAAAGGAACTGCACTGGAACATCATATATACATATGAAAAAAAACAGTTATGGATTTTCCTGGAAATGATTTCATATTTTCATTGTCTTAATTAATGTAAAAAAAACAACAACAAAGAATCTAGAGTTATTACATGATGACACAGAATGACAAAGTTCTGAGTGACGAAGATATATTTGTCTATAACAACATTAAAAAAACACAAACTTGCCTTAAAGACTCTGGATAATTTTAATTAAGAGATGACTGGAAAAATTGTGACCAGAGTTCTGTACAAAAAGCAATACACTAAGCAACCCCAGTTAACTCATTTGAAATATCTCAAAATGTAGTGGAGAGCCGATTTATTTCTCATATTGCACAAAGTAAATACTTTCAGAGTCCCAAAACTGCGGGGATCCATGCAACATAGTTTTAATGCAACTGCACAGATCTGTGAGTTCCCACTTCCCTCTGAAGTTGTAAGAGTTTTGAGTACACTAAATATATAAAGGTTTATTTCTATGGGATGGGCTGAATAAATTCTGTATTTCTTTAGGAGTGTAGATTATGTTCATGGAACAAAATAGTACTTATCAATTAAGAACTGTACAAAATACACTGATAAATAACATAGATCCATGGAATAACAGAGACACAGAAGCATAGAAAAGAATGTCCAATTGCAGAAGAAAGGTAGGGATGGGTAGGTTGGAACAGATCAGCCAAAGAACTTGTTGTATGCATATATGCATGAACCATGGACACAGACAATAGGGTGATGAAGGCCTGGAGTGGGGAGCAGGAGAGGGCTAGAAGGAGTCATGGGACGGGGGGAAGGGGATATATGTAATACTTTCAACAATAAAGATTTTTTTAAGTACTATAATAGATAAGGAATAATTTCAAATAGGTATCTTAGTTCAAAATACTTAGAAGCAGACCCAGAGGCAAGAGTTTGAATGTAAATAGTTCATTGGGAGGTAATCAGAGAATATACCAGAAGAGTAGGGAAATATGGAATCCAGGCAAGAAAGAGAAGAAACCAATAAAAGCAAGTTACTACTGTATGGGGGCAACTGGCACTCTTATCCCACTGGGAACTCTGGGAGCCAGTATTGAACATGCAGTAAATATTAAACTACTAGTGGCCCAGTGCATGAAATTCATGCACAGAGGTGGGGTTACCTCAGCCCAGCCTACACCTTCTCCAATCAGGGATCCCTTGGGGGATGTCTGATTGCCAGTTTAGGACTGATCCCACAATCTGGGACCGCTGGCTCCTAATTGCTCACCTGCCTGCTTGATCACCCTTAATTGCCTCTGCCTGCCTGCCTGATTATTCCTAACTTCCCTCCCCTGCCAGCCTGTTCTCACCTCCAACTGCCCTCTGCCAGCCAATTTGGTTCTGATTGATCGGTTTCTATGCCAGTCAGTGTCAAAAGCTCCACCTCCTAGGCAGCCATGGACTCCTCACAGTTGACCCAGATTTGGTTCTAATTGGTCAGTTTTTATACCAGTCAGTGTCAAAAGCTCCTCCTTGTAAGCAGCCATTGGCTCCTCACAGTTGACCCAGATTTGGTTCTTTTTTTTTGGGGGGGGGGGGGGGGAGAGGGATGGAGAAGGAGAGAGGCTGTTTTTTAAGTGGTTATTACAGGGGTCAGACCACATAAGTGTTGTCAGCTTTGGGAATGTGACCTCCCAATGTTGATCACAAAGCCCCCAAGTCTGGTCCTGGTAAGCACCAAGGTCAGAAACGAAATTGAAAAGCCTTGGTCACATGCTGCTTCCAGACGTCCAGGCTGGGCAGCAGGAAGGAGATGCCCATAATGCGCAAGGTCTCCTCATCGGACACCACTGAGATCTGGTAGGACAGCAGCTGCATGTCTGCCTCTGGCAGGAGCCCAATCATGGTAGACAGCATGGCAGGGTTGGAGGGCTGAGCCTGGAACAGGAGCAGGAGCAGACCCCTGCGGATAGGCACTTCCGGTCTGAAGGCAGCTCCGCTGAGTGCGTGCAGCACAGGTGTGGTGCCCTGGACAAAGCCCATAGTATGGTAGGGGGCACCTGCCAGGACCACACTCAGGAGGTCTTTCCCGCATCCTTGCTCTCCTGGCACAGCCGGTATGGGAGGTGGTTACATTGAGGCCAGCCTCCTTCACCAGCAGCTTGGCATTCACCAAGTTCACATCCACATGATTAGAAGCAACTTTGAGGAGGCTGACAATGACTGCAAGGCTCAGGCAGTTCCCGGCATTCTTCAGGGATAAACCCTGCGTTACCACTTGGATGGTCCCTTTGGGGGACGCTGCCCAGGCTCAGATCAGAGTTTGGTGTAAAGAGAGAAGGCACTGGTGAAGGCCTAAGCATTCTTGACCCCCGCGAGGGCTCTCCCCTTCACCATGTCCACAAACTGGACAGTGATCTCCTCCCTCAGTGTCTCTGGGCTTCCTTGGTGCTGGTAATCAGGTAGGGGCAGCTGATGACGTTCTCATGGTCCACCAAGGAGTGGTCCCAAGGCGGCTCCTCTGAACATGTCCAGTGCTGTGCCCACGCATTGCCCAACTGCAGGGTACAGAGCAGGGAAACCTCATCCACAATCCCTGCATAGGTGCAGTTCACCATGCACATGCCCTTCTTGCACAGGGCAAAGGTGCTGTCATTCAGCAGGCCTGTCTTGGAAGGCAGGAGAGGGGTGTGCACAGTGATGAAGTCACAGAGGGGCCAGATCTCCAGGGGCAGCTGCTGAATACTGAAGAAGGCTGGTGAGATGATGGGGTCGTACCCTCCAGTCTTCATCCCAAAGGATTGCATCCGGATAGCCACCTCTCTCCTGATCCTCCCCAACCAAGAATTCCAAGGGTCTTTCCATTCAACTAGGTTACCGTGGACTTCTTTCTGTCTCATTTGCCATTCTTCATCGAAGCTGTTGCCTGGGGAATCTGCCTGGCCAGACACATGATCATCCCATAGGTGAGCTCTGCAGCACAAAAACTGTTCCCATTGGGAGTATTCATGACCAGGATGCCCTTCGTTGTGGCAATTCCCAGATCCACATTGTCCACGCGGGTGCCAGCCCTGCCCACCACCTGGAGTTTCTATGCTGCATTGATGACATCTGAGGTCACCTTGGTGGCTGAGCAGACAATAAGGCCTTCACAGTCCTGCAGCTTGGCTATCAGCTTCTCTTTGCTCAGGTTCTGCTTCTCTACCACCTGCAGCTCTCCATCTTGCAGGATCTTATGGCAGCAAGGGTCCAGGCTGTCACTGATGAGCACTTTCTATAGATTTGTGAAGGCCACTGCTGGAGCAGCCTCAGGATCAACCACTCTTCTTGGACAGGAACACCTCTAAGCCTATAGATTTGGTTCTGATTGGTCAGTTTCTATTCCAGTCAGTGTCAAAAGCTCTGTCTCCTAGGTAGCCATTGGTTACTCACGCTTCACCCAGATTTGGTTCTGATTGGTCAGTTTCTAAGCCAGTCAGCGTCTCTTGGCCTATCAATGAGGCCTGATCAGAAAGAAAGGTGCTGCAGTCCTGGAGAGAAATGGAGGTGTAGCTACTGGCCAGACTGGGAAAGAAAGAAAGAGGCAAGTACTGGTCAAAAGCTGCCACAGAAGCAACGATCAGTTCTTGCTTCTCTCTTCAGGCCTCTCTCTGGCCCTGATTCACAGCCCCCTCAGCAGTCAGTGCAGGGGCACTGTACCTGCAGCAGAAACAGTCAGCAACACAGCACTGACTTCTAGTCTGGTCGAGTTTTGGTCTTAAGGGTGTTATATTCTGGCTCTTTGTTATAGAGATAGGATCCACTTCACACTTATTAGAACTTACTATTTAAAATAAAACAGAAAAGAAAAATTGTTGATGAGGAAGTGGACAAATACCACTTCTTCAGAATTAGTGGGAAAGTGAAAATGGTGAAACCATAATGGAAAATAGTATGATAATTCCTAAAAAAATTAAAAATAGAATTATCACATGATTCAGTAATTCCACTCCTAGGTATATATCCAAAAGAATTGAAGTCAAGGACCCAAACAGACATATGCACACTCATGTTCATAACCACATTATTCACAACAGCCCCAAATTAAAGCAACCTAAATGTCCATCAACTAATAAAAAAATGTGACTAATGCGATAATGAACATAGGGGTACATGTGCATGTATCTTTGTAAATAAATGTTTTAAAAATTTGAAACCTATGTAATTTTAATAACAAGTATCACCCCAATAAATTTAAAAGTAAAATAGATTAAAAAAAAACAACAACACATGGAAAATATGATATATACATAAAATGGAATATTATTTAGCCTTTAAAAAGAAGAAAATCTTACCATTTGGAGCAACATGAATAAACATAGAGGTAATTTTGCTAAGTAAAATAAGCCAGACGCGGAAAGACACATCTATATGATCTCACTATAGATAAATATAGAATCTAAACTAGTTATACTCATAGAAGCAGAGGGTAGAATGGTTGTTGCCAGGGGCTGGGCAGAGGGGAAAATGGAGAAGTGATAGTTAAAAGGTACAACATTTTGGTTAAGATATTAATTTCTGGAGACTCAATATACAGCATAGTAGCTATAACTAACAATAGTATGTTATATACCTACAATTTTTAAGAGAGTAGATTTTATGATTAGTGTTCTTACCAAAAATGATAATGCTTATCTTACTATATAAAATGCTAAGCAACTGTCTGATTGGTAATTATAATGTGCACTGACCACCAGGAGGCAGATGCTCAACACAGGAGCTGCTGAGCTGTAGTGACTTGGTAGCAGCGGTCCTCGGGTGATGCACCCCAGAACAAGAGAGGAGGAAGCCCGATTCTGGGGTGAGTCACCCGATAACTGCCCTCTCACAATCTGGAACCCCTTGGGGGATGTTGGGGATCTGATTTTGGCCTGATCCTTTCAGGCTAGGCTGAGAGGTCCCCACCTGCCCAAGGGACCCCGTTCACTCAGCAGATACCCTTCAGGCCGCTGCACCACCCCAGGTGCTGCTGGCAGGGGAGAGAACTGTGGGAGGTTGGATTCAGGGCATGTCCAGCCTGTTTTGCCCAGTCCTGCCCTGCTGGCCACCTTCTAATTAATTTCCTTTCAATGTGCATGAATCTGTGCACCAGGGCACTAGTTATTATTATAAAGAGGGCAGGAGGAAGTTTCAGTAGGTGATAGATATGTCTATGGTTTTAATGGTGGCAAGGATTTCACAGATGTATACTACTCCCCAAACTTGAGTTGTATATATTAATTATATACAGCTTTTTACATGTGAAATCATACCTCAATTTTTTTAAAGCAGCTATGAAATCTTAGGGTAATATTTTTACTTCACTGTGCCTTGATAATTTCATCTATAAAGTTGAGATGACAGTATCTGCAGCAGGTAACTGCCATTTGGTCTGCCACGAATATGGACTTGTTCTCAATTTGGGGACTTCAGTGTATGTTTTGGAGAGAAGTAGGAAATCCATGTGAAGAAAGGCACCCCTTTAGGTATCCTGGTCTTGAAGGCACACCCTGGATCTGGCTGATTTGATACTTCTGCTTTGGACATCGGAGGTCAAGTGAGTGGTTCAGAGATGAAAGAATGAGGGAGAGGGGGGATTTCCATTACAGCAGAGGTATCCAGGAGAGAGTCTACATCCCTAAGTGGTGGAGGCCTATAGAGATCCTTGTTTGTGCTGCCCAGAAATAATCTGTTGTTTAACACAGGCAGAGTGACTTCTGTGGTTGCTGATACAATTCTCTCCTCCTAGGGTTCTAGTGGGAATTAAGTGGAATTAGCTACATGAAGTATTTTGTGCAGCGTCTGGGAGGGAATAGTATGGTTGCTTCCCTTCCTTAACAAAGCAGAAACTTTTAAACAGAACTGCAGACTGACTCCCGAGTGCAATCTATTTGACTTTTCCGTTTTCTTGCACCCATCCATCATGCCTTCTCTCCCACGTATACTTCATGCGTCCTTCCAGGAAAAACAAAAAGGTGAGCGTTCACAGAAGTTTGTTCCATGACTTAATTCTATCCAGAAGAAGGCAAAAAATGATGAATGTTTAAAGTTTGGTTGTAGTTCATTGGCGTCATCTATCATAGAGGTTTTTGGACTTTTTTTTTCCTGTTTCTTACTGGTGGTCACATTTCCCCCCCTCCTTGTGAAATTCTACACTAAATCCCAATATGTGAATTAAAAATTAAATTACTATTTTGTCTCTGCTTTGCAATACATTCATTCTTCCCATTTTTTGAGAATGACTTTTTGCTATGTATTGTAATAATTTGTCCCCTGTCTTATCCCACTTCCTTAGTTCTTCATCCAGATACCCTCTTCTCTATGTCCATTCTCATATTTACACATACGGCAACATTATGAACCTGGCAGCCATTCAATGGCGAGCTAGCAGAGGAAAGAACAAGGAGCGGCAGGGAGCAGTTTTCACGGCTAGCTTAGCTACAAGTACATATAAATCCCAGCAGCACTTTCATGTGGAGACTTGGTTTTAGTCTTTACTGAATGACCTTGAGTACCTTATTGGGTTTCTGCATCTCAGTTTCCTCATCTGTGAAATGGGAATGCTCCAAAACATTTCACTTTATATGTATATGTCATTGATATTGTAATGCATGAGGTAAATGCCAATGTCCCAGTTTTAAGGCATATGATGTATAGGGGGTTGATGAGGACCTTGTTCAAGATCACCCAATGAATAACAGCCGAGTAGAGACTTTATCTAAGGCAGATAGGTCTCTAAAGCCCCTGTTCTTAATATAAAATTATAGAAAGTCCCAAGTGGCAGAATAAAGAAGCAAATAAAGTGTGGTAGAACCACCTAGGAGAGATGAGAGGGACCAGGCACTACGCATGTGACCATTAAGAGTGGAGCTACATGGAGACACCTGTACACATTTAAAAGACAAGCATCACTGATGAATTTGAAGTTTCAGGGTTACAGACAGAATTGGATTTTTTATTAGGAAAATAGCTTTCTCCAAACTACAGAATATTTTACTGAGAAGAATGGTGTCAGACACAAGGATCCAGGAGAAATAGGAAAATTAAAGTTTCATTGTCTTCTTTCAAAAATAGGCATGGGGCTAAATTAAGAGATATTTCAGCCACCTTAAAGGTCTTTTTTTTTTACCATGTTATAAAAATAAGGAGAAACATAAAAGCAAACATTAATTGAGTGACTAATGTAGATGCAGCCAAAAATCGAATCAAATAGATGTTTGTCTCTTCTTAGAGACAGAGCTCCAAGTGGTAAATGGGCTGATTCGTAGTTGCAGAGTCAGTAAACCATAGAGTTGGTACCCAATTTCAGGCTTCCCTGATTCCAAAGACTTGCTCTGTCTGATGCTTCGAGGACTGCCTTTTAAAGAATAAACAATGCTTCTGATTTTGATTCTGAGGAGTTACTTCCCAATATTTCAAAGGAATTATATAATAGATACACTGTGTGGCGTTATTACTACTACTGACAGAGCCAATGAATCATTCACATCTCTAACTGGGCAGTGTAACTGTTCCCGCCATGGTTGTCTTGTCCACTTTCCACCCAGAGTTTTGGATTAAATATTCATTCACCATTAAAATATTAATGCAGCCCTACTGTTTCTGTAACAAATATTAATTTCTTATGGCATTTCCAGGCAATGCATAAGTTTTACATTTCACATCCCACAGGAAACTGCTCATCTCCTGGCCCCTTCTGTTCATGGTTCTGTTCACTCCTCTTGGCTTCAGAAGACTGGAAGGAGCAGCAGGGGAAAGGACACTGGTTTGTAAACCAAGCCCCTACCCACACACTGCGCTCCTTCCTTCTCACCGCTGTGTTGAATCTGGTCAGGGAATACTCCAACCAGCAATCCGGGAAGCCAGTGGTACAAAGCAAGGGACAATCATTGGGATCAGAACCACTGAGTTAAACTTCTAGACATCGCTGAGTGTCAGGACTTCAGGATGGACCATTTCTCTTCCTTCATTATCTCAACACCACTCATTTTCCTCTCTTCAGACATGCCCCCCCCCCATATACCCCATTTTTCAGGTATTTTTATTAGGACACCATATTCCTTTTTTTTTGGGGGGGGGGTTGTCAGTTCTTACTAAGAGAGGTCTCTACTTCTCTACTTACCATCTTTACAACTATTATCTGGTTGTGCTTGTCCAGATGTAAATCCGTTGGCCCACTGTGACCCACTACATCAAAAGATCACAATACATCCCAAAGTCTGAGAAGCTTCAGGCTAAGTATTGGGTTAAGTAGGCTTTGATTTCAAACAGATTGAATTTGACTCTGCTCCTTATTTTCTCTGGGACTCAGGGCAAGTTAATGTAATAGTTTCTCCATTGATAAAAATGAGGAACGTATAAAAAGCCATTAAAGATTTTCAAAGTAAGAACTGGAGTCCAGGCAGCCTAACTGGGGACCTCCAACATGTTCCCTGTAAGGCTTTTGGTTTTCAAAATTAATTCATACTGGAGAGCTGAGAGGAGTTCCTTTCTGATAGGCCTTGAAGGCAGCAAGTTCACTGGGCAATTACTCTTGACTATTTCAGGCTGTTGTAAGTTGCTCATTGCCTGGCCCTCCCCTTGGCACATTCCAAAGCTGAGCTCACTGGTCTTTGCTGCTCCATCCCAGCACCACTGGGATTCATCTATGGGTTTTGAGGAACGAGTCTTGGAATTATAGAATTCTAGGGTTTTAGGATTGACCATACCTGGGTAGAAATACTGCCTCAATAGTCTATTAGCTGATAAAAATCATATAAGTCATTTAACCTCTTGAATCCATGTTTTCTGCCCTTTAAAAGTTGGGGACGAATCATACACCTTAACAAAAGGAAGATAAACAATCCAGTCAAAAAATAGGCAAAGGACCTAAATAGACACTTTTTGAAAGAGGACATACAGAAAGCCAAGAGACATATGAAAAAAAGCTCAAAGTCACTAATCATCCGAGAGATGCAACTCAAAAACGATCATAGCAGAATGACTATCATCAACAAATCAACAAAGGACAAGTACTGGCAAGGATGTGGAGAAAAAGGAACCTTCGGGCACTGCTGGTGGGAATGCACACTGGTGCAGCCACTGTGGAGTTTCCTCAAAAAATTAAAAGTAGAACTGCCATTTGACCCAGTATCCCACTTCTAGGAATATATCCCAAGAAACTAGAAATACCAATCAGAAAGTATATATATCCTTATGTTCATAGCAGCACAATTTACAAGATTTGGAAACAGCCTAAGTGCCCATCAGCAGATGAGTAGATTAAAAAACTGTGGTACATCTACACAATGGAATATTACCCTGCTATAAAAAAGAAGGAACTCTTACCATTCACAATAGCATGTATGAACTAGAGAGCATCATGCTAAGTGAAATAATACAGTCAGAGAAAGATAAATATCACATGATCTCACTCATTTGTGGAATATAATGAACAACATAAGCTGATGAACAAAAATAGAAGCACCGAAACAGACTGTCCAAACTATGAGGGAAGGCAGGTAGGGGGTGGGAGGGGCAGAAGGGAGGGTGGTCAACCAAAGGACTTGTATGCATGCATATGAGCATAATTAATGGACACAGACAGTAGGGGCATGAGGGCATGTGCTGAGGGGTGAGAGCAGCCAGGGATAGATCAATGGGGCAAAAGGAGATGCATGTAATACTTTAAACAATAAATAATTTTTTAAAAACTAGGGGATAGCCGAAACCGGTTTGGCTCAGTGGATAGAGCGTCGGCCTGCAGACTGAAAGGTCCCAGGTTCCATTCCGGTCAAGGGCATGTACCTAGGTTGCGGGCACATCCCCAGTAGGGGGTGTGCAAGAGGCAGCTAATCAATGAATCTCTCTCATTGATGTTTCTAACTCTCTATCCCTCTCTCTTCCTCTGTAAAAAATCAATAAAATATATATTTTTTAAAAAGTAGGGGACATATTCTTCTTTATAAGGTTTGAATAAGATACATGAAAAGTATTAAATCACAATAGTTTTACTTTATTTTATCATTTTTAAAAATTCTTTTGATCTATACTTTTAAATTTTTTATCTTTCTTGTAAAATTTGGCAAAATAATTGCTGTAATCCATCCTTTACTTTTCATTATGTACCTCCCTTTCCTTCTAGTCCCTTAGAGTATCAATTTCTCTGGGTATAGGGAGAGCTCTTTAATCCAGTAGACTACAAAAGTAAACATTCCTTTGGGATCAGAGTAGTACCAAACAAAACTTCATAATCACTTAGATGTCTGCTTTCTTCAAAAGTTGCACCATCAACACCTCTTTACCTTTCAAAGTCACAGCTATTTAGAAGGTTGAATTATTGCTAAGTATAGTTGAAGATCCAGTGTGCTGAGGTTGCAAAACCCAGTTGTCCCAAACTAGATGTGTCCATAGAAATAGAATGTTTAGAGCCAGGAAAATGCTGGTTCTGTCCTCACCTGTGCTAGTTGACTCACAGCAAAAATGGCATGTCCAGTTCTGGGAATCACACTTTGATGTCTGTGCAGACCAATGGTAGAATATTAAAGAGAGAATCATTATGAAGATGAGAAAGATCCAGATAAGAGCAGGTGAAAGAAAAATGGATCATGAAATGTAGAGGTAAGTTGATGAGAGATGGACTAATATGTGATTACTGGCTTCAAAAATCTGAAGGGAATATTTTCCAAGATGGGCATTTTAATTTATTTTATTTCAAGTTAGGTCTTTAACAAAATAAAAGAGGTTTCTTTGCATAATTCCTCTAAAACCCCCACTGGTCCTAACATTTCCCCCATTGAGTACATAGCCTTTAATAATATAATTGGGTAAAGTTGATTAATGTTTTAAAATTACATACACATTCATATTTGAATTTTTAGATAAATATGAAATTGCAATAACTATCATTGAGACTATACTTTGTACTTAAATGAGTTACAATAATAAACCCCAGAGAGAATCTTTGAACATCAATGAAAAAGCACATTATATTTCTTAATAACAAGGGCTCAATAATTTAATTGTTCTGTTATGGTTTTTGCTTGAAGTTGCACTTTTAGTGAAATCAACATGCTTTATTTGTACTGAAAAAATATATAAAGCACATTAGCAAATTTTAAAAAAATCTAAAGGGAAAATTAGGATTTGACATACTCTGAAACTGCAAATGGGTAAAATTAGAATCGGTGATTAAATTTCACAGGGTTATGTGGTTGAATATATAATAAACAATTTTTTAACAACTGGGGTATCCAAAGATGAAGTTGGTTAGCCCATGAGGTAGTAAGCCCCATTACTACAGATCTTCCAGCAAAGGCTTGTAGGAGAATTGTTATCCGTATAAATCATCAATATTCTTGATAAGATCTGATAGGGATTCTGCTTGTATATTGGTCTTAGTTATTTAACCCAGTAAAGTTTTAATGACATTAATTTTTTGTAGGAGAATTTGAAAATACAGATGTAATTTTAAAATATGCATGGTCCCCAACTCCTCCAATTTTTATAAGGAAATTACCTTAAAAAATATTTGTACATATACACAAATATACCAGCACAGTAGAGCATGGTGCATCAAAAGACTAAAATAAGCTAAATGTCTATCAGTAGGGGGCTTGTTACCAAAATGAAACAGAACAAAACAAAACAAAACTTTTTACTGTAGAATTCAATGTGATCATTATGAAGAAAGACATAGATCTTTTCTATTAAAATATTCTTTTTGGTTGTATTCCAATGCCTGTATCATGATTCGTTGTAGCCAATCACCAAATACTTCTGAAATACAATGATTCAATATTATGATATATTTCTGAGCAAAAAAAGGATTTTGAAAATCAAAACCATATAATTTTTGTGTGTATTGGTATGTGTATATACATATATATATATATACACACACACACATATATATAGTGAACATATACATAGACATGGATATGCATTTATGTATACATATAATAAGAATATATATCATGTAGCATATAAAATGTGTATATATATATCAGTAGTTAAGAACTTGAAGCATAGTTAACCTAGGCTCAAACCTAAATTTCAGGTTTGTTTGTTTTTTTAAATAAATCTTTGTTGTTCAGATTATTACAAATGTATTCCTCTTCCCCACCCCCACCCCCAATTGCTCCCCTCCACCAAATTCCCACCCCACCCTCTGCCCTTTCCCTACCCCCCATTGTCATCATCCATAGGTGCACAGATTTTGTTCAGTCTCTTCCCACACCCCCCACTCCCCTTTTCCCTGAGAATCGTCAGTCCACTCCCTTCCATACCTCTGATGCTATTATATTCACCAGTTAATATTGTTCATCATATTTTTTAATTCCTTTGGTTTTTAGTTTCACTTGTTGATGGTTACGTATTTGTTCTTCATAATTTTTATCTTTATCTTCTTCCTCTTCCTAAATAACCCCCTTCAGCAATTCATATAATTCTGATTTGGCAGTGATGAACTCCTTTAGCTAATTTTTATTTGTGAAGCTCTTTCTCTGGCCTTCGATTCTGAGTGATAGCTTTGCTGGGCAGAGTATTTTTTGGCTGTAGGTTCTTGCTATTCATCACCTTGAATATTTCTTGCCATTCCCATCTGGCCTGCATGGTTTCTATTGAGAAATCAGCTGACAATCCTATGGGTGCTCCTTTATAGGTAACCACCTGTTTTTCTCTTACTGCTTTTAATATTCTCTGTCTTTTGCTCTTGGAATTTTAATTATGATGTGTCTTGGTGTGGTCCTCTTTGGATTCCTTTTGTTTGGGGTTCTGTGCGCTTCCTGGACTTGTAAGTCTATTTCTTTCACCAGGTGAGGGAAGTTTTCTGTCACTATTTCTTTAAATATGCTTTCGGTATCTTGCTCTCTCTCTTCTTCTGGGACTCCCATAATTCTGATGTTGATTTGCTTGAAATTATCCCAGAGGTTTCTTACACTATATTCAACTTTCTGCATTCTCTTATCTTCTTGCTTCTGCGGAGGAGTGTCCTCTGGCTCTTTGTGTTCTAAATCTTTGTCTTAATTCTTACGATCTTCCAGTCTGTTTTTAGGACTCTGTGTAATATTTTTTTATTTCAGACAATGTTTTCTTTTTTTCTAGTTGATCCCTTTTTATTTCTAGTTGATCCCTTTTCATATCCTCATGGGTCTCATTTATTTTATTGGCCTTTTTAAGGAAATTCTTGAAAAACCTTTTAACTGTAATTGTGAAATCAATGTCCATTCTTTTCTTTTCCTCCATCTCCTTCCTTTGTGTCCTGTCTCTTCTCTGCATTTTAGTTGTTTCCCTGATTTGATGGAATAGTTTTGTGTGCTAGGTGTTCTGGTAGAGGCCAATAGCATAGCCTTCCCAGTTACCCGAGGTGGACAGTCTTGGTGTAGCCCTTTGTGGGCTGTGTGTGCAGTCTTGTTGTTAAGCCTTGCTTAATGTTGGTATCACTGGGAAGCGTTGATCTCCAAGCCAATTGGCTGTGAGGATCAGCAGTGTCTCAGCTAGGAGGGCTTCTGTACTCCGCTTGGATGGGGTGGAATCTCAGGGTGGCGCAGACAAGCTTTGGTTCCCTGTCCTAAGGTGAGACTTACTGCTTATCACCTTAGGAAAGCCCTATTCAAGGTGAGTCCAGGAAGATTGGTTGCAGGCGCACACATCTCTTTGGTAAAGGCTCAGACAAGCTTTGGATTCTGGTCAGTACCTCCTTAAGGAAAGCCAGCCTCTGGGAGAGCTTCTGTGCTCTGCTTGGATGGGGCAGAGTCTCAGTGTGGTGCAGACAAGCTTTGGTTTCCCGTAGGCCCCTCCCTGAGTCCCGAATGGCCACTGGCTTCACACATCTCCAAGAGATCTCTGCCCGCTTCCTGACAGTCCGGCCTCTCCCTGACTGGGGCCGTCTATCAGAGCAATAGGGTGATTCTGTTTTCCTCCCGAACAACAAAGCCAGCCACGCGTTGGGTGTCTGCCTTCTCTGTGTGCCCTGAGTAAGCCAGCAGAAAACTCAGCTACTCCCTCTGCGCACTGTGAGCAAGTCAACAGTGAACTCTGTGGCCGCCTTTTCGTATGTCCAGTTCTCTGCACCTTCACAGTTTCTGAGGCTCAGTGTGCCTTCTCTGTCCTTCCCAGATGGTAGAGCCTCTTCTCAGCCAGCCATCCAGTGCTTCAGGGAAATGTTTCTCCTGTTTTCCAGTTCTAATCTCAAAATTGTTGTGGTAGGCTGCATTCGGTGTCTACCCCATCTTGGTTTCTCTCTAAATTTTAGGTTTTAATATTAAAAAGCCTTCCCTATGATTTTTGTAAGTTCTAGGACTTTTTCCCTTTTGATTTTCTCCATAGAATTGTTTCTACATATATTCATGCTACTTCCATTATATCCCATTTGAACTAGTGATGCCCAACTCAATCTTTTTACCTGTATATCCAAGAATCAATTCACACCCAAGTTCTTTCTTATCTTGTTGACACTGGAGAAGATTTTACAGTTATTGAGCATATGGGGTGGCATTGAAACACCTATGACATCCTTCTATCTTGCTGGCTTCACTATGACTTTTTTCCTATTTCTTCGGAGTTCTCCACTCCTCCTCTACTTCCAGAAAAACAGTCTAATTCTTAGATTTGTTTCTTCCCAATCCCTATTTTCTTACTTAAGAGCTCATTTTCTAACTCAAATGTCTTCCCAAACAAATGCCCTTTGAACAAGTTTTCCATCTAATTGCAATTATAAATTCATAGACAAAAGCATGTAAGGGTACACATTATACCATTAATAGTCACAATCTTTAGGGTCAGAACTTGTAGATACTGGGATATATGGTCGACTAAGGGATTTTATATTTTCATAGACATACTTATCTATTGCTTGAACTTTCTTAGTATGTTTTATGTTTATAATCAAATGAATTATAGAAGATACACAGTGCCAGTTCACTGTTTCTACTGTCTGAAACTGGGATGGGGAACATTTTTTTCTGCCAAGGGCCATTTGGGTATTTGTAGCATAATTTTCAGGCCATATAAAATTATTAACTTAAAAATTAGCCTGCTATATTTGGTCAAACATTTAATTAAATCACCACTAATGCCTTGGCAAGGCCAGACCAAATGATTTCACAGGCCTTATATGGCCCGTGGGCTGGATGATACCCCTGGAATAAAAGGACATATGACAATGAGAAGCTTGAGCTTCTCTGGAGATGAAACACTGCAGAATGAGAGGAGAAACAAGAGGGAACTTGACTCTGCTCCAACTAATTGAACTTTGAACCTTGTGTATTGGGGAAAGGAGCTTGGATCTCCTTGGGTGATCTAGTGGAGACCTAAGAGCAGCTAAAAAATAGCATTTCTGTATTAAACAGATGCTGTGGCTGAAAGTAAAAGCCCTTCAACTTAGTCAAGAGAAGAGCATGTTATTCAAATCAAGTCCAGGCTAATACTACTCATACACCTGCAAGGCAGAGCTCTGCTGAGACACTTTTCAGCAGCTCCCCATTCTGATCAATAGCTATAGAAGCATTGGATACCTGGCTGCTGAGATAATAACACCAAAGGCATTGGAACACATTAGAGCTGTGACTAATCTTTGTTTCCTTCTCCTTTATCATGCTTGAAATGAAATCCTTCCTTTCTTTCAGAGAGTTGATTTCCATAGAAAATGCTACTAATTGATAGCCCAGAGGATGTGAAGTAAGCATTTTTCTTGGAGGCCCTAGAAGTCCTTAGGGATATTATTTGGCTGTATATCTTGCTCTGGCCTCAGAGGCTCAGGGGGGAGCAGAAAAGAAGAATCACAACAAAGACAATATTAAATAATAACAACGGCAGCTATAATATGAGTGCCACATGCTAAGTTTGGCAACAAAGAATTTTATAGACAAGACTGATTCAAACTTTCAAGTCCATGCAGTGTCATTGTTTTATGATTATTTTACATAAATAAACTAAGGCTCAATTAGGTTAATGTGCCCAACATGGGTGATATGACTAGACCCTCACCTAAATGAGCCCTAACAAGAACTGTACACTTTCCTAAGTGACTCAAAACCATGAAATTTGGAACTCAAAGGATGCTCAGGGAAAGAGTCCAACCTCCTTATTTAACAATGGGATGCTGAAATCCAGAATGCTACTCAAAATCATGACATCACAGAGGAGAGCTCACTGTGATAAGGCCAGGAAACTCTATTTAGTACTGCTCTTCTACTCTAGTGTATAACAATCAGTCCAAAAGATGGGAAGTCCTCTAAACTCTTACCACTGCACTTAGCCCCACTTACATCTGTGCAAACCAGCTCCTGGCATTTACAAGGAGTTTCTCACAAGACAACCAAGGATAGGGGCCTCCAGCTTCTAGGAAGAACCCTACTTATCCCCCAATGAAGCCTCCCAAATGGATCAGACAGGCAGGAAGAGAGCTGGCTTGTGGCATCTGGTTAGAGAATGGGAATAGATTGCTGGCATGTTCTGAAAAGCCCATTAAATTTCACTGAATTATTCAGTCCCTTCCTTGCTCCTTACAGAGTGATCTGTCTTCCATGGTTCCATTCAGATCTTTCCAACTCTCCAATCCTCAAGAAGAAAGTCATGCTTTACAAGCATTCTTGCAGAGCTGAGTGGGGATGAAAATGTCTTTATCAGATCAGCTCGGATTCCGTTTTATCTTCTTCCAGCACACCATTGGGAAAAGCACTGGTGTCGGGGAATGTGCACTCTCAACTTCCAGCTGTTATTTTTCTAACTACTTTACTAAGGTATGATTGACATATCTTTCATCATGAACTCAAAGAACATGGCATGCCACTTTACTCTTCTGAGTCTAATTCCTTCACCTCTAGTTTTACAAATTAGCTACAATGGTCACTTTAACTCTTATGGGTGAGGGGGCTAAGTAAAAAAAAAAAAGCAAATACAAATCTGCTTGTAAAGAAAGAGGCAGAAAACGAATACAACAAAGATGTTGAGTGACTCTTATGTGACATTGTGGAGCATGAGAGACTGGAGATAGAGACTTACAATTTGTCTAGGTTTTGTCATTAACTTCTGTGGTTTTTGATACAGCTAAAAAAATAAGAAAGCTACAATACATGTAAAGTTGCCTTCATATAACTTTAGATCATGAGGATTTGAAATGACCATTTTCCTGAGCATCAAAGTCCAGGATGCTGTTCAGAAACTAAGTCCCACAAGATTGCAGATATCATGGACTAAGTTTTGTGTCCATGGTTGTTTTTTGTTGTTTTTTTTAATATCATTGTTTTTCTAAGTTACCATTTCTTTTAGCTCATACATGCCTTTGCATAAGGGAGTAAATATACTTAATGGATGTATATACGTCATTTATGTTTCAAATCACACATCTGAACTAGAAGGGCCATCCTGGAATTAGGCACAATAATGACTACCTGTATCTTAAGTAGACAAACTGTTTATATCTTAGGCAAACATCAAAATAGAGATATAAATGTGATGAAGATTGACTAGAGGAGGGTTGAGCAATTGACTAACATGACTCATTCTTGCCTCACATTTAACAACAACAACAACAACAATAATAGCCTGCAGAATGGCTCCTATGTGTCAGAGTTTTATTTGCATCACCTCATGTAATTTTCCTAATAAACCCATGGTGTGAAGTGAATGCCCACTTCTAAGGGATGAAGAAACAGAGGATGAAACATATTGTATAATTTACTCAAGATCACAAAATAAGCAAGGATAGAAACTTGGTTAGAAACCAGGATCACCTAAATATGAAACACTTCCAGGTACAACACAGCAAAGTTTCTCCTTAGATGGACAGATTTCATCTGCCTTCCATTTTGGAATTGTGCTTGGCATATAGTCAACAACCACTAGATGATCCTTGATTATGCTGAGTTCATATTGTGAGAATAGATCAGTTTGAATGGCAAGAGTGGAATTATTGCTGGCCTATAAAGCATTAAATCCTGATTTTTCCTCCTATCTTGAACATTGTTGTATTGTGTGATCTTGATAAAGCCACTAAATCCTCTCCTGCCTTGGTTTCCATGCTTGTAAATGAGGACTATTGTACCTGCCTCATGTACTCTCAGGGCAGTTGCAGAAATCTAATGAGATGTCAGGACAAGTACTTGGCAAGAGAAAGACATTGCTATTACTGTTGCTCTTTATGGCAAAGCATAAGGGTTTATGGTCTATTGCTCTGAAAGATAACTGTGATAAGCTCACATAAGCAAAGGGCTAGAATGACTCTGGGCAAATACATGAATGGAGGGAACTAGGAGGTGTGTGGGTGAGAATGATGAGTAATATTGGTACTTTGGGGCATGATGAATATCACAGAAGTTCATGAGAGGCTGAATTCAACCCAGGATAACAAGTCTGTAGGGTGAACTGGAGGTGAAACAGGTGGGTATTGGGAGAAGTCAGAGATGGGAATGATTAACTCACCATCTCACTGTTGGATCCATCTCCTAGAACCACAAACCAGGTATTAACCTCACAACACAGCTTAAGACTCCCCCCAAAAAGGTCCATCTAATAGATTTTTTTATTGGGTACCTATTAAGTGCATGGGAATGGGAAGTCAGTCAAGAGTAGCTATTCTATAGAGAATGGTCGTAAGAACCAAGAGGTGTATTGAAAAATGATTAAAATAGAACCTGGAATAAATTCACCATTTACTGAGTGACAATGATGGTAATGGTGGTGTTCATTTGATGTTCAGGAAGGATGAAGAAATGTACAATGTATAGTCCCTGCCTTCAAGAAAGCTCACAACCACTTAGACCAGTGCTAGAGCAGGACAGGAAAGATTTGAGAGGGGAAGGAAGAAGATGGGACTGTGGTAGATTGCTTGCAAAAATGACTCCAATGTCCTTCTGATTCTTGCATCAACACGTTTTGACAGGTTTCCCCATCAAGAGGTAGAGTCTATCTCACCACTCCTGGAATTTGGGCTAGACTTAGGACTTGCTTTGCCAAGAGAACACAGCAGAAGGTTTTGCACACTTCTACTTTCGCTCTTGGACCCCTGCCAACTGCCATGAGGACAATCCCAAGCTAGCCAGTTGGATGATGGAAGACACATGGTCAGGTCACCCCTGTAGCCCAAGTTGGCAGTTGGCTAACTGCCAAACAATGAGTGTAGTCTTCCTAGACTAACCAGTCCCTGCTGGGTCTCCAGTAGACTCTAAGCACATGGTGAAACCAGAGTCTCCAGTAGACTCTAAGCATGGTAATCCAAACCTGACCAGATCAGAACTTCCCAGGGGCTCTGAAGACTTGTGATCAATGACAAGTTGATTTTGCTTTGAGCTGCACAAGGTTTTCAGTGGTTTGGTGTGCAGAAATGATACAAAAACTGATATTCATGTACTAACATTCTCATAATTGTCACAACTGGTTTGTGAGGCTTTTGGGTCACTGACCCAATTTTTCAGATGAGGAAAGGAGGATTGAATAAGGTGAGAAATAACTCACCCAAGGTAAGAAGGCTAGAAATGGAGAGCCAGGATTTTAACCAGTCTGTCTGACTCCAAATCCTATGTATACTATACTATATTAGATTAATTTAACTAAGGTGAAAAAGTTGGTTTTTTAGTTGTTCAGGGTGTTTGGCTTTGGGTTAAGAGTTGAGAGGGGAGGACAGGCTACCCATCATCCAGGGGTGGGGCTCCTTGAAGGCATGCACCAATGTCTGAGCAAGAGAACACCAGGAGTGAAACCCACAAAGGTCAAATGGGTAATTCCTGTCTAACCTTAAACCATGAGAGAAGGGAAAAGTTAAATCACCAACAAGAAACGGGTCAGGAAACAGAACGGGTTTCAGGATTAAAAAGTGACACAGGTAAAGGCTGGGGACATGGTAAATCAACATCCCCCTCCAAAAAAAGATGTGACCTTAAGCCAACACAGAATTCCCAGTAATCCCTGTCACTCCCTTCAAGGAGAAAGAAAGAGAAGTCTGAAGAGTGTGTGTCAATGATAAAAACCCAGAGAAATCTGTGGCTTGAACTATGCTCTGGAAATCCTTCATCCACCTCTTTTGTTCCCCCTTTTGTCAGATTCTTTCTTTTGCTAAGTCAAGACATTCATTAAGGTTTTCTCTTTGGGATCAATATTACTGCTGCACACCAAATAATTCTGATCACGTGGTAGGTTAGCCCCCTAGGCACATAGTAGGGTCACGCTTCCTATTTCTCTTTGGTTAAGTGGAACATGAGGCCAGCCCTAGTGAAAGAGTACTAATGTCATATGTATCTCTTCCATACCAGGGAGTATAATAAATGAACTTGTGACCCACTAGGGCTCTCTTTATTGTAGAGACCAGCAGCATTGAAGATGATGGCAACTCCATCAATGTGACCCCTGAGTAACAACAATTAATAAAGATCCCCTGCCAGCTGATG
Source organism: Vespertilio murinus (assembly GCA_963924515.1). Classification (NCBI taxonomy): domain Eukaryota; kingdom Metazoa; phylum Chordata; class Mammalia; order Chiroptera; family Vespertilionidae; genus Vespertilio; species Vespertilio murinus. The sequence goes on from OZ004708.1 coordinate 175,414,183, forward strand.
ATGGGTAAGAAATAAACAAACATGTTATTTTAAGGCACTGAATGCTGGAGATTAGTTGTTATTGAAGCAAAACCTAATCTGTCTTCATCAATGGGGCCCTCTTCCTCTTGCTGGTCTAAGTAAGAGTTTCTCAGAGTGTGTTCTCTGGGATTCTAGCTCTGAGAGGTTGTCTGTTAAAGGGATTTTAAGGTGAAAAAATTCTGGGGAACACACACTACTGTATTCTCATCTCAGAAAAATCCCAATAAACACCTTGAAACAAATGGGGAATATACTTTTTTAGACCCTTGGCAAACCTATCTATTCTCAAGATTTCAACCACTACCAATATGCAGCTTATTCCTAATATATACTTCCTACATCTAGATATCCCTACATGAAATGTTTTCCTAGCATTTCAGATTTAACATGGCAGATCCCAAACTCATGACCTTCCTACAGTTCAACCAATCTCTGTGACTTCCCTCTCTCTGAACAAGTTTGGGGTAGACTTTTCATCCAGGGTTCCCTAAAGTTTCCATGCAGCCACCAAGCTGCACCAGGTCACCCTGACTCCTGGTGGTGTATTTTCTCTTCAAAAGACTACACTGCTAGAAAGGTGTGCAGTTTATTTGGATGCTCTATTAAGTCCACTCTTCTCAATGTATTCCACAGATAACTGCTTTCAGGAAGGAGACTTTGCTTGCAATCTCTTTTACACAGATAAAGTATGGAGCTCAGAACTTACTCAAATAATTCCGTAGGAAAAAAGAACAACAAACATACAGGACTAAAATAAGCCTAAAATTTAAGATAACCCTTAGAGAGTGCTACCTCTGCACTGGGCTTAATGCTAAATGTTTCTCAGTACATGGAGTTTTGCCATTTATTCTTCCCATTCACCCAAAGGCAAGTATCATTTTTATCCAATTTTACAGATAAAAGAGTGAAGGCTCAGAGAAGTTTAGAGATTTTCTGAAAATACCACAGTAAAACAGTGGGGGAGCCAGAACAAAACTGTGAGCAATGAAACTCCAGAGCTGTGCTCTAGACTGCTATTTCATTACACCGCATCCCCAAGGAACATGTTCCCTGTTACGCTAAGTCCTTTGTAGCATTTTCACACATAACTCCCTAAATCTGACCTGGGAGGTAAATGTGCTCATTCATGGAAAAAACTCATTTCCAGAAAGAAGAATTAATTTGTTTAAGGCTCCCAAGTGGCAGAGACTTCTTCTGTGGTTTCTTTCATGAGCTGCTTCCTGTGGGGTCCCTTAACCTTCCTTTCTGTCCCAATGACCTGGCAGGGAGCTTGCCTAATCCTTCTATGACCAGCTCCTCACATTTTTTTTCATACTCATAAGACTATGTTTCTTTGAAAGCCCATCTATTATCCACTCACTCAACAAGCACATGGTGAGATTTTACTACATACCAGCCCCTGCTGAGATGATGATGCAGAGCAGTGAGCACAACACAGTCCCTGTCCTCATGCAGCTCACTCTACAGGAGGAGAGACAATAAGCAAATGTAAAGTAAGAGAAGGTGAAACTGAGATTAACAAAGCAGGTTGAAAAATATGGAGAATAATGGTAGATGAGCTTTTGAATAAGATGGCCCAATAAGACTCTTGGAGGCACTGGCAGGGTGAACACTTAAATCAATCCTTAAACATAGGACTCTCTTTTCTTTCTGCTCCCCAGTATATTTTAGCATCACCCCCTATACACACACACTTAACCACCAATATAAACACACACGCACACACACGAACATGTGCATGCTCTGCATTCCTCCTCTGACCGGAGCCATCAGTCTTGGTTGCTTCTGCCTTCAGAGCATAAAACTACCAGTTCACCATTTACTATTCCATTTGGTGTTCATGAGCATCATCCTACAAGCTCATCAAAAGATGATATTGCCCAGCAGGTGTGACTCAGTGGCTGAGCATCACCTGTTACCCAAGAGGTCTCCAGTTCAATTCCCAGTCAAGGCACGTGCAGGGATTGTGTGCATGATCCCCAGTGTTGGGGGAGGGGATGTGGGGGAAGGGTGTGCAGGAGGCAGCCGATCAATGTTTCTCTCATAGATGTTTCTATCTTTCTTTCCCTTCTCCCTTTCCCTATCTCTCAAAGTCAATAAAATTATATATGCTTTTAAAAATATGATTTCTGGGCCGAAACCGGTTTGGCTCAGTGGTAGAGCATCGGTCTGCAGACTAAAAGGTCCCGGGTTCGATTCTGGTCAAGGGCATGTACATTGGTTGCGGGCACATCCCCGGTAGGGGGTGTGCAAGAGGCAGCTGGTCTATGTTTCTCTCTCATCGACGTTTCTAGCTCTCTATCTCTCTCCCTTTCTCTCTGTAAAATATCAATAAAATATATTTTAAAAAATAAAAATAAAAAATAAAAAGATGATTTCTGGGACAGAAACCAGTAGGTCTGGAATGGGATCCTATGACTCTAAAGCACAGATAACATGGGTGCAGGGTCAGGTCCCAGTGTCTCACCATTTAATTTGTTCTTTCTCTGACACCTGGGAAAGGCAGTGTCTTCTTCCAGACTAGTGTGGTGGCTCAATGATTGCCTTTGGAATTAGCAAGACTTAGATTTCCAATCCTTATCCAGTTTCCCTAAGCCTTGCTTATCTAGCCTGTCAAATGGGGACAATGATACTATCTTCCTTGGGTCACTAGAAAGACTACATAATACATATGAAGCATGTGATACCAAGCTCTCAGGGAACCTCACCAAGAGCTATTTTAGTTCTTGTTTATCTGTCCCATGACACTATCTAACTGGTTCCACACACACCCCTTCAGAGACCCTAAATAAGCTCTGGAGCCCCCTCCCCCACTAGAATTTTCTCTGCAGCCTCAGAGTCACTGACAAGAGAGAATGGCTTGTCCCAGTTATGCAGAAATCTAGTTTCTGAACCAGAATAAAAGTTGAGGTTGCCTAACTCCCAGATATTTTTTTCCTACTACTTAGTCATCTCTGTTCTCTGTTTTTAAGTCATGCCTCCCTGATTTCCCAAGGAAAATGGGGTCCAGAGGATGTTCTATTTAGAGACATCACAGTGGTGTGAATATAGGTTAGGTCTCTCCAGTCACATTGCCTGGGTCAAAACTGTCTCGATCATCTAGTTATCTAGTTGCAGCATAGCCTTGGTCCAGTACATGCTATGTTATATATATTTCTATGTTTAATATATTTTTAATTTACATATATTTGTTGTATATATATTTAATGTTACATATTTTTTGAGATAATAAGTTAAACATATGGCCTAGAGATTGTTACCATAAACATCTAGTTTCAAATACCTGTTTGCCAGTTCTATGACTTTGGGCAAGGGCTCTAAATTTCTTGAACCTCAGTTTCTTCCATGTCTAAAATGGGAATTATGATATCGGATTCTTTGTGTGTGTGTTAAAATAGATAATGCATGCTTAACCATAAACACCAAATCCTACATATGGTAGACATTGAACAATGTCATCTCTATGTCATAAATCTTGATCACAATTTGCAAGTGCCTTTGACCCTCTGGGTTAACTTTGCTAATGAGAGGGCTATCTAATTATAGCCCCGATAAGAAGTTGACTATTTCATGAATCCCAGGGACAACAAACTCAATACCTTGCTAGGAAGTATCAGGTAGCACTTATTTTCCAGATAGAAATGCAAACCACTTCTGAAGAAAAAATTTAGTTTCATCCTATGATGTCTGTATTTGTACTAGGCAATGTTTTCTCACACAGCACCTATTTTCCACTGATAACTATTTTAGGATCCAGTTGGCTGCCCTGTGAATCTGTACCATGGCACCCGGCACTGGACTGTCGCTTGTATCCTGAGCTGCATTCAACCTACTCTCAAGCTCTAACACCTTAACTGTCTGAACCGGTTTCATGGTTGAAAGGTCAATGTTTCAAAACTCATCTCTAGTAAACAGAGGTGCCATTTGAGGCTTTCTGGCATGGGGACACCATTTTGGGCATTTTAATTTACTTTTACATGTTATTTTGTTTAATCCTCACTAAAAGCACCTGAAGAAGTTATAGTTTCACTAATTTAAATGTGAGGACACTAAGGCTCAGAAGGAGTTGCAGGCCACGGGAAGAGAGGAAACTAGCTGAAGTCACAGACGTAATAAATGTTTTGAATCTAGGACTCCAGATTTCATGGAGGAATAAGGGATTTGAGGCGAAGAGATCTCAATCCACATCCCTAACTCTACCACTTGTTATATGGCTGGGTAATGTGGAGGAAATTCCTGAACTCTTTGGGATGTACATTCCTTATTTATTAAATAGAAACAGGTCCGTCTACTTCACAGGGCCATCATGACCCTCGACAAAGATCTGTAATGTGTGCGGCCCAGTGCCAGGCCTAGAGCATGTGCTCCAAAGATGTCAGTTTCCTGCTTTCTTGACACTGACTCACTGCAAATCTTTTTTTTTAATGTAAAAAACTAATTGAATTAGAAGAATTCAGGTAAATGAGTATAATGGTTATTGAACAAACACACACTTTTTTTTTCCAGAAAGGAGAGAGGATGTGGGAAGTGAGCGGTTTTTCTTAGGGGCTATGAAAGCAAGGAGACCAGAGAGGAGGGAGCAGAGGCAAAGATGAGCTGGCTTGGTGCAGGACTCCTGCAGGAATCAGCTGGCAGCTGGCTGGGCTGTAAAGTTGGGAACAAGGTAAGAGGGGTAACTGAGGATGAAAAGTTAGACTTGGGGATGGGTTGAGGAACTGAAGTGACCCCGAGAAAGGATGACTAAGCTCTCAGTGGGTAATGACATGCCTGTATCTAAACATAAAACATTAAAAAAAAATCAAACTATTTGGTGACTCAAACCCAGGGAGAGAATCCTCAAATACTGGTGAGAACAAAAACACCACGGAAGGAAGAACATTTTGGGGAAGATTAATTACGTTGGAATAACGTTGTTTATTTTCATTGCTGTAAAATAGCCTTACCATCCAGCATTTTTTCTTTTTCAGGCAGACAGCATCTCCAGGAGGAAACACCCATGGATTTCAGTGCCTCATGCTGAGTTCCATCTGCTGCCATATTACTCAATGGCAAATGGCACCCATATTTTCCCTTGTGGAAATGTATTTACTTCTTGGGATGTTTAAAAAGCATACTTCTTTGGGTTTATTTGATCTCGTAAAGGGACAATCACAGTTAACTCCAAATATCTGAAATCTAATGGATTCATTGAATCACTGTTTCCAATGTGTTTCTGGAGAAGAGAGGCAGATGGAAAAGATTCCCATCTTTGGACTAACTAGGAAACCCTTTACAATAGCTCAGGTCATGGGGCTAGAGAGGAAGGCAGTCAGTGTGTGCTGGGTGTCTACACTTTTGTAGTCTCCCATGAGCTCAGTGGAAGGCTGGTTGTGGGATCTTCAGGAGGCTAAACTGTCTGTGTATCCAAAGGGGCATGGATTATGGAGGGAAACACACTGGTTCAAACTGAATTTCTAACTTTCTCACTTACCACTAATTTCTCACTTTCTCACTTGCAAATGTGCAGCCTGCTCTGAGTACCGGTGTCCTCTCTGAGATGTTGCCATAGTGCTAACAATCTGAAGTACCAGGTATGAGGCAAAGCACGTACTCGGCCATCAGGCCCACAGACACTGCTCAGACAAGTTTTTCTTTCCTCCATTTTTTTCTCAATTTTTTTTTAAAGTGGAAAATGAAGGCACTTATTCCCTGACAGTTGTAGAGAATTGAAGAACTCAAATAAATATAAATTAAAAATCATAATCTGTTGCTATTTGAAAATGTCCTTATTTTGGCATATTGTGGTCTTAAGTAAGAATGCAAGCACTTATGGGGTATCTCTTTTAAAATATTTTTATTAATTTCACAGAGGAAGGGACAGATTGAAACATCGATGATGAGAAAGAAATCACTGACCAGCTACCTTCTGCATGCCTACATTGGGGATCAAGCCTGCAACCCAGGCATGTGCCCTGACTGGGAATCAAACATGACCTCCTGGTTCATAGGTGGATGAACACTAAGCCATGTTGGCAGGGTTGGGGTGTTTCTTATCTGCTGGATAACATGCTCGGTGCATTTATTAGTTGTATAAGTCAGAGGAAGTAATACTAGTTGCTATACTAACAGTCCCCAAATAATTATATATATATACTGTCCTTACCACAATGTAACATGACTGTGGCAGGAACAGCTTTCCCCCACGCCCCTGAGTAGCAACTTTCATCTCAGTCCTCCTTAGGATCCCAGAATATACCTCTGGACTTTTTTCAACCTGAGTGAAGGATTAGTGAGTAGAAGGTCCTGAGGTCCTTAGCTGGAAATATTCTTTATCATAAGGGTTCCATTCTTCTGCCTAGATTTAAGCACCAATGTCCTCACTTAGAAATAAGGGACAAGAGGACCATTTATGTTCTCATGAGGAAAAGGAAACATTTTACTGAATACATTGTTTGCCTTCTGCTCTATTATTTCATTCAATCTTCACAAATTAGCTGCAAGAGAGGGCTCAGTCTACATAAGTTACCAATGGGAGGCTTAGAGCTGCTAAGTCACTTGCCCAAAGTCACACAATTAGCATTGACAAGCTGGTTCCCCTGATATTAACTGGAACTGCCCATGCTTTGAACTGGAAGCACAGACAGATGAACATGGAGGGAGACACATTAGCACACTCAGATGGGATAGATGGGGTAAGGATCACCCAAAGAAATATTAAAACGTTCATAATTGTGGATTTTTAATGTCTAACATCCAACAGCCCCAAATAAACACTAAAAGAGATCATCTTCTTAAGAAATAAAGTCTCAGTAAAATTACAGTGTGAGAAATATTGAGATCCTTTATGTCCTTAGGACTGAGCTAGAAATACAAACAGCATATGGTTCTAGTTTCTGACTCCCAAAGGTTTTGTCCACGTGGAGAAACTAAGACAAATGTTTCTGTAACACTCAATAAAAATGGCATCATTAGGACAAGAGAACATACCTGCAGACGGCTACATAAACTAATTTTTAAGTGATCAGATCTTTGAGGGAGAGTATCTAAGCTTAAGCCTTGCTTTACTCACTTATTATGCGTGTGTTTTAGAATACTTGTTTTCACCTTACTGAGTCTCAGTTTCCTCACTTGTTAAGAGAGAAATTTTAACAACTAATTATTTTAACAACTAATCATAGGGTCATGAGAGAAAAAGATGTCCATATATAAATAGACCATATATATATATATATATATATATATATATATATATATATAATTTTGCTTTAGACAGATGTTTATAAAATATTCATTTTCTTCTTCCCTTCATGCAACAATATATGAAAAGTATTTTAAAAGTACTACCATTTATTAGAAGTCTATTATATCTCACTTGATGAGCTAGGTACTCAGAAGAGTTATTGTTTGATTCTCACAAGCCTCTTGTTGAAGAGGTAAAGTCATGTGCCTGACATTACAGTACAGTTGTAGAGGCCCCTGGTGCTCTGGTCCCAGACCCACTTATGCTGCCCATCATCACCCTTGGGCTGTGAAGATCATCCAGCCCAATCATTGGTTATGCTCTGCTTCTTTAGTGACTCAGAGACTTTCCTTGAATACTTCTGGTATTAGAGGGCTCACTCCTCTCTTCAACACTTATAACATCTATCATCAGGCAGATTCCTGATTCGAAGCTCCTTTCTGTGGGGCAAAAATGTCACCCAGTACAAGTCTACTTCTTCTACCTCAAGGCAGCAACTGGGACATTTAAATTAATTCATGATGAGTCTTAAGATTTTCTTCCTTGGCAAAATATTCTCGGTTTTTCAAGTTCCCTATGACATCGAGGTCCTCCATCCACAAGTATAGAGACTCCGGGCACTTTCCAATTTGTTAATATTATTCTGAAGGTGCTGTGCCCAGAAGCAGAAGTGGTTTCCACTTAGAGGCCAGAACACAGAACAGCAGTCTCTGTCCTGGGCTCAGCATTCTTATTCAGAGGACTTGAGGCTCCACTAGCTTTCTCGTAGCCTTGCTCTGTTGTGGGCCCCTGCTTTCCTTGCAGTCATCATATATGCAAGAGCTGGAGGAACTTCCAGTCCAGTGTATTAACCACACTTCTAATCAAATCTCTGTTTCAGAAACCTGATAAGCATGGTCCATTATCATCCTTTAAACTATTGTTGGGAATTTTGAGCAGGAATGGGCTTGACCTCTATGCCCTGACCAACACCCTTAGAATTCTCCCCATGACTACACAAACAATAACCTTCACAGAGGATGAGGTCACATAGAATATTTGATGCGCAGAAATAACCCACTATCAAGGGCAGCAAACAGAAGAAATAGTGACTCTGAGAGAGATAATAAAACAATCTGAAATAGATATGTATCTTACTATTAAAGCAAAAGAACTTTTCAAAGGAGAACCTAAAAATTAAACTTGTGATCTGAAATGTTTAGAGCTACCGTGTTTCCCCCAAAATAAGACATCCTCCGAAAATAAGGCCTACCTACATGTAGGTTTACTTCTTGAGTGAAATATAAGGCATCCCCCCCCCCCAAATAAGGCTCCTGGCTCTGTCTCAGTATGAAAATTAATTTACCGTAAACTGGTCACTAGGGCCGCCCTGACTGGTGGCTAGCAACCAGTGACCTTACGCGGAGTCCTGACGTCACTGCTGTGTGAATGGAGAGAAATCCGAGTGGAAACTTTGTGAAACCTAAACTGCAAGAAGTTGTGACTTGGGTGAAGAATTCATGGGAGAAAATCACTGATAGTCGCATTGCAAATGCACTGCGAACAGGCTACCTTGACAAGAAGTAGTCATTTAAAGACAGTGCTATTGCTAAACACGAGATATTTGGTCCACTGATTCTAAAAGAAATGGAGTCACAAGAAATTCACCAGGAAATTCAAGAATTGGATTGTTATGATGATGTTCCAAGAGATGATGACATGATTGTCATTGAATAAATGAGTAAATTCTTGATACTGTAGGATTCACAGTTTGTCTGATTTGTGTTGACAACTACTGTACTGTCTACAGGTAATAAATTTCTTTTATTTTCATTTAACAATAAATGTGTACTGTATTCTTCTTCATGGAAAAATAAGACACCCCCTGAAAATAAGACCTAGCGCATCTTTGGGAGCAAAAATTAAACTGTCTTATTTTCGGGAAAACAGGGTAGCAGAGTTTTAAACAGAAGTTTAGACATAACTGAAGGAAGGATTAGTAAAACAGGAAATACATTTTAGAACACTGTTTAGCATGAAGCACAGAGATGTAGAGATTTAGAAAACCTGGAAGTAAAGTTGTAAGAGGGACACCTAATGGGCTGGTCAACCTTCATGATGTGGGAGAAACTCTGAACGTGGACTGCTTGATAAGCCCTGGCCAGTCATTATGCTCCAACCTTGTTTACCCAACAAGTATCTTCCACTCATTGTCATTCATCTCACCTTAAACCACTTTTTCTACCACCCTCCTCATCTATCCTTTCTGCCAAAAAGCACCAGGCCCAGTGAGTCTAATGCAAGGAAAGACGAGATTCCAACAACTGCCTGAATCACTCAAATAATGATGCATGTCCTAAGCAAGCACCCCCACACGTTTTTGGAATATTCTGAACTATATAGAGCTACAAATATTTAACTTTAAAGTATTTTCAGTTCTCTTATACTCAAACTATATATTATTATTACTTTTTTAAACATAGTTATCAGTTTACAGACATTAAAGATGATCCAAGTAAATAGTTCTGTCCCTTTAAATGTGCCAAGATCCCCAGACAACTTCCACCAGTGAATTAAACATCAGGTGATCCAGCAGTTAAAATTATTTCTGGAGTAGTTATAATTTAAATCATTTTTACCAGAATTTATAGGCACTTAAACATAGGTACGGCCTGTAACTGTGCTTTATGGGCAACATAAATGATGATTGGCCTTTCTCCTCTTTCCCTGTCTGTCCACATCACAGAAAATCATACATAATAACCAGAGATATCTAGCACATAGTACATTCTTTTGTCTGATGCTTTAGGTAGGGGGGGATATACAAGAAGGTGCTGGTATGATACAAGGATGGTGGCAGGAAGAAGGGATTCTGTTATCTCTTACAGGAGCAAGTAGTTAAGTTGCATTAAAACCCCACATAACTGGCTTTTTATCACACTTTATGGTATTACTACAAATGTTCATTTCCCAAGGTAAAAACCATCTTAAGGAGATCAAACAAGTTGCAAGCTATGGCATTTGGGGCTGTTATGGGCTGAATTGTGTATTCCTCCAAATTCATATGTTGATGCCCTAACCCCTTAGAACAGTGGTTCTCAACCTTTCTAATGCCTCGACCCTTTAGTACAGTTCCTCATGTTGTGGTGCCCCCCAACCATAAAATTATTTTCATTGCTACTTCATAACTATAATTTTGCTACTGTTATGAATTGTAATGTAAATATCTGTGTTTTCTGATGGTCTTAGGCCCATGGTCGGCAAACTGTGGCTCACACGCCACATGTGGCTCTTTGGCCCCTTGAGTATGGCTTTTCCACATAGTACCATGGCCTGGGTGAGTCTATTTTGAAGAAGTGGCATTAGAAGAAGTTTAATTTTAAAATATTTGGCTCTCAAAAGAAATTTCAATCATTGTACTGTTGATATTTGGTTCTGTGGACTAATGAGTTTGCCACCACTGTCTTAGGTGACCCTTCTAGTGGTTCTCAACCTGTGAGTTTTGACTCACAGCTTTCGAACTGCTTCTGTAGAGTCTAAGACCATCAGAAAACACAGATATTTACATTACTATTCATAACAGTAGCAACATTATAGTTATGAAGTAGAAATGAAAATAATTTTATGGTTGGGAGGGTCACTACAACATGAGGAACTGTATTAAAGGGTGGAGGCATTAGAAAGGTTGAGAACCACTGCCTTAGAATCTTGAGTGTGACAGTATTTGGAGGTAGGGTTTTTCAAGAGGTAATTAGGTACAATGAGGTCACACTACTAGGCACTAATCCAATAGGACTAGATGTTCTTTTCAGAGAGGATTAGCACAGAGACAAATACACAGACTAAGGGGCAACAATGTTAAGACATAACAAGAGGGCAAACCACCTGCAAGGCAAGGAGTGAGGCCTCAGGAGAAAACAAACCTGCAGATACTGTGATATTGGGCTTCTAGCCTCCAGAACTATGACAGAGCCAGTTTCTATGACTTAAGCCATTCAGTCTGCAGTACTGTGTTATGGCAGCCCGAGTTGACTAATACTGGAACCGGGCTGGAACTAGGGCTGGAACGAGGGGGTTCAAGGTAAGGGAGGTCCTCATACCATCGCTGCAAGGGCATCATTTATTCATGAATAAATACCTGCTTAAATTTCTACCCTGGGCCTTTTGTTGCCATGCCCTAGTCCTGCCTCAAACAGCTAACAAGCGACCATGCAACAAACTCCCCTGCAAAACCTCACAAAAGAGGTATTTAGACAGGTTGAAAATTTCTTGAAATTCCATATATTTAGCCAATTGTGTCCTGTTTTCATTAATTCACTGAAAACACCCTGAGTGCCCATCATAATTCCAAGTATTCTGTTAGCTTCTGAAAGGGACTATCAATCAAAAGAGAATTATTAAGCACCAACTGTACACTAGCACAATGTCAGGCCATTACAAAAATAGATACCTCAATAGCTATCAGGGAGCTTTCCTAGGATCCAGATGCTGAGCTTGTCTCCATGTGAGACACAAAGTGAAAAGGGCATGGCTCTGCCCACCAATGGCTCACCATCCTTCTATGGAAGCAGATATATCAGCAGTAACTCTACCACAAGGCTTAGATTATAAAAGAAGAGGCAGAAATCCTGAAATACTTCATAGGGGCAAGGGAAGAAAAAATATGTTAACTGAATGGATCTACAAAGACTTTTGTGGAAGATGTGGGTTTTCCGTGTAACTTTGAACTTTTAAGCAGAACCTCATTGGAGAACATGGGGAATGCATCTTGGCTACAAGTCCTCAAAAAAGTACCTATTGCCTGCACATCCCTGAGTGATAACATGTGACAAGGAGGTGAGTTTTGCTGGCAGAGGTGGGAATTAAATGGGGCTGCACCTGGTGAGAGATATATATGACATGAGAGGCCTTCCATAGGAGGGAAATGTTTCACAAACTGGATGTTTGGGTTCATGCAGTTGATATCCCTGGATCTTACTCTTCTTTTCCATAAAAGTGGGGTCATAATAAACCACTGGATTCCAAACATCTGGATTTCACGACCTAATGCACTTTACCAACATCAAGAGTGGAGTGCAACATCTTTCCAACGTGGCCAAGTCAAGCCTTTAAAACGCCCACCATGTTCTGATCTCATCTTGCTAGCCAGTGGACTACACCTAGGAACTACCCCTAGGGTCCAAGGACTACCTGCCTCTGAGATTTGAATTCTGGGAGGGACAATGCCTATTATTTTGGAAGATTTCAAAGTCTAAATCAAAACTTGTAAATGGGTGGTCCATGGGCTGAATTCGAGCTATGGCTGGGTTTGGTTTGGATTGCTATGTGTTTTAAAATAATTTGTATCAGAAGCCAACATTGAAAAGTGGTGAAATTCATATAAAAATCCAGATTTCTCACTGTGTAAACCTGTGTTTTAAATTGGGTGTCTGTCAACCTTGCGTGCCAACCATTGACAGGCCTGCTCCTCCTCCAGGGCAGGTTTTCCAGGCCCCTCCCCGCTGTGCATGCCTCCCAGTGAAGTACCTGTCTGGCCTCTGGAGGTCCCTGATTGAAATCCTGTGCAGCGGGGCCTGGGAATGGTTACTTTCATCAACAGATGTCAATTCTTTCTTCAATGAAATCGATATAAAGTGGGGAATAAGTGGAAAGATGAGTATGAATTATTTGGAAGCTATAAGTACTGGACTAGTGCAAAGTTATAATAGTTTATAGTTGATGATGATTTGGGGCCACTCAGACTCCTTCTCTCAAGGTTACTGAGTCAGTCACTTAAAGGTACTGGAGCAAATGTGATTTCTACTAGGAAGAGTAAGGTTGGGCAGTGAGGAGAGACAGGGAAACACAGTAAAAGTGGTGGAAGTTCAGGTAGTGCTTGTCTCTGAGAAGGTGGGGTAGGCAGCAAAGCTGGGAACTAACAGAGAACACAGGAGCCACCATGATAAATCTACTGGTGGTTGGTTACTATTATAGCTAGTAACAGTGATTCTTACTATGCAAAATTCTCCTGAAACACCCAACAATGTAATAATCACAAGCTCCATTACAAAAGGCCTCATCTGTGTCAGGAATGTGCTAGGGGTTTATTCAACTTAATTCCAAACACAGTTATTAAAGCCCAACCATGTGCCTAAAACTGGGGACACAATGATGCCCAAGGCAGGCAAGGCCCTTGCCTCATGAAATTGAGTGTGGGAGACAGATGTTAAACAGCTGTATCATGAAACCCTTTTTTATTATCAATGTAGTAAGTACAGAAAGACGAAGTTCCCTATGCTATTGGGGTGTATAATAGATGGATCTCAGCTACTCTCAGAAGGTCAAAGAAGACTCCTAAGGAAGCAACATTTAAAATTAAACCTTAGAGATGTATAGTTAACCAGGCAACAGAGGTAGGGCGAGCTGTGTAGGCAGAGAGAGTAGACTTATATGAATTATTCTTTTTAGGCCTTGGGAGGATTATTCCAATTTAACAGATCAAAACCTGTTAAGAAAGACTGAGTTAAACCATAAGCGACAATGTTGGGATTGGACCCCAAAGCCATGAGCTTTCTTCTTAGTTTTGTCAGTCTTCTACTCTCTACAATTTACAGCATTTCTTACCACTACAAAAAAGAATAATTTTACCAGGACATTTTTCCCTCTCTCACTACATAGTCAAGTCCTAATCCTTGCTGGAATCACATTTTATGAGTCTGACATTCATAGTAATATTTCCCTCCTCCTCACACACCAGACTATAAACTTGACAAAGGCCAGTCAAGTATGCTTTGGTTTAGTATTCCTCCTCATGACTATTCCCAGGCCTGCACATACTAGGTGCTCAATAAATACTTGTAGGGGAAAATCAGGAGACATGAAGCAGGAAACACTTGCCAGAACCTGTGAGCAAGGATTTAAACTAGAATTTTCCCCAGCACAGACAAGAGGGAGCTGTGTATAATTTTCCACAAACAGAAGATCAATTTTTGCTGTGACAGCACAAGTCCTGCCTGGTGGGGAAAGTCAAGTCACATGTCTTCCCCTGGTGTAAAGTTGTAGATTTTTGGCAGATGCATTCTACCATTTTGGCTGTCACATTTGTGTGTGTGTGTTTGTGTGTGTGTGTGTGGGGGGGCGGTGTATTTCTTCTCTGATAGTCTCCTTCTGTTTCCGTGGAAAAAAAGCCAAGAGTTGAAGGGGGTGGGGGCCCGAAAGAGGGGTGGTGTAGGGAGAGAATCAAAGAAAGAGCTAACTATTCATAACTATTCAAGTTCCATCAGAAGTGATTAAGGGATTTTCTTTATTAGAAGCAAAAGACTTTAGAAGCAGTGACAATAATCGGAGCCGTGGAAATAATAACAGTAATAGCAATAATATAATCATACATTAATCCTGTCAACAGCAATTTAAACTCACTAAGCATTTACTGATTACTTGCTATATGCCAGGACCAGTGTTATTATTTTTAATTTACAAAACCATCCCATTTAAATTCTACTGACCACCTTGTGAGGTAGGAAATACTATATCCATTTTACAGATAAAATGATTGAGATGAGGAAGGAAAGAATATAACATGATCAAGAACATCTGGCTTGAAAACAGAAAGAGATATAATTTAAACTCAGGCCCATGTGACATCTCCTCTCTGTAACACACTTTCTCTTCCAAAGGAGACTGATCATTTCTAGGCTGTTTCTCATTGTTTTAGGGCAAAGAGCCTTTAGGAAGGATGATTTGATTTTCCTCTTGACTTGATTCCACAATGATATTTCCATTTTATTTGGTTTAACTATTTAGTAAGGACTAGAATAGTCTTAAAGTATTATAATCAGACTTGTAAAATTACTAGGGCTCTACCTAATAAACTAGCCTGAAAAAGACTAGTATAGCTTTCTTGCTGATTGCTAAGTTCAAGAAAAGAGGTTGAACCTCAATTCAAAACTCACCTGCACCATTTTATAGTTGCATTAATTGGGGACTAATACTTTAACCCTTCTAAGTATCTATTTCTTCCCATAAAATAAGGCAATACTTCATCTCATGATAATACTTTGAGGACTAAGAGAATCAATGTCCATAAAATCCCTCATCAGCAGACAGGCAGCACCTGTTTATGCCTCTCCTCCACCTCCTCCTCCTTGGATTCTGCCTCCAATTGTTTGAACTACTTTCCCTGACATCTCCCAAGAGCTGCTCTTCCAACCTGCACCCTTTCATGTGGTCTCCCTCGAGTCTTTGTCCAGCTATAGTTACACACTACACTGCTCCTTTAACCTTTCTTTTCTCATAAATCAATCATGCCACCAGTCCTCTTTCCTCCACAGAGTGATTTACTTTATTTCTTCCCCTACTGGAGGGAGAGCAGGATGTGAAATGTAGTCCCACTCCTGGGAGTTGTGGGAGAAGAAAGATGTGGCCTCCGGGGAAGCTACCAGGAGCTTAACTGTCCTATCAGAACTGGGGGCCTTGAGGAGGAGGCTTCCCATGCCTCACCATGCTCGTTCCCGAGGTTCCCAACACCAGGGAGGAGGCCGGCAGGCCGGTTTCTGGATCAGCACAGGATACGGTTGTAGAGACGAAGGCACCCAATCGTTCACCTCCTTCTGACATGCTGCCTTCAAACCTGGGGTGTTTTCCTCCTTGCACTCTGTCAAATGTGGTTTTAATCAGTGGCAACCACAAAAAAAACAAACTTGAGGATTTTTTTTTTCTTTTCAATTTCCACGGCTGAATAACTTTGCAGGGGCCTATAGGAGGCTAGTTCGATCCTCCAAGGTGCAGACGAGCAGATGGAAAACAGGTGGGTTGTGAACCAAGCGCTGGCCATGCACATCGCTTCTCACAGGGGCAGTGAGCCCACCGATACAAGAGGAGGCACAGTGCACATTGCCGCTCAGCCCTGAGCCCGTCCCAGCCCTCCATTCCCCTCTGCCAACCTATGGCCGGAGGTGCTGCCACAGCGAGCTCAGGAATACACAGCTGTGAGCTCTCCACAAATAAACTCCTTTACTGGCTCCCTGCTGCTTAACGCAAGTTCAAGATTTACTGCAAGACTTGCAAGCTCCCTAACTGCACCAAATTCTTGATTCCTTATGCCTTGTTCATTCCATTCTTGCTTTGCCCACATGGCTAAGTCTGACTCATCCTTCAAAACCTTGCTCAGAATCGCCCTGCCAGGGACCCTCTGGTCTCTCAGACCATTGTGTTTCCTCAGAATTTTCACAGCTTCTCCAGTTTTGCCTTCAGAGGCTATTCATACCCTCCTGTGTTGTAATTGTTTACTTATTTATCTATCCTCTTAGACTGTGAGTAATTAGGGGATGGAAATAAGACCTATTTAGCGTGGTCCTGACTCATGTGAAAACTACATGTTACATAGCAATAAAAACACATGGGTTTGGAGTGGAATAGACTTGGATAATCCCCTCACTGTCATTTCGTCTCTAGGTCATGGTGGGAAAGTTACTTCACTTTGCTTAGCCTCAGTTTGCTCATCTGTAAATTAGGGACAGTACATACGAGACACCCCTCCCCCTCATAGTACTAAATGAGATAATGCCTGCAGAGTGTGTAGCGCAGTTCTTGGCACACAATGAATGCTATTATACTTACTATAAATATTAATTTTGGTGTTCTGCAAATGTTTCGTGGGTGAGCGGTTGCCGTGAACCATGACGGTAAATGGTTCTAACGAAATGGACAGAACCCAGGCTTTTGCCTGAAACACCATTAACCTAGGAATAACTCTGAGGCTTTGAGCTGTTCATTAGACTTTATTAAAATTATTTTAACCTTTGGTGGTTGCCAGAGCCAGACATGCCGGGGAGCTGAGGTTGGCCACAATGAGCTGTGTCTTCCCACGCATCCCCACCTCTGGCAGAGCCATAGAGGGGCACCGGCGGAGGGCCAAGGGAACATACTCCTCACTCAAACCTGCACACTGGCGTGTGTCTTTTCAAAACTGGCAGAAAGGTTCAGCTGTTTGGATCTTTGGGTGACACTGAGTCTTTTAGCTTGAAAATATCTACACACGCCCACCTGACTCCAAAAACCTGGTCTGAACCCAAGTACAGGCCAGTCTGACCTTGTGTTGCCCTACGGAGAAGAAATCCCTGACTCTCATTACCTGCTGTGGAGGTGGGGTTTATCACCAGCACCACCACGGGCCTACCACCGGGTAAACAATCCCAGGAGTTCTTGCTACAGCCATGATGATCCCCAAGTTCCATCTCGAAGGAGGATTAGAGGTCTCCTGGCACTGCAGTGAAGGGCTCAGGACCTTACTGCGGGTACAGAGTTACTTACTTTTCCATGAAGGCACCTGATGAGCCTACTGCTGAGGGGGTTTCTCCTTTCTCCCCTTGTCCCTGTCTGCCTCCAAGTAAAGTTTCTTCTGTTTTGTCGCCCACGGTCCAGTTGCCTTCTCTTCATTCATTGTGGGCCAGAGTCAGCCTTCACTGCCTTTGAGAGGCTTACCTTAATTATATCTAAGCTCATATCTAAATAAGGTCACATTCTCAGGTTCCAGTGGACATATCTTTTGGGGGTCTGCTATTCCATCCACGATGCTTACCCCTCTTTACCTTTGCCTGCCTGCTTTTCAAGTCTCTTTAGGAATGACTCCCTTTTGGAATATTTACTTCAATATAGATTCAAGTTAGTTGCTCCTCTGAGATCCAATGGAGTACCATGTTTTTTTGTTTGTTTGTTTGTTTTGTGTGTGTGTGTGTGTGTGTGTGTGTGTGTGTGTGTGTGTGTTTTACATTAGCATGTAAGGTGTGTAAGTGACAGACCAGGACTAGACTGAGATATTTCAAATCACCACCTCTCATGGACTAACTTGTGTCTTCCCCAAATTCATATACTGAATCTTAACTCGCAATATCTTAGAATGTGACTGTATTTGGAAGCAGAGTTTTTAAAGATGTGATTAAGCTAAAATAACATAATTAGGGTGAACTCTAATCAAATATCAGTAGTGTCCTTATAAGAAGAGAAAATGTGGCTAGAGATAGTTACAGAGACCATGCAAAGACACAGAGAGAAAATGACCACCTGAAAACTATAGAGAGGTTTCAGGGGGGAAAAAAATCAACGTTTAGACACCTAGATCTTAGACACAGAACTATGAGAAAATAAATTTCTGTTTTTGAAGCCACTTACTTTGTGGTGCTTTTTGATGCAGCCCTAGAGAGTTAATATCCCACCAAGAGAAAAACTACTCATGATGTGTTAAAGAACTGACATGGGATTTGGAGTTAGAGTAGTTTTCTAACTATTTGGGCAATGTGCACAACCTCTCTGAGTCTTATCTAGAAAATATAAATAAGAACTTTTTCCTTCAGATTTTCATAGGGCCCTGAAAACTGAGGTCTAGTTATTTGTGCTTATGTTCATTTCTCCCACAGTCACACATGAGGTGACCATGACTGTTAGAGGTGCTGAGCACAGACCACTGAATATGATCAACAGGGTCGCCACTCATGTGGCAGCCACATTATAATGCAGGGAAGAAAGACACAGCAAAAGAACAGACAATAGACTTCAAATAGTGAAAGGCATGACAATGAAAATCAAGGAGTGATATGATAGTATGTTTGGAGAAAGGGGGCTCTTCTTGAGATTGGTGACTGATTTAATTTGCTGTCTAAAGCTTATGAATGTAATCCTTATTAACAGCCATTAACAGCACCTTCAAGCCAAGCTGTTTTTCTTTCAACAAAGCAAGTGATTTGGTTTTGCACGAGTGTACTACCTCTCCACTGTGTTAACATGTCACTGTTTTTTACAGACATCTCACTAAATCTTATCAATAACTTTGAGAAGCATAGGTCAGATAGCAACCTATTTCCTATGTATGCAACTAGATACCCAAAGGGTCCAACTGTCACAACTACCATTAGTGACCATCAAGGAGAGAGCTGGCATCAAATCATTCAGTTCACATTTACTGACTAAGAGCATAAGTATTCTAGAAGAAAAGATAGGGGAAAAACTTTATGACATTGGTCTGGGCAATGATTTCCTGGAGATGATATCAAAAGAACAAGACACAAAAGCAGAAACAGACAAATGGGGCTACATCCAATTAAAACACTTTTTCAAAGTAAGGCAACATATGGAATGCGAGAAAATATTTGCAAATTACATATGTGATATGGGATTAATATTCAAAATATGTAACAAACTCCAACAACTCAAGAGCAAAAATAAATAAATATGTCAACTTAAAAAGGGGAAAAGGACTTGAATAGAGATTCAAATGGCCTACAGGAATACTAGAATGATAAGATGTTCATCATCACTAGTCATCAGGGAAGTGCAAATCAAAACCACAATGAAATAACCACATAACAACAAACCACACCTGTTAGGACAACTATTATCAAAAACAAGATAAAAAAGTAGTGGCTCAAATTTGAAGAAATTGGAACCCTTGTGCATTCTTAAATGAGAATATAAACTGGTGTAGCTTCTATGAAAAACAGTATGGCAGTTCCTCAAAATATTAAAAATAGAACTGTCATATAATCCAGCAATCCCACTTCTGGGTATATATCCAAAAGAATTGAAATTCAGATCTCAAAGAGTTATCTGCACTCTCATATACTTTGCAGGATTATTCACAATATCCAATTCATAAAAACAACTTCAAGTCCACGACAAATGAATAAAGAAAATGTGGCATATACATACAATGGAATAGCATTTGTTACAAAAAAAGGAAGGAAATTCTTCCATAGACAAAATCCTAGATGAATCTGGAGGACATTATGCTAAGTGACATAAGCCAGTCACATAAGGACACATGCTGCAGGACCCCATATACATATGCAGTATCTACAATAGTCAAACTCACTGAAACGGAGAGTAGAATGGTGCCTTCCAGGCTGGGATAATGATATATTTGTCCGTATATGACCCACAGTCTCCAGCATTCAATGTTGAATTGACTTTTTTTTATTAGTATCATAACAATAAAATCCACATTTTATTTCTGCCATCAGAAAATTATTTTTTGGCTAAATTTATTTTTCATATCTTCTGATGATCAAAACACAAATTTAAGATACATTTTATGATACTTTTTTCCTGCCAAAGAATTGCAAATTTCCCTTTTTCTTAGAAGCAATGTGGATTTTATGCCAATACCATTCTAAAAAATGGGGGTGGTTTGGGTGGGGAGACAGAAAGAATTAGAGTATTTTCTATTTTATTTTTTTTAGGCAGGGCAATCCAAGGCCATTTCCCAACATGTGTTCAAACAGAGTTTTTCAAAGAGGATTATAATAAATACACACAATGCAACTGATTATTATTAGCTGAACATCAGAAGTTTTTGAGATGACCTTGACCAAATGAGGTACTCTAACAATGTTTTGAGAGAAATTGGTCTGGGTCAGTGCCGATATCAAAAAGAACCTTTATAACAAATTAAAAAGACCAGACCTTCTATTGTAAATCCTTCTTTATTCAATATAATGTAAAAATATACTTTAACTATGAAATTTAGACAAGAATAATCAAAAGAAAGGAAATAAAACTATTCACATCCCCTCATCCTAAGACAAAAATTATGGTATGTCATTATGCATATAGATCTATATAGATCTATATACTAGTATATCTTTTTCTCAATCGATACTGTTTTTAGTATTCTTTTATGTTAGTGAATCTCTATTATTCATATTAAAATCTAAAACATATTAGCCATAAGATTCTAGTTTGAATATTCC
This sequence comes from Vespertilio murinus, assembly GCA_963924515.1. Classification (NCBI taxonomy): domain Eukaryota; kingdom Metazoa; phylum Chordata; class Mammalia; order Chiroptera; family Vespertilionidae; genus Vespertilio; species Vespertilio murinus. The sequence goes on from OZ004708.1 coordinate 175,435,123, forward strand.
AATTTTTATTTTGCTTCAAAAATTTTGTATAAGATGCTGCAAGAAAAGCCTCATACATGTGCTTCTGAATATTTTTTCTCTCATTTCAAACCCCAACCCCATTTAAAATATTCTTGAAATGAAGATGGATTTGTAAAGTACTTTCTTGGCATAAGAATATCAGCCCATTTCACAGGAATTATTTTATTGACTAATCCTCAAATAACTACTCAAGGTAAAGCTCTGCTCAGGCTGCCAGTGATAGTACACTGAAAATTATACCTTCCTCTACAAAACCAACATTCTAGTGGCTATAAGATTTGTATTAAACAATGAACATACTCCAATATTTTTATTGTCTCTCATCTCTGTGACTGTTTCTAGAGGCCAACAGAAATATATTTTATAGAAAGTAAAATACAGAAATAAGAAACACTTCCTGAGTTGCCGAATGCAAAATCTGTCAGAGTGCTTTAACATTCATTCCTTTTAAGAGGGAGGGAAGTGAAGCCTTTCTTCTCTGTCCCTAAAGAATCAGGTTAAATGAACCATTTACAAGTTTGCAGAAACTTGTTTTATTTACCCCAGAGCTTCCTATGTAACCCATCATCTTAGGGTCGCTATAAACTGGCAGCTGAATAATCATAGCAATAACATTTGCTATATTTTATTTCACATGCCAAAATCACTTGATTATGCATCTCTAGGGGGGTGTAAGTTAGATTTAATAAGCAAGATGGCAAACTTTAGACTCCTAGCCACATATGAAAGCAGAAATGCCAGAGAAAGGTGAGGTCTTAGCAGGTGTTTTATGAAGAAGAAAGCATCACACAGGGCAAAGGACTGCCATTTATTGTGCACTTACTATGGGTCGGTTGCAGGGCTGAGCATTTTTCACGTACTTTATATCTTTACTTTTCAATAATATCCTACGGCATATTCCTTAGATCCAGATTTTTAAGGTTTGTTTCTAAGAGCAAACAGAGAGATGAACTGAAGCGGCTGCACTGTGACAGCCAAGGCATGCTTGAAGCAGGGTTTGAACACAGCATTTAGTTCTCAACCCAGCACTCTGTTTTGTTAAGGTTGGAGTAACATCCTCATAATAGGAGATTTGCAAGTAGAGATTGGAAGACCACCTATAGTGAATTTTATTGAGGGTATTAAAACATTTGCTGGGAGATAAGATATATGCACTTCAAATTCTGATAAAATATCAAGATTCCCTATTTTTGTAATTATCAAAAACAAACAAAAAAACAGCCATTAACAACACTGTGATCATGAAACATTGTGCCTAGTTGTTACTAAAGTAAGAATGCATTCATCTTGGGCCTGGAATAGCAACCTGTATTCAAACTTGTACAACTTTTGACAGCTAGTTTCTGTCTGTGTTCTTGGCTTTTTTCATCTAGAAAGCCACAATTCTTTATTATCCATAACTATTTCCTTTAGACCAATCTCTTCTTTTCAGCCTACCAATCATTATAGTTATTCATGCTTTTCTCTACTTTTCCATACTGTGAGCCTTAACGTAAATCAAGTGCCTAGCACAGTACTTGACATGAAGGAGGGCCTTGATATCATTTAGTGAATGAAATGAGTAAGTAGGTATTAAGGGAACGACAGGGTTGGTGCTTCTGAAGGGTGTCCCAGGGCAGAAGCAGCAGAAGCATGTAAGGAGGCATGGATATCTTTGAAGGGCAAGCATGGCTGCTATGAAGAATTCAAAGAGGCTCAGTATGTTTGTGGCAGGGTGCCTATGGAAGGCAAGTAGATCCTAGAGATAGATGGATTTGTATATATATTTTTAAAATTACTTTAAATTCTCTTGAGGACAGAAAGAAACTTCTCAGAGAAGGGGATTACAGAGTGGCAGATTCACACTGGTGCTTAAGAATCATCGCTCTTACTTCTATGTAGAGTAAAAGGGGCAAAACTGTGAGTACAAGGACCAGTTAGGAGATCACTGTTGTCCAGGTGCAGCCCAACTTCTGCAAGGTGGAGCGAGATGTCAGATGTGAGGACAGTGAACAGGTAGTGTCACTAGGATTCCGGAAGTGGTAGGGCACTAGGGGTAAGGGTTAATGGTGTGTCAAAAATAACACTCTGGCTTCAGGTTAAGTGGTTTGTGGATGGTCCTATTGTCCATTAGGGTAGGGGCTAGAGGAGGAGGAGGAAGATAAGTTCAATTTCAGTACTTCAAGTGTGAGTTGTCTAGTAAGCAGTAGACTGTGAAGGTATAGAACTCATAAAAAGAACAGAGTGATAAACCTAGACTTGAAACAATGCAAGGGTTCATTGAACTTAATGCAGATTAATACTTACAACTTTCCTAAAATATAACTGAACACATGAACATTACAAGAGGTTACCCTTGGACATACTGGGAAACTAACTATGACTGAGGGTTATGGTGGAACAGCCAACTGTTTCCATTGTTTTAAAAAGGCTTATGAATTACGGCAATCATTTTTATTAAGGTCATCAAGATAAACTAAAATGTCACATTTGAGTACTGTAGTCTAGAATCATATTGACTCATTGTAGGTATAGATATTATTTCCAAGGATAAAATGATGCATGTATTAAATGCAATTGGTTTGAGAGCTAATTAAGGCAGAAGGACCATCAGGAGGGGAAAAAATTAAACTTATAAAGGGACTCATGAATGAGTAAATGAATAAAGGAATAAAACTTTACATACAATTAAATTAAGCTACAGTGAAAGCAAGGTTAAATATATCAAGAGTCAATTTTCTAGAAGAAAAATTTGAAAAATTTGAACAGAACAGAGGAAAGATGAAGGGCAGAGAGTTGTAGATTAGGATAGTCTGACTTTTGTTTTACCCTCAGGAAGATCAACTATACCTTCCCTACAACAATTGTTTTTAAAAACCCAGACATATACAACACAGAATAAAAATATGAATTTAAAAAGTAAATGGTTTCTAAAAAGTTTAACCCACAAAACCATAAATATCATAAATTCACTATGATGCACAAGCAATAAATGCAAAGGTAAAAAGTATTAGGATGTTCATCAAAGAAGGGAAAGGAGCATATTAGGAACATGTGCCATAACAGATCATTCCCAACAGGACAGAGATATAATGGAGGAAGGCCAAGAGAGGTTTTTGTAAAACTCCAGGTTGCACAAAATAGCTGGTGAGTCTAGGTCTATGGCCAGTGCAGACTGAACATTCAGAAGTATTTAGAAAACCCACCCTTCCTGTTATGGCCCCTTTCCCCACCAGCATGGACAGAAAGCCTGTACTTACAAAATGTTGGCTTCAAAAACTGTGAGCCAAACATATTAGAAAAACAAAGGACATTTGGTGAGCAATGGGTGCAGGAAGTACTTTGACAAGTGATGTTGAGCTGGGCCCCACAGGAGTGAGATTGGAAACGGTAGTTTTTGTTGGCAAAACTTGTGTCCTAAAGTTCTTTGTGTCTTGAATGCTAGGGGAGGTTGAGGGATTTCCCAATATGATAGGGTAATGTAAAAGAAACCATACATGTTGGCAGGCCCCAAGTATTTTACATTCCCCTTGAGGCCAACAAGCTTCTACACACGCAGGCACGCATGCACACACACATACGTGCAAAAACTATTTACATATTACTCTGAACTATTTTGGTTCCTCCTCTCTCTCCTCTTCCACTTGTGTTAAGTCCATAAAAGTACACTTAAGTATGTGATTCTTTGTAATTTGGATTGTGTGGTCAATGGAAACCACTGTTTTAAATTCCCTGGAAACATGGGTCATAGATACTATATTTAAATAAATTTCAGAGTCATCAGCTGGCTGGATTTTTCCACCAATATTTTCACCTTGTGTTGAGTGATTCACATACATGCCCCGCCCCTCCTTCCTCTCAACCTTCTGTAAGCAAATGCATCACAGTCCCTGCACTCTGGATCCACACATGGTCCGGTCCGTAATGATGTCAGCCTTGATTTTTCCCTTTTTGAGAGAGAATTTTCCATGTGGGTTGAAAAAATAAAGCAAAAGGAAAGGGAATAGGGCAATATGTAGTCACTCAGTTTCTCAATGTGGATGATGTACATTGAGATGTGGTTTTAAATTATCACTGGTGCACAAGTCCAGCTTGACCAGCGAGGTTGCTGGTCAGAGGTGAGGGCTGGAATAGGGGCTTGGTGGATGCTAAAAAGACTGAGGGGGTAACACCCAGGATGTGACCATACCTGATGGAAAGCATGTTAAGTTTCCCTCAGGAACCAAAAATGTGGCTTTCTATCCATTTCAAAGCACCAGCAACATCTATTTTGTACGTAAGTAGAAGAGCCACCGCATGAGGATTGAGCTGTTCTTTGTGTCCCTTCCAGGATTCAGCTGCCCAAAGGCTGCAGCTACGTGTGTTCCTGACAAGGTCCCACGGGACAAGGGTGTTATGAGCCAAACCTCAGGTCACTCCCGTCACCACTGAAGAAAGTGAGCGCTCTGGTCTCCAATTCAGGAGTTTTTAAGGTTCTGTTTGTGGTTCAGCTGCTGAGTCATCCGAACCTGGGGCCTCATTACTTCACCTTCCTGTGTTCAAATCTATAATTCTTGGTAAAGGGGATTACATGAGACCTAGTTCTTACCTCCCAGCTAATGGCAATAAGGCAGCATGTTTTTTCAAATGCTCTGTCTACCCGGTTCCATATATAAAATAACCAGTGCAGAATGAACACTCCTTTTAAACTCTTTGTTAGGAAACACTGTAATAAAAAATACTTTAAAAATAATTTGTATAGGTAAAATAGCACATGTGCCTAAGGAAACAGACACTTCCTCAGAAACAATATAAAGTGAGCCTTCTTTTACTTAAATTTCAACCCTAGAAACAGAGGTTAAAAAAAAAGTTTCCTCTAAGATTTTTACATGGATCCAGGCTTCAAGCCATCGCTAAGTGTTTTCTTTGCTGTCACTTGCTGGCCATATGACATAGAACAGAATAGTGGCAACCTTTGGGACAAAAATGGTTCATCCATAAAATGTAGTTGTATCCATATTATGATGATTTATTATTTTAAGGTGTAAACAGTATGTCATGCTGCTTTAATCCTCTATGATTATCAGTGTCACATAGTTACATCCAAATCTCCAAACTCTTCAAATTATGACTCATTCATAGACCAATCATGGAGTTGGAAATAACCTACCCTATGTAATTGCCTTATTTTCAGCATCTCTGAGAGAGGTAGGCCCAATGATAGGGAGCTCACCACCTCTCAAAGAAAAGTGTGGATTATCTAGCCTTCTTCCCAGCCAGTCAATTACTAAGTATTTACTGGATACGTGGTTGAAGTGAAGAGAGAAAAAGAAGACATAAGGATAGATAATGGAAGTGGGCAGAACAGCAGGGTCCTATTGGCCATGGTTTGTGCATTGGCTATCATGCTCTAAGAGGGTTCCAGGGAAGGAGGTTCATGATAGAACTTACATTTAAAAAGGCTACCTTAGCTGCTATATTGAGGACTTTAAAAATATATTTTTATTGATTACAGAGAGGAAGGGAGGAGAAAGAGATAGAAGTATCAATGAGAGAAAATCATTGATTGGCTGCCTCTTGCATGCCCCCCATGGAGGATCAAGTCAGCAACCCAGGCTTGTGCCCAGACCAGCAATAGAACTGTGGCCTCATGGTTCATATGTCAATGCTCAACCACTAAGTCATACTGGCCGGGCTTTTTAATTTTTTGTTTCATTTTATTTTGTTAATACTTTTTGAAGAGAATAGCAATGGAAGCTGGTTAAAAAGATCATGAGCTACTGAAATAATACAGGTGAGAGGATATGGAAGCTTGGAACATGGAGACAGCGGTGCAAGTGGTGAGAAGTGATCTTATCATGGATATGTTTTATATGCAAACCCAAGAGGATTGATGGATTAAAGAGCAAGAGAATGAAAGGGAAAAATCATAAGACTATATGTTTTGGCCTTTGGGTAGAAAACAATGGCACTTTCATGATCTACAATGTAGAAAATCATGTTATAGAGCAGGTTTGGTGTAGGTGTGGTGGGAAAATATTAAAACATCAGTACTGGACTTTTAGCTTTAAATACAAAATGAGATATCTATGTGGAGATGTTGGGTTGAGTTGGTTATAAGAATCTGAGGTTCAGGCGTTATATCACCAAGCTGCTGGTAAAATCTGGGCATTATCTCAGATATGGCATTTTAAAGGCCTGGAACAGGATAGCTTTAACCAGCGAGTGAGTATAAACAAAGGGAAACAATCCCAGATCTGAGCCCTAGGTATTCAATGTTGAGAGATGGAAAAGATTATAAAGAATCCTCAAAGTAGACTAAGGAGTGGCCAGAGACCTATAAATTTATATATCATTTCTTATTCTAATCCGGAAGTGCTCATGTTCTACCACTCATTTCTGAAATTATTAGTCACTTCCAAGTTTTGTGCTATCTTCAGATTTAAACTACATTTAATGCAAACAATAGAGAGGGTTGAGACACCTGTTGAAAGCTTCAAAGAAATCCCATATGTATCCATTTTATTCGTAACTAGTAGCCCTGTGCACAAATCCCAGTGCCAGTAGCTCTCTGTGGGACCTGGCTGCTCCACGCCCACTGCCCACAGGCTCTGTGGCCCAGAGGCCCATGGTGGCAGGGCGTGGAACTCTTACCTCATCACCAGAGCAATGACGCAAGCATTCCTCCCATACCCCCGCCCCCTCCCGCTGCTCCATGCTGCTGCCCAGAGGCCCTCTGTGGCTAGGGTGGAATTCTTGCCTCGTCGATGTGCAAGCATTCCTCCAGGCTGCTCATGCTGCCTGCTCTCAGTGGCTGCCCCCCTCTCCCTTCCAGGACTGGGGGACTCTGGCCAGGCTGAGAGGACTGGTAGCTACCATCTTGTGGCTGTGGGCACCACCATCTTTGTGACAGAGTGATGGTTAATTTGCATATTACCCTTTTATTATTTTTACATTTGATGATGCTCTTGCCCCCTTCCCCCAACAATGATCATTTATATTTAATTACAATGGAAGTCTCTCTCCCATCTTTGCACTCATCAGATACGTGCAATTTTAATATAGTTTCTAAAATAAACAATATGTTTCAAAGGCAATTCCTAGATCCCATGACTATGACACCCTCGCAAGTTTTTCCAATTTTTAACCCTCCTATGGAATTCTCCACTCTCCAGTGATTTCACTTGTCAGATTCCTGGGAGCAAGTCACTCATACATATTACCCCTTGACCTCCAACTGGCAGCCACAGGCTTCTCCTTTGCAGAGAATGACATTTCTGCTTGACAATGCAAACTGTATGTTCACCATTTGTGCACAGCTGTGGCAGCTAAACACATCTGGCAGACAACCTACGGAATCTCATTTTTTGATATTTACATAGATTGAAACTGTTTTGCTCCCGACTTCAGAGGATCTTTTGCACCAGACCTTAAGGCCACAGTTTTCAGACAATTTCGTGCACACCTTGCATAATCCCTGCTGCAACCTGTTCAGGGAACAAGATGAGAATCAACTGTAGAGTCTTCCCAGGGCTTCAGCATGTTGAAAGATGAAGAACCCTTCACTTAGGGACTTGACTGTGTTGGTAATTTATATAGATTCTGTTCTCTATTAAAAAACTGGAGGTTTTAAAATATATGTATTTCCTTGGGATTTAAAAAATAAATATTTAATTTTAGAACAATTTTAGATTTACAAAAAACTGTGAAGATAATACATATTTGTTATATATCCCACATCCAGTTTCCCCGATTATTAACATCTGATGATATACGGTAAGGTAAATTTGTTATAATGAGCCAATACTTATATACTAGTATTACCAAAGTCCAAGTTTCATTCCAATTTTCTTAGTTTTTATCTAATGTGCTTTTTTTTTCTGTCCCAGTATCCCACCTGGGATGCTCTATTACATTTGGTCACCCTGTCTCCCTAGGCTCCTCTTGGCAGTGAGATTCTCAACCAGTTTCCTTGTTTTTGATGATACCTGACAGTTTCAAGGAGCACAGGTTTGGCATTTTGTAGAATGTCCCTCCACTGGGCTTCGTCAGAGGTGCTTGTTTTTTCTCACTATTAGACTGGGGTTGTGTGTCTTCAGGAGGAAAAATCACAGAAATAAAGTGCCATTTTTATGCCATCCTATTAAAGGTATGAACTATCAACATGATTTAGCACTATTACCATTAGCCTTGAGTTTTCTGCGGTAAATTTACTCTTTGTTTACCCTGTTTCCACACTATACTCACTGGAGACAAGTTGCTATGGGAAGCCCACACTGAAGGAGTAGGACTGAGGGCACAGCCATCCACAAGGACTACTTGAAATTATTCTTTGTGGGAGATTTTGTCATCCTTAATTTATTTATTCAATCATCTATTCACATCTGTATGCATGCAGGGCTATTTATTTTCTACTTAAGAGTTCTAATCCGAGGCACTCTGTTCATTTTGTTGTGTAAATTGTTTCTGCTTTGGTCATTGGGCACTCTCTTAGTTGGCTCCTATGTCCCTTGGACATACTCTCATCAATGTGGGATTTGTTTGCTTTATGTCTTTGAACACTTTCTTACTTTCTGGCACTGCAAAGTGTCCAGGCTCATCTTGCACATTTTCTGCGTCCATTCTAGAACCATTTTTTTTTCTTGCAGTTCTGATGTGCTTCGAATGGTCCTAAGAGGATGAGGGGGAAGGGATTGTTGTTATGCAGTAATAATAACTAAAATAGAAGTAGCCACTGCTTCAGCACTCCTGCTGATAGGAAAGTAGTCCCGACCTGCTGATCCTTCCTAGGTTGTCAATTCATAGCTGTTTGCTCAGCATCAGTTCCCTCTCCTTAAGTCATAGGCAAGAGCAGGAGACTGTGTTCCCTCATTCATTTCTATAGTGCTGGAAACTTAGTAGAAACTCATTATATATTTATTAGATTTATGCAAAGAGACCTGGTTAGATGAATATCAAGGTCTTTTATCGGCATTCCCGGGGATCCAGTAAAACAAAGCTTTACATATAGTTGAGGAAAGTAGATGTCTGAATTTCTTTAGTTATATCAAATTATGAATAAAAATAGTCTGACATTTTTTCCTTACACAAAAACTTCAGTTTGTTTTGTTTATTTATTACTATGCAATATCTTCTCCCAAAACTTGGCATTTTAAACAAATATTTTATTTTATTACAATTCTAGGCTTGGTTTGGCCAAGTGATTCTTTTGCTACACTTGTTATTGGCTGGGGTTGGTCCAAAATGGCCTCACTCACATGGCTGGCTGCTGGCCAGGTGTTTTATCAGCCAAGCGTCATGGTTCTTCTCCATGTGAGCTGCTCTATGTGGTGAGTTAGTCTTCTAAATAGCAATTAAACAGCATCAATTATGCCATATTTTATTGGTCAAATCAAATAAAAGGGCCAATTCAGATTTAAATGGAGGAGAATTAGTGTTACCTCTTTAGGAAAAAATGGAAAGTTTACATCACTTAAAAGTTTACATCACTGGGATAGGAGATATTGTTTTGGCCAGAGGTGATCTGATTAATTGGTTAAATGATTACATATTAATTTATTTGCTTATCATCTGCTTATTTGTGTTACTGCTTCTAATAGGGTTATTTCTAAAATCCCAGAAATTTCCATTCTCTGTTTATGCACAAAAACTTCAAACATCCCATCAAGTACTTTGAGTATACCATTAAACTTCAAGTCAGAGGAAAGCAGTTTGAGTTCTGGATCTATCCTGCAACTAATGCAACCTCTACCTCTCCTGGGTTTATTACTTACTCTCCTGATGCAAGTGATCTACACTAATAAAAGAGAAATATGTAAATTGACTGCACCTCCACAACACCCACCCAATCAGGAGTGAATATGCAAATTGACCCAACAAAGATGGTGGGTTAATTTGCATATGCAGGCACAGAGCTGCTGGGAAGGGCGGGACACCTGCTATGAGGGGGGGAATGGGTGGAGGGCAGAGGGAGCTACAGGAGCTTCTCTGGCTTAAGCAGAGAAGACTGAAGGCTCCAGTCGGAGCAAAGACTTAAGACTCTGGTCAGAATGAAGATGGAAGGTGGCAGCCAGAGTGAAAGCCTGGGTGCCAGGTGCCAGAGGAAAACTGGTGTCAGTAGCCAGGGGAAGGAAGGCCTATTGCATGAATCTTCATGCAATGGGCCTCTAGTTTATAAAATAATCATCATCTTATCAGATATCATGATGGTCTTGAAAATAAATTGATTATCACAAAAATGCTTTGATCTCTGTGATGCACTGTACAGTAACAGATTCTCTATGTTCTAGTTCTCATATATACTTATTGCTGTGAAATATGTAATGCATATGTTAGTTCTTTTAATCCTCAAGTGTTGAAGCTTCAGAATTAGTCATTCCACTTTACAAAGTTAAATAACCAATCTAAAGCTAGCACATGACAATCTGCAGCATTCAAACTCAGAATGGATTCCAAAGCTTATGATCCTAAGGAATTATGAACCCCCCCTTTCCTTCCAGCAACTCATAATCTTAGAAAATAAAAAACATTTTCAAGTAATGTATATAAGGACAAATAATATATAATAAAGAGCTCTTACAACTCAATAATAAAAGATATAATAACCCAATTAAAAACAGGTAAAAGATATGCCTAGATCCAAAACTTGTTTGGCTCAGTGGATGGAGCATCGGTCTGCGGACTGAAAGGTCTCAGGTTCGATTCTGGTCAAGAGCATGTACATTGGTTGTGGGCACATCCCTGGTAGTGGGTGTGCAGGAGGCAGCTGGTCGATGTTTCTCTCTCATCGATGTTTCTAACTCTCTACCCCTCTCCCTTCCTCTCTGTAAAAAAACCAATAAAATATATTTTTAAAAAAGATATGCCTAGATATTTCTTCAATGAAGATGCACAAATAGCAAATAAACACATTTAGATATCCTCAACATCATTAGTCATTAAGGAAATACGAAGGAAAATTACAATTAGTTACTACTTCACTCCCACTAAATTGGTGAAAATAAAAGAGTTAGACAAAAACAAGTGTTAACAAGAATGTAGAGAAACTGAAGCCTGCATACATTGCTTGTAGGAATACAAAATGAAGCAGCTGCTTTGGAATATAGAATCTCAGAGGGAAGGCAGGGAGAGGGGTGGGAAAGAGAGATTAACCAAAGATATTGTATGCATATATGCATAACGCATGGACACAGAAAATAGTGTGTTGAAGACTAATACTTTCAACATTAAAGTTTTTTTTAAAGAAAGAAAAACTGTGTAGCAAGCTTCCCAGGAAATTAAACAGAGTTACTATATAACCCAGCAGTTCCCTTCCTGGGTATATGTGACAAAAAATTAACAATGTTTGACTACAGAAAACTTGTACACATGTTCAGAGAAGCATATTCTTAGTAGCCACAACATGGACATAACTCAAATGCCCATCATCTGATAAAAGGAAAAATAAAAGGTGATAAATCTACATAATGAAACATTATTCAACCATCAGAAAAATGAAGTATTGACACATGCTACAATGTGGATGAACCTTCCATTATTCTAAATGCAAGAAGCCAGTCACAACGAACCACACATTTTATGATTCTACTTTAATGAAACCTCCAGAGCAGGCCAATCTGTAGACAGGAACTAGTGGTTGGGGGGAAAGAGTAACTCTAATAAACACAGGGTTTATTTTTAGGATGATGACATATTCTAATACTGATAGTGATGATCATTCAACAACTCTGTGAATATACTAAAAGCCATTGCATGTTACACTTCAGATGTGTGATTTATATGATATATGGATTATATATCAACTAGAGGCCCAGTGCACAAAATCTGTGCACTTGGTGGGGTCCCTCAGCCAGGCCTGCACCCTCTCACAGTCTAGGAACCCTTGGGGGATGCCTGACTGATGGGGAGTGGGCCTAAGCTGCCTGTCAGACATCCTTACCACTGCTGCAGAGGCAGGAGAGGCTGCTGCCAATGCTGCTGCACTCACCAGCCGTGAGCCCAGCTTCTGACTGAGCTGCGTTTCTCCTGTGGGAGTGCAATGACCACCAGGGGGAAGCTCCTGTTTGAGCACCTGCCCCCTGGTGGTCAGTGCATATCATAGCAACCAGTCATTCCACTGTCAGGCCAAATGAGAGGGTGCAGGCCAAGCCAAGGAACCCCATAGGTGTATGAGTGTAGCCAGGGAGGGACAGGGGAGGTTGGCTAGCTAGAAAGGGACTGTGAGAGGGCTCCAGGGTGTCTCCAGCCTGACTCGCTCAGTCCTGATCAGTGGAACCCCACCAGCAAGCTAACCTACCAGTTGGAACATCTGCCCCCTGGTGGTCAGTGCACATCATAATGACTGGTTGACTGACTGCTCTGTGGTGGTCGATGCACATCATAGCAAGTGGTTGAGTGGCCTTAGCATATCGTTAGCATATTACACTTTGATTGGTTTAATGGACAACTGGACACTTAGCATATTAGGCTTTTATTATATAGGATAAACCTGTTAAAAAATAATACTAGTAGACATGTATATCATTATGTGTCAGGTACTCTTCTAAGGTCTTTATAGATAGTACCTTATTTTATCTGCACTCCAACCCTGTTAGGTAGCAATATTATTACTTTCTCTTTAAAGATAAAAAACAGGAGGAATTGGGCTGAGATTCCTATATTGTTAGACTGCTGTAGAATGTTCAAGCTTAATTACTATGCTATATGACCTCTTATCAATTATAAAATGCATGTAATGCCTGTTTTTTCCCTTTTTCAATTCTGCTTTTCTTGTATGCTTCCTCCTGACAAATGGCTTTTGCTGGGAATCTTTGAGTGTCAAAACCCTTCTAAAAATGTGTCATGAGGAACCTATGTGTGTTTCCCCTCTTCTTTTTTTTAAAAATATATTTTATTGATATTTCACAGAGAGGAAGGGAGAGAGATAGAGAGCTAGAAACGTCAATGAGAGAGAAACATTGACCAGCTGCCTCTTGCACACCCCCTACTGGGGATGTGCCCGCAACCAATGTACATGCCCTTGACCAGAATCGAACCCGGGACCTTTCAGTCCGCAGACCGACACTCTACCACTGAGCCAAACTGGTTTCGGCATGTGTTTCCCCTCTTCTAAGGAGAAAAGTCTGGGTAGCTGAAAATGAATGTGTCCTTTGGAGCAGGATGGACTATTCTTTTGTATTGTCTCTCCAGGGCCCTAACATTTTTGGCTAGGTGGATAGAGTATTGGCCTGTGGACTGAAGGGTCCTGGGTTTGATTCCAGTCGAGGGCACAAGCCTGAGTTGCAGGCTCAATCCCCAGTAGGGGGTGTGCAGGAGGCAGCCAAACAATGATTCTCTCTCATCGTAGATGTTACTTTCTCTCTCTCCCTCTCCCTTTCACTCTGAAAAACATAAAAACATATTTGAAACAAATAAAATGTCCCTCCAAGGATCTGGACAACATTGTCGGACAGTGGAAGGTAATATGATTATGTGGTCTAACAGGAAATGGGTTCATGTCACATGATCCAGAATTTGAAACATGGCTTCATCTTGCTGGTTGCATGACCCCAACTCCCTAAGGCTCAGGGAGTTACTTCATCTCCTTGAGCCTTAGTTCCCTCATATTTAAAATGGAGATGAAGACAATACCTACTAGCATTTCTGTGATGGCATTGCTGTGGGAATTAATAGGTGAAAAGTGCTTGGGGCCCTGCCATTACCCTTATTCACGCTTGCATCCGCTAGCACCCCAGCCTGGCATTATTAGCAGAAGATACCGGCAAACAGGCAAACAGAAGTCCTCTTCAAGCCCAGAAAGCCCTCTTTTCTTCAAGCTCAGGAAGTTCATTTCTCTCCAAATGGCCAACTTAAACCAGATTGAAAACCTGGGGCAAAAACATGCTATGAGTGGGGAGGGCGTGCATGACGGGAGTTGGCTGGATATCCCAGCTTCTCTTGAGAAATCAAAGCAGCTAAGATGTTTAAATCCCCAGCCAGAACCCCTGATTTAATTTGCTTTTATAGTTCCAGGGATTGCCTTGTTGTGGTTTCCCTATATCACATACAGAGCTGGTCTCTCTCCGCTGTGGAGGGGGACGCCAGTCACTGTAAATAGGCCTGCACAGTGTTCTGTCTCAGACTCTCCCTCTGCTGCCGCTTATGTATGGAGACCCAGACATGAGGACCAGAGGCAGGACATGGGATGAATAAGGGAGGCTCTCTGTGGTCCCAGAAGGAGCCCACACATTGGTTTATATCCTGACACTATGGTCTGACTCTATACAACCTCAGCCAAGTCCCCTGCCTAAGCCTCCATTTATCCACATGTAACACGGAAATAGCAATTTACACTTCTCAGGATTGATGTGAGAGCTGAGGAATGGCACTGAATTGAGCCTTTTATTGGTATTGTTAGAGGTTCACAAGACATAGAAGCAGAAAAATAGCATGGTCAGCTCTGCTGACCTCAGTTTTACTACTCTGGGCAAAAAAAAAAAAAAAAGATAAAAAATTGAGTGAGCAGAAGAAAGCTATTTCTTCTTTCTTGGTGTGGAAGACACCTGTAATATTCTGGAGATGTCCTATTTCCTCTACATTTAGGTCCAGAATCCTGGACTATCAGTGATGAAAGGAAGAGTAGAGATGACTTAGCACTACCCACCCAGTCTAACAGTTAGAGAGATGGAAGATCAGAGAGGAAACGTGACCTGCTAAAGGACACACAGCAAGTGAGTTGCAGTATTTGGTCTTGGAATTTGTGTTCTTTTTACTCCATCAAATTTTTTCTGGAAAATCATCTGGGAGAATGCATGGCTGTGATGGCTGTTAAGGACAAGAAGTGCCTGGAAAAGAAGGACGTCTTTATTTGGCCAGAGGACATGTGACGGGAGAGCAGAGGTAGCCAGCCAAGGGCCTCTTGGACCTCACTTAGGGTTTTGAGATTTCGCCTGAAGGCAATGGGAAGCCATTCTTACTGGAATAGAAATGAGTTGAAGGCAGACTTCTAGGTCGTATCAATTTTGTGAACCCTTCCTGGCATGTAATATCTGGCACATAGTATGGATTGAGAAGTGGTTGCTTGATGATCCTAGATTTCCAAATCTGGGAGCCAGCCCTGCTGGAGAAACTTCTTAATGCCTTTGGAGTTTGCTCAAGTAGAAGAGAGCTTAAAACCTATTGGTAATCATTCACTTTTCTAAGAATTCTTGAACACGGGAAAGTAAATGCTGAACAATCCTTCAGATGGCTTCCTTCGGAAATGGCTTGCCCCTGTTCACACATGGAGCAGGTAATGAGTAACCCTTCCGGAAAGCCAGTGTGTAGGGCATGACTCTGCATTAATAGTGGTTCCAGTGAGTGAAGTCAGTAGATGCTACATAAATAAAAATTAATAGCCACAGATAAAGAGGCTCTCCATCTGGCTCTGCTGCAGGCTCAACTTCTACTCTGAATGTACCTGTGTTCCACTGCTTTTGTCTACCAATTCAAGAACATCTGTGACGTATGGTCATCCTCATAGACTTTCTCGCTTTATAAATGGATCCTTTTAAAAAAAGAAATAGGTTTACAAACAGTATGATTTGGAATAAATTAGTAGCCCATGGAAGTTTGAGAGTATAATGGGAATAGCAAAATGTAGATATGTCATTTCTCCAAATGGAGATTCTGCCATTGAAAAACTAAACTGAGTTGAACTAAGACAGCCCTAGCAAAAAATAGGAAAAGACCTTGAGCTGGTCCCATGAATGATGGTTTCATAATGGAAGGGGGTTGTGCTCAACAACTGTCAGACTATTTCCATGTACCTATAACTAAGCTAGGTGTTATCTCTTATAATCCTATTTGGTCATTATAACATTATACACAATGAGGTTTATTATCACCATAATGTTGCTCCAGGAACTTAAGCTTTACTGAGACAAGGTTTCATGGAGATAAACACTGTGTCTATTTCCCTCACCACTATATGCCTGGCACTTGGTCATGAGTTAAATTCCTTTCCTATGTTCATAAAATTGTAAAGTTGTAGTATCAGAAATTGAATGGTGATCTATGAGGGTGTATGTGATATTGTAGAAAGGCCTAGCTTCAATGACATCACGCCTTCATTAGTGAACTTTCAGTAACTTTCCATTTACAGGCCTGAATCTGTCTCCCTTGTTGATGGATATCTTCATCTTCATTCCCATCCCCTCTCCTCATTCCCAGTTTCCAGCTTCATTGGTTGTATTTCTGTCCCTCCAACATGCTGAGTTTACTCTCATTTTGCTGTTGTCCCCATCCCTGAAACAATCTTCGACTATCCTAGCACAGCTGGCTTTTCTCATTTTTGTGGTTTCTGCTCAAATGACATTTCTTCAAAGAGGTCTATTCTGACAACCAAGTTTGTACTTCCTGCCCAGACCAAAAAATAATTTTGCACTGTATTTGTTACCATCTGAAAGGAGCTCTTTTACTTATGTATCTGTCTATTGTTTGCTAGGCCTTTTTAGAATGCTAGTTCTATGAGAATAGAAAAGTTGCCACACATATATATTAGAGGCCTGTTCATGAAATTCATGCACTGGGGGAGGGGGGGTTGTTCAATCTGGCCTGCACCCTCTTGCAATCCAGGAAACCTCCCCACAGGGAGCAGGCCTAAGCCGGAAGTCAGACATTCTCAGCACTGCCACAGAGGTGAGAGAGGGTCCCACTACCACTGCTGCACTCACCAGCCATGAACCTGGCTTCTGGCTGAGTGGTGCTTCCCCTATGGAAGCGCACTGACCACCAGGAAGCACCTCCTGCATTGAGTGTCTGCCCCCTGGTGGTCAGTGTGCATCATAGCAACCAGTCATTCTGTCATTTGGTCTATTTGCATATTAGCCTCTGTGTGTGTGTGTGTGTGTGTGTGTGTGTGTGATCTTCAACACTTACAGCATCAGTTATAGCATCTATAATACTTATAGGCATACAGATGTTCAATAAATAAAGTCCTAAGACACAAGGCTCCAACTTTTTACAGCTTTCTGCATTAGGTCCTATTATGGTCATCTATGTGCTCCTCCTCTCAATCTCAGCGTTTTCTGTAATGGGAAGCAACTTTCTCGCTAAACATTTCCTCTCTACTTTATGTTTGACTAGGGTACTGGAATTACCATGATTCTCTTATCCCATGCCTGAGCAATGCTTAACTTCTTATAGTTTCTCAAATGGACCATCTATTTTTGGGTATGAATGCGGACATTATATATGGTATAATGTGGTTCTATTATACCACAATGGAACCATGCCTTCCTGTCATGGTCCTGTTGGAAGCTGTTAACCAAGAGTAGAATAAATGTAGATGTTACCTCTATCTGAATCTCACCTGGAGTATGGAGGTTAGTATTAAATGGCTGTCTATTGGCCAGATATGAATGAAGGAGTGGATGACTATAAAAGAATGAATTGATTCTCAAGGAGACACATTGGTGAATGTATGACCCAGGATCCATTGTATAGTTACATATTTAGAATGGCCAACTGTCCTGATTTGTCTGAGACAGGGTTTCTGGAATGAGGGACTGTTAGTGCTACCTGGAAATGCATCATGCAAACAGGAAGGAGTTGGTCCCCTAAAAAACCCAACCTTTTGAGACTGACAGTGGCAATATGGAGACATCCATTCAGTGAGCTTTTTAGGTTGACTTGGGTTTCAGGTAAAGGCTAACAGACAGGAGCACAGAAGTACATAATAAACACAGGACCAAAACTGAAGTGTAGATGCAGGAACTGACACCCAAGGTCACAGGGACATTTCCTCCCATGATTCCTGATATGAATCATTGGACTTGTGGGGAGATGTGGTGAAATACAGAAGAGCAAAGTGAAGACAGGCACACCTGAGCCTCCTCCTGACTGCCTCTCCCCATCTCTCTGACATTGGGCATGACACACAACCTTTCATCTTCTTATCTGTGAAGTACACTTTCCTTTGCCCAATGCAGGGTCATTACATGACCTGGATCTGCACTGATACATGGTAATTGCTCAATAAAGCACTGTTCTCTTTGTCAGGCCACGAACCAGAATGTCTCCAGACTCTGGAGTGGGGCTGTGCCAACATGTAAGGGTAAGTAGCTATTATATTTTTTCCAACCATGAATTAGCAAGGCTTCTGGTCTGATGAACCACTAATTTTATATTTAATAAATATTTATATGTAATGTGTGTGTCCTAACTCCAGTTTTGTGACTTTTAATAGCTCCCTTGTCACAGCAGTGTGTGTCTGATGTGGTGAGGTTACAAAGAGAGCCCCCATTTTTCAAAAATCAAACAAAAATATCCCCCACCAATTTCCACATAAAACATGTTCTATCCTTTTGACTGTGCAATTCTTCTTCTAAAATTTTTTTCCAAGGGAAATAACCAGAGAATGTACGTACAATGATGCTCATCTCAGCATTGTTTATTACAGTGATAAAAATTAGAAACATCTGAAATGCATAACAATAGAGATTTGGCTAAGCTAATTACATTTCAGACATTCAATTGAATGCCATGAAGACATCCAAAAAAATCATGTTCCTTCAAAGTATTTAATGACTTGGAAACATGTTCAAGGCATATTGTTAAATGAAGCTGATAACAAAGCAATATATTTTGCATGTTTACAACTTTGCAAAATAAAAATTATAAAGAAAACAATAATAATAATACCAGAAGTAGTATCATTAATGGTTGAGAACATTAGCTGGGGAATCAGAACTCCTGGGTTCGAACCCCAGTTCTAACACTTTGTTGATAAGTGATTTTGGAAATGACTTCTCTGCCTCAGTGTCCTCATGGGTAAATTGGGACAACATCTATAACCACCTTATGGGTTTTTGTAAAGATTAAGTGAATTTATAGATGAAGCTTTAGGACAGTACTTGACACAGAGTAAATATTATAGAAGTGTTGACTATTTGTTTTATTTTTTTAGGTGATGCCATTCGTAAGTTATTTTTTTCAAAGTTCAAATAAACAAATAACATGATGACTCATATCAATGCAAAAATAATTGCTTGAACTGGGACTTGAACTTAAGTCTGTCTGTCTCCAGAATTTGAGCAACTAACCATGATGTAATTCAGGAAAAGAAATGTTAGCCATGGATAGTAGTCTCATATTTGTAGGATAATAGATAGCTTTTACTTTCTTCTAAGTGACTTTCTGAATTTTCTAAAACTTTAATGATGAATTCAAGTTACTTTCATAACTAGAAAATATTATTTATTCTAAGTTACTTAAGATGAAGCAAAACGTCTTATGTATGATGGCTGTTTATAACAGCCAATCAGCCCATAACTTTCCCTCTGCACAATGACTGCACCAGGATGAGTTACATGGGAGATGCTTCAAATAGCATGGGCTGTCACAGAAGACAGATCACAGATACCCTCAAACCTTTCAGAATCAGCATGGGTCTCAGAACCAGAGAGAATGGAGTTCAAATCTCAAAGCTATCAGCTATAGGCCCTAGGATAAATTTCTTAATTGTTCAGAGTCCAGTTTCCTCACTATGAACCAGTATAATGAAAGACCCTCATAGTGTCCCAGGTTTAGAGCTCTATGTGGAGAGGTCACCACTCTTCCAGGTACACAGGAAGTGCCTAACTATTGGTAGTCACAGACTAATGAATTTTCAACTGTCTCTTGGAGCTCCCAAATAGTCTATACTGACATGAGGTTGGGTGTGTACTAATTTCTAAACACTAACTTTAGTGGCAATAAATGCAAAGCCATCAACTACTAGTTGACTAATGTCAGAAAACTCCCTGTAACCTGTTTCCTGGTTGGAGGAAATGTTGCCGTTGGTCCTGAATGTTTACCCTTCTGTTAAAGAACAAATAAAACAACCAATGCAGCAGCTTTTTGTAAGGTGTTAAAAATACACTGAGGATGAAATCCTGCCTGCCTGTTGTTGAATTGGAGACATGCTTGAATGCATTGCTGACATCCAGATTGGATTCTCTGCAGTATTGCCAGTCTTTTTATTTTTATCATCATCATCATCATCATTATTATTATTGCTAGGGCTTACTCTGAGTCTACAGCAATAGAAATTATCTCTGGCAATTCTGCAGCTCACCAGTCCCTAAACCTCCACAAGCATTCTGAATTTCAGCTGGAATTGATTGGAAAATTGGCCTTCTAATTCACCAGGCTTCAGATTTGAGATCAGTTAACACCAGACTTCTGGAAACATTGCTGCCCCCGTGGACCAATGAGTGGTGAGGTTTTTCTCCTTGAAAACAGAGTGGAAAGTGATCCCTTGCTTTCTAACTTCTACTTATTTTGCATCCTGAGACCTACTCTGAGAGGGGGTGGCTGTCTCACACAGACTACACAGAACAATAAACTTGTTCACGGAGAAGGGGATCTTGGGACCCACGTTCTCAATCTACAGATGGTAGAGTTGAGCCCTGCCGAGGAGGCGGAGCTTGCTGAGGTTACATCAGGAGCTATGGAACACCACAATTCCTGTGTCCTGAATCATAGGCTACAGTTGATTCTCCTTTCCCTTGCTTTGCCATATCTCATTTATATGTCTTTTATATATGCCGTCTCCCAAATGTGGTCCAGATCTCAGTGAGCATATAACCCAAGCAATTAAGCAAGGGGAGAAAAAGGCATATTCACCACTTTTCCAATCGTGGCTTCCTCCTGAACTCTCTGGGGCCTTTCCTGAGCTGTTTTTCCAGGCAGAGCAAATACATAAGCCTTTGGAAGTTGCAAGTCTGCTCTGGAATGTGTGTCCCTTGTTCCAGGGGAACTGCCTTCTGAATGTGGACCTATTAAGTATCAGGACACTGCTTTCCTGGAAGTGGGAAGAACATATGAGAAGAGTCATGCTGGCAGTGTTTCCTGTAACGCAGGCTCTGACCCAACCTGGAGTTAGCCTTTCAAACCCGGCATCCACATTCTGTATGATGACTGATAATCTGGAATTGTGAGCTGAAGCTTTGAAAACTAGGCAGCAGAAACTGAATACAAATTGGCCTTCTGACACACATGGAGAGACCATTTAATTGCATGATCAATACAATTTCAAAGAAAGCTTAGAAGGTCACCAACATCACCATGCGATGTAGTAAATATGACAGAAGGAAAACCTGAGAGCTCTGTGTCAAGAGTCCGATCGATAGCCACTAAGTTCTATCTGTGTTAAATTTAAGAACACTTGACATCTGTGCCAGAAAAGTGCACAGCCAGTTACGCAAGCCTTCCAACTGCTTCCCGGAACCCCAAAGTTCACTGAGGATCATTTGTAAAGAATACATAGAAGATAGCCTGTGAAGGGACTCAACAATGATACTCATAAAAGCTTGCAAACAAAACAGATCCCCATGTTGGCAAGCCAAGTCCCAAATGTTCCTTACAGCTGGGTAAATTTGACCTTCCAAATGTTTGCTCTTCTTTGTCACCCATTTTAAAAATAAGAGATTCAACCCCAGCTTAAAGGAAGAAATTTTCAGCATGTCAGGTTTGGTTAAGGCAGTGGTTGGCAAATTGAGGCTCGCGAGCAACATGCGGCTCTTTGGCCCCTTGAGTGTGGTTCTTCCACAAAATACCACGTGTGGGCACACACGTACAGTGTGATTGAAACTTTGTGGCCCGTGCGCAGAAGTTGGTTTTCAGCTCTCAAAAGAAATTTCAATCGTTGTACTGTTGATACTTGGCTCTGTTGACTAATGAGTTTGCAGACCACTGGGTTAAGGAATTAGACTGTGAAGTTAGTCTCAGTTGGAATCCCATCCCTGCTACTGACTAAATGTATGGCCTTGTGCAAGCCGATCACCTTCTCTAAGCCTTTGCCTCCTCATCTGTAAAATGGGGAAAATAACTGCCTTCCTCATAGGGTATGGTGAGAATGAAATGTGCTAATCTAGCTAAAGTACTCAGCACAGTGCCTGGCACACAGCGAGGACTTGATATATATAAAGGTTATTATTGAAATAGTTTCTTGCATCTTGCTAATGAAATGTTCTGCAAATAGAACAAAACACTGGATATCACTGGGCTAAGAGAAGGGAAGACAGTGTTCAAGAGATAAGAAGGAGAAAAGCAAAGACTGCTTAGCCCAGTCATTATAATTGCTACATCTTACCCAGAGTTTATTAACTACCTGGCACTGTGTCAAGCATTGCTTGAATATTTCTCATTTAATTACCATGAAATATTATAAGGTAAGTACTACTCCCCATTTTTCATGCAAACTATCAAAGCACAGAAAAGTTTAGGAATTTTCCCAGGGTAAGACATCCAAAAAATAGTCTCAACTTTGGGGACCTTCTGACTCTACAACTTTTGCTCCTCTGAAGTCTACTGTGATCATGGCAAGTCCCCAGCATTGTCAGGGCAGATAATGAACCACTGCAGGTGGTAGATGTCTGTCACACCACACCAGCACAGTCCTATATTTTATGCTGGGGCTCCACTACACACATCATGTGTGCGATGATAGGAATGGAAGGGATGGAGGTTTCTACATGTCCATTCACTCAGAAAAGTAGAACAGAGCAAACACATGCACAAAGCTAAGACAGACAGTCCCCATGTCCCTGGAAGTTCTCTTCACCCTCATGAGGCCAACTGACAGGACTAAGGTTTAAAATATATTCAGTGCAGGTGAACACAGCAAGCATCTATAAAAGGTGCACATCGTTGCTATTGCCTAAGGGGGTCAGCACAGAAAAATGAATCATACTGAGATCACATACTAAGAAAACTCATGGAAAAATAAATAAGCAATTATAAAACTATCTCCTAAGCCTACTGATGGAAACCCTGGGCTTTGGAAACAGAAAGACCTGAATTTGAATCCTGATGCTAAGTGTATTCAATATATGGACTCAAACACATCACTTTACTTTTGCATCTGTAAAATGGGGCTACTATGTGACTCCTACTACCTAGGACCACCAGGAGAATGAAATGAAATAAAACACAGACACAGCTGTGTTTGGGCATTTAATGCAACAGTGTAAATTGTTATGATGGAATTAGACCACCTGTATGGATCTGCCTGGGTCTAGTCCTAGTTCTACCACCCATTGGCTTTGTGTCCCCAAGCCCAGTATTGAACTGCCCTGTGCCTCAGTTGTACCATATGTAAATTGGAATCATAATAGTACCTGCCTCATAGGATGGTAACAAAGATGAAGTGAGTTAACATTTATAAAGATCTTAGAAAAATGTCTGGCACATAGGGAAGAGTCAATGTTAGCTATTACTATTATTGTTGTGATTATTTTTTATAGAGGTAAGCACAGGATGTTCTAAAAAGAAACATACACACACACACTCCAAACAGGCGCTTAACTGGAACTGTGGTGTGTGGGCAGGAAAACAGTCTAGAACACAGACAGCAAGGGCACATATTCCATTAAGGAGCAGGTGGAGGAGGGAGAAAGTAAGGACAAGGGCAGGATTTAGCAACAGATTTCCTGGATTTCTTCTACTTTCAGTTTCGGTGGAGATCATGCTTCTCACATCGCCTGCTTTTGCCCATTACAGTTCATGGTCCCAAAATTGGTTTGAAGGCAAATTCCAAGCTAGCACAGAAGTGGGAGGGGGTTAAAGGAGAATGCAAGTATCCCCTTTTTTGAAAAAGGGCTGTAACCATTTAGCTGATTATTTAACATTGTGGAATGCAGTGAGGGCAGAGATAGGCTCCCCTTTCAGTGTGGCTACAGCTCCAAGGAGCAATCTCCGAGATTGCTGGAAGTCATTCACACCAGTGAGTGCATGTGCATTTGGGGCCTGGTTAAAGATTCAGAGGCTAAGCCTGTTAATAGAATTAATTCGATATATCCGGTATAATTCAGTGGAACATTTGAGTGCCTTTCAGAGCCCAAAACTGTTGGGAAAGAAACAAATCCTTGTGGCAGCTATTAAAGAAGGATTAGTTAGACTCCAGAAGAAGTAAGCCCATGACTTTAATTCTTCTCTGGCTGTGTGAAAAATGGATGTCTTGATAAATGGCTATCCCATAAACAACTAAAGAGAAACTTGGACTGTTGATTTTCTTTTGTGGGGGCATTCTAGGTTTATTCCACAGTCATACCTGATCCCTTTGTTTCCTTTCTGAAGCCAGGAGGGGATACATGGAAAACCGGGGTGCCATATAGTCACCAGGGGCATTATCTGGTGTGAGATGAGTGGGGAGAAGGAGACTATCTCCATCTTTCCCTGAATGGGCTGAGTGGGACCCTGGAGGGAACAGTGGCTAGCTGCCTTGGATTAAAATACAGGCTGGCCCGGTACCGAGGCTGCTAGTGGGAGTTAAGAAGCGAGCCAGCTGAAAGAACCTAATATTTACTGCAGTTCACCAAGACGTCAACATCCCCATATTTTGTAGTTGAAACACGACTTCATAGGACCAAATGTCTATGTTTTTGAAGGTGATTCAAAACAGGAGTAGATCATATTTTTCTAGGAGAAATAAAAGTTTCCTCCTTCATTCCTGTTCATTTTGTGATGCCAAATTTGGGAGAACTCCTAGCCCAGCATTGGTAAAAAAAAAAAAATTTGGAGATGCTTTAAGATGACGAGAGGTTCTTTGTTATGCCACTCTCGGTACATATGCTTTTTTAAGGCGTCAAACTGGAACGGTGGTAAGTGTTTCCAATCCAAGAAAAAGAGCTGGGAATAAAGTGTTCATTACTCTTTTAGGGTATGCGTGTCTGTGGTCAGCATTAAAATCTCTATGTCAGTGAGAAAGACATTGGAGGGGATTTTTTTTTTTTTTTACAAAAGGAAGTAAAGAAGAAAGTATACACTTTCTATTTACATAACAGGAATTCATGGCGAGGCTGTTTGGCTTTCAGGAATCAAGCAAAGTGTGCAGCCTACCTAGTAGAGAGGAACCACGTAAAACACAAGGGAATGTGCTTGAAGTCTATTTTGGTGTAGGGATTGCATCTTATATTAATTCAAGTTCTTAATTACATTACCTTCCTTAAATAAATTTCTCCTCCTCATGGAAGACAGCCACTGTTTTCCTGTTCCTCTCTCTTACTCGTCATTGAAAACCCTGGGCTGATAAGCCAGTTTTGATTGATCTCAGGCAATTCCCTTTGTCTCAATACGCCTCAGTGACCTGAGCTGCAGGTTGGTCATAAGAAAGCTTACCTTACAGCAAGCTTGTAAAGGTTTCAGTGAGAATGTCTTGACAGCAACTGGCCTGGCAAATGGGCATCTAATAGTTTCAATGATTGTCCATCCTTTGCTCTTCCACAAAGATTCTGTCTCACATACAAGTGTGAGCTGTGCATTGAGCAAAGGTCCCTGATGCTGACGTGGTAGACAGGTTTTTCTACATCTGTTGCAGCTGTTCTGGTCTGCAACCTAAGTGGATGCTGCAGAAGCCCAGGGTCAGTGTGGCAGCGGAGCAGGTCCAGCCTGCTCTGGCCACATGGGCCCTTTCCATGCAATGACAGGGAAAAGTCCATGTTGAATCCAAGTAGGTAAAAAAAGAAAGAAGGACAGAAAGAGACAGAAAGAGATAAAATAGGGGGCTGCAGGGGTAAAGAGAGAGAGGGAACATGAATGCGCTTTTGAAATACCCTTCTAAATCTTTGGGAAGAAAAACACAGCAGTGTTGAGCTAACGACACCAAAATAGATCTGCACAGACATTTGCCAAGGATCTGGAAAAGAAAAGAAAATCTTTCCTGACACTTCTCTTTAAGCAGCAGTGGAACTCGGGACTCCGGAAAAGCAGCAGGACGGGGCCAGGCGAGGTCCTGCCCACACTGCGGAGGGCTCTCCAGGGACCACTGCCAAAGGGCAGACCTGGCTGGTGACAAGCAAGCCTCTGAATGCTGTGGTTTGGATTGTGTTTGTGGCTTAATGTCCATATGTGAGGTCTTCTCATACCTAAGAAGCAGGCCTTGCCTAATCGAAATCAGACAGAAAGGCCACACACATTTGCAAGGACGCATAGCATCTTCCCCTTCTTTTTTCTTCTCATGGAACTCTCTTGGGAAGAAGGAAAGGGAAAGGTGGGAATGGGAGTTTGAGGTGCTCACTCTTTCTTCTTTACTTATATCTGAGTACTCCGGGCATGGGAACAGATATGAGCAAGAAAAATGTTGTTTTGGACAAATGAATTTGGGAAGTGGGTTTGATAAAGTTAAAGAGGTCATTTTTCCTGCAAGGTTCACCGACATGTTAAATGTACTCAAACCGTGGTTGGCAAACTATGGCTCACAAGCCATATGCAGCTCTTTGGCCCCTTACGTGTGGCTCTTTCACGAAATACCACGGCCTGGGCAAGTTTATTTTGAAGAAGTGGCATTAGAAGAAGTTTAATTTTTTTTAAAAATGGCTCTCAAAAGAAATTTCAATGATAGTACTGTTGATATTTGGCTCTGTTGACTAATGAGTTTGCCACCACTGTACTAGAAGCTCGGTACACCAAATTCATGCACAGAGTGGGGGGTCCCTCAGGCCAGCTTGCACCCTCTCACAGTCTGGGAGCCCTCAGGAATGTCCGTCTACTGACTTAGGCCCAGTCCTCAGGGACCCCTCACTCCTTACCGCTCACTTTGCTCACTGCTCCTTATCGCTCAGCTTATGGCTCCTTATCACTATAGCCAATGCAGGAGAGGCTCCCGCCACTGTGATCCCCACCTGTGAGCCAAGCTTCTGGCTGAGTGGCACTCCCCCTGGGGGAGCACACAAACCATCAGGGGGCAGTTCCTGCATTGAGCTTCTGGCCCCTGGTGGTCAATGTGCATTATAGAGACCAGCCATTCTGATCTTCCTAATGGTAGCTTAGGCTTTTATTACATAGATAGCCTCTTAGTCATCATGTCCTACCAGCTTCATTTGACATGGTTGCCCACTCTCTCTTTGATGTACTTTCTCCAGTGAGAACCCAGAGTGCCACCCTCGCTCTGCTTCCTCCTATTTCACTGGCCTCTCTTTCTCAGCCTCCTTTACAGGCTTCTTCCTGTTCTGCTTCCTCTCATTGGGTTGTTGCATGGACTTTATGGGCCTTCAATACCCTGCATATGCTGATGGCACTTACATTTCCTTTTCTACTACTGTGACATTACCAATTATCTGCAGTTCATACTTTTAATTTAAAAACTTACACCTACCCTTGACTATCTAATAGATCTTTTCCATGCAATATGTCTAAAACTGAACCTCTGATTTCTACTCCCTCACGCCATACTCTCTCCCATGGTTTTTACATACAGCACCACCATTTTCCTGGATGCTTAGGTTCAATATGTGTGAGTCATTCTTGATTCCTCTCATTCCCTAACAATCCACATCCAATTCAACCCCATGTCTTAACTGCATTACCATCAACATATGTAATGCAGCTTTCACATAGATTACTGTGATTGCCAGCTCACCAATCTCCCTGGGACACTCACTCTCCACAATCAGATATTAGCACTGTATTATTAAAAAAAAAATCAGATGTTACTTCAGTCTTCAAGAACCTCTACTCACCTTACTAAAAGTAAACTATGACCTTTTCCCCATATACTAAATGCCCCATTTAATCTGACCCCAGTTTACCTCTGTGACCTCATTTATTACCACCATAGAGACACACCAGTGATTTCACTACTCTGAACAGGCCAGGTTAGCCTCGGGGCCTTTACATTGGCTAATACTGCCCTGCCTCAGATCTTCAACTGGCTTTCTGCCACCAGTTCAGCAAATCAATTAGTACATTTCCCCCTCTAAGCCCCCATTTTCCACTCTATATGATGATCTTGACGAAAATTTGCTGAATTGTTATTATATAATGGAAGTGCTACATGGACAAGGGTGGGGAGGACCAGGGTTTGTATACCACAAAGTGTAGGAATATGAAGCAACATTTGGTCCCCTCTATAATAATAAAAGCATAATAGGCTAATTAGACAGGACAGCCGAACGACCTTCCAGACGACATTCCAGACGAAGCCACAGGGAGAGAGGGGTAGGGGAGAGGGGTGCCGAGGCAGAGGTGGGTAGGGGTGATCATGCAGGCAGGCTAGCGGTTAGGAGCCAGTGGTCCCAGATTATGAGAGGGATGTCCGACTGCCAGTTTAGGCCTAAACTGACAGTTGGACATCTCCTGAAGGGTTCCAGATTGAGAAAGGGTGCAGGCTGGGCTGAAGGACCTGCCCTCCCCCCAAAACATGAATTTCATGTACTGGGCCTCTAGTATAGTATGATTGATTCATATTATCAGTAACCAAATAAAACTTAAAGCTACATTGGAAATTAAGCATTATAATGCACCATGACCTTTGTTATTTGAGTATAGAATATCTTAGTCATTTCAAAGTGAAGACATAATTTATTATAAATCTGGATCGATTCCATGTCCATTATGTTGTTGTTCCTTTCCTTGGATAGAGGTTGAACTGAAATTGAACAAATGAATTTGAACAATAACAATATTTCAGAGCCCTTTCCAGTTAGTTCATTTGTTTAATAGATTTTCTCCTCATAACAACTCTCTGAGAGTAGTACCATTATCCCTAATTTACAGATGAAGAAACTGAGGATTGGTGAGTGAAGCTGTCTTGTTCACTCACACAGAGCTAACAAGTAACATAGCCAATTTTTGAACCCATTTTTTTCTATCAATTACCTTGCTTCATCATGAAACATTATATTTAGTTTAGCCATAAACTTTTCAGTATACTGGCAGGGAGGGTTCCTTCAGTAGAGAGGACATGTAGATTTGTGTGGTATGCTTGAAGACCCTGGGATTTAACATAAAGAAGGAAACTTTCAGTTA
Organism: Vespertilio murinus; assembly: GCA_963924515.1. NCBI lineage: Eukaryota > Metazoa > Chordata > Mammalia > Chiroptera > Vespertilionidae > Vespertilio > Vespertilio murinus. Next base: position 175,463,848 of record OZ004708.1, read on the forward strand.
GCATTGTGTGGTGTGTGTTTTTTGTCTTTAATTCTCTGAGCATTTTTATGAAAAAAAGATTATGTGACATTATGGAAAGAGTAATAAGATTAAACTAGAAGTAATGAGAAGATCTCTCAAAGAAGCTGTCCTCCATGTAAATGGTTCGACCAAAGAGACATTAGTTTTCCCATCCCTAGAAGTGTATCATCAGAGAATGGATGACCTCTAGTAAGAGATATTGTAGATTAGAGGACCTTCCTGAATAACAAGGGCTGCACTAGGGATTATTTAGGGTTCTTTCACACTTGGGACATAGTTGGTTAATCTAGCAATTCCAAAGATGCCCACCTCACAATCCCTGGAAACTATGCATATGTTCGGTTATGGCAAAGAAGAACCAATGCTGTCTGCAGATGAAATGAAGGCTGCTAATCAGCTGGGCTTGAGATAAGAAAATTATCCTGAATTGTCCAAGTGGACAATATATAATTCTAACTATCCTTTATAACTAAAATATGGGGGGGGGGAGGAAGGAGGGAGGGAGGGAGAAAGGAAGGGAGGGTGGGAGAGAGAGAGAGAGAGAGAGAGAGAGAGAGAGAGAGAGAGAGAGACTCTGAGAGAAACTCCGAGAGATGGCAGCATGTTTAGAATATTACTGTGTGTGAATATAGAGGACGGGGGTCATGAGCCAAGGAATGCGGGCAGCCTCTCGAAGCTGAAAAAGAAGGAAATCGATTCTTCCTCAGAGCCTCCAGAAGAAATGCAGCCCTGCCAATGCCTCGATTTTAACCCAGTGAGACTCACTTCAAACTTCTGACCTTCAGAACTGTAGGATAATAAATTTATGTTGTTTAAGCCACTAAGTTTGTGGTCATTTGTTACAGCAGCAATAGGAAACTAATACAGAACCCTGTTTCACACTTTGCAGAGTAATCTATGGAGTCCAATCCACAGAAGATCACTACATCAGTCAGCGTTTGGCTGAGATAATGCTGCTGCATGACAACAACTCCCAAGTCTCTGTGTCTGAAAACAATGAGGAGATCTCCTAGACTCACAGGGGAATGGATAGGTTGCTGCTGACTTCAGTTGCGATATATACATTAATCCATATATTATCATATGGCTAAGCTTGACTGGACTTGACTTGGCTACACTGGGTTCTAGGATTAAGGATGGACTTGGGTCAACTCCAAATTTTTCATTGCAGAATTTGGGCTAAAGAAGCAATGGCTCTCTGGGGCATGCTGTTCTCCTAGGCAAGGGGGAAAGCTCCAAACGTCTGGCATATATTTGCCAGTCCTCAGAGTCTCAGGATGAAGCCAGGGTTTGCACACATTCATTATCCTGAGTAAGTCATAAAATGTTGCCCAAGTATTGGGACCAGGAAGGATATTCTGCCAGTGAAGCATAGCAAAGGCAGGGAGGAAAGTAAGAATTATAGACAAATAATGCAACTGACTTTGATCACTGAGAGGTATCTACATCGGTAAAGCAGTGGGTTCTCAGGTCTGCACAGAAAGGTCCCATCATAGCCTGGCCAAAGTGGCTGGGTTTCCTAAGGAATGGTCCAAATCTATAGATATCTATTAGGCTGCCAACATGTCTAAGCAGAATCAAATGTAAGAATCGTACAAGGAAGTGTAATCCAATCACCATCCATCATAGGGGAAAATGCGGCCTAGATAAAGGTCTGTGATTTTCCTATGAATGGACGGTTAGTGGGAGAGCTGATAATTGAAAGAAAGCCTCCAAAAATCTCAGTCCAGGGTACAACTCACAACTTCCTTAGTTCTGGAATCCTGCTCCAGAACTTGGTTTCATTTCCAAGTGCTTTGGGGTGGTGGTGGGGGGTCTGTATATTAAGAGCACTGCTGAATTGACAAGGGGGAGTTTGATTATTCTAGCAGCGGATACACAAAGTCTTCTTTTTTCTCCTGTGAAGCTCCTGTTTGAACACAGCTTTATGTTGGCCTGGGCTAGGGAAACCCACTCTGGTCCTGACTGGGGTTCAACGTGGGTGTTGTGGAGCAGTGATTCAGAGGGAAAGCACCTTCCAAAACCACACGGGTTCCTGCAGTTGTTTCTCTACAGCAGCAAGTTTTGGAATGGTACAATGTGCCCCAAGTGAGAGTCCTGGACACATACAAGTTCTTTCTGACTGTCAGTCATGGGGGAAATCTTCAGAGGTTTTCTCAGATTTTCTTTTCCCAGGAAGTTTCATCTTCGGGGGGGGGGGGGAGGGAGATAGGTCTGTTTCCTATGCCTGATAAGTTGAATTCCTTTCTTCCTTCTGACAAGGGGGAAACTCCAGGTCAGGTGTCACCTGCTCCAGGAAGCCTTCTTGGCTTTCCCTGGGACGAGTTCACAGCTCACTTGTCTCTGCTCACAAAGCAACATTATGCAGCCTCTTTCTGTCACTTACCGTACCATATCTGCTCTTCTCTGTACACAGCTACCTCACTCCCTGGATTCTGTCCTCTTTTGTAACTGAGACTCTATTTTATCTAGCATCGTGTCCTTGGCATTCAGAACAATGTCTACCATATAGGAAGCATTCAGTAAATACTTGATTAATTTTGAAATGATTATATTGCTTGTTTTATTTAGGCTGACAGTTCATGATAATGTTAGTGAAATGCACACAATAGTCATTTATTAAATATATGAATAGATGTAGGAGTTAAAAAGTAAGCAGTACTAAGTGCCTTTTAAGGATAACTTCTATTCTACACATTATCTCTGCACAGGAAAGCAGGCACACAGATTCACACACATCCGTGTTTACACAAGAAACAAAATGATAAAGCAGAGCTTCCTGGACCTCAAAGCAACCTCTTTTCTTCCGAATGTAGGCAGAAACTAATGAAAGAACACTTCTTTGGAAGACATCTTTTCAGAGCTATAGCTTCCAAATGATTTGTGTGTGCCCAGCAGTCAACCAATGAGCTCTCTTCCATTGATCTAAAAATAACTCGGGAGTACTACACTGCCAGAAATTATCTCAGCCCACCTCTGGGGGGTAAGGTCTCCTGTGGAGGCACTTTTGTTGCTCAGCTGCAGCATGGAGGTAGGCCCTCTGCAACCATTTCCAGGTAGCAACAGGGGTTTGGGGATGACTTCAGCAAACCTGACCTAGCTTTGGGCATGAGTTTGTTTCATCCCTCACTGTGCACATCTTGCCATTTCTGAAGCTGTGAGTCAGGCTGATGTCAGCCAAGCAAGTAGCTGAAACAGCATGTCCAAGGAGACCAGAAATGTCCTTGGCGACGGTCTTAGATGCTACCTACTAGGGGCAGATGTTCTAGAAGTGATGTCACTGTATTCTTATCCAGGTCACACCACCACAACAGGCTTTGGTCAGAGATGTCATAGGGAGAGGATGAGTGTCCTGAGAGTGTTTTCTGAAGGGATGATTATATCTGTATGTGTGTATCTATGCATTCGTATCTGTCGATTTCCCAGAGACCTAAGGGATAGGCATTGTAGTTGTTGCTCAGTCATGATTCATTAGGCATCATGGGCAAGTCACTTCTCTTTTTCTGGAGCTCTGTTCTTCTACCTGCATCATGACCATCTTGGAAAGGTAATTTCTGAGTTTCCCTCTGGCCACTTGGTTCTCTTCATTACTGGGGGACCAATGGCAACATTTATTTACTGTATTTGAGGAACTGATGTATCCTTCTGTGGACATTTGCTAGCAGTCAATGGTCTTGTTTTGTCTCTTATTACTACTGCCTCCAACAGGTCTGAAATTCATCAAAGTTCAGCATTCTTGCCAACCAGGAGCAGGACTTAGAAAGGAAGCTGTGTTGCCTTCTGCTGGCTGACTGTGTCCAGGCTTTGGCAGCATGGGACTGAGAACCTGAAGCCAGTGGGTGGAGTGGAGTTGTTTTTGTTGTTGTTTTAAAATATATTTTTATTGGTTTCAGAGAGGAAGGGAAAGGGAAAGGGAGATAGAAACATTAATGATGAGAAAGAATTATTGATTGGCTGCCTCCTGCATGCCCCAAACTGGGGATCAAGCCCACAACCTGGAAATATGCCCAGACCAGGAATCGAACCCTGATCTCCTGGTTCACAGGTTGATGCTCAACCACTGAGCAACACCAGCCTGGAATGGAGTTTTGAAGAAAGTTCTATAATTGAATTCCAGATCCTAGATTATAATCAAGTTTTTAGACACTTCTGCCCTTGAATATTTTGATATATATATTTTTTAAAGTCACAGCACCACTAAGCTCTTTAAAATAAGCTTTCCTTAGTTTTATCACTCAACCAATGACTTTAGGAAAATTGCTTCCAATTGCTAAGCCTGCAAAGTGTAGCTTTTGGATTAGCTTCTAAGATCATCTTTAAATGATAACATTCCTAAAAATGGTGCATGTCACAAACAAATTTATGATAACTTATATTTTCATCTGGAACTGTTACATCTTCTGATACTTTCCCCCAAGTACCACTATTGGTTTGAATATAGACATAAGCAGAAAGATTAGAACAAAGGCAAAGGGACTAACTTTGACTCATAAATTTTGAATATTGTCTTATGAAATAAAGGGAAAAAGTATAGTTCTAAGTTAATATATTATTTAATATGACATAATTTTAAATATATTTAATTAAAATTATACACTCTATAGCTGTGAATCATACTTAGTGCTCTGTGATTCAAATATTTTATCTCCTCCAACCTCACATCAGCACTGTGGTTGAGGAATTTTATTGATGTGGAAACCCAACACTCAAATCCCACCTTTAGGAGACTGTACCAAATAGGTTCATTAATGGAAAAGCAAATTACTCAGAGGCTTTTAATGAAAGTAATATTTTCATCTCAAATTTGTTTTAAAATCCTACTTAGTGTTGCTTGGTTTTAAAGTGAAAGATTTTAAATATTTTTGCCTAATGTGGATATTGGGATTTGATGGCATTCAGTATATAAATGGCATTTAACCCTTTTTAATGAATCTTTCTTAACATCTAAGGATCTCTAAATGAATAATGACTAATGCATAAAATCAGAAATAGTCATGTGAGCAAGGGCCTTAGACATCGATTGGGAAGAAAATTGTGCTTTGGGAGAAGTGTCATTGGGAAAGTTACTTCTCCTTTGCTTCTGTTTTCTACTTTCCTCCCCAGTTGATTTCCACTCATGAAACCCCCCTGTTGAGGTAAATGGTAAGTGAATTGCCCTTTGAGACCTGTGAGACGTGAGTGGGGTTGTCCTCTAGCTCCTACAAGATACATAGCCTGGATCTTACCTTGATCACAACCCCAAGCTTCATAATGTTATGATGATGCAAACAACGAGGCTGACTGAAAGGGTTGTGGTTAGGACTGAATGATAAAATGTCCTGTCTGTCAGGTATTTCCCCTCCAAACTGTGTTTCATTCATGGGAGTAAAGTGGAGATAGAGGGGGTGACGGGGTACGAGAATGGAGTGAGAGGATAGCCTTCCAATGGCAAAATGTGCAAATAAATGAGCCCTATAAACAATACTTCAAAAAGGAACAAACTAAGTGGTTTCCACTATGAAAATCTTGAATAATAATCTATAGGAAGAAAAAATAACCTTTCATAATTATACATGAACGAGTGCTGCGATTTAGGAAAACAAAATCCCAGGAAACAGACCTCTATAAGATTTAAAACCTCTGTCTGAAGCAACATAGACAATAGAAATTTAAAGAGATGATCAACTAATGACTAAGCAATATAAAAAAAGCATGTAAAATTTGAATAATATTGTTTTAAAAAATAAAGGGAAAAAGCATACTTCTAAGTTAATATATTATTTAATAAGACATAATTTTAAATATATTTAACTAAAATTACACATTCTATAAGTAGATGTTTTACTATTTCATCTATATCACTAAAATAAATATTTTCAAGCTGGTTACATTTGTTTTAAGCTTCTCATTGGGAATATGGAGAATTTCTATATATCTAGAGTATCTTTCTTTTCCTGTTGTAGCTAAAATTTATTGTGCTTAGGGCAATTTCTGAAGTATAATGAATTTCATTATACATGTTAGATTCATAAGACCAGTAGTTATTATGATATTCACATGAGCTTACTAATTGCAGAATAAATAATAAAAATTATTAAAGTTAAATAAATTCTGTTGGAAAAGCATTGCAAGCAATTAAAAATATTCAAAAATATAAACTTCATGGAGATTTGAATATCAAAGTGGACCTACAACACATCGAACCATCTCTAGGCGATGTAATCTAATCATTATCTGTAGTGTCTTTATTGCTGGACACATATGATGTAAACTGCTTGGCAAACTGGTCTCCCAACAAAGACAGTTACTGGGAAGTAGTAGTGGGACTAGTGCTGTGAAATTAACCTGCAAGTGAAACACTCAAACCTCATAACTAGTTTTTTGAAGGTCAATGAAATACTGATTAGCTGTTCTTCTGTTTCATGCCCCAATTCTCCTCATCTGTTTATTTTTCCATTTATACAACTACCAAATGTTTAATAACTGCTTAAATGTGCAAAGCTCTTGGCTAGATACTGGATAATCAGAGGTAAAGACTACAAGAGCCCTACCTTTAAAGGCCTCATATTGTAGCAATTTCCTATCAATGTCTGCACCAGGGCTTCTCAATCACAGCTCTACTGACATCTTTGGTTGGTTAACTTTTTGATGTAGGGGTAAGGGAGGTGGGGGGAGGCCTGTCCTGGAAATTGTAAAATGCTGAGCAGTATACTGACGTGTAATTTCTAGATGTCAGACACTCCCTCCCCAACCTCCATTCAGGCCCTACAAGGTGTAACGACCAAAAATGTCCTCTGGCATTGCCAAATGTTCTGGGGGAGTGGGATGCAAAATCACCATTGATCTATCAAAATACATATGAAGATCTTGTTTCCCTAACAAGATTAAGCTCTTCAAGATAAAGAGACACACTTCTTTGTATCTCTCTTATACCTATACAATGGGACATGCATAATAGGCATTAACCACTCTGTTGTAATAAAATGTTTTTAAATACTGGCCAGTTTTTTTAGAAGCTAAAATATTTGAAATCTAAGCTTCAATATGCAATTCCCTTTTTGTTATGTTGTTGCTGCTAAGGTTGATTTTGCTCTGGACACCTTCTCTTCTGAATCCAAGCATTCAGTTACAGTAAGCAGAGTCATGCATTAGAAACTGGGGCATAGAAAAAAAAGGCAGTGGGAAAAACAGAAAAGAACCTTGAGATTCAGTGGCCCTTTGAAGACTTCCAAATAGAAAGCATTATGTAAACACTAGCGCTTTCCTAATTCTGGCTAATATCCATCTATTGGTATGCATCTGTAATGCTTGGAATTACATAAAGTTTAAAATAAATGCAGATTATCTTCTAAAGAAGATATATTAGTTCCATACAGAGTTGCCAAGTAGGTGTCTCTAGGGACATATCTTGGTAAATAAAGAAAAGTGATTTGTAACAAGCTTATCAGTAGTTGGTATGTAAAGTGCTGGAGAATGGCTTGTTCTCTTCATAGTGTTTAAACATTCTTTACAATGATATCGAAGTTATTTTATTTGCTAAGCACATCCTTTCCCTTAAATGAGTGCAGTGATAAGCCTCACTCATTCACATATAGTTATTATTCAGGCAAGTTGTGTGCAATTTTTCAAATATTCAAAAAATTAAGAAACAAAATTCATGGCATTCTTTTCCAGATGATTTGGAAAATAGTAACAGGTAAAAAAAGAAAGACCATCATGAGATTTTAAAAATAATTGAATTTTAGCCATTTCAGATACTTCCACAGGAAGAATCTCCCTGAGGCTGGAGTGGAGGTGAGGAGGGAAAGCTTCAGATATGGACAAAGTTTCGCCAGATGCTTAAATGCAGTTCAACTTTTCTCTACTAGTTATTTAGCAAAAGCCTCAAAGGACAGCTAACTCTTTTCTGACAACTTATACCCTATGTTCGAATATTTCTATGCATTAACACAACATCAAAACACAGTTCCACTGTCAAAAACATCAGTGTGCAACATTTTTACAACTCAGCCAGTGGAGGAACAAACTCCCCTGTACCCCTTCAAAGGACCCCCTTTCTTCTGTAACATGCTCCCTCCTTTATGACCTTCCCTCCTTTGTCCACAGGATCATGTCCCTGCCCAACATCCACAGAATAGATCCTCTGACTTGCTGACTTATTCCCAGGCCGCAGGGAATCTATTTCTAAATAGTCAGAAGGAGAGGCCTGAGGTGAACTGTGAAAGGAACAGATTATGGAGTTTGGCAGACGTGGCTCCAAGGTTTGGCATTTTTTTCTGTGACTTCACAAGGCATCTGATCTCACTGAACCTCAGTTTTCTCAGCACTTATGTGGCAATTGATTTAGAAATATATGGAAACCTATTAACTCAGTGCCAAATGACTTGCAACAACTCAATAACTGGTAGGTCATCCATCTCATCACTGAGTCATTGTTTTGTTGTCGTAGTCATTGTCCTCACCATCATCTTTGTTGTGGATTGTAGTATGTCATATCCTGAGGCCCCTCAGAATTGAACTCATGTCTTTGACTTTTAAGGTTCATGAAACCTGAGATACATTTTTTTTTCTTTTTTAAAAAAGGTATATTTTTATTGATTTCAGAGAGGAAGGGAGAGAGAGAGATAGAAACATCAATGATGAGAGAGAATCACTGCCTGGCTGCCTCCTCCACACCCCACACTGGGGATCAACCCCACAATCCAGGCATGTACCCTGACTGAAAATCAAACCATGACCTCCTGGTTCATAGGCTGACATTTGACCACTGAGCCACGCTGGCTGGGGCTGAGATACATTTTCTTTTGCTCATTTGATCAATGTTTACTGATCATGTATTATCCTCTAGTCTCTGGGAATAAGCTGAGACTTGTAAACAGTGCCCCTCCATACCTTCCAATCACTTAAGCAACTGGTCATACAAACTAGCACATAGTTATACATGGAAAAATGTTCTATTAAGAGAGAGGGCATGCCAAGTTATGAGATGAGCTATTGTGGGGGATGTGGCGGGGGGTGTATGTGTGTGTACCCTCATGTGTACACTGATTTGCACTGAGGGAATGGGCTAAGAGGATACTTCAGTGATGCAGTAACTTAAATGGAGAGCTAACGACACATTAGAATTAACCAGGTAAGAGTGAGGCAATGGACATCACAGATAGAAGGCACAGTAAATGTGGTGTCTCAGAGATGGAAAGGATCAAAGCATGTTTAAGAGAGTTAAATGACAGTGTGGCTAAAGAAAGTGAACAAAGAACCATTGGTCGTCAAATTAAGATAAGGAAAGGTGGATGTGTATCTGACCCCCAGGGCTCTGCAGGTCATTCCCGAAAGAATCTTGGTTCTTATCCAAGGAGAAATAGGTAACCATGTAAGTGTTTCAGCAAGAAAATAACAAAAACAAATTAACATTTTTAAACACCCAGTTGGCACTGGAAAAAATGTGTTGGAGGGAAGCAAATATGACTGCAGGGAAACCTGTACAAGTTTACTCTACTGGGCCAGGAGGGAAGTGAGTGGCCTGGACGAAGATGGTAATAGAGCAAAGTAGACCAGACTAGTGAATCCTTCCTAAGTGCTCAGCTTAGATGGACTGAAGCATAAACATATGGATCCCCTCTCTTTCAGTCTGACTTTGAGACTGGTAAAATGTCAGAATTGAGATAAAAAGAGTTGGTGACATATGTCTCACAAATAATTACATCATCTCTGTGATTCTTGTAACCCTATGCAAGAATCCAACCCTATGCATTTATTCATTCATTCCTTACCAAACATTTACAGTTATAAGGATCTGTGAGGCTCCCTAGAGATATATTATGTAAGACCTTGGGACTAGATTTGCCACCATAACTGAACTCTATCCCATTCTAACACTGAGCTGGAATGAAAAATACTTTTTAAAACAAGACACTTCAAGTAACTGAGAATACATGTGAAATATCCAAGATCAACATTAACCTTGTAAGGGATGATATACTCTAGACAAAGTCCAAAGAGAAGTCACCATTAATAGTTCTAGAAGGAACAAGAAAGATGGTGATGTCCTATACAGTTGAGAAAAACCTCTGGGATTTCTTCTTCAGATACACTAGAGGCCCGGTGCACAAAATCCATGCACGGGGGAGGGGAGGTCCCTTAGCCCAGCCTGCACCCTCTCCAATCTGGGACTCAGGGATGGAACCTAAACTAGCAGTCAGACATCCCTCTCACAATCTGGGACCACTGACTCCTAAGCGTCTGCCTGCCTGATTGTCCCTAACTAACTCTGCTTGCCTGCCTGATCACCCCCTACTGCCCCCTGCCAGCCTGGTCCCCCTCTAACTGCCCCCCTGCTTTCCTGGTTGTCCCCCAAATAACCTCCTGCTGGCCTGGTTGCCCCCTAACTGTCCAGGAAGAAGTCTGACATCTGGAAGATGTGTAGCTGACTGGGTCTAATTAGCATATTACCTTTTTATTAATATAGATGTTTAGTGTTCCATCTCTCCTCTTTCAAGCTAGAAGGGCATGTTCAGCCGACGCAACAGCAAAGAGTCAACTCATACTATTCTGGTGGGCTAGGGACTATCAGGCTCCCAGAGCCAGAACTCCCTGTGGTTTCTGCCAGCTCTCTGGATAATCTATTTACCCAGGGGATAGAAAACTATATGCCAGCCATTTAAAAAATATCCCTCCCTTTAGATTCTGCTGCCACCAGCTCCTTTGACTTATGTTGAAATCATGTCCCATCTCTCTCAGCCACGTTGTTACAAATTTATTATTGAGACCAATGATGACATCACCTGGAGAGAGACCAGGGCTGTGGTCATCCGGCTCCTCTTTCCGCATTACACAGGCAGCTTCTCTCTCTCCTCACAGGTCATTAATGTTTTAAAAAGGGCTTGCTTTAAATACCTGAGCAGTGCTCTCAGCTACTTGGTTTCCCGTTTCAGAGCCCGCAGCACATGCCGGCTTAGGATTGAAGGCTGCTTGCCCAAGTGGGCATTTGAGACCTCTAATAAATAGTGTCTCCTGAGAAGTCCTTGGTCAAAGTCATGCTAATAACATGTGTTGACCATGTGTCCAGTTTGGAAAGAGCAGGAGTGTTGGCCAGGGGTTGTAGATAACAAGCTCCATACACATCGGGAGGTTAGCACAGCTTCTTCACAGACTCATTGCAGGGTGTTTATCATTCCTTACAGCTCAGCATCCTTCCTTGTGAAATAGGCACATTCTCACCTGTCACCTACAACTTCTAGGATTATAGGATGACTTGGAAGAAGGAGCAAGTTTTGTAAAAGCACTGTGAACCTCATATAGTCCACAAGTATATGCCAAGGGCCAACTACTGTGTTAAACATCAAGGTACATGGTGAATGAAATAGGCCTCTGTGCCGGTAGGGGGTTTATACTCTAGTTGTGGAGACAAATGATATACAAATAAGTATATTGTGACAGACTGTAAAGGAGGGGTGGGGTTTCATGGCATGAGATAGTATACTGAGGAAAGGGTAGTCAATACAGAGTGGTCAGGGAAGTCCTCTCAGAGCAGCCAATATTTAGATTAAGGCTTGAAAGCTAGGAATAACCCAGCTATGTAGAAGGTAACTGTGTGGCATGTGTGTAGTGTATGTGGGGTGTAGTGTGGTGCGTGTATATGTATGATGTAGTGTGTGTGTGGTGTGGTATATGTGTGTGGTGTGCTAGTGTGGGGGGAGCGTGTTATGTGTTCACCATATACACATGCACTGGGCAAGACTGGTGTTTCATGCAGAAGAACCAATATGTATGGAGGACATTAAGTAGAAAAGGGTTTGTTATGCTTAAAGAATCAAATGGAAACTTACATGGCTGGAGGCCAATGTTGAGGGGGCTGGAAAGTGTTACCCACATAAAAGAAATAATAGTTCTACATTTTGCAAGCAACTGAGTGAATGGTTAAGCTAAAATGCACCCAAATAACATATTAAATTTTCCAATCAAATTACAGAACACTAAGGGTGTGTTGGCAGGTGCTACAAAAATGAATGCCTCCTGCTGCCTTGTCCTCAGATGGCTCTCAATATGGTAAAAGATGTAAGGACAAGGAGGAGCCATTTTTCACTACAAATTCAAGATAGAAATAAATAAATGCTAAAAAAGGTGTATTAGTGTTATGGAGGACAAAGAGGGAGAGTTGACACCTTTTGAAGTAAATCTGGAGTATGAAGGAAAGAATCATTTTGAGAAGGGGGCCTAGAAGATGGGCCACGGCCCCGCCTGGAATTCTGCCATTTGTAACCATGTTCTGATCTTGTTTTCACTTTTTATTGAGGCATCTAATGCAACCAGCTCGAATTTAAGAATAATTAAATGGATTGAGGTCAGGACCACTTTCCAACTTTTGCTTTGATCTGCGACAAACCAAAGAGTAAGGGAAAAGGAGAAAGGAAACTCTGAGAATGCCTTTATGCTTATGTGACCCATTTAACCTGTAATCTTGTGTCTCACCCCACTGTAGTTCTTGTCCATTCATCAAATTGATAAAGGTTCCCCATTTATTTATCTATTCATCACCAACCCATTATGCCAGCACAAAGTCTAAAGTCTCATTCATGGACACTGAATAAATACTTGCTAAATGAATAAAAGACATGAGCTAAAATAACATTTTAGGTAGAGACAATGGCAAAGTCAGAGAGGTTGGAAGCATATTACCAACAATATAAATTATCATTCTTGGCTGGAAGAAAGAACATAAAGGACAGTCTATAGAGGAAAATAAGTCTAGAGCAAGGGAATCAGTCAGAGCATGATGGATTTTGAGTTACAAGCTAAGGATGTTTAATGTTGATTTGAAGATGATGGAGCATCCATGGAAAGGCTTTACACATCGCTTAAAATAACACCACCCAATGAAACAATAAACAGAGGAGCACTGGAAGGAGCTACACGATCTGTATTTCAGCCCTCCTCTGAAGCGCATCTGTGTGACGAGAGGGAAGTCACTCTTTCTGAACACATTTTTCACATATGCAGAATGTGCAACAAAGATGGTCTGATTTTGTTTTTGAACACAAATGTTTTTTGGTTAATCCTCACCCAAGGTTATGTTTCCGTTGATTTTTTTTTAGACAGAGTAGAAGGAAGGGGAGAAACGCAAGAGAGAAACATCAATGTGAGAGAGTCCCATTGAACCCAGTACCCTTCAGTCTACAGGCTGATGCTCTATCCACTGAGCCAAACCAGCTAGGGTTGAACACAAACATTTTATAGGTACTGATATTTACTGTCATTTAAAAATTACTTTCTTTACTTATTCAAGGCCAATAAACTAAGATTATTTTTAACCAGTATTTTAAGTCAAATACCATTTGTTTGAATATAGCTGTGGGAATGGAAACACTTTGAAGTAAGGTGACCATAGAACTCAATTTGCCAGGAACACATGGTCTTATTGTCAAAGTTTACCATTTGCCCAAATTTTTCCATTTTTCGTAAAGTGTTATTAACAGTTGCATTTAAGTTAGCTGGGATGGTGTGGAAGGCCTTCATGTTGTGTTCCATATTACACGATGGCCTCATCTAAGAGTGTGAGATGCATTAACTCGGAGGTCCTCTTTAACTGGAGAGTTCAGTCCAAATAACAATCATCCATAGCCCAGTTTTCTTCTTAGACTCTTTCTACACTTAAAATCACCAAACCTTCCTTTTTAGACTCAGCGCATAGACAGGACTGGCTAGGAAAAGTCACATCTTCCTTGGGTTTGGAGGTGCAGGAACAAAGAGGTTCCTGGTGTGCCATGCAGTAATGTCACAGCCCTGCCATAGGCTCTGAGATGGAGAAATTGGCCAGAGGAAATAAAGATAGGTCAGTGAGAAATACAGAAGTGAGGTATGCATGAAATATGTGTGGGAAATAAAGAGTAGCCCTTCTATAGAGAGTGGTCTGGAATGCACTTGATACAGATGTTTTCATCATTTATTGAAAGGTGTAGATCTACAACCATATGTGGCTTTAATTGTTTGTAATGCTTTTTAAATTTTCAGTACATCCTTTCACTATCAATAAAAAATAGGTATCCTTTTAATAAAATAAAAATTAAGTACTGAGTTTCTGAATCTCCTTCAAAGATTTTTAAATATCATTTTGAGGTGATGGTTGGAAAATGGTGATTGGATGTGGGCAGCAGCAGAAAGTGAGGTTGAACATCATTTTGAAGTATCTAGATTGGTAGCAAACATCTTTCGAAGGAGCTCCTATGGTTAATTAGATAACTATATTCTACACTGTACTGGGATGAAACCAAGAATGAGTTCAATTTTGTGGCATCTAAATTTAGTATCATTTATTTGATGAGCTTTTATGTTATAAAAATATTTGCTGAAAAAGCCATTTGGCTAAATTGAGGGGGGAAAATGGTACCTGTAAAAATATTCGGGCTGAAGTATTTTCACATCTTAATGTAAAAAAAAAAAAAACCAGTTTTGGCTCAGTGGATAGAGCGTCGGCCTGCTGAATGAAAGGTCCCAGGTTCAATTCCGGTCAAGGGCATGTACCTTGGTTGCGGGCACATCCCCGGTAGGGAGTGTTCAAGAGGCAGCTGATCGATGATTCTCTTTCATCGATGTTTCTAACTCTCTATCCCTCTTTCTTCCTCTCTGTAAAAAATCAATAAAATATTTTTTTTTAAATGGAGTTGATAATTTCATCTACTTAGCAGAAATTGCTCTGAGTTTCCCAGGGACTTCAGTATCTATAGAGAGCATTTTCTCGATATTATGGTCTACTGAAAAGAGTCATTTAAAGATGTCTACAATTTTAAATTTCTTAACTTTAATACTGACAAAAATTGCAAGCAATTTAATGAAAACATCAAAACTAAAAAGACCATACTGAGAGCCAAAACCATTCTTCAGAAAATGTCAGACATTAAATTAGATGTAAATATGACAAAATTATTACATTATCTAAATATTTACCAATAAAAATTGTTTCCTGTTAATAGTTATCAATGTGTAAAATAAATATTCCTGGAAGTGTTGTCAAATTGTAAGTTAAAAATAATTTAATTTTTGGAAATAGTTTTTGGATAGTACTATTTTATAAGTCCACATAAAACCAATTTGTCAGGCAATATATATATTTTTAAATCTATTATTAGAAATCGTTTTATATATTAATATTAAAATAATTCTGTAATTGTCTTAAAACTTTTAGTGTTCTTTTAATATATTAATGAGCACTGTGAATTATGTGGTTATTTCCCCTAAAGCCTTTCTCCTTTCTTCTCTGTGACCAGGTGTAGGTTATATCTTAAGACCAGATTTATGTTCTGATTTAACAAAAATGGACAGAATGAAATATATTTTTTCCCCCAGATTGATTCTGGATATTGCCTTCTACCCTATTCCAACAGTTACTTATATTTGGAGAGTTGTTGGATGATCAGAGTCTCTGGAAGGAAAGTCTCCCTGGATGCTGGTGAATTCAATGGTTTTACATAAATAATTTGCTACGGAGATTTCCTAATAGAAGTGATAGGGATTGCTTCCATATTAATCCACCTTTGTACTCTGGCCATGAACTCAGTAATAGCTCTAGATTTATCAGTTTTATCAGAAAACTACATGCCTTTCCTCTCATTTTTACCACAAGGAAATTATTGAAGTTCTGTTCTTCCATTCACATTTGTGGCATAAGGAACCCAAGAGAGGTAAGGAATCCATACCTTAATTGTATAAAGTTTTACTAACATCCTGGGCATCAGTTATCTCTCACTGTAAAACCACACTGACATGTAGGGGCTTAGGACACTAATTCATTTGCTCACAATTCTATGGGTCAGAAATTTGGGCTGAGTTTTGCTTTTGCTGGGGCTTGGTTTTGCTTCAGCTGCTAGGCTCACCTCAAGTCATTTATAATGACTGCAGTTGGTTGGCGATTTGATAAGAGCTGGAGGGTCACATAGCATCACTCAGATATGGCAGTGGGCAGGCTGGTAACTGGGATGTCTCCAGGAGGAGAGCTTGAGCTCTTGCAAGGTATGGTCTCAGGATTCCAACAGAGACAAGAGTGTAAACTCTGATATATAAGCACTTTTCAAGCCTCTGCTTTTGTCACATGTGCTGCTGTATTGTCCAAAGTAATGCATATGGCCAAGCCCTCATTCAAGGGTGGAGAAGCAAACCCCACTTCTTAATAGGAGGAGAGGCTCAGATAACTGAACAAGGTGGACAGAATTCTTGTAATTGACTTTGTAAACAATTTTCCACATTGCCTAATTTTACTCACATTTAAAGCATATTAATAATCCAGTACTGGCAAAATGCTGATATAAAGCAGCACAAATAATGATTCATTGAGACACACCTATGGGTGAATTCTTTCAGGAGCCAGTTACCACTATTATACCACAGGTAGTAAATAACCCCTGCCAACTTTTCAGTTTTTTGAGAACTATGTTAATAATGCAAATACAGAAATGTCTACTAAATCACCAAACAGAAGAGAATTATCATGAATCAAAATGTAGCTCAAACTCTGCCCCACCACACTAGGGATTCCACCCTTCATTAATTTCTTGAATTGGCATTTGATTGGCATTTGGAGTCTGAACTATGTATTTTTGGTTCTTAATTATCTGTTGCTTGGTGTAATCTGTCAATTGCTGGATTCAACAATTCAGGATGCATGAGTTAGCATCACCTAAGTATTAAATTTAGCAAATCGTTGGAAAGATAATAAGGAATCAGGCGTACTTTCTAATTTGTTGGAGCTTATACTCTAGCTCTTCACTTTGGCTTGCCAAACAATCTGAAACATAGTTTCAGAGAGTTTAAAGTTAAGTGTCCAGACTGGGCATTTGAGGAGCCAGCCATAACCAATGGGCTTCTCTCTTGCCCTCCCTTCCTCACAACTCTCCAGTCTTTGTAGATATCATGAATAAATGTCAAACTTCCTTATTTTCTTTGGCTACAAATACCCTCAGAACCACATTTGTGAATCACCTTGGCATACAGGCAGAGGCTATGTATTATTTAAATCAGCATTCCTAGTACCACAGACAGGTAACTAGTAGACAGGTAATATAGGCTGGAAAGATGAAATGATATATTGATCAGTATATATAATACTGCTACTAAATCTTCTCTTTAACTAATTTGTGTGGGGTGTTTTTTTTTTTTTCTGGACTTTTATTAATTTGTTTTAGTTTCATGTTAGAGACTGCTTTCAACCAAATTCTTTTATTAGTTACATTAGTATAAAAACTGAAAGCTTCAAAAGGGTATTAAGTTTTATCATTGGAGATATGAAAGCAATGATTAGGAGGCCAGCATGTATCTGATGGCAGGTTCTAGCCCAGGCTCTGCTGCAACATAGCTGTGCGAATTTACACAAATCCCTTTCCTCTCTGGACCCAGTTTTCTCATCCATTAATTTGAAGACAATGGTGTCACCTTAAGAGAGGCAGTGTCCCCTCAGAGTCCAGCAGCCCACATTAGCCTTCCAGTGGGTGGACAAGGGCAAGAAGGTCTCCATGGAAGAAACATGGGATCTCAAAAATATGAGATCAATGCCTGGGCCTCGCCAGCAGGTGAGGGGTTCCCTAGGCAGGTGTTGGGTGTGGAGCCCAGGGAGGCATAGGTCACCAAGGAGACAGAACTAAACCTCACATCATCCTGCTTGGCCCTGGAGGATGGCTGGTTAGCCAGAGATGGGTAAGATTCCTTAGGGAAGGAACAACCTAAGACAGGCACAGTTGCAGAGGGGCCATCAGGAGAGAACTTGGGGGTCAACAGAGGTGAGGCACAGACCCTTAACACCCCTCCTTCAACCTGGCAGGCGCCTGAACCTTCTCTCATTCTGAGGGAAGTCTCCTGCCCCCATGGCTGCTTCGCTTCCCATGCACAGCTCAAATTGGGACCCAGGCAATAGACAGAGACATGGCTGACAGCAGCTGCCATTTCACTGCAACAAGACTTGTTTGAGAGGCCTTGTACCCATGGTGTGGGCAAGTGGGTTTTTAATATCCAAGTCCAGCCTAGTAGCAGGAATGCTCAGGCCCTTCTCAAGAAGCCAAACAATCAATTCCACTAATACACACATAGTAAATAAGATTGTTGCTAGAGTGTTGAGTTTGACAATAGTAGCCGATTTCTCAGAGGAAATCAATGTGGCTAATGGAAATAAATGAATATTCTAGAAAAACTGAGTGTACTGTACAAAAATCTGTTCCTATAGTATTATAGTATTAACAAAAGTTCTTATTGGCAGGGTGTCTCATGGTAAAATTGCACAACATGTTATGAACCTAAAGCAGTCATAATGTAGCGGAAATAATTAAAATATAAAAGCTATCAAGACTACACTATAAAATTTCCAAAAGTCTCCTATTATTTAAAGTAAAAAAGGGGATGGCAGTAGAAGAATATCATGTAAGGAAAAATATCCTGAGAATAATTTACATCTAAAAAAAATTTTGTACTTTAGAAAATTAACCTTTATTTGAAATGCTAACAGCAAGATTCCCATAAAAATACACACATGGTGTCAAAATAAACTAGAGGAAAATTATTTGGGGGGAACAAAAATGAAAAAGAATCCCAAGTCAAATTTAAAGAAAATATCCTTTTATTAACTTTTGGTCGAGAATATGTTTGTATATTTTCAGAAAACAACTCCGAGACCATCTGAAATCCGGTAACAGAGAGGAATGGACAGAAGTGCCCCAGCCATGAAGACAGAAGAGACACAATTCAGAGATGGAAGATGCTGACGACGCCTCACTATACCAGCAGACAGTAGCTGTGTTTGTTGAAGGATGCCCAGGACCTGCATTACCACCATTTGTTCACCAACCAGATCTGAAATATCATGGCTGACATGTACACATAAAGAACTATTTGACATTGAAATTGGGACTCAAAAGAACTGTTGGCCCAGAAAGGAACTCACTACAAACTGATTCATTTGCCTCTCAGCATAACCATTAAGATTTATTGTAGTTTAGGTTCTTATAAGGGTATTTCTTGGATCACATGACCTCACACATCTAGAAGAAATAATGAACAACATATACTGGTGAACAAAAACAGACCCAGAGAAAGAGAAGCAGCGATCATCTCTCAAACCTCAGAGGGAAAGTAGGGGAGGGTGGGGATAAGGAGAAAGATCAATCAAAGGACTTGTGTGCATGCACATGGGCCTAGCCAGTGGCAATGGACAACAGGGGGATGGGTGAATATGTAGGGAGGGGTTTGGGATGGGAATGGGGGAATAAGGGCAATTATGTGATACCATAAGCAATAAAAATAAATTTTAAAAAAGAAGGTCTCCATGGCTTAGATGACCTTTGGCCTTCCAAATCACCCCTGATTAAATTGACCAGGAGGAGGCCATGTCACTCTCCTCCTGATACCACTTCCAGTAATAAAATTTGGAGGTATCTCCAGTAATAGGTGTGAGTTCAGTTTACTGGACCTATTCTCCTCAGAAAAGCTTTATGGAGAACTGCTCTTCACAGGCAGATGCCTGCTTTTATCACACCATATATCAGCAAGTGAATGACCGTGAAATCCTGCCTTGCTGTGCCAGCCAAATGGATAAATAGGAAAATACAATCATCTCATAGCCAAATCACCACTGGCATTTATATTGCTTAAAGAAGAGAGGGACCACATGATTGCATATTGTTTCAGCATTCATTCATTCATCCATTAAGCATCTTCTTGCACGCTCTCTCCCTCCAGGTACTGTACCTAGAGGTTGGTGTGGGGTGTGGTGTGGTGAAGGTGGGAGTGTGAGGAAAAAAGGATGAATTGCTCTGGACTAAATCCTCAAAGGGTTTAAAGACAATTAGGAGAAATAAGAGAGAGTTTATTTTATCCTTTGGCAAAGTCATTTCCATATTGTTTGCTATTTAATTGTTAATTTATCAATGTATTCCTCTGGACAGCTATACCTCTTACAGGGCAAGAACAATGACTTGCTTATTTTCCCTGACAGTCCTAGTCTGAGTAGGCTACCCCTACTTCCCTACCAGAACATCTATCAGATTCCATGTTAAGTCAACCATATCCTCCCAGTGGTCTATAAGAAACAATAGGGTAAAGACTAAGCATGTCTTGTTCAAATGGCGATAGGACTCCTATTCTGCATAAGGTGTATTTCTAGGCATGATGTGTCCAACATCGAATAGAATAGCTAATATTCTAGTGGCAGAATCAGACAACATATGAATAGAAAAAATTATAGAGTCAAAGGATGATAGGCATTATGGAGGAAAGCTGATCAAGAAAAGGATAGAGTCAGCATGGGAGATCATTGCAAATTTATGTTATGTAGCAAGAGAAGATGTTTTGCATTTGAGCAAAAACTTGAAGTTGGTAAAGGAAAAGACCGGTTGGTATTAGAAAAAGATCATATGGGCAGAAGGAGGAGCAAGTACAAAACACAGAGCTAGGAACATGTTCAAGGACTAGAAAGGTCAGTGTGGTTGGATGGAAATGAATGAGGGAAGGTAACAGCAGGGATATGGACTCAACTCATGTGGGGCTTTAAGGCTACTGAGAGCCATAGGCCTTTTCTCTGTGTGAGATCCGTAAGTCATAAGACAGCTCTTAATGTTGTATGCATGTGGAGTCATATTCTTGATGTAGAAACAGGAGGCAAAAATAACTAGTTCCCATATCTTGTTCACCCAATATTCAGCATGATCTATTTCTGTGGTGGGCAGGTGAGAAAGTGGCTGCTAGGAGAGGGATATCCCACTTACAAGCCCAAACTTTCCATTCTAGAGCCACCAAATAGGAACCAACCAAGCAGGTAAGTCCAGAGGATTGAACAATAGAATCTGTGGAATGGGTCAAGAGTTAACACTGGTTGTCAAGGAAACATGAAAATAAGAAATGTAGGAGGGACATCCTGGGGAAAAGGAGTAGCATATGTAAAAACATAAAGGCTAGAGAAGTTGTTCAATGTACCTGGAAGAGTCAAGTGTGGATCAAAGGATAAGTAAAGGAGAAAAATAGGTGGATATGATGTATAGACTATAGTTTGTGGTCAGAAAACAAACATCTTGAGTACCAAGCTCAAATATCAGGAGGGAAAGAAGAACCATGGATGGTTTTGGACCAAGAAATCAATAGCAACCAACTCTGGTCTAGGAAGGGAGGGAGAAACCAGCCAGAGGGTTGCTATGATGAGATATGATTTGTCTATGGCTCAAGCAGCAGGGAAACTGAGCGAAGAGAACACATGAAATATGAAAGAAGGAAAATCCCCATGAGTTGGGAACATATTACATGGGGCAAGAGAGTTTTCCCAGTCTACTTTCTCTGCAGGTTTTCCTAACAATTGTTTATGTGATAATATAAATCAGTATTACTTATTCATTTCCTGTCTTCTTCCCATAGGGAAGTGACTTAGAATATTTTGAAAACTCCTCCACTTTAGAAATGCACATCAAATATGTGCTGTAAAGTAGACCCTTCTTAAATGCAAACTCCAAGCAAAAACTATTCCAATGTGGCTGGAGTGTGAACCTTTATCAGGAAGGCCTGTTGTAGTGCAAATGTCAAAGCAACTAAAAGGTGTTTTCTGATGTTAAAGGGCCTCTGATTTGTGATACACAAGGAAAAATAATGAGGTGATCCTGAGACATTATATTCAGGAGGGGTTGCATAATATGGAGGGTTAGGAGAAAGAGAGCTGGGAACACACAACATGGGTTCAAATCCCAGCTGCTACACTGATTAGCTGTGTGACTCTGGACAAGTCCATGAACTTTTCTGTGTTTTCATTACCTGATAAGTGAGAAGTACCTCTACCAAGATGTGCACATTCCATCAGATCCACATACCATGTACCTGACCAGTCATAGTTTGGGTGGTTAACATATAAACACACATCATTATTATTGTTATTAAAAGAGCAATGTGGTGTGTCAGACACAATCTCATTCATAATGTTGTCAGGAGCAGTGCCATGAGCACTGTCCACGCAGTGAACCAGGCTACAGAGTTGGCCTACTGTGCTAGGCAGGAGTACGAACTCTAGGACACAAGGCCAGTAAGTGGCATAGGTGGGAGATGAAGCCCAATATCAGTCATTGCTTCTACACAAGATATACCTTGGTAATTACCTGGTTCAAACTCCTCATTTAAAAAAGGAAACAAAAGTTCAAGTAGATTAAATAATTTGCCCACAACTCCAAAAATAATTACTGGCAGACCTGAGACTAGTATCAGGTGTGCCCGACTTCCAGGAGGGGACTCTTTTCATCCAACACCCTCTCCTGCATGTTCTCTCCAAACTGGACCCATACCTGAACTTATTCTCCATAATCTCTTCTCATTCACTAAAAGCCATGGCATAACTGAAGAATCGACTTCCTTCTCTGCATAGTCATTTTCCCTCAAACAGCTCATGGGCTCTCATCCATGGCTTTTGTGTGAACTTCATGTACCACTGATGACAAATATCAAGACAAGAAGGTGGCTCAGCTGCCCCATAAGCTCCCACCGAACATGATTCACCGATAATACCATCCTTCCTCCCAGGCCAAATGCCACCTCTCAATTTCCACCAGAGGCCTGATTTTTCTGGGTAAGGTTTTCTGGTTAGACAAACTTCTGTGCAGTGTGTGGGATGGATGAGGGAGGGTTAAAATAGCCAAGCCACAAAAGGTTACTTCTAAGCTTAGCCTCCTGAAGTTCCAATCTCCCCATGCTTCTGTATGAAAACCATGCCCTGTCCCGAAAAATCTCCAGAGAGTGGGTTGCTAGGTTGTGGTAGAAATCAACTTTTCCAGAATTAACATGAGGCTAAAAAATACCTTTTTGGGAGCTTGGCATATGATATGTCCCTCTTAAGATAGAAGTCCAGCCTCCCAAACTCGGCAAACAATAGCTATCTTCAAACTAGTCTGTTCAGACCACATCTAAAGTGTTTCATTTCATTTCAAATTATGCATTTTCCAAAATGAAAGTATATTTATTGATTACTTCTTACTATAAGAAGGAATTTGTGTTTATTTTAAGACAGTCAAGGAGCACCAAAATATATAAAGTAGAAACTAAAAGTTCATCACTTATAATTCTCCAGATATAACCACAATTAATAGATTGATCTTAAAGACTTTTTCTGTATATATGTATATGACCATATACTTTTTCTTAGAAAAATTAGGTTATAGTAGTATACATAGTATTTTATAAATAATTTTTAGCTTTCAAATAGGTTGTGCTTTTCCTTCTATGTCAATATTTATTTTTTATTTTCCCCCTCATCTTTTTTTCCTTTATTGTTTGAAGGATTACAAATAGTAGTACATATGTACCCTTTCCCTTCCTACTCCCCCATCTATGCCTTCACCTATACCCCATGCCAATATTTACAAAGCTACTTTTAAAAAATAGATTTATTGACTTATCACCTTTTGATTTATTCACTATTTAGTCATTTTTCAACAATATTTATTGAGCATCTACTATGTGCCATGCATGCATAATCAGAACCAAGTGATTGACAGAAATACCGTAACTTATTTGAAAAAGAAAGTATTCATGGGACATGGATAAGGAATGGCTGACAGGTATTCAAGGGACATATTTGCTCATATTAAAAAAGGAAAATAGGAGCAACAGTAGCCTTGGTGATAACTAACTAACACTATTAATAATAAGTGACTAACATTCTTCATAGACTCTCCTGAACGCTCAGGTCCATGTTTTTATTCATTATTTTGACCACATCTTATCCAGCAGTTAGATTCTTTATAAGTGTTAGGGGTTGAGAAGTTTTGGCCACTGATGGCTCCAAACATCTTCCTTTGCCTAGATTCTAAAAAAAGAGAGAGAGAGAGAGAGAGAGAGAGAGAGAGAGAGAGAGAGAGAGCTTTTCTTTCCTTTATTGAGTAGATATAAACTTCTATGGCTTCCTTCTGATCTATAATTGATTTTCAGCATCAATGAATCATCTTGAAATCTGTTAGGAATGAAACTTCTTGGGCCCCACCCTAGGCAGGCTGAATGAGAAACTCTGAGGTGAGGCTCAGAAATTTAGGTTTTCACAAGCCCTCTAGGTCTTTCTGGTGTACACTCCTGGTTATAAATCATCGTTTTAGACCAAGCATTGCATCTAAGGAGATGGAGTACAAAGACTGGTCATTTCCCGACCACATGCTCACCCTTCTGGTCTAGAAGAAAAAGTCCTGTAATGGAAACCCTCCTCATCTCCCCCAAAAAATGTGGCATAGAGGTGGTTTCCAAAAGCCATGGCAGGGAGTATGAATTGCTATTTTCAGAGCTGAGAAAACGACACCAGACAGACAAAAATCTCAGGTTTCAGAGCACAATGGCAAATATTTGGGAATCCCTTCTGAAAATAAGGGAAACCTACCTTAGAGTTTTCAGCAGGAGAGAGACCCAACCAGATTTGTCTTTAAATGACAAAGATAATTGCTGTGACCATGACAAGGGGAATCTGGCAGAAATAGCAGTTAGGACACCATTGTAGTTGTCAAGAAGTGATAGTGGACAAGTAGAAAGATTGAGAAATATTTAAGAAACCGATTCAAAACTATAAAGATTGAGAAATATTTGGGAAATGGATTCAATAGCACTAAGTGATCAGTTGGACTTGGGGCAGGAGGGAGAAGGAAATGTGCGGTCTAACTCCAGCACACCTTACATAGGGGTGGGCAAAAGTTTACAGTTTTCACATAGAAAAGATATGCATATTCTGATTATTACAACAGTTTCGTTAACTAAAAAGAGTGCCACAAGACACAGAAAACCTACTTATGCCACACCTGTATGTTGTTTCCTGTGCCTTGAAATCCCCCTCTCTGCTCTCTTTACCTGGAAAAATGTTACTCCCTTGTTAGATCTTAGTTTAAGTGTCTCTTCTCCAGGGAAACCAGATCCTATAGTCTCTTTCCTAATGCTGCTTAATTTCCTTTCATATCACTTATCACAGTTTATTAAATTATTTTCATTCACATAATTATTTCTTTAATATTTTAGGTCCTCTAAAATTCTGTATCATCACTGAAAGCAGGAGCTATTTCCTCCCACGAGGAAGAAAAGCTCAGCCATTAAGTACACAGACTCTGGAGCCAGATTGCTTGGGTTTAAATCTTGATCCTGCTACTGGCCACCTGTGTTCATGCTAGTTACTTAAGCTCTCTAGACCTCAGTCTCCTCACCTTTTAAGTGAGTGTTATTACTAGTCCCACCCCATGGAACTGTGTGAAATAAATGAGGTGATTCATGAAGAGAAACCGGTGCATAGAAAGCACTAGCTTAGTGCTTGCAGCTTTAATTGTTCTCTTCTTTGTCCCAACCTCCTAACCTAGTGTCTGGCAGCTAGTAGTCACATGATAAATGTTTAAAAATGATTGAAAAATGAACAACAAGTCCTGAGATAGTCACCATAAAACAAGCAGACTGCCAAATGAGGAGCGGATTCTATTCATGTGGTCATGAGATAGTCACCATAAAACAAGCAGATTGTCAAATGACAGCGGGGAGGGGAAGGAGACCTGGAGGGAGATAAGTGAACAACCGAAGGACTGGTATGCATGCATATAAGTACAACCAATGAACACAGAACTCTGGGGAGGGAAGGCATGAATGGGAGGTGGGGTGGGGGCAGTGGTAAGCTATGTACACAAATAATACCTTAATAAATTAAAAAATTAAATTGAAAAAAAGAAAGAAAAATAAACAACAATATTCCAGGTATGAGTAACTGTGTGAATGCGGGTCCTAAAGACTGAGTAGGGAGAGTGCTAAAAGGTTAGCATGATTGACAGGGCAGGCAAAACATACCCAAAGTCATCTGTAGGTTCAATGCAATCACCTTCAAAACAGCAAACTCAATCTTTACAGATATAGAAGAAACAATTATAAAATTTTCATGAAACTACAAAAGACCCTTGGTAGCTAAAATCATCCTATGTGAAAAGAAGAAAGCCAAAGATATCATGTTTCTGGATTTTAAACATTACTAAAAAACTATAATAATAAAAATAGTATGGTACTGGGACAAAAAATAAACACATACATCAATGTAATAGAGAACCAAGAATTAAATCTCAGAATATATAGTCAACTAATATTTGAAAAGAGAGCCAAGAATAGCCAATAGGAAAAGTGTAATCTCTTCAACAAATGGTTCTGGAAAAACTAGAGAAACACATGCAGAATGATGATGTTGTACCACTTTCTCATACCACTCACAAAAATTAACGCAAAATGAAACAAAGACTTAAACATAAGGCCTGGTACCATAAGACTCCTAGAAGTATACATAGGGAAGAAGTTCATTCCACTTGGTCTGTGGATGATAAGAGTGATGATGTTTAGGGGTACAGACTTACAATGAGTGGCAAATAAGCCATAGGGAGAAAAGAAAAGCCAGAGAGACTTAATATACATAACAAATGTGGTCAATAATAATGTACTATAATTATGTAATGTGATAAATATCACTATGTTGGCAATGGCATGACAATATATAAATGCATCAAAATCAGAGGCTTTACACCTTAATTTTGCACAATGTCGTATGTCCAATGTATTTAATTTTTTAAAACAAGAAGGCAGGCAAGGAAATTACTTCAAATGGTACCTGCCTAGGAGATTATCTAAAAAAGAAGTTAAGGAACACTTGGAAATGTGAGTCTGAAGCATGGAATAGAGATCTGAGGAGCTCTATTTGTTTTCCAGCACTGTCATAAAAGTACTACAAACTGGCTGGATTACAACAGACATTGATTGCCTTACAGTTCTGGAGGCTGAAAGTCTGAAATCAAGGTATTGGCAGGGTTGTGCTTCTTTAGATGGCTCTAGGGAAGGTTCCTTTCCTGGTGCTTTCAGCTTCTGACAGTCCTGGGTGTTCTGTGGCTCACTTCTTTCTTTTCTATGTCTCTATCCAAATTTCCCTCTTCTTATAAGAACACAAGTCATTTTGGATTAAGGGTCTACTCTACTCCACTAGGACCTCATTTTAACTAATTACATCTGCAACAATCCTATTTCCAACTAAATTTGCATTCTTCAGTACTGAGAGGTTGGGCTTTCAACATATCTGTAATGGGGAATGCAATTCAACCCAAACAGGAGTGATATCCATTTGGGAGTAACTGGCACTTAGATCCTATTTAGAGCCATGGGTAATATTGATAAATATAGCCTAGTGATTAAGAGCACAGGTTCTGGAGTCAGACAGAAGTGGGATTGACTCTTGTCTCTACCACCTATTAACTAAGGCCTTGGGTAAGATGACTTACTTTCCTTACTTATAAAACAGAGATAATAAAAGTATTTAGCTCCAAGTTTCATGTAAATATTAAGTGAGGGAATGACAGTAAAGTTGTTAGTGCACTGCCTATCACAGAGTAAGGGTTCAGTAAATGGTGCTTGTTGGCTAAGATTTTATAGGGAGACAATCTTATATGGACAGAATGAGAAAGAAAAAAGTAGTGAGAAATACATCCTTACACAAGAGGAAGCATCCCATTTTTGTTAGAAATACACAGGAGAGCAACTGGGATGATAAAAACACTAGAAATTATTTCCTGGTGTTTAGAGTGCATACTTATCTCAAGAATTTATGGGCTTTTGACTAAGTTGAATGAATACAGAGAATATATTTAGCTGGCAGAAGAGGAGTATTAGGGTGGGTAGGTTAAAAAGCTAGGGAAAGAAGACTGAAAATGACCTATAACTCTCTGAAAGGCTCTATTTCAGAAGACAAATTAAACCTATTCTGTGGTATAGAACCAGAACTGAAGGATGGAAATTATAGGAGAATCATTTTTACTCAGCAACTAGAAAACATTTGCTGAGGTCATCATGCCTTGATACCTGCAAGCAAAGATGGGTAGCACCCACCAAATCATTTATGGAAGGTGTCTCTGGAGTGGGGAGATGGTTGGGTTTAAAGTAAGGTGACCAGATTTTAACATTGTTAAAGCAGGACATCATTGACGGGGGTGGGGTAGGGTGGGTAGTTCTTGATTAAAAATTTGGTCTATATGGAGCAACAAAAATTTTCATAGAACACAAAAATAGTATTGCAATATATTTTTTTAAATTTTCAACATAAGTACAATTTACAAATATAATAAAAAAGTTATGTATAGTTGTGTCACTTTCAAGGCTAGTGCTAGACTTTTTGCCACCTATAAAATATAAATAATATGAGTACTGTCTGCTAAATTCAATAAAATTTATGTATTTATGAAATAAATAAATAAATTACTTACCTAAATTATCTGAATAGCTGATTTGTAATGACATCAATTATTTAACTAGCTTACTAGAACGCAGTACAATGTGTATTGTCTGAGAAACAGTTATAAAATGTTTTCTTCGTTGTCAATCCCCAAAAATGCCATTGTTCATTAAGTCCAAACAATGGTGGTCGAATTCTAACAACTGATCAACAATGCGAACTTTGATAAGCAGTTCTTGATAATCAGTTCTCAATAATTAGTTGTTGTTATTAAAGTTTAACATTATAAAATTAACAGAAATAACATAAAACCCATATCCTGGCTAAATAGCCACATGGCCACCGAAAACCATATATTCCCTTCCCGTTCTCCCGCAGTTCCCTAGCTTGTCATGCAGTCTTTCCAAAAATCGGGACTTTTTAAAACGCCGTGGGACACTGGACAAATTGTTAAATATTGGGACTGTTTCGCCAAAAGCAGGACATTTGGTCACCTTAAAGGCTTGATGAGTTTCTTTCTATGATTCCAAATTAATAAAGATGCCATAAATTAAGGACATTTATTAGATAAAAGGAACATAATGGAAACTATTTAAGGAAAGACATTAAGTGATATGAAAATTCCTTCCTAATTAAGTTTTAAACCCAATTCTGTTTCCAAAGGTGAAAGGCACCAGCCATTGATTTTATGTTACACTCAATCTCTTTTGTGTTAGATTTTATAGAGGAGGGCCAGTAGTCATTGGGAAGCACCTCAACATAAAAACAATAATCCTTAATTCTTTAAGTAAAAGCTAATGATTATGTTAATGTCCCTTAATAGAAGAAGAAACAAGCCAGGCTAGTAAAATAGATTTTACTTCCCATTCTTTCAGATAAGGCACAAAACAGAGACCCATTGGTGGCCATCCACAAGGTGAAGCTATTGACTTTCAAAAAGACAAGCTGAGAGGCATCAAAGAGGTACAGAGGAAGGCAGGGAGTCCCATATTTTAAAGCTCCTTCTGAAGTGAATTCTAGAATGTGCCCTTCAGGCCCCTCTTTGCAAATACCACAGTTATTCCTGCAGTTGCTGGGAAGGCTGCTGACCAACAGCTCTCGGTAGTCATGATCCTTAAGAAATTATCCTGGTGGAGCAGGGCCACCTCCCACAAGGGTGACCTAGCCCAGTGACTAATCAATGAGGACACAGATATGCCTGACTCCCTCCCTTCACAAAGGGCCATCCCAGAAGGGCAATCTCAGCTTTGAAGCTCTCCCTGGATGTGGTTGAAGCTTTTCTTAAGACCTGATCTTAGCCAGCTTCTCCCTCTGTTTAATCTTGCCTTATCTAAAGATGTTGAAAAGATGCCCTCAGTGAACATTCTGCATGCCAATCTTCAACTCAAAGTATGCTTTCTGGCAAAACAGCCTGCTCCACCTTTTTGGACCCCTTGCCTCCTTTCAGTTATCATCCTTATTTCTGCATGTCTTTACAGTAAAGCTCAAAAGATTATTTATATTCATTATACATTAATCCTTCAATGAACAGTTAGGTTGCTTACGGCTTGCCTATTGTCAGTAGTGCTGCAATGAATGTGAGTGTGCCAATATCTCTTTGAGATCGGATTTCAATTGTTCTGGATAAATACCCAGAAGTGGGGTTGCTGGATCACATAGTACTTCTATTGCTAATTGTTTGAAGAGCCTCAATACAGTTTTCTGTAATGGTTGCACCACTGTATGCCAACCTTGTGCCTATAGTTAACAATACTGTGTTATCCACTTAAACATTTGTTAAGAGGGTAGATTTCACACTCGCTCACTCTTTTCACTTCTTCACCTTCCATTCTCTTGGGAACCCATTCCAATTAGACTTCGTCACTAATACATATTATAAATTGTTCTTATAAAGTTTACTACAATTCATCTTACAAATCTAGTGATTATATCTCAATCCTCATCTTAGTTCATTCCTCTACAACATATGCCAAAGCAAAGTTGAGTATTTCCCCTTCTCTCTCTCTTATCTTTTTTTTTTTTTTTTTGGTGGTGTTAATTCTCACCCATGGGTATTTTTCCATTCATTTTTAAGGAGAGTGGGAGAGAGAAGGAAAGAGAGAGAAAAATATTAATGTCAGAGAAACACACTGACTGGGCCACCTGCATGAGCCCCAAGAAGGGCCTGGGCCAAGGAGAAGCCTGCAACCAAAGTACATGCCCTTGATTGGAATCAAACCCAGGACCCTTTGGTCTTCGGGCCCACACTCTATCTACTGAGCCAAACCAGCTAGAGTGCCCCTTCTTTTTAAGACACTGTCTTTGCTTGGTCTCTAGGTCATCATACTCTCCTCACTGATTGCTTCTTCTTGGTGTCTTTTGCTGGATCAACCTCTCTTCCCAGTCTTTAAATGTTGGAAAATCCTAGAGCTCATCCTTGACCTTTTCTTCTTTACCTATACTTATTCCCTAGGTCCAAGATTTTCAGAAAAAGACCAGACAGTAAATGTTTTAGGGTTTGGTGCCCCGTGGTCTCTGTTGCAAGTGCTTCACTCTGCCAGTGTAACACAGAAGTAGCCACAGGCATTAACATAAAACAATGAGTGTAGTTGTGCTTCAATTAAACACTTATTTAAAAAGCAGGTAGTGGTCAGATTTGGCTCAAAAATGGAAGTTTAATAACATCTATTGTAGATAATCATACCTGGCCCCCCTGCTAAAATATGTCTAACTTGCCTAAATTCAAGACTCTGTTATTTAAGTTACCACTTGACAATTCCTCTCAAAAATAACATATGTACTAAAGTTAATCTCTTTCAGAATAAGTTCTTATTCAGAATAAGTTTCACATCTCATTCAGAATAAGTTTCACATTTCTTATCAAGGTCCAAAAGGTTCTAAATGATCTGGCCTCCTCACCTTTCTGGCCTTATAGTTTACTAGCACCTCAGTGCATGAAATTTGTGCACTGGGTGTTTATGTGTGTGTGTGTGTATGGTGGTGTCCCTTAGCCCGGCCCATGCCATCTTGTAGTCCAGGATCCCTCTTGCAGTCCAGGACCCCTTGCTCCTTACCACCCACCTGCTCACAGCCCTTACTGCTCCGCTCACTACTCCTTAGCGCTGCCACACAGGCAGGAGAGGCTCCTGCCTCCTCCGCATGAGCCCAGCTTCTGGCTAAAGGAGAACACCTCCTGTGAGAGTGCACTGACCACCAGGGGGCAGCTCCTGCGTTGAATGTCTGCCCCCTGGTGGTCAGTGTGCATCAAAGCGACCGGTCATTCTGATTGTTCCATCCTAATGGTCGCTTAGGCTTTTTTAATATAGATTTTGTTTCCTTTTGCAAAGGAATCTTCTATATGAAAATTATTTATAAATGTTATTTGACATAAAAATATTTTAGGCATACATAGTCTTGAATAATTTACCTTTTCCCCCCTCCAAGCATCTAATGGAAGATATGCTCCAAAAAATTGAGGGAGCAAACTAAGAAAGAGGAAGTTGAGAACTCAAGAACACTTAGTCCCAATTCAGGAAAGAGAGGAAAATGGAACCATCAGGATGATGGAGATAAAAATATCTCAGGATGGCAGATA
Source organism: Vespertilio murinus (assembly GCA_963924515.1). Lineage (NCBI taxonomy): Eukaryota > Metazoa > Chordata > Mammalia > Chiroptera > Vespertilionidae > Vespertilio > Vespertilio murinus. Next base: position 175,495,629 of record OZ004708.1, read on the forward strand.
AGTCAAAGGCTCAGAGAATAACCATGTCACATAGTAACAGGAAAACAAAGATTTCTAGAAGGATAATATTCAAGTTTAAATAACTAGAACTGATTAAACAAAGTAGTATTTGTGTTCACAATGAAAGAGGCTTTGTGGTTCTATTGAAAATGCAGGATAATTTAATGGTAGACACTTTAAAAACAGTAAATTGTAAGGAGACAATTATTAATTCCAATAAAAACAAATAAAAACTAGACAAAAACAAAATGTAATAAGTGTACACACTAGTGGCTCAGCTGGGTACAATAGTTACATAACTAAATAACTATATGGGTATTTATGCTATTTTAAACAATAGAACAAAGACAATTTGCTGCAGCAATATTTAATATAAGTACACTATGGGCTATTAGAATGGTTTAGATATTAATATGGCATTATACTTAGAAGTTAATAAGTAGAAGATATAAATCTTTATGTGTTTATGTGTGGAAAAATATACATTTTTATCTTTTGTAAGTAAAGAGTCAAAAGAAAACCCTACAAGCATAAAACAATCCAAATGTAAAAGAAATTAAGAGTGTTAAAATGTGATTGCCTTTATAAGAATGATAATCTAGGGTGTAAAATAAGTCTTCTGCCTCTTTTAAAAATGTTTGTTTTTTGGAAAATAGTATATTGCTTTGATAAATATTCTTAAAATTAATTTTAAAATAATAGAATAAATCTATCAAGCATGTAAGAAAATTCTGACTTCTCTTGTGCCTGGCTAAATCTTTCCCTTCCCCAACTTTTCTTTTTAAATAAGAATGACATTATATAACATGCAAAATGCCTGGTCCATAGTTAGCCTTCACAAAACATATCCAATACCCTCATTATCATAAACTAGAGGCCCGGTGCACAAAATCCATGCACTCGTGGGTTCCTTAGCCAGCCCTGTGCCCTCTCGCAGTCTGGGAGACCTTAGAGGATGTCTGACTGACAGTTTAGGCCCACTCCTGGAGGGCAGTAGGACATATTTAGCACTGCTACAAAGCTCCCACCACTGCTGCTACACTCATCAGCTGTGAGCCTGGCTTCTGGCTGAGTAGCACTCCCCCTGTGAAAGTGCCCTTACCAAAAGGAGGGCAGCTCCCGCATTGAGCATCTGCACCCTGGTGGTCAGTGCATGTCATAGCCACTGGTTGTTCCACTGTTAGGTTGATTTACATATTAGCCTTTATTATATAGGACAAGGGGTAAAATTCCACGTTGGAGTTTTATCTTGGTTAGTAGTATTTGATTTGGTTATGAAAATTAATTAGTCTACATAAATGCTTGTTTTCTTCAAAGAATTGCTACACTTCAGGAATAGGAATAGTTCTTCTGCCAGCTTCAATAAAATTGTGACTAGACAAACAGTTGACACTCCCTTCCCATTCTCAGTCATGAACTTTCTTGTCATCCATCACTTAATGTGCTGCTGAGAACCCTGCAGGAGTTCACCAAACAACTGCCAACTGACTGTCTTGCTAGGATGAGCTATGGCACCACTAGAGAGAAGAAAGTGAAATTGATTTGTAGAAGGCCAACTTCTACAAAAGCACAATTTCATTGGGTTAGTTACAACTATACAATTTCCCCAATAAAAGTAAAGGACTTACCGGAGAACAAATTATATTTCCAAAAGAGGGGGGGGGGTGTCTAGGTGTTGGATGTAATACAATTTTGCTTTATTTTATACATTTATTCAGGAAGATTGTGTTTTCATAAGAAGCTCTTTTCTGCTTTAGAAATATGCATCTTCTCTGGTGGAATTATTTAATGAATTAAAGCCTTTCTCTGGAACTGATTGATGCTGAAGCCATTTATGACTCACCAAAACATAATAGCTTGTGACTATTGCTCACAGAAACACATAAGTCTTAGAAACATGCTCTTCCAATATAGCACTTTGGGTTGTTTCTGTTATTGATGGACCTCTCAATTAAACCCAAGGATCAAAAGCTGTAGGTGGCCTTGTTTTAAATAGGTCAGCAAGAGTTAGTTGCATCTTCCAATCATGATAAGAATGATCTAACATTAGAAATAAATTATTGTATTCATTAAATATATATTGAAAACCTTTTATGTTCAGGTACTGGGATGAATGAAGGTATACAATGTGATGAATTCTGGTTTAACATGTTAAGCGCCCAGCCTATTTTATCTTCTGAATGGAAAGTATAGTGTCAGTCACTGGTGACTGATAGGGCATTTAACGTGTTAATGGGGGTACAAGCACATAATCAGATAATTGCAAAACTCTGTGCAAAGAACCATGAAAAACAGAAGCAGAAAGTGTAATGGGAAGACTAAAGATGAGAGTCTAACCAAGCCTGAGACCTTTTCTGCAAAATGAGAGAGAAAGAGTAAGCAGGAGCTCCCTTACGAAGTGCCTAGACCAAACCAGGCCCCTGAGAGGAACACTGAGAATTTACTCACTAATCTCAAGAAAAACCCATCAAGTTATTATTAGCAGTAGTGGTGGCAGTATTTTATTATTATTATCTTTCCATTTTTTAAATGTGAAAATGAATGTTTAGAGTGATACTACTAATTACATTGGTTACTTCCAAAACATTAAAGGACTTTAAGAAAAACAGCTATAAAAATCTCACAGAACTGACCCAGAAGTAGGTTGAACACATTTCGTCTTCCCTTGCTGTACCTGAGTAGTTTCCAAGGAGAAATGAAGATCATTTAATCCAGCGCATTATTATCATTAATTAGAATTAATTTTCAGGTTGCAATAAATCATTATTGTTATCTACTTGGTGCCTGGTTTAGATCCTCCAGAACATATAGGTAAATAAACATTTCCATCCTTTAAAAAGATCATAGGTTATTGGTGGTAGGGCCTGGAACAATGACCAGGTCTTATTAATTTCACCTCAATCTTCTTTTCTCTGTTTCCAATACCACCAGCCATCATATTTATACGCACTTATATAATAGACCCCTATTAGCTCCTCCCCTCATCTCTTGCTTTCCTTCAACCTGTTCAGTGTAACTAGCGTGATCTTTGAAAACACAAAGGTACACTTTGATTTTTAACAAGGAAAACTAAATGTATCTCTTTGACCCACCTTCTTTCTAAAAATCAATAAAATTCAAAAAAAAAACCACCAGAAAGAGGAACATATACTTTATGCTTTTCTCCAATTTCTACACACCCTATACATACTACTACATACACAGACACACAAAGACCTCCCTCATACTGTGTGTTAGAAGGTATTAGGCTGTGGATTGATTGGTTCCTGTTATTTGCACTTTTCTCACATAATCACTAATTTTCCACACAAAAAATGATAAAGAAAAGAACTAACCTCATTCGTGATGATGATCATGCAAAAGCCAGTATAGGATCTAGAGTAATACCTGCAAGAAAAAAAAAAGTGGAAAAGGAATCTTGCAAAGATGATTGAAAAATTCCCACCCTCACAAAATCATATTATAAATGAAATGACAGTTGTTACCAAACATTTTTGCTACATTTATAAATCTAAATACAAATGTTTCTGAATTAAGAGCCCAAAAACTATTTAGGGGCTCAAGGAACAACAAAATAAAAGTTGAAAATATAGCTGTCACAAACTGCATTCAAAGTACCATCTTTATTGATAGAAATAATGCTCAACCTATGGAAGCCATGTATTTTATACTTGAGGAAAATGACCTAGGAAAACTAAAAGTAGTTTTAAAAAACATTAGAAAAAATGTTTATGGAAGACCAACAAAGGAGATAAAACATACATAAAATTGGTGTCAATGAGAACACAAATAGTAAAAATGAAGAAAGATAAAGCAAATCAAATATCTGAGCATTTAACTCTTTAGATTAAAACTTCAAGAATCCAAAACTCTTCTGTGCTAACAAATTTCTTCATGGTATACTATAGTAGATATGGCTGGAGAAATTAAGTAAGGGGCCCAAAGGAAAGCCATCTTAAAATAAGAAATCATTACCCTGAGTGTAATGGGAACCAGTAAGTATTCTGAGAAAGGGCATGACCATTTTGTGTTTTAGAACAGCAAATCTGGCTGTTGGAATAAGGATATAGGAGTCTTAGTGATTCTGTCCACGTTGGAGTATAACACACAGTAGATATTCAAGACACTATTGTTAACTTGAAAGTAGCTCTCCTGCCTTGAAATGTTACTAAAGCCTACCATTAGACAAAAGGAGAAACATTTCCTAAGTTATTGCTTTAAGGAAGACCAACAGGTTCTCTAATGATTTGCTTATTAGCCTAGGCAGAGAATACACACTAAACTTAGATGAAATAAGAAGCATCCTTTTTCCCAGAAGCAACAAAAATTAGATCAGATATGTGTAAACACCTTCACTTCTACAATTTAGACTAGTTCCTTGAGGATAAAGAGCATCAATTAAGTAATAAGACTAATCCACTCAATAGTTATACAATTTTTAGAAAATTTCTTAAACTCTTCAGGTCCCAGACTCTCCATCTGTAAAATGGAGAAAAAAATAATCTTTATAGGGTTATTAGGAGTATTAAATGATAAATAGTTATAAAAGTACCCAATATACCGTATTTGCCGGCATATAAGATGATTTTTTTGGCCCTGAAAAATAACGTATTTGCTGGCGTATGAGACGACTGGGTATAAGACGACCCCCTAACATTTCCACTCAAAATACAGAGTTTGTTATATACTCGCCGTATAAGACTACCCCCCCCGCCCCACTTGGAGGCATATTTTTCAGGGCCAAAAAATCGTCTTATACGCCGGCAAATACGGTAGTTTCTGATTCATATTTAAAGGCCCAGTAAAAGACAGTTATTATTATTTACAAAGTTATTATTATTATTACTGTCTTTTGTGCTAGTGTAGAACTCAGCATCTTGCACTTATAGGGCACTATATTAATGCTTATCGAGGATAATGTTCTACTTCCTAATTAAAGCAGAAAGTATATTTTATCCAAAACAGTAAAGGCATGCAAAATAGGTCACATTTATAATAATAGATGACTAGTAACATAATACTTTAATAAATCAATCACTTCATTTATTTATTTTATAAACATTTGTGTGCACAGATTAACAACACTTAGATGAGGTACTGGAATTTCTCTAACGTTTTATTTGTAAGTAGTATATTTATTTAACACTTCTTTAAAACGTTCTATTGTTTAATGAATATCAAAATATCTGATTCTTCAAAAGAACTCATTAAAGTCTTAAATATCCTGATGTGCAATGTGATTCTTTAAGATGAGCCTATAATATGTATACTGTATTTTCCCAAACTTTTTGGCCTGAAACTATTTTTCTCCTCAGCATTTATTAACCTCAGAGAACAGATGTTCTGTGGAAGTCACTTGGGGAATTACTATATGAGAAAATAGGGCTATATCCATTTTTCTAATCCTCACCCGAAAAAATGTTTATTGATTTGAGAGAGAGAGAGGAGGACTCCAGGCCTAACAGAATATGACCACACTTGTTCTTGCCATACTTTATATTAATATTTTAAAGTTTTACCAAAACTACTTATGAAAAATCATATAAAAATTCAGTGTTTACTACCAATAGGTCTTACATTCCGCTTGTAAATTATTAGTGAAAAGCTGTACCAATCCCCATTTTCTTCAGATTTTCCAGAGAAGTATTTAATCTCCAAGAATGGAGATCATTAAAGATTTAGCAGTGTACCCTTGGGAATCTCATTTATTAATTTTAACAGATAGATAGATAGATAGACAGACAGACAGACACACAGTAGAAGCCCAGTGCACTAAATTCACATTTGGGGGGGAGATGTTGTTCCTCATCACAGCCTTCACCCTCTAATCTGGGATCCCTCTCACAATCTAGGGTTGCTGGCTCCCAACTGCTCGCCTGCCTTTCTGCCTGATTGCCCCTAACCGCTTCTGCCTGCCAGCTTGATCACCCCCTAACCAATCCCCTGGCAGCCTGATTGATGCCTAACAGCTCCCTTGCCAGCCCAATTTCCCTTAACTATCTCCCTTACTGATTTGGTTGCCCTCAACTGCCCTCCCCTGCAGTCCTGCTTTCCCCCAACTGACCTCCCCTACAGGCCTGGTACCCCCTGCAACTGCCCTCTCATGAAGGTCTGGTTCCCCAAAACTGCCTCCCCTTATAGGCCCAGCCCCCCCCCTAAACTGCCCTCCCCCTGTAGGTCTGGTTCCCCCCAACTATCTTCTCTTGCAGGCCTGGTCACCCCCAACTACCCTCCCCTGAAGATCTGATCCCCCCCAAACTGCCCTCCCCTGCAGGCCTGGTCTCGCACAAATGTTCTCCCTTATAGGCCTGGTTGCCACCAACTGCTCTCCCTGCAGGCCTGTTCCCCCCTAACTGCCCTCTCCTGCTGGCCTGATTGCCCATAACTGCCCTCCCTGCTGGCCCTTTTGTGGTGGGGGGGGACATCTCGTGTCCCCATGGGGGTGGCCATTTTGGAGTTGTGGGCAATTTGCATATTACTCTTTTATTAGGATTTTTAAATATATTTTTATTAATTTCAGAGAGGAGGGGAGAGAGAGAGAAACATCAATAATAAGAGAGAATTATTGATCTGCTGCCTTCAGTATGACCCCTACTGGGGATTAAGCCTGAAACCTAGGCATGTGCTCTTGAACAGAATTGAGCATGAGCCCCTTCAGTTCCCAGGCCAATGCTCTATCCACTGAGCCAAATTGGTGAGAACACAATTATATATTTTTATTGATTACTGAGAGGAAGGGAGAGGGAGAGAGAAACATCAATGATGACAGAATTACAGATCAGCAGCCTCCTGAATGTCTCTTACTAAGGATGGAGCCCGGAACCTAGGCATGTGCCCTGCCTGGGAATTGAACTGTGATCTACTGGTTCTTAGGTCAATGCGCAACCACTGAGCCATGCTGGCAGGGCTAACAAGTATTTATTAAGTGCTTAAAGCATGTCTGAGACTGGCCCCACCAATGTGAATCAGTTATCTGAGTGTTGTCCCATGTGTCAAGAGGTCAGAGGTTTGATTCCTGGTCAGGGCACATACCATGGGTTGTGCAGGAGGCAGCTGATCAAGTTGATGTTTCTCTCTCATCAATGTGTCTGTCTCTTTCTCTCTCTCTCAATGTCCCTTCCTCCCTCTCTCAAAAAAAAATATGTCTAACTCTGAACTAGGAATCCCATATAATAAAGGGGTAATATACAAATTGACCATCACTCCAATACACAAGATGGCCATCCCCATGAGGTCAAAGATGTCTTCCCCCATGTGGACACTAGATGGCCAGCAGGGGAGGGCAGTTGGGGGCAATCAGGCATGCAGGGAAGGGCACTTGAGAGGAACCAGGCCTGAAAGGGAGGACAATTAGAGGCAGCCAGTCCTGCAGGGGAGGGCATTTGGGGGCAACCAGGTCTGCAGGGGGGGGGCAGTTGGGGGTGGCCAGGCCAGCAGGGGAGGGCAGTTATGGGCAACCAGGCTGGCAAAGGAGGGAAGTTAGGGGTGACTGAGCCAGCAGGGGAGGGTTTTTAGGGAAAATCGGGCTGGCAGGGGGGTGGTTAGGGAGTGATCAGATTGGCAGGCAGAAGTGGTTAGGGGCAATCATGCACGCAGTCAGGTGAGCAGTTGGGAACCAGCAGACCTGGATTGTGAGAGGGATGTCTGACTGCCCATTTAGGCCTGATCCCAGTGATGTACCAGATTGAAGGGGGTGTAGTCTGGGCTGAGGGAAACCCTTACTCCCCCGTGCATGAATTTCATGCACCAGGGCTCTAGTATAATTGTAAAACACAAACCAGGCCTAATAGTTTCACAGAGCTTACAATAAATGGGAGAAAGCAAATTAAACAGACAATTACAATAGAGCGTGTTAAGTATTAAAACAGATGTCAAGCCCTGACGGGTTTGGCTCAGTGATAGATCGTTGGTCTGCAAACTAAAGGGTCCAGGGTTCGATTCTGGTCAAGGGCATGTACCTTGGTTGTGGGCACATCCCAGTAGGGGGTGTGCAAGAGGCAGCTGATGGATGTTTCTCTCTCATCGATGTTTCTAACTCTCTATCCCTCTCCCTTATTCTCTGTAAAAAAAAAATCAATAAAATATATTTTAACATAAATAAATAAATAAATAAATAAATAAATAAATAAATAAATAAAACAGATGTCAAAATATCTCTAAAGACATGGTCAGGTCTTCTAGTTTTTCCAATGAGTGGCAGAGGAGTTTTTAGGAAAAGCCTTCCTGAGAAATTAAATGCTAACCTGAGTTACGAAGAATGAGAAAAATTTAGCTAAGCAAGGATAAAAAGGGGTTCCAGATGGAGGGGCAGGGAAGCCCACTGACAGAGGGAGAAGCCTCAAAGATGACTGCAATTAGAGGAAAGGGTATGGATGAGGTCTGAAAGGCATAACTGAGTGGTGACCTGTAGGAGGTGGGTGTGGAATAAGAGCAAAAAAAAGCTGGTGAGCAATGTAGGGATAGCAACATAAAAAGGCGCAATGCAGTAAGATAGTCTTGAATGTCCATGGACCAGGGACCCATCAGAGTGCTTTAAGGCAGAAGGGTGATATGATTGGATTTGCCTTTTAGAGATTTCCCTCAGGTTCTCTGGATATCAGAGATGAATGTCTAGTTTTCAAAGGATGATAATGAGCCCGGGAGACTTGCAGGAGGTGCCTCCTGGGTTCTCTTTCAAGTCTCAGGTTTTCTGGAAGCTGTTGGATTTCCATTCCCTCCGCAGCTTTTGGCCAGGCCCTCTGGAGTAACCAGGCCCACCCACAAACCCAGCTGCACTGCCCTGGCTCCATCCAGTGTGAAAGAGACGCTGTCGGCAGCCAACAATTTATCTCTGTGCTGCGCTCCAGTGTAGATGTCAAAGGCCTTAAATCACTGGACACACCCCAGGAGGGACGTGCGGGATCACAGGATTTCATGAGCAGGAGGAACACAAACTTTTCACTTGGGGAGTGGCACGAGCAGCTCTCCAGGCCCCAAAGGGACTTCCTGGAGCAAGGAAGGTAGACACCTGTCTGGATTGAGTGACTGATCCACAACAGGGGCCCTGTGACTTAACAACAAATGACCTGGATATTAGCTGGCTCTGATCCAGGAACTCCAAAGCCCTTTTCCATCCAAGGGAGGCCATGTCTCTCCTTGGGTGCAGTGATTTCCAATTATTTTAGGAGTTAGAAGAAATAGGTGGAATTTCATGAAAAGACAACCCGGCCCCTTCGGGAGGCTTGTCCTAAATGCTCCTCAACCCTGAGGTCCTGGTGCACTGCCCACCCACAGACTCTTTTATGAAGTTAAACCACCAGAGCCCCCAACCCCCAAAGGGAGATCACCTAATTAAAATCACACTTTGCCACCAAATGGATATGTGAATCTCAGCTCCAAGAATGTCTTGGAAAAGCATCTGGAATTGAGGGAATCTTTCCCAGAAGGGACTTTGTCTTGTAACAAACAAACAAACAAACAAACAAACAAACCCCCCCCAAAATCAAACCAAAACAAAACAAAAAACAAAGACAACTTCAGCAGATAGAGGAGTAATCTCAGTTTTAAAGTTTCTGCTGGTCCATGGCTCCCTCCTCTTGCTTTCCCCTCAGTGGCCCTGTTTCTTGTCATACGTTTTGGAGCTCCCATCTCCTCCCTTCACATGAACTTTGTAAAAATGACAAGAGGGAAAATTCATCACCTTGGACTGTGTAATGCAGAGACAGAAGGTCAGAGCATCATCAGATACAACGAGACTTGTATTTGATTTCTGACTCTACCTTTTAATGACTCAGCAAGGTACTTTCATCATATGGCCATGGTTTCCCTATGTATGAAATAAGATAATAAGTTCTTCAGGCAGGTCAACATGCTTGACACATTCTCAGTATTAGAAAAAGGATAGCTCTTATTATTATAACTAGAGGCCCAGTGCACAAATTTGTGCATAGGTGGGGTCCCTCGGCGTGGCCTGCCTATTAGCTGTTGGATCATAGGAAAGCATTTTCCCATTGAGAGCCTCAATATGGATTTCTATAAAAGAGGAATTTGGAATAACCAATGTCTAAAATCCTTTCTAATTCCAATAGCCTGGAATTATAGCCTTATCAGCCTGACTTTCATTATTCATTTGTCTGTTCAACAGATATTTCAAATAAAATCTATTGTATTATCAGCCCTCACTGCATGTCATATATATATATATATGTGTACATATAGCATATAGGCATATGGATATAGGTGATGTCATGTACTCCTCATAATTATTTATTATCCAAAATATTTTATCTTGTTTTAAGGTTTCATTCTCCCCTATTCAATCTATCTCCTTTGACGTAGAGATGATAGCTTTAAATATAAAATAACTGAATAAAGGAAGATAAAATAATAATATTAAGTTCCTCCTATGTGCCAGGCACTGTGATCAATTATTTGTAGGACCTATTGGATACATCCTCTGGCCTGGATTGGATTCAGCATTCTTCTGGGCCTCAACTTCTAGTTCCACATCAACCATCACCACTCTTCCTCCAGGATTGTTCACAAGCTTGTCTCTATGGCCAACAACATCTGCTTGAATCTGCATGGTTCTGCCTCTTGGAGCTGGCCAGAAACTTCCCCAGGAGAGTGGGCCTTCTACCCTTTGGTTGCTCATGGAAATCAGACTCACTTTCCATGGGCACATCCTGCTGCACATTCTGAATTTCATGTTTTCCCTGTTACTTCCAGACTTGGATAACATACACAGCACATGGTAGGGGATTAGGATTTTGGAACAGCTGCCCAAAGAGCCAGATTCAGCAGTCCAGATGTGTGGGCTATTCACCATGAGAAACAAAGTGTAGGAGGGTCAATTCCATGTCCTTCTTCTGACACATGAACTCTTCTGAAATATGGAGTCTCCATACTCACTGCTTGGAGATAGCCCATCTGACCAAATGGACCCCCTTCTTGTGGTACAACTGCGTCCCTTCAGGATTGACCACAGAACAGTCGATAGCAGAGGAATTCATCACCTTGCAGTTGTATCTATCCTTTGATGCTTTGCTTTCCTTTTCCCATAGTTTTTGCTACCCTGAGATTGCATCTGCCAAAATTAACCATTAGCACTTAGTCCTTGCATGCAACTGGTTTCTAGGAAATTTGGGCTAACTCATACAATACCATATTTTTTTTCTCATAATAACTCTATGGCAGAGAAACTATTTTCCCCCACTTTACAGAAGAGAAGAGTTTCAAGATGTAAAATGAGTTGGCCAATATCATAAAGCAAAAGTGAAAAGATGTTAACACTTAAATGAAGAACTGTCTTATCTCCAAGCCAACATAATTGCCAACAATAGGCCCGGTGCACGACATTCATGCATTCAGGGAGGAGGAGGTCCCTCAGTTCGGCCCGCGCCCTTTGCAGTCTGGGAGATCTTGGGGGATGTCCAACTGATGACTTAGGCCCGCTCCTTGTGGGAGTCAGATATCCTTAGTGCTGCCACAGAGGCAGTCCACTGTGCTAGCCAGCTGTCAGCCCAGCTTGTGGCTAAGCAGCACTCCCCCTGTGGGAGTGCAATGACCACCAGGAGGCAGCTACTGCATTGAGCATCTGCCCCCTGGTGGTCAGTGCGTGTCATAGGGATCGGTCATTCTGCTGTTTTGTCTATTTGCATATTAACCTTTTATTATATAGGATATCCCATATCTATGACCAAATAAATTGTAATGAAGCATTCAATCAATACATATTTATTGAATACCTCTTATGAGCCAGGTGCTCTTTCAGACATTGGAAAATTATGGATAAGACAAACACAATCCTGATCCATATTTTGTAAACACAGGTAGTAGGATAAGCAGCATTAGTTGCTATAACCAACATCATAATCTCAGTGATTTAATAAAATAAAATGTATCTTTTCATTCATATCACAGTATAATGAGAGTACTTCTAGTTATTAACCTTACAAAAATAATCGCCAAATTAAGGACAAGTTCAGGGGGGTCTGAAACCATACAGAGAAACAGAAACACCCTGTTTAAACTGAGATTCCAAAGAATGAGTAGGAACTGGCCAGGGGAAAGGGCTGGGTAAAAAGTGTTATTACTTTAGATCTTCTTAAAATTAATAGATTTTTTTCCATACTAGCAAAATACTTTTATTATTTTATAATGATAAAATGAGGCAGGATTTCTTTTTGGTATATACCAGAGTTAAGGGAAGTAGAAGAATAATGGGATTAATAGGAATTTTATGTACTTTGATGACACTAAAAATTAATACCAATTGTTTGTCATAAAACTTACCATAGCTCCCCCAGAACACATATATAATCATAGTTTAGAAATCTATAAAAGTAAAAAATATACAGTCAGAAGCTCTAACACTTATTCCATCTTTAATATAAAATTGTAAACATTTATTTACACAAAGCAAATGTGTATAACAAAGTCCGAGCACCCTTGTGAGTCATGGCTCCTGGAAGATGGGAGGAGGGTTTGCACTGCAGCGGGGTCCTTCCCCGCCCCCGAACTACCCCAAAACCAGGCTCATAAATAAAGCCACGGGCAGCTCCCTGGGGGGACCCCAAGCATCACATTTTATTGCTCTGACACTACAGCAGTGAGAAACCTGCTGTCTATCTAGGTGGCCCAGGACTAAGGCTGGGACAGCCCTCCCAGGAGGGAGGTGGAGTGCCCTGGGACAGAGGTGAGCAGCAGACAGAGGGAGAGAGAGAGGAACAAGGGCCCATCATTAGCCTTCACCCACTATTTTTGGTAGAAAACTTGCTGTAAAATTAATAGTTTTTTAAAGAGCAGTTTTAGGTTTACATAAAAATGGAACAGTTACCATATACCTCCTCCTCTTCTACCCATAGTTTCTTCTTTTATGAACATCTTACATTCCTGTGGTACATTTGTTGCAGCTGATGAACAAATATTTATAAATTATTATTAATGAAAGTTTCTAGTTTATATTAGAGCTAACTCTTTGTTTTAAAGTGCTCTGTTTTAACAAACCCATTCCAGGTAATCTGCATGCCACACAGAATTATGAGGTGCTTTATTTTAGCCTCTTCTAATAAGCTTTTGGTGTTTTAATGTATGTATTATGCATTGCCAAACTTACTCTCCCACTATACTGCTCTAATTATAAATTTTTACTCTTCACAATCTATTCATAGCTACCCACTGGTTTGAGGTTCAAGTCCACCATCCTTGTTTGTTGAGACTTGAAGATCCTCTACATGCTGCCTGTCTATCCAGGTTCATCTCCTATGGCTTCTCCATTTTTCTTGCGACTTTGGCAAAATTCCATTCTTTGGAAATCACATAGCATAATTTATGTGAAACTGTTTTTCCCCTCCTTATCGTAAGCCATTCTCTCTATTTGGAATACCTTTCCCCCTATTGACTTCTGCTGATATGCTGCCCATTCTTGAGGAGTCACCTCCAATGTTAATTCTCAGATTTTTGAAATTCTTCCATTTGATGACCTCTCCCTCCTCTGAGCTCTCCTGTACTTCATCTTCCTACCTCTTATGAGACACTGAGTACATCATGCCTTGTATTTTCTTAAGTCCTTTTCACTCATTATCTTACCAAAGGTGGAAGCCAAGTTTACATATCTTTGTTGCTTCCATTAATACTCACCATAGAACTGTTCACTTATCAGGTTCACAATATGTATGTACTGGCTTGTGATCAGAAGCTCCTGTGTCCTTTCCTCTGACCTCTTTTATTGGATCCTAAAATATAATTCTTGTCCTGATTATACTAGGTTAGAATGTAGAATGGCTCCCTCTGGTTTCATATCCCTGGTGCCTAGCATCATTACTAGCAGAGTAGACACTCAAAACAAAAGAATCAATTCCTCTCTTTCTGAACTTACAGCACTTTGTGATTCTAACTTTCCCCCTCAACAGATTTCAATTCTTATCCAGTAGTTGGTGTTGGTGCCATACAGATTCCCTTTCATCCCTTAGCAGTTGTGAGCCTTGGATGCTAACAGCTCATAGTGCACTCAAACTCACAGCCACAGAATTCCCCTTGGCCAAGGCTGAGATTGATTACTCAGATAACCTTGGAGGTAACCCTTGCATTCAAACTCCTTGGAAATCCTGCAGCCAAGAACTAGCTGATACAGGACCATAAGATTGGACTGGCTTGCCTCTAGATGGGGCAAACCTATGGTTCCCAGGATGTTTCTGAGTATCCCATTAGACCAGAAGGAAGCTTTGCATAGATTCTTCCTTTGCTCTATTAGCAAATATTATTATGCATTTTCCTCAGAGGAAGGCCTATACTTTGTAGTATTTTAGTAAACAGAAACAGTACTGAAGGGAGGGATAAGAACACATATGTAAAACAATAATAATAATATTATTATAAGAGAGAAAGAGGAGAGAGAGAGAGAGAGAGAGAGAGAGAGAAGAAAGTGTGAGGTAACCAGAACCCCAAGAACACCTGAGAACGCCTTTACCGCCAGGCTAGCAGGAATCAGCTGTACGGTAATATAACCTGGGGCTATTGGGTAAGTATTTCTGGACCTATGTTCCTAATCCTGCATGGGTGGGAGCCCTTACCTGGGTTGATCCTCCTGCCCAAAGTAGTCACTGATGATACCAAACACTTTAGTCATCCAGGAGGACTACTGGTGGGACAAGGAAGTATAACTACATAGAGCGCACCACCCAGCTCCCCTTTTGTAGGACACAAAATTAAGCTACTGCTCCTTTGTGTGTAAAATTAAATAGAAGATTCTGGCTTGTGAGGACACCAAAGGAAGGGACCATCACTACTTCCTCCTGGGAAAGGTGTAGAAAATGAAACAAAAACCTTGCCTAAGCAAAAAGAAATTGACAACCAGTTTAAAATGGAATTTCCATGACCTAGAGCAAAGAATATCCTTACATGATATTATTCTACAAGGTCATTACAATTGTTCCCAGATTTGGGTTATCCCCATTACCTATAATAGTATCTCCCATCGAGGACTATCAATAAAGAATGATTTATTTTATTAATACACACACACACACACACACTTTGTTGGCGGTTGGAGACAAAAGCAACACAACTATAGATATTTTAGAATTACAACAGCATATTATACAATTATCCCCAAAAAACATACAAACCAATCCTTTGAATGTCTGACAGCAATTTAAAAACTATATGAAAGGACCTCATCCCTTCCACTAGGCAGAGGGCCTCCTGAGAAGGCACCTGAGCATTCTATATTGGCCTGTCTTGCCCTTGTGGCCAAAAATGAACCTTTTCTCATGGTCCAGATGCCCACAACTGTTACCTGACCTTTTAGTTCATGCCAAGGCTGAAGCACCAACGTGGCTGGCACCACGGATGTCCCACCCGCCCAGTGGGGGGAGCTAGGCCCTCTCTGGAGAAGAAACATGGAGTCCCAAAAATATGAGCTCAACGCCCGGACCTTGCCAGCAGGTGAGGGGTTCCCGAGGCAGGTGCTGGGTGTGGAGCCCATGGGGCATAGGTCACCAAGGAGACAGAACTAAACCTCACATCACCCTGCTTGGCCCCGGAGGATGGCTGGTTAGCCAGAGACGGGTAAGATTCCTCATGGAAGGAACAACCTAAGACAGGCACAGTCACAGAGGGGCCATCAGGAGAGAACTTGGGGAGCAACGGAGGTGGGGCACAGACCCTTACCACCCCTCCTGCAACCTGGCAGGCGCCTGAACATTCTCCCATTCTGAGGGAGGTCTCCTTCCCCCATGGCTGCTTCACTACCCATGCACAGCTCAATTTGGGACCCATGTAACAGAGACGTGGCTGACAGCAGCTGCCATTTCACTGCAACAAGACTTGTTTGAGAGGCCTTGTATCCATGGTGGGGGCAAGTGGGTTTATAATTTCCAAGTCCAGCCTAATAGCTAGAATGCTCAGGCCCTTCTCAAGAAGCCAAACAATCAATTCCACTAATACACACATGGTAAATAAGATAGTTGCTAGAGTGTTGAGTCTGACATATGAATAGTACCCAATTTCTCAGAGAAAATCAATGTGGCTAATAGAAGTAAATTAATATTCTAGAAAAACTGAGTGTACTGTACAAAATGCTGTTCCTATAGTATTAACAAAAATTCTTATTGGCAGAGCGCCTCATGGTAAAATTGCACAACATGTTATGAACCTAATGCAGTCATAGTGTAGCGCAAATAATTAAAATGTAAAAGATATCAAGACTAACAATAAAATCCCCAGAAGTCTCCAATTATCTAAAGTAAAAAAGGGGGTGACAGTGGAAGAATATCATGTAAGGAAAAATATACTGAGAATAATTTACATCTAAAAACTTTTTTTGTACTTAAGAAAATTAACCTTTATTTGAAACGCTAACAGCAAGATATCCATAAAAATACACACATGGAGTCAAAATAAGCAAGAGGAAAATTATTTGGGGGAGTGGGGTGGGGATGAAAAAGAATCCCAAGTCAAATTTAAAGAGAATATCTCTGTATTAACTTTTGGTCGAGAATATGTTTGTATAGTTTCAGAAAACAACTCTGAGACCACCTGGAATCCAGTAACAGAGAGGAATAGACAGAAGTGCTCCAGCCATGAAGACAGAAGAGACAATTCAGAGATGGAAGATGCTGAGGACGCCTCACCATACCAACAGACAGCGGCTGCCTATTGCTGAAGGATACCCACGATCAAACAAGAGATGGTCGGACCTGCATTACCACCATTTGTCCACCAACCAGATCTGAAATATCATGGCTGACATGTACACACAAGGAACTATTTGACATTGAAACTGGGACTCAAAAGAACTGCTGGCCCAGAACGGAACTCACTACAGACTGATTCATTTGCCTCTCAGGATAACCATTAAGGCTTATCGCAGTTTAGGTTTTTATAAGGGTATTTCTTGGATCACATGACCTCACACATCTAGACGAAATAATGAACAACATAGACTGGTGAACAAAGATAGACCCAGAAAAAGAGAAGCAGCGATCAGACTCTCAAACCTCAGAGGGAAAGTAGGGGAGGGTGGGGGTAAAGGGAAGAGATCAACCAAAGGACTTGTGTGCATGCACTATGGACAATAAGGGGGTAGGGGAATATGTAGGGATGGGTTTGGGTTGGGAATGGGGGGATAAGGACAATTATGTGATACCATAATTAATAAAAATCAATTAAAAAAAAAAAAAAAAAAAAAAAAAAAAAAAAAAAAATAAAAATACAGATACCTAAAAATCTAAAAAAAAAAAAAAAAAAAAAAAAAAAAAAAAAAAAAAAAAAAAAAAAAAAAAAAAAAAAAAAAATAAAATGAGTGTAAATATTTACCCACATATGCTGAAATATGCTTGTGACATTTAGCCTGATTCGCATTGCCAGGAGAGAAGCAAGCTCCTGAGCCAAACACAGGAATTTTTTTAAATCTTCCCTTGGAGTAGAGCAAACATTTGCAAAGATATAAAATGTATTAAATTCACTGACTCTGGAATTCATAACTGGTTATGCATCAAGTACTATCATCTTGTTCAGAACCTCAATTTTTGCGAACTCCAAATTCCTTAGTCTTATTATTCTTCAAGTACATGAACAGGGTTATTGATATTATTATAATTATTATAATTAAACAAGTAGTAGTGTGTACACATATTTGTTTCAATATTGTATAAATCACATTGTGACCATTAAATATATGCCTCTATTTGCAGTGGTCTTACTTGCTGGCAAAGCATTTTTATGTGCATGATCCAGGATGCAGTAGGTGCTTAAATGTCTGTTGAGCCAATCACTTATGCTTTACTTATACAATAGGCATTTCTTGGTTTAGTGGGAATATGGATGAATTAAGTAGGGCAAGTAATCTTTATTTCCACAGGTGAAAATACTGAGTCTGAGAGAGTACAAATGATTACAAAAATAATAATTTGATTATCAAATGTGCCTTGAATGCCCATCATGCATCAGGCACTGCACTAGGTGCTGGGGAAAAATATGTATACATGGGTGGGCAAAAAAGTAGATTTATTCTTGTATTATTATTAATTGTTGTATTATTTTCTATAAAGCAACTGTAAACTCTTTGCCCATATATTAGTGAGAGAGGAGTCCACATAAAGGATTAGAAAATATCCCACAACTGCTACCAGTGGCTTAAGCCCAGTGATGGGACCACAAGGCTTAAGGCAAAAATAAGGAGCAGGCAAGTTTACTAAAAGAGATGGAGATCCATGTAATGGTTGGATAGGAGCTGCACAGAAGTGTGTGTGGAGACAGGTCCACACTTCTGATAGCAGTGGATATTGAGATCCTGTATAAAATAAAGCATGCATGAGGGAAACACCTGGGATCTTAAATGCTTACTCTGGCTGTAACAGAGGGGACATGCAGGAAAGAATGGTGGAAGGTGCTTGGCTCTCAGATTTTGGCATATTCCAAACCATAAGAGGCTTGAATACCATTCTAAGGAGTTTGGATCTCACAACCAGCAAGTAGTACAGCCAAGGTCTGAAATCCTTAGGTTTACTTACTAGCTCTCTTAGATACCACCATGATACTATCCTACTTTGTGTGTGAATGTTTGTACACATACATGTGTATACACATACATGTGTGTGTTTGTGTGCTGAGGAGTCTACATATGCAAAATATTTCCCCTTTTTTATTTCACTACTCAAACTTATTTTTAACACATTACATGTAATGGAGAAAACTTTAGTTCTTGAATATCAATAATGGGGGTATGACTAAGAAAAGTTATGAGAGCCTTTAACATTTCCACTTCAAGACTCTAATATGGTAACTATGAGAGGCAGATGGGTTATGCCTATTTGGCAGATGACAAATTATAGTTTGAGGGAAACTAAGTGACTTGCCTAAGCCTCTGTAATAATAAGCAATGAGACTGAGAATCAAATCCAGGTCTCTCCAACTCAGTGTGTGCAGAGTTATACAGCTCATCATACATCTGGGCTCAAAAAGGTTTGCCTATGTTGGTTTTAAATGAAGCCATATAAAATATCAACTCCCTTTTTTTGCACTCTCCAAAGTCATGCCTGTCTGAAGTGCATGACAAGCATTATTGATTCTTTACTATCTGTAAATGGTTTCATATCCTGTCTAATTGTTCAGGACCTTTAAAGAGTCTAGCCTGGTAGATTTTATTTCTTTCATTTTACAAATGAGAAGAATGGGGCTTAGAGGAAGAAAGCAGAGCTTGCCTAAAGGACTCAGTGAGTGGGTGGCTGACCTAACTCATGAACATGGGTTGGGTCTATCCAAGATCACAGGTGTTTTCATTATAACAGAGGCAGAGACTGGGGAAGATCTCATAGAGTAGATGGGGATCAATATTGTAGCAGTAGTCCTCCAATATCCCCGTGGGTAAGAATCAACTAAGCCCTTGTTAATAATACTAATGGCTGGGCCCAAATTTAGAGATTCTGATTCAATACTTCTAAAATCGTAATTGGGAATCCATGTTTTTTACTAGCTTCCCAGATTAGTGTGCTGCAGGAGAACTCCACGTTTAGCCCCTACCAGCCACCAGGCAGGGCTCCGAGTCTGGCAGTTAGCAAGGCCCCACTTTGAAATCCTTTATTGCTATTCCCAGCACTGAGGGAGAAAATGACACATCTCCTTCTGGAAGGAGGCGGAGGCCTGGAGCTCCCAGGCCTGAGCATTCTGCACTTGGCTTCCGTTCTCTGTGTCAATTAGGCCTTTCAAACCAATTACCATTATATATTGCTGAGATTTATAGTTTTTGGTATTTGAGGTTACAGGACTTCCGTTCTCAGGAAGAAGCTCCATGCCATCACTTCTAATCAGCTCAGCACAATGTCTGATTTCCCCTCTGCAGGAGGGCACGCTGTTCCATTAGAGTATTAATAGCCAGGCACAGCAGCCTCCATTGCAGTGCTTGGGGAAACATAAAAATTGGTTTGGGGAGAGTTCAAATTTTTAAAGAGCTGTCCTTTTTAACAAAATTAATTATTCAAATAATGACTAAGGAAAATATATCCCTGATTTCCAATAGGTAGAGTATACTACATAGAAAGTTAATCTCACCACAGGGGGCAAGAGGCTCTTCCCTGGGCTTACTTCCCTGGGCTTACTACACAGAGAAGAGAATCACTGTCAAGTTCAAGACACAAATAGCATGTAGCACAGTTAATAAAATATCAGTATATTTAATATTTACTAAATCCCGAATGAGTGAATGAATTAACAAGTTGATGAGTACAAGACAGCTGGGCGAATATGTTCCATAACTATTACTTAGGTGTACACCCACCCATCAATTATGCAAGTAATTATTGCATGTTAATTGAGAACACAAGAAGTTCAGATATAAAACTACATGTTCTGTCTATAGAGAAATTACAGTCCACTCAAGAAAGATGTGTAATTCTTCTCCATTGCCTACAGATCTAAGAATTTCTAAGACACTGATATGGTCCCTAGCTTACATTTTCAGCCTCATTTCCTAATCCTCTAATTAATTGTTGCACATAAACTAGTCTACTGTATCTTTGTTCTTCTTTTTCTCATACTAACATGGCTGTCCTTCATTCAATCTGTCCAAACTCCATCCTTTCATCCAGAGCTGTCCAAAACTCCTTCTTTCATGAAGTCTGTTTTGACCTTCCCATTAGGTAAAATAATTCCCTCCTTTGAAAGGCCAAAAATTAATGAATGTAATTACTCTTTGCTCTATCTCACACTATTTTTGTAAATTGTCTTCTCATCACATAAATTTTGAGCTTCTGTGGTTAAAAAAAAAAAAAAGCTTCAATACTATTTGTATTTCCTTGCCAATACTAAGAGCTCAGTAATTTCAGTGAATTAAATGGAGGCATCCTCCCTAAGTCCTGCCGTCAAATTTCTATCTAACTCTGTTGGCAATAGTTTACTAATAATAACAGTATTGATATCTACAATGTATTGGCTACTTATTTTTGCTCCTTGTTGAGTGGTTTCGGTCACCTTCCTTTCAAAAATCAATATCTGTTATCTACCGTGATCTATTGATTGTCTGAGGTTCAGGTATGCATGCTTCTGAGATCTTCTTGACTATAAGAAATACACACCTCTGCCATTACCCCACTGGCTGTATTTCACAGATGATAAGAAACACCTAGAAAATAATTTTCTCTTTTGAGACATTATTTCCTGAGGTCCTTCTGGTTCAGAAAGAGCAGATGAAGAGGAAATTCACTCTAAATTCCCTGATCAACCTAAACAGCTAAATTAATGGGCTATATATTTCTCAATCTGAACAAATGCCACTTATGAATGGAAAACTGCTGTGGGATGCATGTTGGATAAAGAATATACTGCCTTCTTAGAAGGCAATCCTCCTTCAGCCCCAGCATAATTTTTATTTCATTTTGATTTTGGAATTACTCCAATAAGACAACAGCTGGTTTGGCTGAGAAAGAAAATTTTATGCATGGATCCTACACCCAGCAAAGTATGTAAACTCAGAGTCAAGGAATTTAGAATATCTAGCACAGCAATCCTGTTTATGTACCATGCTATTTCACATAACATAAATCTCTTCATTTTTTGGAATCCTCAGAATAGGAAAGAAGACAAACTTACATGATATGTGGCTTCCACTATGATGAAGCTTATCAGAAAACCGTATCAGTCTCTTCTACCATTTACAACTATTTTTGGATTCCTCTAGGATAGTTAATCACTGTTGACTAGCTATCATGAACTAGTTTTGTCTACCATAAAGATCTGGTATAGCCCAGCTGGCATGGCTCAGTGGTTGAGCTTCAACCTATGAACTAGGACAGTAGTCAGCAAACCGTGGTTCATGAGCCACATGGGGCTCTTTGGCCCCTTGAGAGTAGCTCAGCGTTAGAACCACTTCTTCAGAATAGACTTGCCCAGGCCAAAAATTGACTTTTGTGCATGGGCTATGAAGTTTCAATTGTACAAACAAGCCTGCACATGGGATTTTGTGGAAGAGCCATACTCAAGGGGCCAAAGAGCCGCATGTGGCTCACAAGCCACGGTTTGCTGACCACTGTCCTAGTTCATAGGTGGAGCAGGTGAGCAGGGGCACCAAACCAAGGTGGGGTGCTGGTCACTGTCATTGGGGTGAGACTCTGGTGTTTACTGAAAATTATTTGCTCCTCCATGCTGCAGTCCCACCGGGTGCTCACACCCCCTGACAGTGCCAGAGCCACCGCTGGTACCCACTGTTGGCACCGACCCTGCTTGCACCCACAGCTAGTGCTGGAGCTGCCACTTGCACCTGCTGCCAGCACCCAGTGCAGGTCTCAATAGCTGGCACCGTCAGCGGTGTGAGCTGTGACTGCCAGTCCTGATCACCCCTGACAGCTTCTCCACCTCCACCTGCTCCTGAGGGGCGATCAGGGCAGCAGCTGCCACTCACACCCGCTGACTGCACCAGCCCCAATCGCTCCACACCTTCAGTGGGTGCAAGCAGGAGTAGCAGCAGCAGGAGCAGGGCTGCTGGCAGATAGGGAACCAGGGGCCAAGGCAAGATGTGGAGGATGGGCCGAGACCCACCACTATGTTCACCACAGCCTCCTGGCCCATAGTTCCTTTCAAGGTGCAAGAATTTATGCACTGGGCCCTAGTACTATAATAATACCTCCTGTGCTTTACATAGGGCTTCTATGGAAAGTTGATGAAATCACACTCAAGATTTCACCAGGTGTCTATGAAAGCCCTATGTAAAGCAAAGCAGATAATATTATCCCCATTTGATTTTATACTTGTCACAGGTGTACAACAGAGTGGTTAAACAATGATCAGGAGAATAACTTCATAAATTATATAATTATTATTATTCCCATTTTAAAAATAAATAAAATATGGCCAGAAAAAAATTTAGTAGTTATAATATACTAATATCAACAGTAGGAATTGGAGATACAGATGTGAATATGTCACCCAGGCTCTCCTAGGAATTAATAGTCTAATGAAGATAGCATGATTTATACAATTTCCACCTTTTCTTCTCTTTCTCCCAATTCCCCTTTCTCTCCATTTCCTTCACCCCATCCCTTCTTTCCTCCCTCTCTCCATCCCTCTTTTTTTTCCTTCTCTCCCTCTATCCCTTCATTTTTCCCTCCCTTCCTCCCTCCCTTCTTCCTTTCTTCCTTCCAACAGGAATTTTCCAAGCTTATGCTAGATATTAAGGAAACGGAAACAAAAATTTCCTAAAATTTCCTAAATCTGAAGATTATACACAGGTAGGCATTTTCTTATGTGCTCTAATCATTCAACCTTCTAAAGAACCTTCATAAGTAGACATTTCATCACCAAGTTTTTCTCCCTTTATAAAAGTAAGCATGGCTACTAGTAAATGTCTTGCTCAAGGCCATACACTTGAGGGGGCAGATCCAGGGTTTTAATCCAAAACTGCCTCTAAATCGCAGATTATCTCACTTTACAGAAGCAGACCAAGAATATAATTGCAATCCAATGCAGCAGTAGCAGTCAGATGGTTGAAGTTAATCCAAGGTTCAGTAGGAACATCTGCTAGAGGTGGACAAGGAGGCTGGAGGATAGATAGAATGGATAGAATGGAGGCAGAGAAGGTACTTAGGCCCAGAAAAGAGGGGGCTAATATCCAGATGTTCTAAAGTCAAGTCCAACCCATGTGGCAAAGTTCTGGGCTGCTCACTCTCTACCATTTGAATTTTTACATTCTAAACTTTCAGGACTTGTTTCCATTACGGGCTCAGGTGACACTAGAATTTTCTTTTTAGAAAACACAGTGGATCCCACAAATTGGAGTCAAATCTCAGCTTTTCATATATTTGTATTAGATGTTTATATCTGGGTATGCATGTTTGTGGGGAGGTTGGTTTCCCTAGAAGCCTAAAATACACTCTGGATTAGTGGGGGAAAGCTCAAAGCTCAGAGCCCCCTAAGGAATAAAAGAGGAAGAGAGACTGAGAGTCAGAAGGTACGTACTGCTTTTTGTGCAGTTGTGTCTCTGAAATACTTAGCGTGGTTTATTTGGGTGGGATAAACTGGAGGGATTAGAGTTGAGGGGAGGATTCTGTTCCTTCTCCACCCCTCCTCTACACATCTGCACATCTGTCCAACACTGCTCACGCCTGCTTGAGCTTCTTCCCATGTGTTACAAGTATGTTTGGCCTGGCTGGTTCCTCCCTGGATTAAGGCAGGGCTCCTTTCTAAAATTCTCCTTTAAGTAATATAGAACCTCAAGGGGAAAAAAATAGTCACATCCTCACAGATGAGTAAAAATCTGGGCCTTATTTATTCCTTGTGCAGACAACTATCAATTAGAGAAAGGCAAGAAGGGCTGGGCTTTGTATTTTAACTTGAAAACATCTACGAGGAATCCACAATTTCTTCCTGTGGAGGGTGACTAGAGTTGAGATGTCACATAAAGCTCCAGAGGCCCCATCTGGGACATTTCCTACGGAAAGGAGGAAACCTTCATTCACTAGTAGTAGTAGTTTGGGTTTTGCTTCAAAGAATGAAACACATGGAGAAACTGCTGGGCAGGTAGTAAGCCTATTCTCTAATAAACTGGAAGATACCAAGTCTGAATTTAGTTTAGAACAATAAAAGCCATGGAAGGAAAGTCAGAAAATCTAGGTTCTGTACTTGATTGACATTTGTCTAGTCATTATCACTCTCTGGCATTAGAAAAGAATTGCATTGGGTTAGATCAGGAGTGGCATGTGTCTGACCCATGTGCTGCCATCAATACCTTCCATACACAGGGCAGACATTATTAATCTATTGTGACCATCTCTCATGATTTTTGTAGGACTGTAGCTTCAGGATTCTCAATACATCCCAGTAGAGAACAGCTGTCTGCTAAGCCTTTTGTTCATCTCAAGAATAGATCATCTTTTATATCCTTTCTAGATTTTTTTTAAAATTCTATTGCCAGAGAATACATCTAGATACATATTTTTCTTTGGAAGACATGTCCCAACCCCACCCAAAGAATGAAGACCTCCTTCAGTTGCATCTTCTTAAGGCATGTCTGAATTTATCCACAATAAACTTTCAGCAACTTCATAAAATTTGGAATTAGTGTAGATAAGAAACCAAATGTTTGGATACTGAGCTGAAAACCATTTGAAGTGTTGCGTGTGATCCATCTAAATACAAACACTCTGTTGGCAATCTCACAACAGAATCTCAAAACACACTTTCTGCTAATATTTCAGATCCAGCCATACAAACGAGCAAAGAACATGCTCCAAACACAATGCAGACCATTTCTGATCACTGTGAATTTGCGACTAAAATGGATTAAGATTCAGGAGGTGGAAAATAATATATATATATAGTGTTTGGAGCACTTCCCTTTAACATACCCAAATGGGGTAGGATAGGTTGCAGTGACGTGGAGGTGGATAGGACTTGGTATGCTGGCAAAGCAGAAGTCCCAGAGTAGACTGGGAATTGGGGAATGTGAATATTCCTCCACATTTTACCCCTAACTTGATATACTTGAGACCTCTCTCTTCTCTTTGTCGGGTGTCCAGCCCTTGGATGCTGATCAGCACATCTAGTGCCTCTGCTCTATGATTCATTTTCTTGACCTCTGAAGGGTGAATAGATGATCCTGGGATTCCCTAGAGTTACTCCTGTTTACATTTTCTGAATCTTCAATTGTTTAGAATTTGAAGAGTGAAAGATATACTCCAAATACCACCCTTGTTTTCCTTTTAATATGCTAACAAACTAATTTTTCAATGAGTGTTCATGATACTTAGTTTTATAAATAAAAGCTTTCTGAATTTTTAATTTTATCACTATAACTCATACTCTGGTACTTTTGCTAAGAAACTTGCTATGAGAGCTACAAGATTTAGGTTTTTTCAGTTCACTCTTTCCCACCAAAGTCTCACTGTCCAGAATATTCTCTTTCTCTTCTTTATTTATGTAAATTACATACACCTTTCAAAGCCCAATGTTTTATTTCCTCTACAAACTCATCTGATATCAAGTTCTTATCTGTTACATACTTGATCATGGAAAATATCATTGCCTTTATTTTTATTCTACCCTTTTATCATTTGTCTACCCATACATCTATTCATCACTTTCTAATCAGATTTGAAGAGGCTCAGATATAACTGAAAAAGCATTACCCTCTTAAATTTTAAGCACTATAGTAGATACAGTTATGTATATGCTTTTTTCACTTATAATATTATAATCATATCTAGATGACATTATATTTTGCTTTTTGGTTTGGGATAACTAGAGGCACCTAAGGTACAAATCTGGTAACAGACAGAACTAACTTTGAAATTCATCATGTAACTATAAAATGCATGCATTTTCTACAACCACACACTTCATTCTCTCTTGGTCCCAAATCCTTTAAGCAGTATGTGAAAAAAGTCACATATTAAAAGCTAAAAAAGAGGTAGCAGAGTTAGTAACAAAAAGAGAAAACAAAAGTATATTTAAAAAAATATTTTGGCTGAGCAAAGTTATAACAATAAAGTGCCAAAAGCAGCTTTGAGTTTCCTGGAAGTCTAAGCAAAGAAAGAAACATGATGAGTAGCTATCTCTTGGCATCTAGTAGAACAGAATATATATGGATTCACATGTTGTCCTGGATTTTTAATTCTGAGATGAACTTGTCACAAAAGACACCGAGCAATACTTTGGAAAATGTTCTCAGTAGCATTGTGATCAAGATTCCAAAGGATGTTCTGCAAACATCTGTTTTTTTGTAATTGCAGTAGCCTGGGTGAACATAGACAGAATAGTGCTAAATTATAATTACAAAAGATAATTCGTAAGGAAGCCCAAAGAACATGGTCCAGGGATGTGACTTTCTCCTGGTCTGGCTTAACAAACAGATACTGTTGTGCCAAGATTCCGCGCTCCCCAAGGCCCACCAGGGAGCCGAGTCCAATGCAATAAACAAAAGAGCCTCTTCCATGCTAGCAGGGTCTCTGTCCCACTCGCACCGAACAGCATGGCAGAAAAGAGAAAAAATGTAACATCTCAATGGGTTTTATACAGGGGGTGATGTGACCCTGATTGGCTGGGTGAGGGCTAGGGTCGGGCCACAAAATGGAGGATAGCTCCGCCCTGCCCCACAAGGAAGCAGGGTTCTAGCCTCGCCCTTTCAATACAATGTAGAGAATGTTAAGCTTTGACTACTAGGTAGCATGTTCTTAGTCCAGAATTTCCTAGAGATGGTTAAGATTTTGTTTTTGTTTATGCGTGAAGAATAAAATGCATGGTATTTTTTCTTAATTTTTGATATGGTAAAATGTTCATTGTTTCAATTACATAAGGATGTGACTGTTTTGCAAAGACTTATGTTTATAAGACTCAATGAACTATCACTGTAAGCAGGAAGAAGATGCAAGAGAAATAATTTGGTGTAGAAATTCATGCTTTGGGAGTTCTTTAGGGGTAGGGAGTGGTCAACAAAGCGTTCTCTAAGGAGGTGATATTTGAACTGATAACTAATAAAAATTTAAGAGGAACCATAAATAGTAGGTTCAAGGTACAGAGAGTTCAGAAGATGAAGTGACCTCTCTCTGAGCATGGGTCACAGTAGAGGTGACATTTGAAATAAATATTGAAGAGTGAATTATCCCAGTAAGCAAGGGGAAGGGCCTTCTTAAAAGAGGAAATAACATATGCAAAAGCATGGAAACATAAAACATGAAATAGCAACTGTGAATTCAGATCATTTTAAGTTGCTTCATGTGGTCAGAGTCTGCCCGTGTAAGAGAGGGGCCAGAAAATCAGGCTGGAGGTCAACAGAGTCAGATGATCAAAGGCTCACATGAATTGCCAAGGAGTTTTGGTTTTGTTCCGGGCAAGATCGGGCTTGTATTTGGGTACGAGACCTGTAACTGATTGTGGAGCATAGCTGGCAGGAGTGTGAATTAGGAACCAGGAAAATGGTGAAAATATGATACAGCAAGACATGATAAAAGATAACTGAAGAGTTGGTGAGAGTGAGATGGAGGGAAAGGGTAGAATTGAGAGATGTTTAAGCAAAAGACTCAACTGAATTTAGTAACTTATTGGCTGAGGGAGGGGTAACAGAGAGGAAGGAAACCACCATGACTCTGTAATAGTAAGAACCAAGGGAGGATGAACACATCTGGCCTGGGGTCATATCTCCCAATAATTTGCACAGTGCCTGAATCATAATAGGACCCTGATGGCCCATTGTTCAATAAGTAATATCTTGGGTGACTGGGAGAATAGGAAAGTTGCAGTCAGGGTTTAATTAATGAAACAGAACTGAGGACACTATCTGATGTCCAGGAGGCTTATGAGGACATATTTATCT
This sequence comes from Vespertilio murinus, assembly GCA_963924515.1. Taxonomy (NCBI): domain Eukaryota; kingdom Metazoa; phylum Chordata; class Mammalia; order Chiroptera; family Vespertilionidae; genus Vespertilio; species Vespertilio murinus. The sequence continues at coordinate 175,523,908 of OZ004708.1, forward strand.
AGTTATTATAATAGTGGAACATGAATTGAGCTCTTCCAACAAGCGGGGCACTTGGTGAAACACTACATTCTGGTATTGCAATCAATGCTCACGATGCCTCTATGAGCGATGAGCTATTACTGTAATGGTCATCCTAGAGATTAAGAAATTCAGGCTTTGAAAGTTTAAGACAATCATACAAGGTCACAAAATTACTAGGTGGCAGAGGCAGAATTTGAACCCAGGTCAGTGTGATTCAAAGCCTATATTTTCAATGATGATAGCTAGAGGTTGAGAGAGAACAAGTTGCTCAAGGTCATTAGTAATAAAAATTTCATAGGGACTGAAGCTATCTCATTCTCTTATACCACGTTTTAACTGAGAAAACTTGGGAAACCCTGGTGATATTCTACTCTAAGACTTATGCTATAGAAGTGTGCAAAATACTTTGAAAAAAATTAAAAACTGTGCAATTCACAGGAAAGATACCAGTAAATCCTCTATTTCTGTTAAGTCTCCAGCCAATGAGCTGCCTACTCCACTGATTTGAGGACTAAAGATGGCAATGGATTTAAAATAAAAGAGGGGACAATCTGGATACTAGAATAAAAGAAGTGATTTTATTCTTACTGAAATTTGCTGACAAGCAAAGAATTCGGGATCTGCAAATTATATTAGTAAACAAGAGTTTTCACAGAGCACTGAAATCTTCACACTCTTAGGAAACTGACATTTATAAGGAATGTTGGGGTTCACTTTCTCATAATTGCAGATAAATATCCAAAGCCAAGTTTCTATATTAATGGAGGAGACTGTTGGCAGGTGTGGTCTTAGAAGCCATAGGGCAATTCTTTCTAATTATCATTGTTAGTGATAAGCAGAAGAGAGGTGCACTGACAGAGGAAGGGGTGATGTGATCCACAGTCAAGTTAACTTCCATTTGTCCTTCCAGCTTCTTCTTAAGCATTTCATATATGTAGTGCTCCATGAGTAATCTCATTATTTGTTGGACAGTTCTAGTTTATTGGCCAGAGAATGTTTAATTTTAATCCTTTCCAAAGTGAATCCCCTTCCTCCACAAAAATGCTTCCTCACATATTGGAGGACCGTTCTTGTATCTCAGGATATCCTTTCCCTATAAGGTTTCAAAGGGAATAGCTGAAGTCACCAATATGACAAGAATGTGGATAAAAATAGTTTTCATTTATGGAGCACATCTGATCCTATTCTAGATGTGCTCGGTAAAATACCCTGTCTGCTATGCACTGCAACTAAGAAAGGGACGTAATGATTATATCCATGTTATGGGCAAGGGAATTAGTTTCATGACATAGTATAAAATGTCTCCAGATATTCTAAGAATAAATGGTGGTTCTAGAATTTGAATTCAGTTAGGTCTGATTTCAGAGATTAAGATTTTTTTTCATATACTAAATTGTCTTTTGGGTTTTAACTACTTTGGCATTTTTCATCTTTCATTTGACTCCCTTCACACATCTAGTTATACACATAGAGAAGAAAGCTCCACTGTGGGAAAAATGCTGCTTCATCTTCAGAGAGTTTTATGTCACACTTATTTTGAGTCACTGTCTAGGGAAATTTTTTAACTAGATGAAACATCTAATGTGCTTCTTTCTTAATCAGAGGCAGTTTTTTTTTTAAAAAAACATTATTTTGTGGTGATGTTAAAAAAAAAAACATTAAAATAATCTGGGCCATTTAAGTTAAAATTATCCCCTTTCAATTCTCTGCTTGTAGGAGTAGAGGTAAGATACACTTAAAAAAGAAAAAAAAAAGGCCAATTTGGCAAAAGATATCAAAAGCTTTCATATTCTTTATACACTCTGATAAAACATTTCATACTTTCATCTATATATCAATTAATATTTTATTGAGTTAAATAAACCTACTAACCCAGATATTTTTCTGGCTCTGATGAAGGATTCATGAAGCTTAAGTTCTAGTGTGATAAGACAGAAAAGTACATTTAAGAGAGAATGTTCTAGAGGGTGCTACTCTAAGGGGTGGTGGACTAGGGTGATGGTTTAAGAGATGGTGGAGCAGTGGAAGTGGAACTGGTGAGCAGTTCTTGGATTTGGGATATATTTGAAGTTGGAGCTAGCATGATTCGCCAAGTAATCTTTTGTTGAGATCTGTGGCACTAATTTCACTCCTATAAATTTATTCCAAGGTAATAATCATGGATCTCCTCAAAGGTACTATAAGATTGTTCATGGTTTAAAAAGCCAAATGTTAGAAATAACTTGCATTCCCAAAATGTTCAACCTAGTTAAATAAATTACAGAAAGTCCTGGGATGATGCAAATAAAAAGTTAGCAGATATTTTGTCTGGATAGTGACTTTTTTATAGCTATTATTTTGCTTTTTAAAAATTATTTAATGATTTTAGAGACAGTGGAAGGGAGAGGACAGGGAGGAAGAGAGAGAAGTAGGGATGGAAACAATGAATGCATAAGTGAAACAGCAAATCAATGTTTTTCTTTTTGTTTGAATTTTTAATCTGCTTGAAATGAGACAGTTATATTTTGTAAAACAAAAAAAAAAGTCAAAGTTGTTTTTAAAGTAAACCTGTCCTTATTTGACTGCACTTTTGCACAGCATGGTCCACTGACTTTCTGTTTAAAATGTGTCTCAAAAACTCAATTCAGTTGGACATCCTGTGAGGACTTCACAAATACTCATGATAGATTTACTATGTAGCAATATGAGTCCAAATGAGGCTGACACTGGGATTCATACATGTCTGGAGAGCTGGCTAGGTGTATGTTTATTTATACGTGCAGTTTGCACTGGTGAGAGGGGGTGGAGTGGGGAATGCTTCAGAGAAAGGGGGAAGGGAGGTGGTAAGAACAACTGTGTACCTATGATGTATCTGAAGGAGCTATTTATTCAAAGGTTTTGTGGGACATGTAAGTACAAAAGGGCATGCTTGGTCCCAGGAGATAAAACAAGGCACAGAATGGGTGAAAAATAGCCACCTCCTCACTCAGGGGAGAACACAGCCCAACCGGAGCATTCTGAAGATGCCTGAAGAATTTGCAAGAAGAACCATTTCTGGGAGGATCCTAAGTACTCTTAGAAGTGCTGAGCATCCCTTCCCAAATGGATTTGCCGTCATCCAAATAAAAGGGGCCACAAGCAAAGTGAAGGAGGGACTCAGGGCCACCCAAAGTACCTGCACGAGTGGTTTGTGAACCTGTGCATGACATCTCTCTCGTACAGTCTTCAGAGGCCTAACAAGTAGAGGTTTGAAGTTGGGGTTCTTTGTAATGCAGGGGAAAAAAATGGGTCCACATGGCCATGTGACCCTGTCTATATGTAAAGGGCAATGTGATGTCAGGGAACTGGGGTTACAACAGAAGAAAGAGTCTGAGCCCTGGAATCCTAGAGATGAAGACAGCACTGGAGGTTTTCTAATGCCTCCATTCAATTCCACAGCCACCCAGAGAGATGGTTTCAGTCCCTGAATAGCACCTTTGATGGGATCCACTGACTCCCTTTAGGAACGGCTGGTAATCTCTCTCCTCTCACTAATGTCGTTTGGAAACCAGACAGCATGGCTAAGAAGAGGAGTATGGGTGGGGCTAAAACCCAGCTGGACTCTGCTCTCATAGCCATGTGGCCTGGGCTGGGCGAAATGATGTGTTGCCGTCATTGCCGTTTTTAACCTATCAATTTTAAAAATTAAATTTTCCTAAATGCTATTATTCTCCTGTTAAAAAAAAAATTATTCACTCAAAGCCACCACCATGTGTGTCAAGAGCAAAGTTGCACATGGGCTGGGTTCGGTGACGGATCCTCACCTTTGTCTTTTGGGGCATGTGGCACGTTGCAAAAACAGTCTCAGTTCTGACAGTCCCAGAAAATATCTCAATTCTGCTATGTAGTCATCTTTATGATTTTATAGAGATGATCTTTGCAGCAATAACTTCAGCTCTAAGTTCTTGACTCTATCATTTAATTCCTCCACAAATGCTAAGACATTTTAACAATTGTCCAATATAATTCTTACCTCTTTTAAAAAAAAGTCCTCTTCTATCCTTCCATGGTTCTATCCAATATTTATTTACAGCCCCATTTCCCTCCAGAAATCCTAATGGAATTCCATGAGCAGCATTATTCTACATCTCTTTGGCAGACATGCACAAAAACAAATCTACATGACCACAGAGAATTTTTGCTTGCTTCTCCCTCTACAGCTGGTCTCCAATTGTGTGTGTGTTTGTATTTGTGTGTGTGTTTGTATTTGTGTGTGTGTTTGTATTTGTATGTGTGTGTGCACATACGCGCACACAGCACATTTGTTTTCTTCCTTCAATTAGACTATAAATTCCTTGATGGTAATTCTGCGTACACAAAAATCTTGCAATAAATGTATGCTGACTGATTGAATTCTTTTGTTATTCAGCGCCCCAACCCACTCACTGCCTCTCCCTCTCCTGCTAACCTGATTACACAGACTCTCGATAAATACTTACTGAATGAAATAATTAACCAGCACCAATTAAGTAGAAGGTGCCATTGTAATAATTGGCTGGGTCAGACAGATACTTGGATACTGTGTGGAACTCTGTGACAGCCCTGGAATGCCACTGGTTATATGGAGGTCTGCCAGAGAGCCAACTGTGTTTGGGTTTGGGCACAAGAGGGTGAGAGTGGGAGTGGGAAAAGCTGAGCAGGAGTCATTATGTCTGGGATGAAATGGAAGAGCTGAGTGGGGAAGAAAGCATCTGAGCAGCAGACTGGCCCTTAGTATTGAAAAATCAGGTGTAAAAATAACTACCACCAACAGTAACAACAATAATAAAAAATGACAATATTAAAAACTGACAAAACCATAGTTAAGTGTTAGTTTATTTTCTTGCTATAACTTCACCTCAAATAGGAAATTTGAAATGCATTTTGGAAAAAAAAATCATAAAGTATATTAAGTTCTAATTAATGATATGCACACTGGAGTACTGGAGGATAATATGGTGGTATAGTGCAACTCATTTTTAAATGTATCACAAACAGGATGGATTGATAGAAGGACATATGTAGAGATAGTGATAAAGCTAGAACAGTGAAGGAGAATCTAGATTTTGTATGAGAGAGAAGTTGACTGTAAAAAAAAATTCAACTTTTCTGGAAAAAATACACTGTGGAGCAATTGCTTCAGTTTCCTTAAAAATAGTCATGTTGAATCCTACAACCATCAGAGCAAAATGAAATTCATTAGGAATAATTTTCCAGAGTGACAAATCTCTACATTTATCCAGGGCTGTATAGTCCATCAGACACAGAGTGGAATGATGAGAAAAAAGGCCTCTGGAGCCAGAATAGCTGGTATTTGACTGTTAACCATGGACAAGCCATTGAAATTCTCCCTCCTCTGGTTCCTTTTTAAAATCTACATAATAATGCTTCCTAGTGATGTTGCAATGATCAAATAAAGCAGTAAATTTAAAATGCTTAGAAAGTGCTAGGAAACTAATAAGCTGCATATTCATGCTAGTTATAATTCTTATTAGATATTTCCATTTGCTTTTTGATATAAGAATAATTACTCTGCTTGGCAGCTGAAGAAACTGAATTTCAGAGACACGTGTCTTGTCCAAGGCCATGTAGATTAGTCAGAGGTAATATAGGAACCCACTCAAGTCTTCTTTGCCTCTTTCAAAATATGCTTCTCCAGATCTCCCAACTCCTATCCACATGCTTGGCCAGCTCCAAGGGGGTGGGGAGAGATACTAAGTGCCCAGCAGAGTTCTTGACACAAAGTAGGCACTTATAAAGTAGATGGGTGATAAATGGTCACCTACAGGACTTCCTGTGTCTGCCCCCCCTGCTAAGCACTATACATTATCTCAGAGTATCCTCAGAAAAGCTCTAAGAGTTTAGTTTTACTACTCTCACTTGCCAGATGAGAACAGAGGCTTTAGAAAGGGTGTGTTGCCCAAGATCCTACAGGGAGCAAGTAGGAGCCACAAATCCACCTGGTCCCAAAGCCCAGGCCTTTTAAACAACCCTGCAACTCTTTCCTGAATGGATGGCTGCTTCAAAGCTTCACAGAATGATAGAAATTAGGAGACATGAGCCATCCTACCCTTCATCTGCAGAGCTCCCCTCGAGTCCCTCTCATCAGAGATTCATTGTATTACTAGCAAATGTGAATGTTTTTGATGAATTAGGCAAACACTCGCATTGCCTCTGCATTGCAACATCTCCCCTTCAAAGGCCAGGGAATGTAGACTGTGCGTTCTTTGTCCAGCATGTCTAAATGCGTCAATGCTGTCTGGGAGGCACAGAGGTGGATGCTTTCCTAGCAGGGGTGAGGCCTCTCCTATGTTCAGCTTCTGTATTTGTAACCCTGCCATGTGCTGTATCACAGGGCCAAGGAATGAAGGGGCCTGTGGGCCCAGCCACTTTGGATTATGCAAGCCAAGAAAAATGTGCAAATCACACGAGAGAAGCAGGCCCCAAACATCTTTATTTGTTCACATCGTGCCCTCCCTGATGCTTTGATTTGCAGTCTTGCACTTCAAATTTCAAGATAAGTATCAGCAGCTGGACACCGGGTAGAGCAAAGGCGCAGACTCTGTGTGCATCCTTGAGTTTCGACAGCAGGGACTCGTGTCCAACAGCTTGGAGCACAGGACCCAGTGGGAAGGGAGGGGGAGTGGTGGTGCTGCCTTTGGCAACGTCAACCTCCTAAGAAACTTGTGGACATGTCTGTACAAGTCTGAACTTGTTTGACAAAGCCAAGCAGAGATTGCGGGATTTGCCAGATCCAGATATAAGTGGCCTGCCTTGCTCGGAACCAAAAAGAAATAGTCAGAGGAAGTGAGGGATTAGGATGAAGAAACAAAAGATTACGGGGCTGAAGTCTGTGAAGAAAGCAGAGGTGATGGTTCACAATTCTAGTGTGATGGTAACTACGCTGCTGCCACGGAGCGGCTACCATTGACATGATCCCAGTTCAGGTTTTTTGCCTCTCATTTCCATAATGAAATCTCCCAGTAATCCTAAATTCAGACGGAATTTGTCCCATTATATAAATAAAAAGTTTTTAAAAAGGAAACTGGAGATTGAGTGGTGAAACAACTGTCTCGAGAATTTGGTTAAGAAGAAACAGGGCTGCAACACCTGCCCATCAGATCCAAAGATCTTAGAGTGTGACCTTAAGATGTAGCCACCAGTAAATGTGGATTTACCAAGAAGAATCCCAGAATTTAAAGGTCCCCATGGTTATAATACATATCAGTCATTATACATAATTTTACAATGTTCAAAGTGGCTATATAATCTGAATGTGCTGGACACAAAAGCAATAAAGGTACCTAAAAGTGTTCTGCCTTATAGAACAATAGAGTTTCATATATTTGCTTCTAAATTTAAGTTAGTAAATACATCCATTTTCCCCCTCTTCACTGGAAGAGGGGAAGTCTATTGGAGATGAACAAAAACTAAAATAAGAGAGAAAGAGAGGTGTAACATTTTTCCTCAGTGGTTAAAATTGTACATGCCGCTACCCTCTTAGCAAACTATGAACAGAGATGAAAATTTCTCGGAAGATGGATTGGAAAAGCAGAGATGTCTGACAGCAGATGCTGATAAATTAATTTATAAACGAGAACACATACATTGGGTTCAGTAAAGAGCTTCTTATTTTGAGGAATAATAATAAAAAACACTTTAAAATTAATAATCCACCACACATCCTATCTAATAAGAGTATTATGCAGATTGACCATCACTCCAACACACAATAAGGCTGTCCCCATGTGGTCAAAAATCCTGTCTCTATGTAGACACAAGATGGCCACCATGAGATGGCCAGCAGGGGAGGGCAGTTGGGAGGCACCATGCCTGCAAGGGAGGGCAGTTAGGGGTGACCAGGCCAGCAGAGGAGGGCAATTAGGGGCAAATAGGCTGGCAGGGGAGCAGTTAGACATCAGTCAGTCTGGCATGGGAGTGGTTAGGGGTGATCAGGCTGTCAGGCATAAGTGGTTAGGGGCAATCAGGAAAGCAGGCAGGCAAGCAGTTGGGAGCCAGCAGTCCTGGATTGTGAGAGGGATGTCTGACTGCCCTCAAGGGGTCCCAGATTGGAAAGGGTGCAGGCTGGGCTGAATGACACCCCTTATCCCGTGCACAAATTTCATGCACTGGGCCTCTAGTTTTAAATATAATTATTACAATATAAACACAGTCCTTGGTTTTCTACTTTATCTTTTCCTTTTTTATTTTAGAGAGAGAGAGAAAAAAAAAAAACACATACATCTATTCATTGTCCCACTTATTCATGCATTCATTGGTTGATTCTTATATGTGCTCTGACCAGGGATCAAACCTGCAACCTTGGCATATTGGGATAACACTATAACCAACTGAGCCCCTGGCCAGGAACTCATCTTTTCAATATAGTCATTCATTGCCTCCCTCCCCTCAAAAGCATTTTCTTTAAATTAAGACTCAAATATGAGCTAGGAAACATCCTATGCATGATATGAGAAAGACTACTATTGCAATGTACTTGAAATCCAACTGGGAATATAAAACACATCTGTATATACACATGTTTAATTATATAAAATATATTGTCAAAAAGAATTATTCGCCTTAACTTTTTAATTAATGCTTATGTGATGACACACAGTTCTCTTAGCAAATTCATTTGAACATCTGTTTCTGCTGTAATTTAAAAATCAACAAGAATTTTCTTAACAATATTATATCTACCCAATATTTAGATTACAATTTCTACTAGTGTCTGAAATTTTGATACCGGAATTGTGTCACTTGGTTATCTTCAAAACTAAGGTTGGTGCTTTGTTTTTTTAAAAAAATATATTTTACTGATTATTTAACAGAGAGGAAGGGAGAGAGATAGTCAGAAACATCGATGAAAGAGAGTCATAGACCAGCCGCCTCCTGCACATCCCCCACCAGGGATATGCCAGCAACCAAGGCACATGCCCTTCACCAGAATCGAACCCAGGACCCTTCAGTCCACAAGCCAAAGCTCTATCCACTGAGCCAAACCAGTTTCAGCCTAAGGTTGGTGCTTAAGAAATGTTTAATAATTTTAACTAAGTTGTTGAACCAAAGTAAATACTCAACCTTAGTTCAAATGCATATCTCTACTGGCTTCTATCTATCTGTTACTTTGCCAGTGCTGAGAGTCAAAAAAAAATCTTCCCTACTTAATAACTTTGTGACTTTAGGCAAGTTGTCCTGGAACTTTCAGATCTCAGTTTCTTTACTTGTTAAATGGAAATACTTGTTTGCACTCCCCTTTCAAAGGTGTTCTGAGGATCAACTAACATGTGAAAATTCTAGGAATCCTAGTTAATGTGCAACAGTTGTAAGAGGTTGTGAACAGTATCATTTACCTAGAGGGAAACACAGTCTAAAGTATTCTTCCGCAGATTCACAGGCCTGCATGACCTTTCAAAATGGTTATTTTCTTGGTAATACCAGAAAATATTAAAAGGGGATGTTGAATACACATACACACTAACAACACACATACACATACATACAGGTACATACACCTACACCCACACCCACACACTTGTGCTTTGAAAAGCCATTAGATAAAGGAATCATAATATCAGTGACCCTGATAGGGGTGAATCTAAACAATGATAGCTTTTACTGTTTGTTCATGTTAGAAAAAAAGTCCTTGAATGGTTTTATTCAGATACTACTTTTAAATGCAGAAGCAAACAATAATTAGCATATATATACTACCTTTCGATGAAAATTTCTCCAGCTCTGCAGTTTGGGTCTGGATAATTCCTTGCTGAAAGATAAAGAGAAGCTGCCCTGTGTGTTTCAGAACGTTGAGCAGCCTCCTGGCTTCCGCCTCCTAGATGCCAGTATTACTCATGACAACCAAAAATGCCTCTTAAGGTTGCCCAAAGTTCCTGCCTAGGAGTGGGGCCATTACGTCCAGCTGAGAACTACTGTTTTAAATAATATGAACCAACACATTCATATAATATTTTGCAAAATATGTTTACTATTAAATTCTTTTAAAATTGGTTAAATATTAAATTCCCCATAACTAAGGCTTTGAGAAAGAAAATTACCTGCCCAAGATGGGTGTCTGGGAAGCCAGAATTCAAGTTCAGTCAGCTGGTGTCCCAAGTTCCTCCACCATGCCTCCTCGCCCAGTGTATTATGTACTTTCAGGCAGGGACTTGGAAGAGCCACCCTATGCTAACTAAGCAGTCACTCCCTAGCTCATCACAGATCCATGAAGAAACTTCTGGAAGGGACAAGCATGGCAGACTCTTTTCCTCACTCTGACTCACTGGTTTCGTACTCATTCTTCCCTGAGGAATGAGGCAGGGAGAGTCTACCTTCCACTGAGCCTTGTTATTATATTAGACAATTAGTGTTCAATGTGTGTTGTGAACTATCACTATTTCCATTTGGCCTGCAAGTGGATTAACTTTACCTTAAGATGTGCTTTCGTTTCTTGGCTTTTATTATATGATAAGTTCTAAAGGGGTTTTTGTTCCCTATGGGATTCTGAGCCTATTTTCAATTGAACCAAAGCTAGAAGGTAGGTGACCAAGTTTTTTTTCAGTTGGCCTGGGACTTTGCTGATTTTAGCACTGAAGTCTCAATCCTGAGAACCCCTCAGTACAGAGGGAACAATTACACTCCCAGCTAACTGATTGTTGCTCTCTAAAAACTGGGAGAAGTTAAGACATGAAAATAGAGTTCTTGAGTTCAAATAGAATTGATTCCCTGACATTAGCCCAGAAAGAGCAATCTAGGAAGGGACACTTATTTTTAATGAAGTCAATTAAATGCAGAGATCAAGGGAGAGAAAGAGGGAGAGGGAGATTGAGCAGTGAGCCTTCCGCAACAACCTCAAGATGATTCAGGAATGAGTCAAAATGAGTCTGAAATGTTGACAGACGTGGATGGATAGATTTCTTAAATGTAGACTCTAATTTAGAGATAAACATTCATATATTTAATTCTCATCAAATCCCAGAATATCAAAAAATAAGTATCAATATCTTCAGTTTACAGATAAGCAAATTAAGGTTCTTTTGAATAAGTCCCTTAGGACACACAGTCCCTTTTAATGGCACAACTGGGATTTGAACCCAGATCTGTTTGATTCTAATATCTCCTTTCTTTCCTTTCACATCTTTCCTTCTCTCCCCAGAGCTGGCACGAGAAATTTCCATTACCTTAAGGTAATAGACAGCTATTAGTGCTCCTTAAATTCTTCTGAGGAGGAAAAACAAGAGTCATTATTGGGTTCTTTATCTAATTCAATTCACATTCAATTAATATTTATTGAAGGTCTTTAGTGGACTTGAAACTGCACAGTATACTTAATGAGGTTAAGTCTGGAAAGTTCAAACTTTCTTAATATAAGAAACTTTGAAGTCTCCCACACACAGACCTCTTGCTTTTGTGAAATTCGCATTGCCTCCGTACACATCAAAGCACATTCAAGGGCAAAAGGGCTTCTTTCCCTTTATCTAAAATACCTATGGTATTTTATGGCGGGGTGATTAATGCACTATTAATCCATCCAGCTCTTAACACTCCCAGACAGATGTGTGATGTGCTTAGAGAGCGTCTGCTGAGTGTCCTGCTGCAACCAGGCATGGGTGCTTCCGTCTTTAGGAAGCAAGAGTCTCTTAGGAGAGTGGGAGCATCAGTGACTTTAATGGGACCCGCAACTCCCTCTTTGCTAGCCATTTTTATATTTCAAATTTCCAAGAGCCTCTGGAGCACCAGAGAAGCAATAGCACTGGATTCGAATTTCTTTGATTTCCAAATCCAGATTTCTCTTATTTGCTCCTTTATTGGTTACGTTGCCCATTCAGCAAATACAATGGAGCTACTGATGAGCAAAATGGAGTAAGGCACTGCCCTTGCTCCAAGGGAGCTGACAAGGTGCTGACGAATAAAATTATGGACACAGGAAAGAAGGTGTAGCAGGCGTCCGTGCCACACATGCACACAGGAAGAGCATCTAACCTACAAGGAGAGTCAGAGAAGGCAATCCTGCAGAGGTGACACCTGAGGCAAGCCTCCATGTAGGTGAAGGATAAATAGGAATTGACAGGGGGTGCATTGGGGATAAGGGCATGGGCAGGTTGAAGGTCCAGCACATGACACCTTACAGAGTCGAGGGAAATTTATGCCACTCAATAGAATCAGCGAAATGTACTCTGCATAGAGAATAACATGTATTACAGAAAAAAAGTGTCAAGGGGTGAGAATGAAGTGTCAAACAAAACTGGAATTGAAATACACGTTTAACATTTAAGGAGGATGTGCCACTGAAGAGTTTAGGGAAGGGTTAGATCCTGTGCTCTGGTTGGCTTTGATAAATATGTCATTGTGGAAGATGGATGTATAAGAGGCAGCCTCAGAAGGTGCAGTTTAGATGAGAGGCAAAAAAGACCTTAGGCCAGGGCCACACTAAATATATAAATGATTTCTTTTGAAGGAAAGAGACATTTTTGAAGGAAAGAAACTACGGCCAGTGGAGGAAACCTGACTTGCTCTCCATTGACCTCATAGGAGGGATGTCACATAGAAATCCAGTGCAGGGCAGAGGTTTAGGAGGGAGACGAAGATTCAGTTTCTGCGTGGCCACTGGCTAGATGTGTGACCTAGGATGAGTGACTGCAACTCTATGTGCCTCAGTTTCCTCACGCTTAAAATTATGATCATAATGTATCTACGCTCTAGTGTTGTTTCCAGGATTGGATGGAATGGTATATAAAGCACTTAGTCCAGTACCTGGCACATAGTAACTACCAAATAGATAATCGTACTATCATCATCGTATCTTCTCCTTCCTTTCCCTACCTTGGCCTCCAACATGAGAAGTGGTGGTGTGGACACTGGTCTTTTATTTCCATTCTGTTGTGCAGGAGACTGGGGTGAGAGATGGGCTGGATTTCCTAATTTCTTAGCATTGGGCACATGCAGGACTGAACTAAATAGCTGGGCTACACTGAACCCGGTGTGTGCTCCCTCCACCCCCGCCTCCCTCTCCCAGTGAGAGAGTGGATGTGCCGAATTTCACACTCCAGGTGGGTCCTCCCCTTGGATGTTTTGGGATGTCTTTGCTTACATACAGATAAAGCCAAAATTTGGTGTTTCCCCATTATGATTTTCCTGGACAAGACCAGGGACACATCTTGGTCTCTTTGAAGCTAGCTTTTGTTTTGTCTAAAGAGTGGAGATGGTACCCAGGATGACATGTGTGGTGCCACATCATCCAGGAGATGCGTGAGTCTCCCCTCTGGGGGATGCCCTGGGATAAAGTAAAATCATGCAGAGGTAAGGCGGGCACAGGGCGGTAGGGCTCTGCCTTACCATGTCCTGTCTCTTAACAGAATCCTGTTCTTGGCAAGCTCTAAACAGTTATTGATTATTAATTATAGGGGATAGCTGTATCAATTAAAATGCTGCTCCTGAGGCCACATGACATTCACATTAGTTGGGAATATACCTGAGAACACGCCTTTTACAAGGAGCTCAGAGCATCATATTAACCACGTGACCCACATTATTTTACTTAAACCTTGTTGGGAATTTAGGGAGTCTTCCAAGTTTTGAAGATGTGAAGCCAAGTGCACAAAGAAGACTGGAAGACAGAGAGCAAAATTTGACTTTATTACTGAAAGAGCTGTTTGAAAATATGCAGTGGATTGTTCCAGAACAGCTGGCCATAGCAGTTCTGGGCATCTCCAGGCCTCCGGGGCGTGTCCAGGGCCTTACTGCCTAGTTTATTGCAGGTCAAAGGGCAAACCAGAGCTCAAGTTCTCAGACAGGAAGATCTTAAAGAGGAAAGAGATGGTGCTGAACTATGAATGGATTCCTCATTTTGTCCCAATTAGAAAAGTGAGGGGTGAACACTTTTCCACAGGGAAACACACAACTTTCCCCCAACAATATTCCCAACTACCATGAGAAAGAAGTGCCATTCATTTCACCTGTTTACAAATGAGAAAGCTGGAGCTCCGAGAGCAAGGAACTTGCTCTAAGTCACATGACAAGGAAACAGCCCTGGCTCAGTAGGTACCTAAGGTCTAAACAATATGCTGCATTATATCACTGCCTCTTTCTGGAAGGTGGTCACTCCAATTCCCTCTGTCAGTTAAAAGAAAATGCTTTAGAAGGATGCTGATTTATTAACTCACTACCTTTATCCGAAGGGTCATTTTGCTGGCATGTGAATGGAGATTGATGAGGGCAGAGGATTTGGCAGGGCTCTGTGTTTGAAGTGCAGGAGGAGTTTTCTTTGTAGCCTAGGAGGGATGGAAGATGTAAATTGTGAGAGCAGGGAGACTGGTTGACAACACTCCCCTGGAGAGGGTGTGCCCTTATTAAGTGTTACAGAACCAGATGATGTGGGCGAAAATGCCTCCACTCAAAGTCTTCTCCCACTGGCTACTGACTCACCTTAAACATATAAGGGCTGCTTTGTTTAGAAAGGACAAGTAGAAAGCAGTATCATTTTTGATCACTTGGGGTCAGGAGTTAGAGCTAAGCCGATCTGCTTGATATTTTCTACACTTTTTTGAAAAATACCCTCTATCCATAAGAGAGCAGGAACATAAGAACCTCTATTGTCTGTTCGTGTCAAACAGTGTTAGATTGGGCAGGGTAGAACACAAGACAATGTTAGCCTGACGAGGCTGGCACCTCCATCAAAAGGCGCAGCCAACCATAGGAAATTCATTTTACCTTTTGGAGTCTCTTTTCCCAAATTTAGAAAATCTGTTGATTTCTGCCTTACCCACGCACATTGGAAATTGTGCTGGCAAAATAGTAGGTTAAACTCTAAAGCAGAGTAGCATGAAAAGCATACACCATGGCCGAAACCGGTTTGACTCAGTGGATAGAGCATCGGCCTGCAGACTCAAAGGTCCCAGGTTCGATACCGGTCAAGGGCATGTACCTTGGTTGTGGGCACACCCCAGTAGAGGGTGTGAAAGAGGCAGCTGATCAATGACTCTCTCTCATCAATGTTTCTAACTCTCTATCCCTCTCTCTTCCTCTCTGTAAAAAATCAATAAAATATATATATATATTAAAAAAAAAAAAAGCATGCACCATGGAGGCATTAAATCCTGGCCATATCACATACTGACACTGAGTGGTCACTTGGCCTTTTGGAACCTCCGATTCATTACATGGAAAACATGAATAATAATTCTTGCCCTCTCACTTCTTCGGGGATGCATACAAACAATGTAAATAAAGTACTTTGCACAGTGCATGACACATAATAAATGCTTGCTATAATGGTGGCTGATTTCGTTATTATGGTAATCTCAGACACTATTATTATCATCTGGTCTCAAGTAAATATGCATTTATGGAGTAGTGTAAACAGAGAGCCCTTATGAGAAGGAGCCTCATAAAACTTTTTAAAAGCATTTGGGATATTGAAGAGGACATCACCCATTACATTACACGTTAATCCTTCAATGAGGACCTGAGAGAGAAATTGATTTCAGCCTTAAAATAGCAAATGACTGTTTTCTCTTGAGAAGTGTTGTTTGATTATTATGACTGATTGCATTTTCTTCTTTTTCTTTTCAATGTTAGGAAGCTCATATTTAAAGAAGGGTAATATAATAAAAAGTAAATGTCACTTTATTCAATGGCTCATTTTGTACTCTGGTGCCTCTTATATTCCACATTTTAATGTGCTTTATACAGAAATGCTCTGAAACATACTCTACCATGATCTTCACTTTACAGAAGGATAAATGAGGCTTTGAATGATTTGCATCTACCTGATAATACTAGGCTTTCTTTCACTCCCTTCCTTCACTGTAATCATCTCTGAATACACTAATGTGCTTGAACACTAGTGACACCAAACAGTATCAGATTTGTATCTACTTATATCTTGAACACTACAGTATTATTCCCAAAGGACTCCTAGACATTCTATAGATACTCTAAATTCAATATTGAGGACCAAACTTAGTATCCCTCATCTGGACACCATTTCTTTTCCTATAGGCCCCTTCTTACCTAATAGAATTAAATAAATAATACAATAAATTTGGGGGGCATTTATCATATTCCTGGCATCATCCTATGTCTTTTAAAATGCACTATCTTTTTGAATCCTCACTAATTGCATCAGGTAACTTTACCATTTTCTATTGCTGAGAAGTATGTCCTTTGCTCAAGGCTACTCATTAAGTACTAATTGTAAACAATTTGATCCTATAGAAAATACATAGAAACAATAGCATTTCCCCAAGTCATAGGGTCTGAAAAACCTTATCTCTAAGTGTTTCTTCTTCTTTCATTGTCATGTGTAATTAGTCACCTAGACCTGTAATTCATAAACCAGTGGTTCTCAAACTTGGCTACGCAAAGAAATCACTGGGGGAGCTTTATAACTACTCCGCCTGCACCCTCCCTCCCAAACTCTTGATTTGATTGGTTTGGGCTGTGTCCTAGGTATCAGAATTGTATAAAGCTCCACAGTAATTTGATGAACAGTCAAATTTGAGAACAACTGACTTTAACAGGACCAAGTTCCAGATCCCCTTCCTCTCCTTATTGTACCTGCTTTTCCCTGGGTTGGTCCCATACTGTCACACTTCGTTCCTTCACCTCTGCTGTAGGAATAAGTATAGACGTCTCTCTGAGGTCTATCTATCTGATTCCATCTGATAAAATCATTTGCTCCTTTTTCCATGCTCCTAAAGTACAAAGCTCTTAAGACACTTATAATTTTACTAGAGTCCCATTGCATGAAGAGATTCGTGCAATAGGCCTTCCTTCCATTGGCTTCCAGCACTGGTTTTCCTCTAGCACCCAGGACCCAGTGCCTTCGCTCTGGCTGGAGTCTGCCATCTTTGCTGCAGACTCCGGACTAGAGTCTGCAATGTTCGTCTTCGCTGCAGCCAGAGTGCTACCCCTGCCACCGCCCTTCCTCTCAGAGCAGGCATCCAGTCCCCTACTCCTTGGCCACTCCACACCTGGAGCGGCTGGGCAGCTGCCATCTTTGGCCTTCTAATTTGCATATCCCCTCCTGATTGGCTGGTGGGTGTAGCAGAGTGGTGGTCAATTTGCATGTTTCTCTTTTCTGAGATTGTGTGTTCATCAAGGACAGAAGATACTCCATTTACTTTTCTTCCCTATGGATATCGCATGTACTATATAGTACCCCCTCTTATCTATCTAAATTATATTTCAAGACCCCCAGTTGGTTGCCTAAAACCAAGGAGAGTACCAAACCTGTCAAGAACCCTGTTGTATATACTGATTGGAAGTTCAGAGAAGTGGTCCAGAATCCAGGGCAAAGAGAACTGTTGATGTGCAGATGTTATTTGGAACAATGATAAAAATGGGATCACCCATGGAGTGAAAGGAGAGAAAAGAGGTGGTCTAAAGACTGAGTTCTGAGAAACTCCAATTTTGAGACATCAGATTGATGAGCAAAAGTCATCTAAGGAACCAAGAAAGACCTGGCAGTGAGGAGCCAGCAAAACCAGTGTGTATAATGTCTTAGGAGTCAAGTAAAGAAGTGTTTCAAGGAGGAGGAAGGGATGAACTGTATATCATTTGTTGCTAATAGATTAACCAAAATGAGCACTGAGAATTGACTGTTGGGCTCTTTGGCCCCTTGAGTGTGGCTTGGCATAGGAACCACTTCTTCAAAATAGACTCGCCCAGGCCAAAAACTGACTCTTGCATATGGGCCACAAAGTTTCAATCACACAGTGTGTGTGCCCACACATGATATTTTGTGGAAGATACACACTCTAGGGGCCAAATTGTTCCACGTGGCTTGAGAGCCCCAGTTTGCCAAACACTGGGCTAAGCCATGTGGGTGTCAATGATGACCCTGAGGACAGTTTTGGCTGAAGGCAAAGGTGAAAGCTTGATTGGAAGAGATGGAAGGAAAATGCATGAGTTTATTCAACAGCTGTGGGAAATTGTACAAGTTACAGAACCTCTTATTCACCTGTTCCTTCCTTCCCTCCTTCCCTTATCTTTAAAGCGGTAAAATAGCCTGGCCAGTGTGGCTCAGCAGTTGAGCATCAGCCTAGGAACTAAAAGGTTGCCAGTTCAATTCCAGGTCAGGCCACATACCCAGGTTGTGGGCTCAATCCCTAGTAGGGGACATGAAGGAGGCAGCCGATTAGTGAGTGATTCTTTCTCATAGTTGATGTTTCTATCTATCCCTCTCCTTTCCTCTCTGAAATCAATAAAAAATAGGTTTTTAAAAAGTGGTAAAATAATTTATATTTCATGAGGATTGTATGAAGTTATGTATGTAAATTATGGCGATATGTGGCATGTTCTCAAGAAAAGCTAGACCCTTCCTGCCCTTTTCGGACCCCATGTGCCCTCAGTGATCGGTATACCATCTGCACAATTCCTAATTTATACCCTAGTTTTCCTTCTAGCCCAATTATCTGGGTGCTGGTTCATATCTAAGAGGAAAGCATCCCTGTTATAGGTGAGGACAAATGCTGGAGGCCACTGCTGGCTTTTCAGGAAAGAAGGCTTTGGACTGGAATTCCAAGGAGCTCCGGACTGTAAATAAAAACTGCAATGGCTTCTGCTTGAAGTGGGGATAGAAAGTCTGAGAGTAAGTGCACTCTGTCCAGGACAGCTCCTTGCAGAAATGATTTCCGGAGCAGAGTGCCAAAGTGCTTTCGCAAATGACTCTGGCTCATCCTCTTCCCTATCTCCTGCTCTGTACATGCAACATTTATAAAAATAAACATTTTCAGGAGGCATTTGGGAGAAGGCCAAGGTAGAGCACCCAGCAAAGGAAAACAGATACACCAAAGAACTTAGAACTCCCACGAAGGATATTAGTTTTCACAGGAGGAGACAGAAGGAACAGTGGGTGTTAGGGAGGTTGGTGGGAGGAGAAGGATGTGTGAGTTTCAGAGCTTCAGCTCTGTCTTCTCTCAATTTCTCCTCTTATTCACTGTCTAGTACCTCACTGACTTCCTCCACTAACATGATTATTGAGGGAAGGGCCACTTTTTACTCATTGGGATTATTTATCCAGAATGACGCGTGTGTATCAGGCACCCACTTGGCGCTAGGAACTCTGCTCCTACAACCACGTCTATCATGCATTCAATGTTTCATACTTAAATAAGCATTAATTTGTCCTTAAAAGTTAGCACTGATTTGCTCCACTCAGATTAGCAAAAAATGTCACGTCCTGTAGAACCCATCTCTGAACCCCTACCTTAGCCCGATGAGGCTTTCTCCTAGAAGTATGCTTCATACCTCTCCATATCCCCTCGTCTATAGCTCTGTAATGGAAGCTCACCGAGGGCAGGAGTTTGGTTTGCTCACCTGTATCCCACTGCCTAGGTCAGTATGGAATTAATAGGATCAAATAATTAGCACTTATTTCATTAGTCAATTACTTTATGTCTGTCTCTATAACTAGACTATGATTTCTCAAAGAAAGAGCTCCATTTTTTTCTAGATTTCTCCATTTACTAGCACTTAGAAGGTTTCAGTAAATGTTAATGGTATAAACATTTAACTAAACCTCTCTCATATTTTTGGTCTTTGTTAACTTAGCTACTTTGTTAATGAGTTAATAATAATAATTTTACTATGTTTTATATAAAATATGAAATAAAACAGACAACTATAAGAAACCAGTGTAAATAAGGGAGGTATAACCATCATGTTCATCAGTCAGTAACAGATGCTTACTACTATATTATTAACTCAAATTATTTTTTGAACACCTACTACGTGTTAACACCCTGGGAAGCACTATAGAAAGAATGGAGGCCATGAGGTATAGTATTTGCACTCAAAGAAGTCAAAGGTTAGTGGCAAGATAGGGTTCTAATGGGGGGCTGTGGACATAGTCCAACTCAGGCTGATGTCATCAGAGAAAAACTCGCAGAGGAAGGACCAGTAAATCTAATGAATGAGTTAGAATACATCCTGTATTAAAGTAATGAGCAGACTGCGATTGGGCAAGGGGTAGAGAGTAAGGGGAGATGGTAGAGAGAGGGAAGAGCATTTATTACAGAATATAAGTTAAAGAGTGTAAGCACATTTGGGAAATGATAGAAGTTCAAAATGATCAAAACCCTAGAATGCTGGAGGGCAGAAGAGAGCATAGCTTGTATTTTCTCACCTTTGATTTTCATAAACACACAGAGGCATGAATAAGAGACTAGTGACAGGATGCTCTGGTAGATGGAAGAACTGGACCCAAAGCCCAAATCTCCACACTCTATCTGGATCACTCCTCTAGGAGTGGAAATTAGATATAACATCTCTTGTACCAATGACAATGAACTGGCAGCGGGCTTCAGGAGTGTGCATTTGCAGAAGGATTCTATGATTCCCTCTGCCTCCACAGGAAAGAGTTAGGATGCACTCCTGCTGTCTGCCTGGAGTGGTGAGTGAGGAGCGCAGCCCCACCTGCTATGTATCAGGCATTTCCTGCAACTGCATTGTGCAATTGCTCAGTTACATTGCCGGGACCTCTATTTCTGGGTGAGTTCTTTCTAAATGATTAGGGTTCTTCATTTATCTCTTTCTCTTGTTTGAGCATTTTCTCACTATGACACACACCAGAAGTTTTCCTAGAAATCCAGAAAACTGCTAGCATGAGCCAGTTAGATTGACGATTGTGAAATTCTCCAAATTAAAAAATTGTTCATTTGAGTCAGGCAAAGCAGAGGGAACTCTTGCTATTATTCCCCCTCCCTCACAACCTCCAGACTTGTGAACTAAAGGGAATTAGGATTCATAACAGATACTTCTACAATGACTACCATCTCAAGATGACTGCTATGGTTGCTTTTTCATTGCCATAGAATGTATTTTATTAAACTTTAAATATCAAAAAAGTATGTGGAAGCTAAGGTTTCAACCCTCTCATGGTAGGATATTAGGTACTTATCACACATTTCCTTGTCATTTTGATTGAATATTTCACTTATCAGGTAATAATTTAGTAAATATGTATCGAATGAATGAAGGCATGAATTGATGGAAAAGGTGAACAAATAAAGGCAGAATTAATGACTCTTATCTAGTTCTAAAGATTTTGGAGGAGAGAAACCATGCATGTTTTATATTTGTGTTGCCACGGAGTTTGTAATAGTATCTGATACATAATGGTTTCTCAGTAAATGCATAGAGATTAATTGAAACATTATCTCTCTAAGTAGAGTATGTCTCCATATACTATGGAATATAGTCAATAAGTATAAAATACATGAAGTATGTAAACTATATATTATGTGTATACACACACACACACACACACACACACTCACTCTAGAGGCCCAGTGCACAAATTCGTGCACCTTGAAAGGAATTGTGGGCTGCAAGGCTGCAGTGAGCACAGGGGCAGGTCTCGGCCCATCCTCCATGCCTCCACCTGGCCCCTCCTGCCATAGCCCCCAGTCCTCTGTCTGCCGGAAGCCTCACTCCTGCTGCTGCCACTGTTCCCATGCACTGATGGTGCCAGCACTTGCGAGTGGTGGCTCTGGCCCTGGCAGCAGGTGCAAGTGGTGTCACGGCCCCACTTGCAGTAGGTACAAGTACTGGGAGGGACTGTGGTGCACAGGAGCAAAGAATTTCCTGTAATCACTAGAGGCTCACTCCCATGACAGCAACCAGCACCCCATCTTGGTCTGGCGGGGCGCCCCCTCTCACCTGCTCCACCATCCCGCCATGACTGATGTCTGCCATGTTCCACGCATGCCTCCTGGTGGTCAGCGCACATCAAAGAGATCAGTTGTTCAGTTGTTCTGCCATTCGGTCTATTTGCATATTAGGGTTTTATACACACACACACACACACACACACACACACACACACACACTATACTACTCTACTATAATATACACAAAATAGAAGCCCAGTGCACAAATTCAGCAATGGGTGGGGTCCCTAGGTCTGGATGGCGGGGTGTGGGGGTGGGGAGGGAGCACACAGTGGCCAGCCCTCTCACCCAGTCCCTACTGGCCCAACCCCAGCAGCAAGCTAACTTACTGGTTGGAGCATCTGCCCCTGGTGGTCAGTGTGCATTATAGCAACTGGCAGAGCAGTTGACCAAATCATTGACCAATAGGTTGGACACTTAGCATATTACACTTCTATTATATAGGATTCTCCACAGAGCCTAACACAGAATGTGATACTCAGTAATAGAAGAAGAAGCAAAAGTAGATGAAACAATTTTATATCACCTTCAGGATTAAAATTTCTCCACAAGTCATATTAGAATATAAAAATTAAGAAATATGTCACATTCTAAGACCAATCATGGCATTGTTTAACAAGTTCTACAGAAGATTCTGATGCACACAATTTAGAGAACCATATTCTACACTGAGAGCTACTTGTGGGCAGCTACTTGTTTGATTCTCTGGAATCAAATACAACCTAGTACCCAGCACATAATGGCTCTCACTCACTGACTTGGGAAGCTTTCCGGGATAGTTTAATGCACCTTTGATTCCCTCAAGTGCATAAAGCCCCACATATAGTTGGCCTAACTTATTGAATAGAGGAGCTCTCATGGGCAGTTTCTTATGGGCTGTGATGACTGCCAACCTGGTTTGGTATTTCAAACTCAGCTAATCAAGGAAACAGATGGTCCCACAAGGGTGAAATTGTTAATCAGTTGTTTTATCCAACATGCTTCTGAAAGTAAAGAGAGTGCCTCTGACTTGGTACAGCTATGAGCTGCCAGCACTCCCTACTGTTTGATACTAGATTTAAGGAGTATGCTACTGATATCATCATTGCAGATCTCTCAACTCAACAATACTACCTAATAAATTAACTCAAAATAGACTCTGGGGCAGAGATTTGCATGTAGGGAATTTAGTAGGAACTGCTTTGGGAAGATTCACTTGTGGGAACTGAAGGTGCCACCACTGGGCAGAGGGAGGAACTGGGCCTCAGCGGATCATCCCAGAGGCTCTGAAGCTGGAATGGCCCTGCAGAGTGGCTCCACATGAGGCAAAGAGCCAAGCCTTTGAACCTCAGATTGAAGAGTCATTGGGAATGGACTGACTCATGACCTTGGCTGAGGTATGTTCCTACCATGCAGGACAACTGGTAGCTGGAGAGCTGACATGACCAGCAATCTCAACCTCTGGGCAAATGAGTCCTTTAGTCCTGAAAGAGGGTCTCTGCGTAGAACATCACAGAATTCAAGACACCAATTATCTGTGACTATTATCTCCACAGAATTTAGGGGACGGAGATAGAGCAGTGTGTTGTAGTTAATCATAAGCTCTGGGGTTAGGATTCACAAATATGTATCATGTCTCTTCTTTTCCTAGTTGGACAAATTGCATAAGTCACTTAACTTTTCTGAGTCTCAGGTTTTCCTTTGTAAAATGGTGACTGACAATGTCTATCTCCCAGAACATAATATACAAAGTATGCAAAGTACCCCTGCCTCCTCACATTTTCCTTAAAGGTAATTTACATCAGTTGACATTCATTCATTCATTTATCATGTTTTGGTTGGCTTAACTAGTTATATATTATCTGAGCTGGAGGTGGGTACAGGTTCATCCCTTGTGCATGTTCTCAAAATTGGCACCTTTAAAAAATAAATTTTAAAGGCAATATATTGACATTTTTTCCAAGCATAATGAAAAGTAGTTGAAGGAAGCAATATAGAATAAACAATTATTTCTTTAACAAATATTTGAGTCATCTACACCCTGTGTGATTGAGATTTATAGGGAAACAAAGTGCATGGAGCTCTTCTTTCAGAGAGCATCTTCTGAAATATACTGATGTATTTATTTAAACAATGTAAATGAATGAAAAAATTAGTTCTATGAGGGGAAACAAGGAAATTTTGAGGTAGGATGCAAGTTGCATTTAAAAATAAGATGGTCAGGCCAAGACCGGTTTGGCTCAGTGGATAGAGCATCAGCCTGTGGACTGAAGGGTCCCAGGTTCAATTCCGGTCAAGGGCATGTACATTGGTTGTGGGCACATCCCTGGTGGGGGGTGTGCAGGAGGCAGCTGGTCAATGTTCTCTCTAATTGATGTTTCTAGCTCTCTATTCCTCTCCCTTCTTCTCTGTAAAAAAATCAATAAAATATATATTTTTAAAATAAAATAAAAATTAAATTAAGATGGTCAAAGTGAGCTTCCTTGACACAATGACTTTCGAATAAGTGCTAAGTGTGGAAGCCAGCTTAGAAATAAAGAATTTCAAATTGAGAAAATAGCCAGTGAAAAGATCCTGAGGCAGAAACATGCCTGTCATATTTAAGGTGTAGCAAAGAGTCAGACTGTGAGACAAGTAGAGAAAGTAATCCAGGTGTGGCACCTCTGTACCAATCCACAATATAGGGCCTCCCCTCCCCATCCCCTTCTTAGAGCTCTGCTGGAATGGAATAGCCCCATGCTTTTTTAAATGTCCCTCATCACTTTCCAACTCTCCACATATACAGCAAATGACATGTATCATAACATTTTATTTATGCTGTCTTCTTTAGCTACAGAAACAATAGATAATTCAATCTAAAATAAAAATAATCAGGATAATCTCTCTCTCTCTCTCTCTCTCTCTCTCTCTCTCTCTCTCTCTCTAAGTTACAAACAAGCCTGGAAAGCCAACCTTAATGAGCTTCTACAAGAAAGCTCAAGGCTAGTTCTGTCTCTCGTTTCGGCCTTCCAATGGATGTCACCAGGAGAAACTGAGCTCTCATATTTCCACAGCTGAAATGTTTCACTCTGCAAAGGAATTTATAAAATGGAAAAAGAGAAGAATAATTCGTGGCCTCTCAGACTTCTGCCCTTATGATCTGGCTTCCATTTGGATTGGAAATTTTGGAAGATGTTCCCATTGCTTGAAGTCACACTCATAACTCAGTTTGAACATCATGAAAGGATTTGATGATGGATCTCAGAATCATATACAGAAAGCTGTGCAAGCTGTGCGTTTCATATTTCCTGGGATCTCTTTTCTGAGTATTCATAAGTAAGGCAGTTCTGGACCCTGTCCCCAGGTCCAGCTGGACCCACAAAATTTATCAGTCCCTGATAAACACCACTGTATAATCTAGATCTTTGTTGGTTGTGGCTTGGTGCATATAGCTCCTCTTGAAAAGTCCCTTTTTGCTCCCTTTGGTTTTTATTCAGTGTCTCTAATGTGGACAGAAAAAGGGGCCACATACTAAACCTGACAAGCTCAGGGGAGGCCAGCACGATGGGCCCTACAAACTCAGAGACCAAAAGCAACCACATAGGATGGTCTGAACATAAAAATTCTGAAAAGCGGATCATGGTGGCAATCACATCCTAGGACTGGAGCTTCCCTGATAAAGGTCAATCTTTTCCTTAAGTGAGCATGTCTACTGTCTTTTTCACATCTAAGATAACTTATCTCTTGTGGGGTTAACCTCTCTGATGATTAAGGTTCTTGGATCATTATCCAATTCTTCACTAAGAGAATCACTTTATATTAATAATTAAGAATTCAGCCTTGGACAAATACTTTAACTTCTCTAAAACCTAATTCTGGAAAGTAGGAGTGATGACAGTATTTTCTTAATAATATATTGATTGTAGTTAATGAAATAATGCATATATTTGTTTAAGCATAATGCCTGGCTCATAGCAAGTGCTTAGTAAAGCTAATTATTGCTGTTATCATGGTTGTTGTGAACATTATACAACTAATAGAGGTCCAGTGCATGGAATTCTTGCACAGGTAGGGTCCTAGTGGCTGCCAGCTGCTGGCCTGGGCCTTCTTTCATTCTGTACCTCCTTCTGGTGTTCATGGCACATCATGCATAGCAAGCAATCGAACTTGGTTAGTAGAACTCCCAAGGGGACACTTTGCATATTAAGCTTTTATATATAGATAAATACTATATTAACTCTATTTTTAAAGTTGGGCATTAAACATTAGCCAGTCAAGGGAAATAGCTCTGTGGGTCATTAAGATTATAATTTTAACATGACTATCTTATTAATATATTTTGCTTGCAGATCATCCTTTTTATTTTTTTCAAAAAGAAGGCCATTTCAATGCATTATTCTGATCTGTGTGTTAAAAAGAAAATGGGTGGAGAATGGCAGAGAGCTGAACCATCAGGCTGAACTGAGAATCCATTGTGATTAAAGTGCTGGTCTAAGAATAGAATTAAGGTATTTGGATTCTGATCAATATGTACTGAAAAGAGAGAACTTTCAAGTGGCAACTAAGAGAATTCTCTGCCAGCAACAACTCCACTACCATGCACGCTGTTCCCTCCTTCCTGCTAGCAAAACACATGCATAGAAACCTCTGGATCCTGTTGCTTTACGTGCTATTCCTACTTTTTCATGCCCTCATTATAGCCTGATTTTTTTTTCTGGCAATGGTTAAAAAAATATGGCTTGAAGTGTATATAGGTACTCTGTGGTAAGACAAAGCCTTATAGTCTTGAATCTCAGCCCCGTCATTTACATTAGCTGTGTAACCTTGCAAAGAGTCTTAGTATCTCTTAATATTTTTCCTCAAATCTGATGTGATGAATAAATGAGACAACGGAATCGACTGTCTCTTGAGTACCTAGGATGCAGAAGACTAAGAAGAGACACTTGAGAGATACAGAGAAATCTACAACTAGAATCTGACCTCTGGAGGTCTTGTGGTGGAGTAAAGAGCAGCACCAGGAATGCAAGCATTATCAGGGGTGGGCAAACTTTTTGACTCGAGGGTCACAATGGGTTCTTAAACTGGACCAGAGGGCCGGAACAAAAGCAACCTGACCATGCTGGCACTCTCATCTTGGGCTACTGGTGAAGGAGCGGAGGGGAGAGCAAGAGAACCCTCCCCTCTTTCGGCTCCACAGGCTTGATAGAACAGCCAAATGGTCCGGATCCGGCCCGTGGGCCGTAGTTTGCCCACAGCTGCATTAGATGGTCAAATTCAGGGAAAGGATAGATAATTCAGACACATCAAAATGAAAGTCTGTTTTCAGCCACTAAGAGTTACATAATCAGTGTCCCTCCATCTACTAAAGTTTTCATATCCATAAAGTGTGGGGGGGAGGAATAAAAATTACTTATAGGACAATTATAAGGAATAAATAAGATATGTTTATAAATCACACTAAATTGCTTTTTGATCATAAGGATTACTTAATAAGTGATAGCTGTTTTATGTATTGTTAACAGTAGTGTGCTCATGGTTATCTGTTATTGAAGGGAGCAGGCAGGAAAAGATGCGCATATTTCCTGGATAAGGAGCAACCTGAGCAAATGTGTTCGGGCTGGAATCCAAGATATAATGGGAGTGGGCCACTGAATAGGGGATGTGAGCTGATGGCGCTTTGTAAGTGGAAGAAATCAGAAAGTTAGTGTGAATCTGGACTTCACCTCTTGCCTCTACCCCCATCTTATACTCCTACACCAGTAAGGGCAAAACCAAAATTTGGAGAAGGTACAGGTTTTGATTAACCTCAAGGCAGCCTTTTTACCTCCAATCCTATAGCCAGGACTGTGAGTGAATCCTCTCTCTATGGTAAAAGTTTCAGCAACCAGATGAGGTGGGAGAGAACGGGGTTCAAATAAACTAGCACTGAATACCAATTGGAAGGTTCCACTGGTTTCTTCGGCCCTTGGTGTGGAAACTGATGGGTTATAGGGCATAGCCCTCGAGCACATCAACAGTGTGGAGTGGAGCAGGATGCCATACAATCAAAACAGAGCTCAGAAAGTTTGCTTTATTTTAAATGTTGGAAAACTGAGGACCAGGAAGGGGGCAACTTGGGTCCAATCATACAGCAAAAAAGGCAGTAAAAACAACAGCAGGTGAGAACCCAGGGTGTGTGGCTCCAAATTGAGTGCTGTTTTTCCCATATCACACCTCCACAGAGCATAATAATGGAGTATTACCATAGAGTAGAACTTAGAAAAAGATACCTTCAGAAACCCAAGCCTCCTCAATTGATAGATGGGAATTCTGAGCCCCAAAGGGAAAACAAAACAAAACAAAACAAAACAAAACACATACACACACACACACACACACACACACACACACACAAAATACAAAAACCCCACTTATCTCGGGTAGCAGCGAGTGGATGACTGAATGAGAATTCCAGTCTCTGCACCCAGTATACTGCCCATGCCCACACTCTGCAGAAAGCCCATGGCCTTGTGCATTGTGGAGGAAGTCTCCACTCCTCATGGTTTTCTGCCTAAGGCTCAGAGGTCAGCCTGGGAAGTCCTAAGCTCCCCTCTAGGGGTTGGCCATACCCCAGGTTGACTTTATGTGTCTCCCAAGTGGCAATTCCCATGAATTATCTTACCAAAACATAGTGGAAAGGAATGAGGTCTTTTATTACATCTGTTTTAGGCTTGTTGTCTGCTGTCCTATCTTGGCGAGTTCATCTTCCTCAATGCCTTGGCTTTCATATATAAGGTACAGGTGTTGAGCCTGAGTGTCCAAAGAGCTGTGGAACACTGACCCCAGCGTGAACACTCAGTTGCTTTATCACTGAGAGTGCATATCAGCTTTGGGTTCCTGGCCAGAGCTGCTGGGAGAGACAAGCATTCCGCTCTTTGGCCAGGTAGAAGTGAATGAACCCCAACAAACAGCAGCATCTGGAAGGGTGTAATCAGAATTGGCGCAATTGCAGGGGAAATGCAGAGTGCTATATTAAATTATTTCTGTAACCACACCTCTATCATTAAAAAGAAAAGAAAGTAATAGCATACAATGTTTCATATTTCAATTTTAAAAGGAGAGGCAATTTTTATTGTTAATCACAGTTCAGAGCAAGGCACACAGTTGGGTTTGTAATTTATTTCCATGTGCTTATTTATTCATTTATAATTAGCCAAGTTGCAAAAGGGATTTGAAACAAAGGATTTGCAATTTTTTTCTTTGTCAAGTTTTGGGAACTTTTGGTCAGGCCAAAATTTTTCACTGAGTGGCTTATCATTGTGCTGGAAATTTGGAGGGTGGGTGGGGGCGGGGGGGGGGATAAGTAAAAGAAAAGGTGTGATCCTTGGTTTCAAGGTCTCAAAACAAATATGGAATAATAATGTAGATGTGCACAATGTAGTGATTTATAAAATTCTTATCACATGCTGTAACCTAAATAAATTATTTCAGGTAACACTGTGAGCAAATAGGATTTCTTGAACTGATTCATGATTAAACTAATATTGGGAAAGGAAAGGTGGTCTACTCAGGTTCACCTGGTTGGTAGCAAGTAGAACCAAAGCTGGAATCTCAGAATATTTAAATCTGAAACCAAGTCCTCGATTGACCGGTGTGGGCACTGAGAAGGAAGAAAGGCTGAAATTGTTTAGGAAGGTTTCATGAAAAAGATAACAAATGTATGGACTGGGTATGATGATTTCAGCGGAACTGAGAAAGACACAGCAATGCAATGGAGGACCTTCTATACCTTCACAAAATGTATGAACTCAGTTTATGCATAATTTAAGTCTACATAGTGCTGAATGCATTTTCAAACTCAGACACCTCCCTGGTTTTCAGGCTACAGTGGCCTTGCTGACGGCTCAACCACTGAGCCATGCCAGCTGGGCTGTTCTTATTATTATTTTAATGACAATTCCTGTGGCTGTTTATTGAACAATGGATTCTTGTGTGAATGGCCTTCAGTAGGGTAAGAAAATCTAATCAGGATGTTACCATTTGCTCATCACTCTGAGGTCTGCCTAGTTCATGCACTGGGATGAAATAAAACATTTTGTTAATAAACACCTGATGTTGTTGACATCACTTCAACTCTCCAGGCTTTAAGATACATTTTAAAAGTATCATTTTCCATTTTACCTGTGTTAAGTAGGACACTGGGCTCAGTGACCACTGAGTTTTTTATGACTTCATGGACCCTATGACTCCATAGCATTTCAAATGCTCTTTTGTTATTTTAAATGCAGCATTTGATGGAAGTCAGAGGATTGGTGGGGAGGGCTGGAAGAGGAGAGAAAAAGAGTGGGAGCCACAAGGGAGAGGTCAAGTGACTCCAACTCTGTGTTGAAATTTTGTAAAAGCAGCCCTGGGTCTGGGTGAAGCCTATGGAGGGTTTAAATATAGCATGCGCACAAAATTAGAGTGGAAGCATGTGCTTTGCCAGAGCACAGCGGTCTCTATGTCAGGCCAGTGGTCTTGTGAGGTAGGGTCTTGTCACCACCTTTAGGTGCTCACTGAGCCTTCTTTCCAGAGGCCACTGGGAATCTTCCCCCGCACCCCGGAGGCCTCGACCATCCTGTCCCAATATGGAGCATCCCCTCAAAGTCCTGACTCCCTGAAGTTAGAATGGGTACCACCCACACAGCCAGGTTCTGGGACTGTGCCTCCTGCCTAGGAAATGCTGCTGGGACACACATTTGGCTCTGTGCACCTCTGGGGGTTGTGTCAGAGCTTAGGGAGGCAAGATTAAGCATTTTGGCACTGGGATTATATTTGTGGCTCTTTCCCCAGCTTCTCGGCCAGTGGGATGGGATGGGAACAGGGGCAGGGAAGATGTGTCTAAAGCCAAGATTACTGAACTGGGAGTCAGCAGAATTCATTATCTTAATGGGGGGAAAAATGAAAACTATCAAAGTACTCATTAATAAAGTGATTTATTTCATTCAGAAATATTTGTTATGTGCCTGGGACAGTTACAAGCCCTGGAAATACCTCAGTGAAACAAAATAGAAAAGTTATCTGTTCTTAAGAGTTTAACTTCTAGCGGGAAACAGAGGATGAGAATCTAAGGAGATGATTTATTTAAATGGCTCATTACTACTCCTGATACATAATAATAGTTCAATAAATGGGGGCTACTTAAAAATGCCTAGTAGTAGGCAAATCCATGATATCAGGATGCTTGGCCTGCATTATCCATCTCACTTTTGTAGGTACTTAACTGTTTATTGAATGGCTGAATGAATAAATGAAAGATGGCCTTGGCCTATGATCCTGTGACCCAAGGCAGCCTAATTGCAAAGGTCTCAACTGGATTTTCTGACTTAGGTTCAAAAGTCTGATTTTTAAAATAGCTCATGGAAGTTAAAAATAGCCAACACTTGACTTCAGGGAATTATCCTTTAAAAAATTATTTCTTTAGAACAGCAGTCACCAACCTTGGACCTCACGGACCACCAGTCGGTGACCGCTGCTTTAGAAAGGGCCACATGTCCACTTTTTCCATCTCATCACAGGCATGACCATTTTTGCAGGCTTAGTAATGATCCTCCTTTTAAACTTTAGTCTCAGTGATGAGGCCCTTTTAGGAGAGAACCAAATGGTTTAATTTAACTCTTTAGCAAAGGAAAGTGGGGGGAAAGTTGAGCTTGATATATGGCCCAGAAACATCTAATACTGCAGCAAAAACTAGGTTTGAGAGACTGTCAATAGTCTGAGAATTGGGAAGTAGGCATGTCTATAATTTAGGACTTTGCTTTTCCTTGATTATTAGATTTAATAATTTCATCAGCCATTTTCTTTGTTTGATCTCTTTTAATTCATTTTGTGTTTCTTTCATATGTTATGACATTAAAAACCAAAATGTCAAAATGAACTATAGATGCCTTAGGCACAAGTTTTCTTTTTTTCGTATTTTTCTTGATTATGAAAGGAATAGAGGCTCAATGGAGAAAATGTAAAAAATAAAGAAAATCCTAAAAACAGTATAAAACATCTATATGCCATGACCCGGAACATACTATTATAAATACTGTGGCCTACTTCTTTATAGTTTTTAATCTGTGTTTTTTTAATCTTTCGTATTTGTATAAGTTTATATTCAGCATTTTTGTTTGTATTACATTGCTTTTTTAAAATCTTAGATAAGGCATGTAATTGAGTCAATATGACACTTTATTTCATGGTAATTATCAGTGATTCTTTCAAGGCTTCATAGTTGTGTTATTTTACTTTGTATTTTAAGTTCCATTCATTTCCTCTCCCTCCCCATAGTCCCATCTTTCACCAATACATCCCGACTAGTGTATTTTGTTTCCTTAGTTATATAGAAAATCTTTAAAAAGTATT
Source organism: Vespertilio murinus (assembly GCA_963924515.1). Classification (NCBI taxonomy): domain Eukaryota; kingdom Metazoa; phylum Chordata; class Mammalia; order Chiroptera; family Vespertilionidae; genus Vespertilio; species Vespertilio murinus. The sequence goes on from OZ004708.1 coordinate 175,555,926, forward strand.
TTACATATGTATATATTTTAACATAAATAATATATTTTTTACTTATTCTACTTTATCTCTTAACTTACTCAATAAACACTATGTTTGCAATGTCTAACCATTTTCTTCTATGTGCATCTAATTTATTTCTTCTGACTGTAACTACTCTGTCATGAACATCCTCTTCTTTTTAACCTGTCCAGTCTGCTGGTATGGCTCTATTTTCCCATTACAACATTGTTATGCATGCAAGTATCTTGCTTTAACAGACATAAGCACAACTTTTTCTAGAGTAGTTACGGGAACAGGACTCCTGGGTGCCTGCACATATACATGTGCAATTTCACTTAGTCCTACCAGATTTGCTCTGCAGAATGGCAGCATCTCCAGCTCCCACCTGCAGTGCAGGGGGGGGCAGTTCTCATTTCACCTCCCCCGTCAGACACAGCGATATGCAATGCTTTCTGACTTTTAAAAACATGCCAACTGCCTTAGGTGGTTTGCCTCAGTGAATAGAGTGCCACCCTGAGGTCTGAAGAGTTCTGGGTTCGATTCCAGTCAAGGGGACATGCCCAGGTTGCAGGCTCAATCCCCAGTAGGGGGCATCCTGGAGTGCAGAAGACAACAGATCCATGATTGTCTCTCATCACTGATGTTTCTATCTCCCTCTCACTTCCTCTTTGAAATCAATAAAAATATGTATTTTTAAAAACACCTGCCAACCAACTAGGTATAAAATATGTTCCCTCGGCTTGAAATAATCTTCCCTAGACATTCATGAAGCACACTCCCTCTGCTTTAAATCTTGGTTTATGTCAACTTTTAAGTGAATCCTTCATGGAGACTCCACATTGTCTATTGCTTTTCTACTTCTTATTGTTTAGTTGGACTTTGTAATCTCTTATATGTTAATTTTTACAACTATTTCACATGGCCTGGAAAAAATGCATATTCTTGGTTGGTCATAAAATTCTGTATGTACCTACTGATCTGTGCCTACCATTTTATCTTTGCAATTTTACAAATAGTTTTACTTTTTAAATCTACCTGATCGATTAGAGGAATGTGTTAAAACCTCAACCTACAAATGGTTGCCATATTTATTTCTCTCTCTAGTTTTCCTAGTATTCCTTTATTAATTTTGAAACTATTTCCTTAGGCCCATATATATTTATGAACATTGTATCTTTTTGATATATTGTTATTTTAATTCTGCTGCTCTTTTATGCCACTTTTATCTCAAATTATATTTATCTGTTATGAAAACTGTTACCTCAGGCTCCTATGATATACATCTTCCACACAGACGTTTCCATAATTTTGTGTATACTATGTATATTCCTTTGTTTTAAATTTTTCTCTAAAAGGTAACAGTTTAGTGGATTGCAGCATAAAAAAATACAATGTGAAAATCTCTGGCTTTTGAGAATTTAAGCCACACATTTAATGCATCATTGTTATATTGGTAATAAACCATTTATTTCTGTAATTTTATTTTGTATTCTTTGTCATACTTTCTATTTTTATTTATCCTTTTCTGATATCCAATGGGCAGAGTACATTTTATTCTACTCTTCTGAAAGTTATGTTTCTATTGCATTCTTTAAGAGAGTTAGAACCAATTCATTAAGAACAATCAGTGTTCTGTTTTTATTTTCTCATCATTCTTAGGTCTCAAATGGCTATATTTTCCTCTGATCAAGGTCCCTTCAAACCCTCAGTGCATTATGTTTGCTCTGAATTCCTATAGATTTTCTTATCTTCCCTTTTTTTAATGTGTAGGAGAGTTATCACTAAGTTCTACAAATCTTCCCAGATAATTATCTACTTGTTATATTAGTTCCTAAATAAATATCATCAAGTAGTATTTTTGTATTTAATCTTATGACACTTTGTATACCTAGGGTTGTTTATTTCAATTATGCATTTGAACTTGACACACAAGATCTTTTTAAGTCTCTGAATATATGTTTCCACTTTCTTGAATCTAGTAATGCACACCAAGCATTGATTTCCTATTCCCTTGCAAATTATGTATTTGTCTTCTAGATTTGGATTGAATTCTCCTTTTCTGGTCTTTAATTTTACTGTACTGTGATTAGTTGTTTCTTTCTTTGTTTCTTGTTTGGTTTGCTTTCTTCATCCACATTATTTAGACTTTTCTATCTGAAATGCTACTTTAAAAAAATGCTTTGGGGATATTTTCAACTGTTATTTCTTCAAATATGACCTCCTCTCCATTTTGTTACTCTATTCTGATACTTTTGTTACATGGATATTAATACTCCTGCTTTTCTCCCCCTATATTCCTTAACTTAAAAAGCGTTTATTTTTTATCTCTTTGATGCCTTCTAGGAATCTTCTTTGACCTGATTTTCCAGTCAACTACTTTATTCTCCACTGTATCCATTATGTCATTCACTCTTGAGGACTTGATTTCAATTATTTCATTTTGCCTACCTGATATCTCCATTTTTTTTCCGAATAGACTTTCTTATTACTCTGGGTATGGCTTTTTATGCTTTATGTATTTCTTCCCAAGCAGATCTAAACTTCATTAAGGCAGAAGTCATGTTTTATTCACCCACTTCTACATCCCTGTGCCTGATAAATATAAGGAACTCAAATAATGTCTCAAGTCAGCCAAGTTAATGAATGAAAGAAAAGCCACACTGTATCTATTCAATAACTTTTCAAATAATCTGATTAATTCTTAGCATTTTCAAAGCTTATTTACTGGTGAGTGGAAGGGTTTTCTCAAGTTTATTCTGCCAAATTTTTATTTGTTGCTGAGTCTCTAGAACCTAGAATAGTGCTTGGCCTATTATAGCAGTGGTTCAAAGACATTTTTTTTGAGTGACGTGGAACTTAAAAGATAAGTTCCATTAAAAATAGTTCCATGGAACAGTAAGCTAAATGGTGGCCCTGAAAAGTAAAGTCCCGCCTTCTAAACTCTGGGACCTGCGAATATTACCTAATACGGTAAAATAAAAAAATACAATCTTATGTTGCAAAAGATACGATGAAATGAAAGATCTGGAGAGGAGGACCTTGTCCTGAATTATTTGGGAGGGCCCTAAACCCAATGACAAGGGAGTCTGAAGGAGATTAAGCAGAGACACAGAGGAGGAGGCGACATGACCATGAAGCAGCACACACCTAGGCACGCCTACAGCCACCAGAAGCTGGAAGAAGCTAGGAACAAAGTCTCTCCTAGCAGTTCTACAGGAAGGGTAGTCCTGCTGACACACAGATTTTGGACTTGTAGCTCCCCGAACTGTGAGAATAATTGTTGTAAGCCACTAAGTTTTTGCGGTAATTTTTTATAGCAACTACAGGACACTCATAAATATGGTAAAATGTTTTGGGAACCTATTATACAATGGTCTTTCACTCCGCCCTTTTAAGGTTTATAATATACACTTTCATATATTAAAGGATGGATAAAGTCCTGTGCATTTATTTAGGTCAATGTTTCCAACACTTTTTTGAAATTGGAATTCTTTTCTCCCCTCAGTCCGTGTGACTATGGTTTTGCAGACTACACTTTGAAGAATACTAAATTAGATATTCTTCACCCTATGGAAAGGTCAAAAATAGCTGCAAAATCATGACATAATTTTTTAGTACTCTTAAAGCAATTGGTATATTGTTAGTGATACTTCTCTTAACCATATTACAGAATGCATGTTTTTAACAGCAAAATGAACTTGGTAAGACATCATACATAGATTGGAATAAAATAAATTCTGAAAATTTTACATGAATTTTATTACTGCTATCTCATTTCATGAACATTAAGAACATTCTGTATAGCATATGGATCAGGGCATTTCTTATACACTGTTCCAATAAAAATTTATATTACTGCCATTTACCGAAAGACATTGGATTGTTACTCCAATAAGCAGATAACTGAACTAAATCAGGGTATGTATTTAAAGAAGGACAAGAAATTCTAATCCCTAATCTATTGCATTTTGGAAAGAAGACATATGTATAAACCAGAAATGTAAAGGGTGAAATGGGGCAAAGTTATGCTAAGCATCTCTTAAATCTAAGCAATTATTAATTAATTCACTTAACATTTTTTTGGACAAATATTGTCGAGATGCTCTTATAAGAGGCATTGTGCTAGATGCTGGTATTATAGATACTAGTGAAAAGAACTTAAAGAAACATTGTCTAGTGAAGATCAAACATTTATGTTTGGGAAAACTGAGATCCAGGGATACAATGAAACATGCCAGTGGCCACACAGTGAGTTAACAGGATAACACTGTTGAACTGTAATATTAATTTAATAGTTACACTGACATGATGCATATACAATCAGTTTATATTGAGGATAAGAACAAATTTTAATGCTATCCTTGTTTTCTTTTTACTCAATCATTTATTGATACTTTTTTATTGCCCAGTAATGATTTATCTTGGGGAACAGTTCATGTGCATGTGAAAGGAATGTGTTTTCTGCTGTTGTTGGGTGGAGTGTCCTATAAATGCCAATTATAATAAGTTTGTTAACAGTGTTGTTTGGGTCTTTTACATTCTTACTGATTTTCCATCTACATGTTCTATCAATTACTAAAAGAGGAATGTTGAAATCTCCAACATGGATTTTTATGTTTCCCTCTTTATTCCTATTAGGTTCTCCTTATGGATTTTAAAACTCCACTATTATGTGCATGCATATTTAAGATTAACATTTTCAGGCAAATTAACAGGACCACCATTATCATTATGAAATGCCCTTCTTCATCTCTAAAAATACTCATTTGTTTGATGCTTATTTTGACCCATATTAATATGGCCTCTCTAGTTTTCTTATAAAACTAGATATTGTTTGTATTATACATAAATATTTTTATACTTTTACTTTTTACTTGTACTTTTTAGGTTATATTTCTTATAAACTTCAAGGGTTTTGCTGTTGTCTGCAACTGATTGGGTCTTATTTTGATTCCCATGTGATAATCTCTGAATTTTTATTCAAGGTTTTGTTTTTTTTAATTTTTGGGTCATTCACATTAAGTGTTAATTATTGATATGGTTGGATTTAAATCCACTGTGTGGAAATTTGTCTATTTTTCTCTTTATTCCTTTTTCATTTTCTTCCTTATCTTATAGTAAATGAGTACCTTTTATTTCCAATATCAGCTATATCATACCACTCAGTATATTCTTCTTAGTCTTTGCTCGGAGGTTATAATATGCTTTCTTACAGTATTACAGACTACCATCAGATGATAGTAGACTGTAAATGCAAAGTACCTAATATCTCTTTCCCTGAGTTACCTGGCCAACTCGGAGAAATCTCAGTTCAGGGATTACTTCTTTCTCCTAGGATAATATAGACATTTCTCCTTCTCTGGTTATCCAAAACTAATAATCCCACTTACATCATTTACTGGAAATATCTTTAAGTAAATATTCATACCTCTACATTCTTGGTTCCTCTCGCATATTTAAAACAAGCACAAATGAGCAATGTAAAGAAAAGGAGCTTTCACCAGGAATCATGGATCCAGCACTAAAGCTAACCTCCTATTTCTATAGATGATGGAATGAAAGATGGCTAGGACTCCTTCAAATTATATGATGCTATTAAACCTATCAACTATAGGATGTAATACATTGGTGATTTTCACCAAAACCAGGGTGTATAGTTTCCTTTGTTTGTGTTTTTGTTTTGTTTTCTCTTCCTATTAGTGATTTTCATATTTCTCTTCAAAGAGTTTATTCCAACATCAGGGTCCAGTACCATCAAGTACAGACTCTCAGAAGGTCCCTGGCAAATCTGGGAATCTCACATACCGAGCAGCACGAAGGCTACTGAAGCTGATAATTCTTAGCCATTTTAGTGCTGACCACTTACCAGAGCAGCACGTGGGCACACAGAAGTCCCCTTTATCCAAGGGGACACATTCCAAGGTCCCCAGTGAATGCCTGAATCTGCAGATACTACTGTATCCTGTAAGATATAGGAAGTCCTCCCCGATGTCCTTGATAGGTTCTTGGAAACTGCTACTTTGATTAAAACCACGTGTAACAAAACCAATGTCACCACAGGCCAATTGATATAAACAAGAGTTAAGCTCCTAGGCCATCATTCTGCTCACAACAACATCACCAAACTCCTAACTAGAGACCCAAACGCTGCTAATATTAAACTTCAAAATAAATGTGAGCTATGCAAGCATTTAAGAAAGATGAACAAAAAGAAGATCATTCTTTTTAATCCACTTTTCAGGGTCTTGGGGGAGGGCGGAGTTTCTCCCAGCAGCTCACCTGTACCAGGCAGGGCCCACCCGGGATAGGGCGCCCTGCTCACACCCACACCTGCACCCACTCAAGCTGGACAATTGAGCCACGCCCATTCCCTCAGGTGCACGGCCCAGCTTCCAACCCCCCAACCCCCTCATCAAGAATATAAGGAAAAAATGTTGACTAAAACGACGATATTCAGAGACCTGTTGTATATTTCTTATAAACTTCAAGGGTTTTGCTGTTGTCTGCAACTGATTGGGTCTTATTTTGATTCCCATGTGATAATCTCTGAATTTTTATTTGAGAAATTTTTTTGTTTTTTAATCTTTGGGTCATTCACATTAAGTGTTAATTATTGATATGGTTGGATTTAAATCCACTGTGTGGAAATTTGTCTATTTTTCTCTTTATTCCTTTTTTTTTTCATTTTCTGCCTTATCTTGTAGTAAATGAGTATTACGTTTTTTCCCCTAGTCATTGCTACCTATGATGAAGTTTAACGTATACATTAGGCACAGTAAAAGATTAAGAAGAATTATAATAAAATCTCTCGGAAGGAAGGCGTGAGAGAGTGGGTGGGAGGGAGGGAGGTAATCAACCAAGACCTTGTATGTATACATGTATGGCCCATGAACACAGACAATAGGGGGGCCGGCTGGAGGGGGTCAATGGGGGACAAGGGGAGCATATGTAATACTTTCAACAATAAATAGTTATTTTCTTATTAAGAATAAAATATAATTATAATATACTGTAAAAAAAGTTTCGTGTGGGCCCTGTCTGTCTCCCTCAACATGTCTTGCTGTGCTCACCCTTCTTCCTACGACGTGAAAAGATAAAATGTCACCGGGGCCGTCACTTTCGCAGTGAGGTGCAGCCGCAGAGTGGGCACAGGTTTCTTTTCCCTCCTCCACAACGTTAGAAACACAAGTTCCAGCCTTACCGTGGGTCCCAGCCACCGCGCAAACGGCTTTTCCTTCCCTTCAGGGGAGAACGTGCCCCTCTCCACGCCGAGCAAGCAGGTCGCGGCTCCTCCGCGGCCTGTCCCAACTGCCCGCGCCCCTGCTCTCGAGCTGTGGGGGCGCTGTGAAGAGAAAAGGGCACCCCGATACCTCAACAGCCTCTCTGGTAACCCAGCAGGCTACCAAGTGACCAAAGGGCGAGCGTGGGGACTTGGAGAGCGTGGGTCCTAGGGAGCCTAGGGGAGTGGGGACCTGAGGGTGAGGTGGGCGTGGGGGGCGTGGAGGCGTGGGGAACCTGGGGTCATAGGTGGCGTGGCGGGCGTGGGGAGCGTGGAGCGTGAGGTCGTAGGGGCCATGGCGGGCGTGGGGACGTGGAGCGCGTGGGAGTGTGGGAGTGTGAGGTCGTAGAGGGCGTGGAGCGCGTGGGAGTGTGGGAGCGTGGGGTCGTAGAGGGCGTGGAGCGCGTGGGGAGCGTGGAGCGCGTGGGAGTGTGGGAGCGTGGGGTCGTAGGGGCCATGGCAACCGTGGGGAGCGTGGAGCCGGTGGGAGTGTGGGGGCGTGGGAGCGTAGGGTCGTAGGGGGCGTGGCGTGGGGATGTGGGGGGTGAGGACGCAGCAAGAAGGACAGAGCCACGCACAGCTCGCCAGAAGCTGGCCTGGGACATGCAGGGCGACTGGGAACCTGAAAGGCTGCAACTGAAAAGGTATGGATTGCTTATTTCTGGAATTTTCCATGCGTTATTTTCGGACTATGGTTGCCCGCAGGTAACAGAAACCACGGGAAGTGAAACCGCCGCGGAGGAGGAGGAGCTGCGGTCCGTCGTTGTGGTCTTTCAGAAACACGAGGCAGGTGCGTCCGTTGTTCAGGGTTACAAGGTCCCTCGCAGAGGCTGTTGTCTGTCAGGAGCACATGGAAGGTGCTTACAAGGTGAGCTGACAGATGAATAAGGCCCCGTTTCTTATTTTGTGTCCCATCTCCAGAAACCTGAACTCGGACCTTCCGAACTTGAATTCTGCATGACTGCCCTGTCATTCAATGGCTGGGAAATGTAGTGTCATCTCTATGCCTCAATTTCTACATCTTGTATGATTACTGGGAAGAGTTAAAGGTAAATTCACAAGCTCTTGGGCAATTCTGTATTACTAGTGCACACAAGAGAAAGTTAGACTTTGATTTGGCACATTTAGCAAAATTTACAAGCAACGCAATTCCAGATTTTATTCAGGGGATACGGGTTATATTAAATGTTTATTTTATTTGAACATTTTAGATCTTACAGGGCTTTGAGAACTTTTATGTGAATGGAAATTTTCACTGTTTTGGAATGAAGAAACAGAAGGAATTGGGTTTATTCTAATTTTGCGCCGCTGTATTTTTGAAAACTTGAAGTGGGGAGGGAATTGTATTGATTAAACACACACACACACACACACACACACACAAAATTCCATTCAACTTTATATAATTGTCATATTTCTCCTAAATAGGAAGAGAAACAAAACAAAAACACAAAGGAAGCTATACACCGTGGTTTTAAAACAGGGACACTCATACCAATCTCATATAGTTGTGAGAAATAAATGAGCTAGATTAATGACGGCTGTTTTCCAGATAGCCCCATTATGCACACAGGTGCTTGTCTTGGAGGTCATTGTGGGGCGTGAAGAATCCGAAAGGGCTCTGCGGTCCGAATCCCTGATGTCAGATTCAGCCGCTGCTTCTCTGCTTGGCCTTCCCTGCACGATGAGGACCTGCCTTTCACATTCTCAGTTTCTGTTTCCTTGTGTACACACTGTGATACCCACACCTGCCTCCCAGGGCTGTCAGGAGGAGGAAGCAAGAAGACAAGACATGACCTTGCTCGGTAACGGGCAGCATACTCTGCAAATGCATGGTAAAAGTGGGTTCTCCTCTAATTACAAGAAGAGCCGAGGGGCCCCTCCTGGTAGGTGGGGAATGGCTTCCCCCTCCACGGAAGCCTTGAAGAGCCTGTTGTTCCAGGACTCAGCCCCCGAAGGCACAGAGGAGGAGCTCATTACTACACAGCATTCACACCCTGTCTCCACAGCTCTTGTGTTTTTCAGACTAATGATCTCACACGTGCAATCAGCAACAAAGAAGAAACAAAGCGTTCGCTGCAAAAGATGAGTTCCTTTGCACACAGAATGCAGCCCATTGGTTCATCCTGGGTTGGGTGCAAACACCCTTCTCCCCCCTGAGTCTCAGCTGCGTCAATTCGCACAAAAGAGAGGGCTAAATGAAACAACATTTCTGCCGGGAGTCAGCTATCCCTGACTTAAAAGAGGAAAAGCGGCAAACAAAAGGAAGGATGTAACACGTCTGGACTCTGGGAATGCATCTATTTCCCTTTAATATTCACGAGGGTGGCATTCAGGGTGGCATTCATTCGCGATAACTACAGACACGCATTTCATGAAATGACAGGAACAGAATAAGAACATCCAGAGACTGGAGAATACAAATGATGTCCTAAGAACATAGAATGTCTGGTATGTGGGCTATCTTCTGCCCTATCCAGGAAAACGAATCTCCTTGCCTTTTGTTTCTGGTTGTGAGCTTATCAACCAGTGATAGCTTTCTTTTCTAGAAGGAGCTTTTCGAAGACAGGCCGTGTCTTTTTCACGTCCTCGATGCCCTGCCTAGCACAGAAACGGCCACGGAGGAATTGCACGGGGGCATCTGGGAGACCATGCAGTTGTGGTCACCACGTGTTCAGAGAGGACACTGCTGGCGTAGATGGAGAAGGGGCTGGACACCGTGTCATGTGAGGACCTAGTAAAAGAATGGGAAGAAGGTGGGACAGGGATGACAAGGCCACATGAGAACTGGTCAGTGGAAGAAGCCCCTTGTGGCTTGAAAGACAAAACCTTGAGAGTTGCAGTGACAGGCAGGATTGTGTACCCACACCTGTAGATGTTTTAGTTTTAGTATCCCCTCCAACGTTGCTGGTTCTATATAGTGTAGGGATTCTTACTTAAACTTTTTTGAATCAGAAACTCTGGTCTCTTCTTGAACGTTCCATGTTCTTGCCTACTCTTACGCATCACTCCGGGAAATTCAGGGTCACGAGGGAGGCCGCTGGCTTATATGAGCATTAAAATACAAAACAGCGACAAAGCTGCAGCCGGGCACATGATCTGTTTTTCCATTTTTTTTTTCCTACCAAGAATCACTGTTTTTTTCCTCTGATGGGTAGAGCCTTTTTCTAAAACAGCATTGACGTTTCTTTTCCCTGAAGTCCCAACCTCAGAGCTTTCCAAAGAATACACATTCCAGATTCAGTCATCAGGGACCCCTCCTTGGACAGCAGATGTTTTTGGTACAGAGGAACCCAAACAGAAGCAGTGCGGGAGACGGTCCAATTGCTAACAAGGGGCACGAGAGGATGGCGTTAGGTTTTCTACATCTATAGGAAGTTAGGCTTGGAGGGAATTTTAGACTTTCCTCAAGTGCCTCAGAGAGCGATGGACCTGAGATAAGAGGTAGTCCCTGTGGACTGTATCAGTGCTGTTAGAAGGTCCATCCTCAGGACTGGACTTTGCCAGTGGACTTCCCTCGGCAACCCTAAAACTCAGAAACAAAAGCTTGACCCTGAATTTTGTGGGGAAACCAGAGATGGGGAGAAGGGTAATGAGAAAGGCATTAGAAACATCTGTGCTCACCCTGCATAATTTCCTGAGGTCAGTGAGCAAGTTAACGGTATACCTGTGACAGCAGGACAGTGCCTCGGTGTCCCTCTTTCACCTCCCAGGACCAAACCCAATAGGAACACAGACCAGCCACTGGACCTGGTAGGGTCTCAGCGATTGCTTTGCTTGTTAACTGAGAATAGGAGGAGTAAAGGAGGAAGTAATTTTCATAATATTAATGTTTAGAAATCTAGTCTGAATATGAAAACAACTAAAGGGGAAGAAAGATGACATGTAGCAGAAACAATAAATCAATATTCTAAACTAGCCCCAGGATCTTCTGGGGGGAAAGCAAAATCAGTACAATTTCCGCCCTCATGGTATTTGTATTCTAATTTCTTGTGCTCCCTTTAATAGAGGGAAAAATATATATATTAAAAAAAAAAAACATTGACATATTTCACATTATACTAAATTGAGGGACAAGTTCCATTACCCGGGTACTGAATACTGGCTCTTTTCCTGTCTGATTAGTGCTTGGGACATTTATGTTCTACTTTGTCTCTAAGCCTCAGTGTCACCATCTGTAAAATGAGTAGATTGGCCTAGACATCTTGAATTCCCAGGTGTGGGATACCAGAGCCTCATTTGGGAGCTGGAAGGAGGTTTGCGGTATTTCACTTTAATCTGCAATGCCACCTTGTGGTTACCAACAAGTACCGCACTAGGGACCGAGGCTGGGTGATGGTCTGGAACACAGCAGCCAGGTCAGAAGGTAGCCAGAAAGAGTGCACGCTCATCCTTCCCTCTCTGGGGCTGGATTCAGTGAACACTGGGCACAGGAGTTTTCTTTCAAGTCCACATACCACAGTCCTTAGAAGCCTCGTGCTGTGTAGAAACACCCAAGAGTGTTTGGGGCTGCCTGCAGGCTTGAAAAACATGTCTGCCCCCATCACTCCACACTCGCATGCCCTTTCTAAGTTTGCTGGACGGTGACAGATGGAAGGAGGCCAAAGCAAGACACTGGAGACAGGGATGGCAACAAGATGAGCCAGGTTTTCAGGCCAAAGCTCCTCTCACTCAGGCTGTGGAAAAATATGTCGTCGTTGCCAGGGTCCAAGAGGCCTGAACATTTTCAGGGTTCTGGTTCCATTCATTTCTTCTTAGAACCGCTTTCTCTTTCTCATGAATATACCAAAAAGGGGAATGACCATGTGTCCTGGGGAGACCATAGACCAGGTCTCCTGCCTCAGTTACATACTAGGCTGCCCTACATCCGTGCTATTCTACCCAACACCTAGCTGCAGATTAGAATTGACCACGTGAAGCTCTCAGTAAGGTGAGCGCACATATATTTGCACTCTGATGGCAGAGAGACTAGGCTTACAGGAGAAAAGAGAGCCAATTTAAAATGATCTCATTCTTAAAAACATCAAGCACTCTGGAAGTTCATTGTTTTGTGATGAGGAGCAGCATGGCACAACAAAGCAACAATGACGATGACAAAAATGTCAACTAAGGAATCCTCACTTGGTGCTGGGCACTAGGGTAAAACTTAATGTGCATCATTCGTCCCATAACAATGTTATAAAGTGAATAGTCTTAATTTTTATACTACAAACAAGGCTTAGTAAAGAAAAAGTAACTTAGCTGGGAGACTTCCTAGCTAAGCAAAGATGCCCCCAGGATTTCCACCTCTCTCTACTTGGTCTCATGCTCTGACAACACTGAAAGGAACATGAGACCGACATACAGAGACTTCTGGTTCTCATTCTGTCACGCTTGGAGCTTGGACTGGTATTCAGCATCTCCAGCTTCTGGTTTCCTGAGACCAGGAGATGATACAACAAAATCAGGCAGAAGGAAAAACTGCATCAGATCCTGCTATCAAGATCCTACTTACTTGGCCAGCATGGCTCAGTGGTTGAGCATCAACCTATGAACCAGAAGGTCATGGTTTCATTTCCTGTCAGGACATATGCCCAAATTGTGGGCTCTGTCCTCAGTGTGGGGCATGCTGGAGGCAGCCTGTCAATGATTCTCATCATGGATATTTCTATCTCTCTCCCTTCCTCTCTGAAACATATATATATATATATATACATATATATATATATGTATATATATATATATATGTATATATATATATGTCAATAAAAATATCCTACTAAAATCTAGGACTCTTTTTTTTTGTGATATATTGGTGGACCAGCAGCCTATAAAGACATTCAGGTCACCGGTTTGTTTTGTTTGTTACAGTCTCTGTTAAAATTTTGAATTTGAAAGACTATTTCCTCCTGGCTTCCGTCTCACCACTGTATCATGCTAGGTTTGTGGCCGGCCTGAATATGGTGGTCAGGAGAGACTGTGACCTTAGTTTAAGCCAAACCCAAGGCTTGATAGGTTGGTAATCAGAGTGTCGGATCTTGTAGGGGCTGAGCTCCCTACCGAGCTGCGTCTGGCTGTGTTGTTATTAAAGTATCGGTGTCTCAAGTTCTGTTTTCTGCTCTGGATAGCTTAGGGGTAACCCAGGCTAAATTATGATTGTAGAAAATATTCTGGCCTAGATTTCAGGAGACCCAAATTCCACTTTTAATTGTGTGATTCTGGGCAACTTTAGGAATTTTTTCAACTTCTTCATCTACAGGAAGAGTAAACCCTGCAAGTTTCTGAAAAACTGATCCTTCCATTCTAATTGGTTAAGCAGTACTTTTCTATCTGAGCTGCACCTTTGGGCTGTATTTTTAAATACCTAAGTTCAACATATAGGTATTTATTATTATCATCAGTTCATGCATCTATATATTTTTAAAGCTCCCAAGGAGATTTTCCTGTGCAGGTAAAATTAAGAGCCACTGCACTAAGGAATGAATTTTGAAACAGCCATTCTCATAATGGACACAGAGGTTAAAAAACTGTCCAAAGTTGTGTTGTTGTGTTTTACTTAAGTGATATAAAATCAAATCTAGAACTACAAACCCAGGTTTTCTCCCATGATATACTCACCATGCCATAGCCCTTAAAGAACTCTATCCCCTTTTCCTTACTACAACAAAAATTAAAATGTTTAATGCTCAATAAATTCTTTCTTAAATGTGTAGTTTCTAGAAATAATTACAGTATGGCTTTCCTGAAGTTCTATAATTCCCAGCAAAAGCATGCATGATGTTCTCTAGATGAGTCTTTCTAGTCCATGGGCCTCATGACCTTATGTCTGATGTATTAGAGTTAGACAGTCCTCAATGGGAAGAGAGGAGTTAGAACTAGATGGGAAGGCTGAAGAGAAAACTTGCCAGATTCCCACAGTTAGCTGATTCTAATAAACACAGGGAAACATCAGGTAGCACTTGTGAGATTTTTTTAATCAGCTAAAAAGCCCAGATTATCACCATCAAAGAAAAGAGCAATGGCTCAGAAGTCAGTTTCTGCCTACACCTGCAGCTTTCAGCAGCTCTGCTCCCCGCTCCAAGTTCCAAACCCATCAGTCAAATCACTCCGGCCCATTTGCAGAGGCTATCTGGCTTCCCAAAGACTCGTTTATTCATCACACTTATTAAGTAATAGAAAATGAGTTATAGTTGTTAGGGAATATAAAAATTATTTTTGTTTGGGTGTCCAAATGAGTCTCTTTGGCTAGAACACGAACAAGGAAACCTGGCTGACTTCTCCCTGCGCCCAGCCCTTGTGCCAGGAGGTAGAGAGTGTTGGGCAGCCCTTTCTAGAAGATTAACTCTGCACTTAAGTGAATTAAGTTTCATTCCTTCAGATTTGTTTACTGAGTGTCAAATATATGCCTGGCCCTGTACTCAGACAGGGTGACTTTGGAACAATACTTAATCGTTTTGAACCTCTTTTTCCTCATTTGGAGATGGGTGCAATAATGTGTATATTACTGTGCTACAAATGACATAGGAAATAGTAAAGTTTTGTCAAACAACATTGTAAAACAACATTGGAAAAGCTTTATTTCCTTATTACCTTGTTTTCTAGCATTACATTTAAGATGGGGTTCTTTTTAATGCACTGGGCAATTACCTGTCTGATGCAACTTGAGGTTCCTAACTCACTTGCCAGGGTACCTCATTCCATTTTGATTGATGTTCTATTTTCTTGATTGAGGCAGTTAAACTTCTGGGGTGTTTTTTTGTTTTATTTTTTACACAATCCCTCAAAATCTTGATCCCTTCTTTTCATCTCCTTCTGTTAATTCTCAGTGCAACATTAATGAACTTTAGTGATATAAATCTTTCCAAGGTAGTGATTTATATTCCTAGGGAATTACAGATCTTACACGTGGATCATTCCTTAGAGTAAACTAGTGTAATTTTCCACCGAGTCTGGAAGGAACTTGGATTAGTTAGCTGGAGAAGAGGGGATCCAATGAGTCCATTGGAATTATCTGAACATATTTCAAGTTTCGACATGGGAGACAGATCACACCTATTGTCTGAGATGAAAGGAAGATACAGATGGCAGATGGTAATAATTAGAACTCTGCCACATTGGCATGGGATGTCTGGGAATTAATGCAGTCCTCTGTCTCTGTAAATACCTAAGTAATAGCTATATTAAATAACGTCGGGCATGTTATATGCTGGGCTGAATTGATCCGATTGTAATTCATAGCGTTGGAGCTCAGGTGTGCTAGAAATCTTTGATTTGTCCCTCGAGGGATACTTTCTATCCTTCTCCAACCTCTGTGCTCCACATGCCTGATCTCTCTGGGCTCCTTGCCTTTGAGCTTCAGGTGAGATTCATCCAGTGGATAATACTTTCAGAAAATTAGAGGGAGAAGCATGATATTAGAGAATTTATTTCACCAGCTCCCTCCATACAGGTTTGCCCTGGGCTGGCCATGATTTTGGATGATGGTCACAGCTCCTCTCAGTCAGCGTTCCCCCGCTGTATGGGTACGTGTGTCTCTAGGATCCCTTAGGCACTCCTTCCTCTCACCCCTTTGGTTGTAGGTGTGATGCAAGCACCTTGCTGGCACCAGACCTAGAGGGCTGCACTAAAGCTTGGATTTCCACCTTCACCACACCTTTATCTTGGTCCATAGTTCCTTTATCCTTCTCTCCTCAAATGTCCGCATCCTTCTTTCTTGTGGGATTCTGACTGGTAAAGTGGGGGGAAATAAAATGTGACAACATACAGTACAGTACTTCTCCATTATTCATTGGGGAATACTTTCCAAGACTCCCAGTAGATGCCTGAAAGCACAGATAGTACTGAACCCTATGTTTTCTTGCATATGTACATACCTATGATAAAGTGCAATTTACAAATTAGGCTCAGTAAGAAGATTAACAACTAATCATCAATGGAACAATTATAACTATACTGTAATAAAAGTTATATGAATGTGGTCTCTCTCTCAATATCTGTGGTATGTACTCACCCTTCTTATGATGACGATGTGAGATGATAAATTGCAAACCTGTTTCCTGGGTCTGTGTAACCATCCCTCACCGGCAGTAAGTAGCATGGTGTCACTGCTACTTGGGGATCCCTTGCTGAAGTCCCTGTCGAGGCACAATGCTGTCTGGTGCCATACGTTGCTCTTTATTTGGATCCCATTTTCTGTTCATTTGTCCTCCACCCACACATTTAATGCCTTTTCCATCTTACGTAAGCACTTTTCAGACCCTAAGCCTTTATAGTTTAAGGTGCGACACCAAAACTCGAATAAATTTCCTTTTCTTTCTTCATAATCTCACAGATAAAAGATTTGTTCCTACCATAAATCTTGGCAATTTCGCATACAATTTTTTTCTTTCCTTAAATTGAGTACTTTTATCTTTTTACTTAAAGGAAGGACTTTGTGGCTTCTCTGTGGCATATCTGAATTGCCAGCATCACAACTCTTACGTTTTGGGGGCATTGTGAAGTAAATTTAGGGTGACTTGACCATCAGCACTGCCATACCTCTTCCACATTGGATCTGATAACCCTAGGGGGAACTAAGTACCAGGTGGGAGCTTCTACAGCATGGAAACACTGGACAAAGGGGATGAGTTGGTTCCAGGTTTCTCGAGATTTCATCATGCTGCTCAGCACAACACATGATTTGAACTTCTGAGTTGTTTACTGCCGGAATTTTCCATGTAATATTTTCAGGTTGACGTTGACCCTGGATACTGAAACCACGGAATACAAAACTGCAGTATGGGGGACTGCTGTGTGAGAAATAAGGCCTCAGAAGATTCTCCTTATATGATGTCCCTGATCCCCATAGATTATAGGTGAAGCCTGGGAAGTGAAGTGACTCCGGAAGTCTGGGCCAGGATTTGGAATTTCTACTTCTTGACTTGAGCTCAGACCCCTCAAACCTTTTCCCCGGTGCCTCTGTGAATATTAAAGAGTTAGTTGAAGAGTAATCCATTTCCAGCTTGGCAAAAGCTAGCAATGCCAGGTCATTAAGGTGGACACCCCTGTGATAAATCATGCTGACAGTATATGCCCTTAATGTGATGTGATGAGAATGCCCTTCAACTCTGAGGTCTTCCTCCCCGCAAACCCCAAACCCCATAAGGAAAACATCAGACAAACCCACACGGAGGGAAGTTCTACAAAATGCCCAACTAATATTCCTCAAAACTGTCAAGGTCATCATAAACAAGGAAAGTCTGAGAAATTGTCACAGGACAGAGTCATCTAAAGAGACTTGCCAATTGAACATGATGTGGTAACCTGGATGGGATTCTGGAACAGGAAAAGTATATTAAGGAAAATCGGTGAAATCCAAATAAAGTGCACATTTTATTAATAGTAATGTGCTCATGTTAACTCCTTAATTGTGACAAATGTATCAGGTTAATGAAAGATGCTAATAGTAGGAGAAAATAGGTAAGGGATGTGCAGGAGCTCTCTATCCTACCTTAACATTTTTCACGTAAACCTAAACTATTATAAAATAATAATAAAAATATTTTTTTAAAAGAGAGTAAGCTGCCACTGACCTCTAAGAAAGGACCTCAATTCTGGAAAAAAAACAAAAACAAAAACTAGAAACTTTCATGAAACACAAAAGAACATAAAAGAAAAAAACTTTTCATGAGTTTACTGGCCACTTGTTTATCTTATTTAATATATTTTAACTTTCAATTGGTTTACTTCTCTTTTTATTGAGTTATATGAGTTTTTAATATAGTCTGGATAATATAGTCTAGTTTATCAGATGTAAACTTTGCAAATATTTTCTTCAAGTCTATAACTGCATTTTCATCTTTATAATTTGTTTTGCAGTAAAACATTTAGTTTTCTGAAGTATAATTTATTGTTTTTTTCTTTCATGGATTATGCTTTTGGTGCTGTATTTAAGAACTCTTGACTCAATCTTAATGTCATGAAAATTGCCCATGAGATTTTCTTCTGAAAGTTTTATAGTTTTGCTCCTACATTTAGGCATGTGATCTATTTCAAATTGTTGTTACTATTATTATTTGTATGTGTGTGATGTGAGAGAAGAATTGGGCTGAAATTCATTTTTTTTCTTGAGTTAGTTTAGATCTATTGTGTTGTCTTTGTGGTTCAGACCTAAATGTCTTGGTTTTTATTGGGTATTCTTAACTGATAATTTAATTTGAATCTCCCCAAGAATGTTGGTTATCTTTTTGTTACTGAGAATCCTCCTTATAGACAAACATTCCGACCAAGTCCCATGCTTCCCCATACCCACCTACCCACCCTCCCCCACCTTCCCTCTGAGATTCCACAGTCTATTCCATGCTTCTATAGCTTCTATATCTCTAGATCTACTAGATTCATCAGTTTATTTTGTTCATTAGATTCCACATATGAGTGAGATCATGGGATACTTGTCTTTCCCTGGTTGGCTTATTTCGTTTAGTATAATACTCTCCAGGTTAACTTTATACCTTTTTTATCTTCCAGTTCTTTACTTCTCTCTTCAACTATGAATAATCTACAATTTAGTACAAAAAATGATTTTATAGTGTTTTTTTAAAGTATAAGATTGCATACATTATTTTTCCTTTATATCTGTTTTTTCTAGTTCTAATTATTCATTTTTAGTAATTTCTTATTTAATTTTGTTTTCTTCTATGTTCTCTTTAATCATTTAAAATATATTTATTTAATAGCCTCTTTCTTATGTTCTGTAATTTCAATCTCTTGGAGGTATCAATTTTCTGCTTTGTTGTTTCTGTTGATCTCCCATGTGGTAAATCATTTCCTCAAGTAATTTGTATTTTTGGATTATGTGTTTCTTTTCCATGGTGGCCTTGCCCCTCACCCCACCCTTATTCTATCCCCTCTGGATTTTGGAAGTGTCTCTACAGTGTGGTTTCTTTCATTTGTTTCTGCCAAAACCATGGGGTTTACAATGGTCTTAGAGTGTGTTTTGCATTATTTCCCTCACTTCTGATCCCTAATCCATGTGCATAACATAAATTCGGCCCTGTCATGCATGTGTAGCACATGCTACATTTTTCAATTTCTCACTCTAGATATATTTTCTTTTTCTCCTTGAGCACAGGCAGAAGCTTTCTTGCTATGTTATTGGACTTGTAGGAAGACTTTTGTATTTCTATTACAAGGATCCTGCAATCTTTCAGGGACGTGGCTTTATGTATAGCACCTAGTTCCCAATTTTCCAGTCATTACTTTATACTTATGCCATACAGAGTTCAATTATTATCTTAGTTACCGTTTTAAGACACCATTGCATCAACTTGAAAACACATTCATTTGGCTTATCTATCTCTTAATTCTCATGCTTCAGAATTTGTGTTTGCTTTCAATTTAGCTATGTATGACTATATTGTAACTATAATTGACACATAATTTCTCTGTGTTCAGAGCGAGAGTGGGACTCTGAAGGCTCACCCCATGATTTTGCCAGAGATGTGAAGTCAGGCCAGAAAGAAAAAATGTCTAATTGGTGGTCTTTAGCATGCCTATCACAAAGCCAGGTCTTCTGACTGCTGGCTTAGTCTTTGAGTAATTTTACAACAGAGTGGATGAGTATGCTTTACTTTAATTGATACTTCCTTCCACCTGCATTCTTGCTTTTCAGCTATTCTGCTGTTGTCACTGCATTCTTTCCAAAGATCATTCGAAATAAACCTTTCTTAAGCCCATACTTTATGATGTGCTGTGCATCATATTACATCTTTAAAGCAGTGGTCACATCTCTGCACAATACTATACACAGTACAACAATAAATCCCCCACCTCAGTTCTGTGGTGGCGTGTAAAGAAGCCAGGAGAATGAACATGCAGAAGGCATAGACTGTTTGGTGTGTAACTTATAACAGAACTGCATTGCTCAGTATAGGAGCTATTATTGGGATGTTTGAAGTGGAGCTACTAAGACTGGGGAAATACATGTTAATTCTTAGTTAATTTTAACTAACTTAAAGTTATAAATGGATGTTCAATCCAATTATAGAGAATCTTTCAGGTATATTTGGAAGAACTTGATATGTGAATCTTCTTTTCTAACAACAAATTTGATGGAATCTAATATAGATCAGTTCTTTCTGATGATGACAACTTAGTGTTCAAATTAAGATGAGCTCTAAGGGAGGGGTAACTAATTGCCTCAGTTTAACAAGGATAGGGGGTGGTTTTCCAGGGTGAGAAAAATCTAGGCCTAACACCTAGACAGGCCCAGGGAATCCAGATGTTTTTGACACCCTATTTAAAGGCAAATACAAAATGCTTCTTAAACGAATACAAAATATTTCATTTATATTTGTATGAAAATTACATGTTGAAATGATAATATTTTATATGTAATGTGTTAATAACATGTGCTATTAAAATTATTTCACCTGTTAATTTTTTGTTTTCACTTAATGCGGTTACTAGAAAAATTAAAATGCCATATGTAGTGCACATTATTTTATATTGGACAAATGTGATGTAGAATATGGGTCACTATCATCTCTTTCTATCTCTCTCTCTCTCTCTGTCTCACTCTTCTCTCCTCCCTTCTCTCTCTCTCTCTTTCCATCTCTACTCTGAGCACTCAAAGATTAATATCCAGAGTTATAAAATTATTGAGTAGAGCATACAAATCTGAATTGATTTTATATTCCCAGTGTCTGACATCTGTTATTGTTTGTAATTGTCATCTTTTGAGCAGTTATGTTCCAGCCACCATGCTTTCCTACACTCTTAAACTCTATGTATTCAAATAGAATTGGACCTTTGAAATACCCACTGACATGGCCCAATGGCATCTTCATTATATTTCCTTTTTACTTGGAAGAAAATTAAGGCACACATAGGAAAGAAACTTTCTAGTGGTCATTTTTCTAATCATTGATAAAGCCTAGATCTCCAACCCTGAATGATAATTCTCACCGCGGTGACTGACACTTCAACACAGGTGTGGTCACCTGGGCTCTGCATGGGCATTTCTGGGATGGAGTTGGAAGTGACACACAGGAACGGAAGTAAGAACTAGGAGCATTGGTCCAAACAATAAATGCCAATAATTAAAATGAAGTCTTTTTCTTTTAGTTTTGAGTTTTCTATTTGGTGTCCTTAGTGACCTAGTTTATATCTAGAGAAGACGTTGGTGTTTCTAATAGTTGGCTGCCTCCTGCCTCAGGGTTTGTTGTGATCAAGAACAGAAACAGTTAATATGTTCCTGGTCCATAGTATATGCAAAAAAAACTATGCTAACTACTGAGTATGCATTATGAATTATCTCATCTTGGCCTAAGACATCTGAGTAAAGATATTAATCGTTCCCTCTTATAGATCAGAATATCCAGGGCCAGAGATGTTAAACAGTGTGTTGAAGATTGTACCATTCTGGGTGGAGCCAGAATATTTACCCAGTTTCATCTATTTCCAGAGCAGGAATTTCCTGCACTCTTACGTATGGAAGATGTAGCCAATGCTCTCAGAATTTGGGGTCCAGTGAGTCCGAATCTTTTTGACAGTCTAGTCCAATGTTAGCTTCATAAATTGTATCTCCTGGGGGATGTCACTAATGATTAGAAGTTCACACTGTGTTAATTTCCTATTAATGCTGTTACAAGTGACTACAAACTCGGTGGCTTAGAACAACACACACTTATTCTTTTACAAAGTCTGGAAGCAGTTCCACTGGGCCAAAATCAAGACATTAACCTGATGTTTTTCCTGTGGGCAGTTCTTGGGGGAGAGTTCACTTTCTTAGTTATCCTACCTCTAGAACTGTGTTTCTTACATTCCTTGGTTTATGCTCCTTCCTCCAGCTTCAAAGCCAGTAGCTTAGCATCTTCATATCTCTCTGCTTTCCCATCGCATCACTTCCTCCTTCTCTGTGTCTCTGGTCAAATCTCTTTCTGCTTCTCTTTTTTGAGGACCATTGGCATTACATTTAGAGCCCACCTGGGAAATACAGAAATAACCTCTCCATTTTAAGATCCTTAACTTAATCACATGTATAAAATTCTTGTTAGTATATACAGTAACAGTCACAGGTTTTGGGGGTTAGTAGGATATGGACTTCATGGGGGAGCCATTTGTTCAGCCTACCACATACACCTAAAAAAAGTACCTATGATTTCCACAGTAGTTATAAAAGTGAGCACAGATGGACTTTTTAGAAAATGCTAGATTCTAAGCAGCTGTACAGAAGTCTTTTTGTTAACGTGTTCAAAATATTGCTAAACATGCCCTATCCATTTTTTCTCAGTGGTTTAGAACGATGGACTGAAGGATCATGGGTTTGATTCTCAGTCAAGGGCATGTACCTTGGTTGTAGGCTTAATCCCCAACCCTAGTTGAGATGCCTGCGGCAGGCAACCTTTTGATGTATCTCACATCGATGTTTATTTCTGTCTCTCCCCCTCCCTTCCACTCTTTTAAAAAATTAATGGGGGAAAAAATCCTCGGGTGAGAATTAATCAAAATGTATATATTGCTAAACACCTACGCAAAGTTCAGTTTCACAGGGAAACTAGAGATCTTGACAACCTTAATTCTGAATCTTACTGTTTGTCAGCTCTCCTTGATATATACAGTGTGGGGCAAAGGTAGATTTATAGTTGTGAGTATGCAAAACAGTTTATTCTTGTATTATTTATTAATTATTGTATTTTCTATATGAACAACTGTAAACCTTCTTTTGCCCCATCCTCTATATCTAAAGTTTTGGCTTTCTTCATTATAAAATGTTTGTAATTGCTACTTCAGAGTGCATCTGCCATAATCCAATAAAAAAAGAATGAATGAGACTAACATGACTTACTGGATGGTCTTCTCCACTGGTAGTGGAGATAGTGTGCTTTGTTCCAGTAACAGCTTTGTGAGAAACCACGGAACACATCCAATTTGAGAGTTCTTTAGTAGGGAAGCTTCTGTACTTGTAACAGTACATGTCCAAGACTGTCACTGAAAAGATGCAGGCTGCTCATAATATGTGAGGTCTTGAAATGCAAATAAAAACTTTTTATGCTCACAGTCTACAGAGAAATGCATAATATTTCTTAAACCCTCCCTGCTGCCAAACAGGACTTTTATATGTTTCAGAATGTGTTTATGCTGTCTAAAGGGTCCTCCCATATCTCTGAGATAGAAAGAATAGATATTATCCCAGTTTGTGGGGAGGGGAGGCTACTGAGAGAGAAGTTCAGGGTAGTTCTCACCCAAGGTTCCTGATCTCATTATATTCAGAGTGACTGGAAACCAGAGAGCTTCCTAATCCTACATACTCTATTATTATTATTATTATTATTATTATTATTATTATTTTGTTAATCCTCACCTGAGGATATTTTTTCCATTGATTTTTAGGGAGAGTGGAACAGAGAGGGAAAGAGAAACATCAATGTGAGAGAAACACAGTGATTGGTTGCCTCCTGCATTAGACCCAACCAGGGCCCAGGCCAGGGAAGGAGCCTGCAACTGAGGTATATGCTCTTGACTGGAATTGAACCTGGGATCCTTTGGTCTGCAGACTGATGCTCTATCCACCAAGCTAAACCAGCTAGGGGTACATACATTCTTTTAAAATTACCTTCCAGATTAAGCCATACTGGTATGACTTTATTACATATTTTCTCTAGCATCACTTAAACATTTGGTTTACTACTTATCTCAAAGGAATTGAGAAACTCTAATTAGATAGATGTAGAAACATTGACAACTGTATCAAGGTGTTCAATACAAATATTCACTTCGACTTTTAGTCCATGCCTTATTATATTCAAGGGATTCAACACATTTAAGTCTTGACTCAAATATCACCTCATGAAATCTTACTTTGTTCATATTTTTTCCAAACTTATAGTACTATACACTATGTGGTTTGTATATGTGATATATAAATTCGTTGTCTGTATCCCTATTCTAGAATGCAGGCTCCATGAAGGCAGTAACTTTTATATTTTTGGTTCAATAATTTAATTTGATTGATTATAATTTAATTTGATCTATAACTAGTATGCAATAAAAAGTTGTTGAATAATGTGAATTAAATTCAAATTCTTACCCAAATAAATGTTTCTTTGATAGAAATAGTTATGAAAGCAGTCCCTTAAATTTTAAAGTATTTTACCTAAAAATACTCTATATTTATAGTATTTTAAATACTTGTGGAAACTTCCATTTGATTTATTCTTATTGTACAAATCAGAGAACTTGTTCAGGATGTCCAGAAGGTCTCTGGATGGTCTCCGGGTCTAATTGCATATTACTCTTTTATTAGTGTAGATACACACACTAGATCACGCCCTAGAGGCCCGGTGCACGAAAATCGTGCACTGGGCAGAGGGAGCGGGGTACCCTCAGCCCGCCCTGCACCTCTCACAGTTCTAAACCCTGCCAACTTAGGCCCTATCCTCCTTACTGCCTGACTGCAGCAGAGGCCAGAGTGAGTGGGACTTCTGGCTGAGCTGCACTTCCCCTGTGGGAGTGCACTGACCACCAGGGGGCAGATCCTGTGTTGAGCGTTTGCCAGGGAAGGAGCCTGCAATTGAGGTATATGCTCTTGACCAGAGCATATACCTCGGTTGCAGTGGTCAGTGCACATCATAGCAACTGGTCATTTCATGGTTCAGTTGATTTGCATACTAGGGTTTTATTATATAGTGTGTGTGTGTGTGTGTGTGTGTGTGTGTGTGTGTGTGTCCAACACACACAATACTATATTTGGATTTAAACATAAATGTTCCTTATCTAACCCTACTTGAACAATGAATAAAACATTCACAGGAGTAGAAGAATCTTTTCCCCAATGCAGGATTCATGCTTTTATTTAAATCTAAGAGATAAAAGGCAATAGTAACCCAGAGGACTATTTATTAAATATATTTTTATTAATTTTAGAGAGGAAGAGAGTGGGAGAGAGAGAT
Source organism: Vespertilio murinus (assembly GCA_963924515.1). Taxonomy (NCBI): domain Eukaryota; kingdom Metazoa; phylum Chordata; class Mammalia; order Chiroptera; family Vespertilionidae; genus Vespertilio; species Vespertilio murinus. Next base: position 175,581,105 of record OZ004708.1, read on the forward strand.
GGAAACACCAACGATGAGGGAAAATCATTGACCAGCTGCCTCCTGCATACCCCTTGCTGGGGATCAAGACGGCAACCCAGGCATATGTCCTTGACCAGAATCGAACCCAGGACCCTTCATTCCACAACCCAAGGCTCAATCCACCAAACCAGTACTAGGGCAACAGGGGATTGATTTTGACTGATAGTATAGGATGGTTATTTCTATTCATATATACCATGGAACAGTATGTGTTCATAAACTTTTCCTAAGCCACCCTCACCTCCAGCACTTTTTGTTTATGCTTAACTGTTTATGTTCTTTTTGGGAGAATTATTTCAAACACATCAGAGATAATTCAGCCAGCCCTCATTTCTATCCCACTTGTACAGAAGAAATGAGAGGAAATATTAGATGCTCATTCTTATTTCTCAGGAAGAACAGAAGGAAATGCTCTATTTGCCAATAGTATCCACGTTGATTAATTTGCACTCATGTTGTGGTTTGGTCTGGAGAAAAGCATGTGGCCATATTTGCATAATTGTTTGCAAACTCATCCTACTCCTCAGTGGGTGTGTATTTACACCAGGGGCTGCATTCAGTCAAGATTAATGCTTTCCCGAGTGGGAGCAGGACTGCAGTCTTCCAGTAGGGCAGTTGCCTTCCTCAAGGGACATCAGAAACACCTAACTCTTTCGCTTGACTTCATTCCAAGTGAAGGCCATTATTGTGGCATACCATGGTTAATGAAGAGAGCGGACATTTATTGAATGCCAAGGATTCAGTAAACTCACTTATATCCTACAAGAACTAAGGCAAAAAAAGCAAAGCAGGCGTTATGTGTCTTATTGTACTCCTGAGGCAATTGTAGCACAGAGAGGTTAAGTCATTTGTCAGTGTCAAATAGTTCTAGGTATTGAACCAGGATTTGAGTTCAGATCAAACTCCCAAATATTTATGTTACATTTCAAAGCCAACCTGTTGTTTTTTTCTAAACCCATGCTTGCTTTCAGGAATGGGAGATAATCTGAAGGGAGTATCCTATGCAGTCTCTGAGTAAGTGTATGTTTGCAGAATAAATGTTAACAAAACATAGCACAGCCAAAACCAGTTTGGCTCAGTGGATAGAGTGTCGGCCTGCGGACTGAAAGGTCCCAGGTTCGATTCCAGTCAAGGGCATGTACCTTGATTGTGGGCATATCCCCAGTGGGGGGTGGGTGGTGGTGCAGGAGATGGTTGATTGATGTTTATCTCTCATCAATGTTTCTAACTCTCTGTCCCTCTCACTTCCTCTCTGTAAAAAAAAAAATCTATAAAATATATTTTTAAAAAAAAGAAACATAGCACTGAAAAGTTTTAAAGAAAGTTCAAATTTGGTGTGTGTGTGTGTGTGTGTGTGGGTGTGGGTGTGGGTGTGGGTGTGTGTGTCTATATTTATTAAGCACTTACAGTGCTTCCTATAATACACAGCAGCAAATTGTCATCTCTCAATGCCATTGTTGGGAGTATTTGGGTTCTTTGGGAGGAAAATACAAACACGAATAAAACTAAATAAATATAAAATACAAAAGAGATGTGTTTATTCCATCCAAGACATATGCAAGAGAAACATTAGTCAGCTGGACCCCAGCTGCTGATGTTCATGTTAATATTCCAGAAACCTGCTAAGAATATTCTTTCTTTTTAGATAAATCTTTGTTCAGATCATACTAAAGCTTGTAAAGAAGAAAAGAGGAAATGGTAAGGTTTTCATTTTCAAATCAAGCCTGAAATCTTGAATGTGCAAATTAATGGTTTGACCCAGTAAATGGAAGCCAGTGAATGTGATCATGTCACAATCCAAGAAGAGAGGAAGATGGCTGAGGCCACATTCCTTTTTTTACTCACACTCATTTTCCTGAGGATCATGGAGTTACTCAATTCAGCCATGAGTAGGGGTAATGAAAACCCAGATCACAGGAAAACCATTATTGATTAGCTACTCCCTGCACCACCAACATTCCTGGCATCACCTATAAACCATATTAACACCCCACTCCAATGCTTACACCTGTAAGCATGTAACCATAACAGAAAAGTAAGGCAGAAAAATGAGAATTGTGAATATTGCTATAAACAAAATACAGGGTGGGCCAGAAATAGGATTACAGTTCATGTGAAAATAATAAAATAATTAGTAAATAATATTACAAGAATCAACTCTGTGTTTTATGTACTTATAGCTGTAAAGCTACATTTGCCCCATCCTGGGTATTAAGGTGATGAGACAGTAATTTGGGGCAAGGTAAAGGTTACTGTAGCTGGGTTTAGGAAAAGCCTCTCACAATAGATGATACCTGGACTTGAATGTTGATAAGCAATTAGTCATGAAATATTCTTGGAGAAGAATTTATAATAGAGGGCTTGGCGTGTACAAAATCTCTGAGATGAATATAAGTGTAATGTATATGAAAAACAGAAATAAGGCCATTGCAAGAAAGGGAGAGAAGGAAAGGTTTTTTTTTCCTTTACTGAGAAGCATCATTGAAGGCTGGTAGGTCATGGGGATGACAGGATTTCCTCCAATTCCATTGGGCCATCCTTGAAGGGGTTTAGACAAAGAAGACATAGTAATGATTTATACTTTTTATAAAAATTAATAAATGGTAAATGTAGCAAATTTCTGCAATGGGGGAAACAGGGAAGAGGACAGTACTGCAACCAACAGAAAAAATAAAGGAGACGCTTACTTAGGAGACTTGGCCCATCATGTTGGGAGAGGGTGATCAAACAGCAATCTGACTGAGGAGTGGAGGATTTATAGTACTTCGTTTTCAATAGAACATGTCAAATTAGCCTCACTGATGTAGTATTACCTCTCTTTAATGTTATGAAACAAACGTACCATGGCACATTTGTGCCTTTTACCCAGGAATGATTCTGCATGACTATGCATAGGAGGTAGAAAATAGGAGAGTGAGAGATTTGACAAAGTAAGATGTCAGGATAAAATCTAGCCACTTCTTTTCTGTTTAGAAGGAATTCGGTCTGTTTGAGGACCTTAGAGAGCCACAGAAAAATGCTGAAAAGAAACTTAAGATGGAAATATAGGGAGGGAGGAATTAAGAAAAGGTGGGGAGAAGAAAGGTAAGGAGAAAGGGAAGATGGATAGAAATAATAAAATAGGGACAAAAATTTATATAAAACCTCAATAGATTTGGGAATTCCTTTCTAATCCTAGAATAATATACTTCAAGAGAACCCTGGATGTCAGAGTTTGGAATACTCATAATAAAATCCATTTTCATTGTTATTTTTTAAATATAAAAGATGCTCTGTTAAGTGTGTTATGTGTCAAATGGGGAAACTGAGACTGAGAGATAATAAAACTTGTCTAAAGCCTGACAGCCATTAATTTGCACATTCAAGATTTCAATCCAGATCTAATTCCAAACTTTTTCTCTCATAATTATTTTTGGGATTATTTTTGAATTACACATAAATAGCATCATATAGTATGAACTCTTTTGTGCCTGGCACACTTCCTCAACATGAAATTAAACCATAGTTTTTCATGTTTATCTTCATTGATATATAATATTTTATTGTTGGATACTTGAGATATTATCAGTTTTATTTCAAGTATTGCTGCTGTGAACTCTGGTGTGTGTGTGTGTGACCCCTTTGGTGCATATGGTCACTTATTTCTGTTGGTATTTATTCAGCAGTAGGATTGCTGGGCCATAGAATATACATATAATCAGCTGTAGGAGATACTGCCAAAGAATGTTCCAAAGTGGTTGTACAAACTCCCTTTAATTTTACAGATGGGGAAAAAAATGAGACTTTGGAGAGGAAGGTCTTACCAAAACTGAGTGAGTTGAGCTTGGGCTAGAACCCAGGTTGCCAATTTTCCTAAGCTCAGTGCTTTCCAGCACAATGGCCCACTCTCCTTCGCTCTCCTTCGCTATATGAAACCACTCAAATAAGGACTTGCTCACCCCTTTCTATCATTGGGTCTCCTACGTAAAATGTTTCCTTCCTCTTCTCTAAAACCCAGGATAGCATTCTGTAAGCAACAAAAACAATACAATGTTGCTACCTGTGGAAAAGCTGTCTAACGGGAAAAAACAGACCATACCACCATAGGTCTGCAGTGTACCTTTGAGTCATCTGGGATTCCTTAGTGAGTTTTGTTATAAAGATGAATCACTGGCTTTTGACCACATTTTAGAATAAGTATCATTGTATTAAAGAAGGACTGGCAACATTTTCCAAACTTTATTTTCCCCTACTTTCTTTTTCCCTGAGTAACATTATTTCTGTATTCACCTAGATGTGAGAGAAACAGTCAATTCCACTAATTGCCATAACAAGCCAAACTTTTACTTAAGTATATTACAGTATAATAAGCATATATATTTAAAAGCCTTCCAGAAAGGAACAAAACACAGTGGACAATTTCATTTCCTGGTGTTTTATTAATTATGGAGGAAAAAGAGTGTGTGTGTTTGTGTGAGTGCATTTTAGAGACTGTTCTAAGGATTATTCACCATTGACAATCCATATAGACCATGTTGATTTTATGGACAAATAGGTAGAGAATTTTGTAGCATACCACCTCTGCTCAGTGTCACACTTTGTTTGTTTATTGATTTTAGAGATAGAAAGAAATGAAGAGAGAGAGGGAGAGAAGGAGAGAGAGAGAAACATAGAAACATTGATTTGTTGTTCCACTTATTCATGCATTCATTGGTTGTTTCTTATACATTCCCTGACTAGGGATCAAACCCAAAACCTTGGCTTATGAGGATGAAGCGCTAATGGATGAACTATCTGGCCAGGCCCGATGTCTGATGTTTTTATTTTTCTTATATGAAAAGTCAATGTATTGTTTTTGTTTTATTGCAGTCACCATCAAACATCTTGTCAAGTTGTTCCCCCTCTTTCTGAATCTCTGATATTACATCTGATCACCAGTGGACCTTTTATAGCTGAGATATTCTAGGAGAATAATTGTTATTTGGGAACACTCATCTAGCATTTACCATATTTTTCCAGTTGTTTCAATCACCCATTCAGTAACTGTTGAGCCCCTACTGTGTGTCAAAGTCCTAGAGGCATTGTTTTATTAGAAATGTGTGTGTGCGCACGCGCGCGCTTTCTTTGAAGGAGAACCTTGTCTGATGGAGGTCCATCACTTTGTCCATCTTTATGATAGACCTAAGTAGCTTTGGAAATGTTTTCTACATGTGTTAACTGCTTAGAGCAGTGGTCATCAACCACTGATGGTCCGTGAGCTCCGAAAGGTTGGTGACTGCTGGCTTAGAGGGCTCTAACTTTCAGACTCAGCAAGAAGAATAGTGGCCATGGATCAACATTATCTGTTAAGAGTGAGCGGATAGAAGTATTTGCATCACGTCTAAATGAATTCTTGCAAAGAAGTATTCAAAAGATCACAGCAGATGGAAAGAGAAAAACCATAAGTGATTAGTTTAGCAACAGGGGATCGTACTGCCTGTGTCCAGGAACTCAGGAAAATTCTCATGTAAAGATAATGACAAAGTCTTGAATGGATTTGGTGCATGTTTACCATCACTCTATTTTTTTAATTTTTTTCCCATTACAGTTGACATTTAATATTATTTATATTAGTTTCAGATGTATAAGGTAGTGGTTAGATAGACAGTGATATAATTTATGAAGTTACCTTCCCCTCATAATCTGAGTACCCACTGCTCACCATCACTTTTATTTTATTTCCACCCTATATCTCCCAAGTAAAAACAAATAAATAAACAACAAGAAAACCACTTCAACAAATGCCTTACTGAGCAGCAGCACATTGCAAACTAGATATATGTCAGATTAAGTAAAAAGGAATCTGATGCCTGTCTGGGAGACCTTAGGAGAGTCGAACCCCACCCCCTTCCTGGAATCAGTTCTTGGTTTTGCTACAAGAGGGATTGGAACTTGATGAGCTCTAAAGATGCACATAGAAACTTGCCTGCTTCTTTAAAACAACCTTCCAAATAATTGGACAGAAGGATTGACCTCACATGCCTTAAGGTTGAGCAGAGGTCCCTCTTTCCAAGAGAAGTCCTCCTGGTTCCTTTGGGGTGGGGTGGCTGGCCCCGTTCAGCAGATGGACCCAAATTGCACTCAGGGGTTGGTGAGTCATTTGCAACACACGTTAGTCATTCAGGTGCATTTGCATTGGACTCTGCAGCTGGGAACGGCCCCAGCCCCAGAGTTTGTTTATTTCCATGGACGATGGATGTCCCAGAGCTTGTTGTGAAATAAGAAATTTATAAATTGTTATGTTCTGCTGACAGCCTTCTCCCTTCTCTTGATGATTAGCAGCCTCTCAGAGAGTCCCTTGCTCCATCCTAGAGGACTAAACAGCAACCAAGTTGTCTTGACCTGGATTGGGAGCTTAGTATCGATTTTTCTCATTTTACCTTCGTACCAACCCTGTGGGTTATAATCATCCTTATCTTAGAGATGTGACACTAGAGGCCAACAAAGTGTAAAAGGATTGGCAGAGTTCCACAGTTAGGAAATGTGGAGCTAAGATTCAAACCCAGCATTCTGCTTTGTTCAAGCCGTGCTTTTTATCCTGTATTTTACAGTTTTCATCCTGGAAAAGATCACACATTCATACATTATTTCATTTTGGTTTTCACAGTTACCTTCTGAAATTGAGAGGCAATATGAAATTGCCCCTGAAGGCTGGAGAGATTGCTACGAGAATTAATGTTCACATTTTCTTTTCACTCCATTCCTTTTGTGGAGAAAGACCCCAGAATTCTTTATGTTTGTAACTTAGGGCCAAAAGTATAGCAGGGATTCAAAAATGGTTGTGCAACTGAACTCAATTCATTTTGTGTCCAGCAAGAAGCTCATTTTAGAGTTTTTGTTGGGGTAAATTTGAATTGTGGCCATGGACAGAAGCAAGGATATGCCTGGGTGTTAATTCAAGAACAGAAGAAATGACAAAGGAAATATGAAGCATTGGTGTAACATAATAAAAGAAACACAATAAATCACATTTTCAATCTAATATTAGCATATTTATAAAATAATAAAATATTAGGCTAATATATGAGAATTGAATTCAGTGAGAGACTTGCCAGGTTCCAGAAGCTAGGGAATCCTTACTCAACTCTCACAAATGACAACTTTGCCAACAATTATATTATCCCAAGATGGAAATATCTATGCATTTATCTATCATCTATCTACATAACACTGAAGGTATCTGAAATGTTTTCTAGCATTTTCCTGAGTGGAAAAAAAGAAAAGGACGATTTGAGGACAAGGTTATATGTATTTGGAGACATGGAGCGTAACTTAGTGGCAGAAACTGCTACTGCAGAGGCCCCTGAAGGGAAACAGATGTCTTCATGGTTCTGATCAAGTGGACTCAAAAGAAGTGAACTCTGAGGCAGAGCATCAGCACACATTCGCATTCTGAAAGAATGCCAAATTATAACAAGTCCTAATTCTCAAGTAGATATTTGTCCTTTGTGTTTTTCCCCCAAAAAATTATTTGGGTTATTCTTGGCTTTTTGCATTTCCATTTGAATTTTAGAGTTTGTTAATTTCCAAAAAAAAAAATCCCTACTAGGGTTTTGATTGGGATTCATTGATTCTATAGGTCAGTTTTGTAAGAATTATCTTCCTACCAGTATTGAGCTGAATGATTAAGGGACACCCTCTGCATGTTAAGAGCATTCTCTCTGTGCGGCCAACTCTTCTCCATCACTTAATAGTGCAAATTATGGCCACCTTGGTCTGGGATTCTCAGCTATCTTCAATTCTAGGAGTCTTTATTTTTATATTATTATTTTATTTTATACATGCCTTCTAGAGGTAGTTGGCTACAGATGAGTTATTTAAGCTATCTTTTTGTCTGTAAATTTTTTTAGTTGGCTTTAAAATTTTAAATATATTTTTGCTGGTTATAAAATTCCAGGTTAAAGATGGACTTTTTAATCATTCAGTAACTTAACTCATGTTGTTGTGCTCTTAGTTCCATTTCTCCCGAGGAATAGTTAATGTTATTCTTCTTATCTTTGACACACTGTGCCTGTGTTTTCACTCTATTGTTCTTAAGGTGCTTTTGACATGGTTTTAAGAAATTTGATTATGCTATGCTTTGATGTAGTTTTCTTCTACTTTCTGCTAGGGTTTGGTTGTGCTCCTTGAACGTGTGGATTTAGTTTTCATCAAATGTGGATAATATTCAGTCATAATTTCTTCAAATACTTTTTGTTATTCCTGTTCTTTAACCTCTTATTTGGGAACTCCAATTATATGTATATCTTCCAGTTGTCCCATAGATTGCTAATTACTTGATAGGGCAGTCTCTGTCATGTTTATGCATGTGAAGTTTCTCCATTTGTAATTAGTAAGTGTCATGTGGAGAGTTACTTTGAAACCAGTCAAATGTCCTGTTTCTCATTATCCCTAACTGTATTATTTATTAATGCAAAATAACACAACAATTATTATAATGGTGTTTGCCAAAGGGTAATTTTATATTTATAATCATTTCTTTTACATTTATTGAGCATAATTTTATATGATGGGCAGAACAATGACCCCTACAGGAAGGACATTTACATACTGTGCCTCAGATTCCGTGAATATATAATGTTGCATGGCAAAGAAGGAATAAGATTGCAGATGGGATTATGGCTGCTCATCAGCTGACCTTAAAATAAGGAGTTTATTCTAATTTTTTGGGGGGGTCCAACATAAGCCCAAAGGTGCTTTAAGTGGGAAACAAGGAGGTAGGAGTAGTGTCAGAGTGATGTCATGTGTGAAAGATGCTGGACATTGCTCACTTGAATGATGTTGGGTGGGGAAGTTCCAGCCTAGGAATGGAGATCTATAGCAGCCAAGAAAAGCAAGGGTACGGGTTCTCCCAGATAGCCCCCAAAAAGAATGTGCTCCTGGCAACATCTTGATGTTGGGCCACCAAAACCCATTGCAGACTTCTGACCTCCAGGATTGTAATTTAAAAACAAGTTTGTGTGGGTTTTTGTTTGTTTGTTTTAAACTGGTAAATTTATGGTAATTTGTGATAGCAGCAATAGAAAATGAATACATTCTACCATAAGGAAGAGGGTCCCTTTCCATTTATCTCATTCATTTATCCACTTGTCCATTTATTTTATTTTAAGGCTTATGATTCAGTACCATCATTTTCTACTTTGTTGCTTGACTCATTCCAGATTTGGCCTTGAGAATTTCTTCAAATTGGCTCCTATATCCTTTCAACTTGTCTCCATTATTCTGATGGAACTCCCCCCTTTCCTCCACCCCCCTTACTTTCTTACTTATATTTTGAACCCAATGTTACACTGGCCTTCATGAAACAGACTTTAAATATTTAGTTGTGTCTCAGAATTATTGGTGAAATAGACACTGCTAAGAAATAGTATAGTCATCATTAAAAGATATTAAGCATCATGTAAATTATCTTTATCTTTAAAAGCCTGATTTAAAATGCTCATAGCCATTCATCTATGATGCTTGGAATGGACATAAAAACAGTCAGATGAGTTTTTGAAATGCCCTTACTCTTCACAATTGGAACCAACATCTTGCACCATAATTGTGTCTCATAATGCCTTCACGTCAATATTTACTGATTGATGGCTTTATATATCCTGAATGGAAATCAGAATATAAATGCCCAACATTGATTTAAAAACTCACCATGGCCAAAGTGTGAACTTTCAAAACTAATGAATGAGAAATTATTATCCATATGATCCAAAGTATTTTTGTCTCATTAAAATGTATCTTCAAAATATTTAGTTAAATATGAATTTAAATTTTATTAATGACTTGACAAGGAGCTGGGATATTAGGAGACATGTGAAAATTGAAAAACAATCTGTCCCTATGATTGCAATGTATGTACATGAGAATATGACATTTGATTATAGTAATGACTTCTCACAATACAGATGCTGTGTGAAAGAGGACTTACATGCAGCTGTTAGAAAGCTATATACTGATATCACAGGAGCAGGACAATGGCAAATTGTAACTTTTGTAGGCTGCCTTCCTTAGTTTCATACACTTAAGTAGTATTAATTTCTAGGCTATAAAGTTGTAATTCTTTGAATATATCTTTGACAAAATAAGTAGCCCTCTAGGTTTTTTGAAAATTCCAGCCCCCAAAATCTAACTCAGTAAAGTGAGGTATTTAAATAAGAGATACTGGTTCTTTATTAGGGGGTAGGGGGGAGCCAGAGAAAGCAAGCTCTTGAAAGCAAGTTCTTAAATAAAAGGAGGACACTAAGCCTGCAAGGCGGATTTACTCTGCCACTTGGTGAGTAAGGGATAGCTCCAGAAGTCGGACCCAAACCCACTGACTGCAACTTCAGTGTTTTCCACTCTGCCACAGCTGAAGAGAGAGTTGGGGCCATATAGGATTCATGAGGAGAGCACATTTAAGGTGCATCTTAAAGCAGAGGGTGTCCATGCCTCAGAAGGGCAGGTGGAAGAGAGAACTGAGGCACAGAGGCAGGAGCTTGGCCAGACATGGACATTTTGGGCAGTTAATTCAGCCTGAGAAGAGTGATGGAAGAAGAGAAATGAGGGAAATTGGAATCATAGGTCAAATCTAGCTTGTGAAAGCCTGATATGACATCCTCAGGGTGAGGGGATTATTGCTTGCTTTTCCAGAATTTATTGCACCCTCCACAATGGTTCATGTGGTCTGGCTAGAAATTCCTCTAACTCATACTTCTGGGGTTGGCCCCCATTCGCCTAAACCAGAGGTGGGGAACGTCCACCCCCAGGGCCATGTAAGGCCTGAGAAATCATTTAGTCTGGCCCTGCCAAGCCATTAGGAGTGAGTTAGTTAAATGTTTGACCAAATATAACAGGCTAATTTTAAGTTGATAACTTTGTATGGCCCACAAATGATGTTATAAATATCCAAATGGCCGTTGGCAGAAAAAATCCCTACTAAAGCAAGGAATTACATTAATCCCACATACACAGCATTCAACTCAGGAATGGCATTAAATACACACCTAAGGCAACCAACTCTGACACCTACAGATGTAGGGACTTCTTCCAAGTTGGTGCACAGCAATGAGAAGAAAGCTCTGACTTCTATTTGTCTCTATCTGGATGGTGTGATTTGGAGATGGGGTTCCTGAGACTGCTTTAAATATTTTCCAGAATAAGAGAAGCCAGCTAGAGAAAAAGACTCCTGTTTGGAGGAGAACCCAGAGAGTAACCAAGAATCAGAGCTAAAGTCCCCACCTTTGGATTTTTCAGGTAGGTAAAGCAATATTTTCTCATTACCACTTCACTGGATATGAGTTTGTTATTGTTTCTTGCCATGAACCATGAACGGTGTCTGGATAGACTTATAACTCAGGGAATAGGATATGTTTGAAGTTTTCCAGTCATGTACCTAAGGCAATCGGTGTGGCTTGCTAGGGAGAACATGCTGATATCTTAGTGAGTGCTGGATTGGAGCAGAGATAGAGCACATTGGAGGTGATATCACAATAAATCCTAACTTCATGAATGGTAGTATGAATATGGAAGTGCAGAGAAACTGAGAAACATTACCAGAGTTTTAATTGAAGTTTCCTCAGTGTTGACAGTGAGGTGAGAAATAATAGTTAATGTATAATTTATGCTCTGTTTATCCCTTCTCCATAAGTGGTAGAGGAAGCCAACCCACATTTCCAAATGAGCTACGCATAGAAATTGTTCTTAACATGGTCCTGGCATGGAAGTAAAAATACCCGACACTCAATTATTTTAGATTATCCACTGTCCAGTTCCTGGGGTCCAGCTTGGAGTGTCGACCGTAGGAATGAAATGGTAGGGAAAGAAAAGGAAAGATGGAGAGGGAAGGAAAGAAGATGGATAGAGAGGGAATCCAGAGTTGGATGGCTTCCAGAAATATGTTTCCAAGTAACCTGAGTGGGTTGGGGGTAGGGGTGGGAGAGTGGGGCAAAAATGGGGAAAGGATAAGAACATGGTGAATATGAGATAAAAATGGGTGGTAATAAGAATAAAAACAGTGATCATAATAGTAATAAAGCAAATAATATGAGCTTCTAATTATTGAGGAGTTCAGCCACTGGGCAGACCATTTATATGCTCAACCTTATTTAACCTTTACATTCAACCTGTGAAATAGATGATGACAAAAAGCCTTGGAAAGGTAAGTAACTTACTTAAGACCAAACTGCTACGAAGAGTTGCAGCTTGTGCTGAACACAAATATGTCTAACCATACTGTTGTAGAATCAGGTTTTGTTTTTACATACCATTCACATCCCCCTCCCTCCCTTATAATTCTTACCAAAGGACAGTCTTGCTTCAACCTGGAACATTTCACCCTTCCCCTACCTTACTCTAGCATTCTTCATCCATTCCTCTCCTCGGCTTGAATATCACTTCTCCTAGCATAATTTCCATGACTGCCTGGACCCATATAGTACCCCCTCCTATGGCATTCCCTTTCCCACCCCCATGATGGTATTAATTGCTGAACTCTCTGCTTTCTGAGTCAGACTGTGGCCTCCCTGAGGGCAGAGCCTTGCCTGTTTAGCTCACTGATTGGCACACAAATGCCCTGATCATTCCCTATTGTGTTGAATGAATAAATGAGGTCGGCAGGGAATGAGTTGAGAACAGCATGTTATATGTAATAAGGAATATGTATGTATATTGGTGTGGGGAGCTTGTTTTCAGAAATAAGCCCTGGGGAACAGCAATAATGTGCTGGGGCTTTCTTTCCTGCATCCTGGAGCCTGGTGGACAGGGAGATTTTTGCATTGGGTGGCAAGGTATGCTTATTTATTATTATGATTCCCACACCTTTCAAAGGCTGAGTTTTAGCATGGTGATTCCAACTTCAGAGGGTCTCCAAAAAAATCCTGGGTGACCAGTGCAAGAACTTTGGTGGTGAAAGGGAGTGAATGAAAGGAAGACAAAAAGTGGTCAAGGAGAGAACATGCCAGACAACCCAGTTCCTTTCCACAGGCATTCACATAATTAAAATGAAAACAATTACTCATATACATAGAGCAGGTCAGCACATTTTTTCACAGAACGAAGGAAATGCACAACTCCTAAGAGGCAGTGATATAAATATTTCAGCTGATAGTACATCCAGGACCAAGAAGGTAAAATAAACTAGATTTAAACAAACAATTTGACATAGAACTGCAAAAGGCATTGTGAAATTCTGCAAAATTGCAGATCCAATTTCCCTGGAATATACTTCTGCCTAGCAAAACCTTGACAATTATTCATTTTGGAGGAGTAGGCAGGACTGCAGACAATGGGAAAACAAACACTCAATCTTCAGATTTCAGTATGCCACAGTGTCCAGAAAATGCCTATGTTTGCCCCTCTTTTCCCTGAAACCTGGAATTGGCCACCTGACCTCTCTACTTCCCAATTATATTAATCTTTCTATTAACAGTAAAATGGGGCTTCATGGGTGAGAGACTAGAAGGACTCACCAATTGCATTGAACTTTGTCTTCCTGCTGGTAAGAAGAGGGTCTCTGAATTTTTGGACCTCTTACTGAGTTTGCCTTCTGGGATTTTCTTTGTTGAGAAGTTACTATGTGGCAGGTTATGGGGCACTCCAAGTTTTTTGTTTTGGTTCTTAATGAGATCCCGAGTTATGAAGTTGTGTTCTTCCCTGTGTACTAGCCAGGCATTCAGATCTGACTCCCTCCACTGCTTGCCACCTTTCTATGGCCTCCTGTTGTGATCAGGACAAAGTCCAAATTTCTGAGCCTAGCAAGAGAAGTTCTTATGCCCCATCCTCCCTTAAGCTTTCCAACTCATGTTCCAGAACGATGTGGAGTTCTCAACTGGCTGGATTGTTGCTCACCTCTGGCATTGCCCTGACTGATTTCCCACCCATGACACCCTTAGCTTGCCAAGGAGGCAAAACCAGAGGAGAAGCTAGCATTGTTCTTAGAACAAAGGAGATGCTCAAAAATATCTGTAGATAGATACCAAACTTCTGTTTATACTTATTGCAAATACATAGTATCCTATGTTTTCCTGTATTGCTACATGAAAGCTGTCAGAACATTTAGGCTCATGTGATAATTACAGTTCAAATTCCTGAAGTTCCTTGGGCAGTAAACTAAACTCTGTGAATTTTGAAAAGACTTATCTCTCCTGCAAATTGAAACAGAGAGGTGTGTATTCCTGGATTGCTTCTCAATAAAGTCTGTCCAAAAGTTATTTAATGAGAGTTTCTAAGGACATATGCTCAAGCCCATTGGAATCAAGTGAATCAGAATCTTCATGGGCCGGACTTAAGTATTTGTATTTGGAGGTGACTGATTAGCCCTGGCAGAAAACGACTAACAGGAGTATCTCTAAGGCATCTGTGTGATGGGCACAGAAGTCCACTAAGTTGTAGAGCTGACAGTTGAAATAAGCATTAAAAAAAAAATAAGCCTGTGCTGGGGTATTTCTCAAAATTCCCAATTCACTCAGTATATTCATTTGGGAGGACCACTGCTGTAAATTACCACACTGAGCCACATCCACCCAGAGGCTGCAGAATGGTGACAGCTTTAGTCAACAACTCTGGTTATTGCCTCAAGTTTCTGTGTGAGGGTTGGAATACCTGTTAAAATTCTATCCTTAACTGATTGTCATTTCATATTTGCTTCTCCATCCCATAAATGTGGTGCTATTTCCCATAAGATTCTGAGGTTGGAAAAAAATATATTTCCAGGAAATAGGAACATGCTAAAAAAAAAAAAAAGTAAAATGCTATTGTTAGGAAAATAGGTAGAAGGCAGATGAAAAATTATTGAGATTTTGGATCCTGTGGTTATTTACTTAGTGTTTTGTGGAAAATCAATTTACCTTTCTGTGGGCATCAACTTTCCTTCTGTGTACTGTATAGATTAACATTGCCTGCACATTGTTAACTAAGGGTTGAGGTTGGAGGTATTTACAAATTTAGTAAATTTTGTACATGATTTAATGAATAGTAATGCACATCTTCACTGTTTGTTTCTTTCTGTCCTACCATCAAGGAATGCTCCATAGGTAAAGGCAATTAAAGTTAAGGTCAATGGAGACAATGACCAATAAGTAAATAAGTTAAAATATCCCTCTTTCTATTATATTTGATAGTTTCATTGACCTACCTAACTGCTAATTCAGAAAAATCTAGTACTTTGGATACATTCATAGCTATGCAATGCACAATGATGGGAAACTTTGGAAATTGTATGGGCATAGTCATTTTAAGATACTAAATTATGCAATTCAAACCAAAAGACATCTTTGATCCTGAAAGTATTTTATGGCTTTTTATTATTAATTTGTGTCACACCAACTATTTCAAGTCTTCATAGCCTTTGCTAAATTGGTGGTAACAGATCAATATCAATGGAATGAAGACTAAGTCAAAATACAAACCTTATTTTTATGATAATTCCACATAAAACTTGGGACATTCCCAATTCTTGGAAAAGCCTTGAAGACAGAGGGGGTCATGAGTTGTTGCCTCCTTCTAGAATGAGGGAGCCTGGGATATGGAGAAAAACACTGAAGCAGTTTCTGACTCTAAAGGACTAACTCCAAAAAAATCAATGCCATTCTCTACATCTTTTCCCATCATAGCTAGTAATGTCTCTTAGAAAGAAAACATATAATATCTTTTAGTAATTCATTATGCCATAGGCAGAAGAAATAACTAACTAATAAAACACCCCACCCTACTCCTTTCTTCTAGACAGACTCCCTTAGAAACTTTAATTCTTTCTTCCTGGGTGAGTGTCTTTATGCAAAATATTTACCCTCTTTGAAGTTAAGGTTTTCTTATTTGTAAACTAGAGGCCTGGTGCATGAATTCATGTACTGGTGAGGTCACTTAGCCAGGCCTATAGAAACTGGGCTGAAACTGGCAGTCTGACATCCCTTGAGGGGTCCTGGATTGCAAAAGGGCACAGGCCAGGCCGAGGGACCCCACCGGTGCATGAATCCTGTACCAGGCCTCTAGTATGCATGTAAGATCTTTGGCTAATCTCTTTCTACCCTTCTACCTCCCCCCTTCCCTCTGAGATTCATTAGTCTGCTCTTGTTTCCATGTCTGTGCATTGAGCGTCTGCCTCCTGATGGTCAGTGCACATCATAGCAAACGGTTGAATGGTTGAACAGTTGCTTAGGCTTTTATATATATAGACTAGAGGCCTTGTGCATGAAATTTGTGCATGGAGGGGGGTTCCCTCAGCCTGGCCTGCACCTTCTCCAATCCAGGACGCCTCAGAATATGTCTGACTGCCAGTTTAGGCCTGATGTAGACCAGCAGTCAGACATCCCTCCAGCAATCCAGGACTGCTGGCTCCTAATGCTCCTAACTGCTCCCCTGCCTGACTGATCACCTCTAACCACCTCTGCTTATCTGCCTGTTGCCTTCCCCTGCTGACCTGGTCGCCCCTAAGCCCCTGCCAGCCTGATCTCACCCCAAACTGCTCTCCCCTGCTGGCCTGATTGTGCCTGACTGCCTCTGCCTCAGCCCCCACCACTGTGGCTTTGTCCAGAAGATGGCCGGTTGACTTGCTGTAATTAGCATATTACCCTTTTATTAGTATAGATAAGGATGGCCAAACCTACCTCAGATGGTATAGGGAAGTTCATTTAGGGCAAAGTCAGGTTTTCTACAGATTCATCTCCAGCACTGAGTATAAGATCTTACACATGGCAAGTGCCCAGTAAATACTCTATTCTGATCACTCAGTTTCCCTATCCCACTATCCTGTTGCATCTAGGAGCCAATATCAACTCTAAAATGTCATAAAGAACCAAGTGAGAGAAGATGCACTCGTGAAATTTTTAAATTTCATGCCCAAATTGATTTTTCCTCCCGATTCTTCAAATTGTGTTATTCTCCTAGATAATTGCTCAATCCCCCCCCCCCCCTACACACACAATTTGAACCCTCTCTTAGGTTGTTAGTACTTGCAACTGTTTCTCCTCATTTCCTATGGTATTCATGTTCTCCATTGGACCGAAGGAGTCTCCAATTCACCTATCATAGAATTTTCTCAGATAATTAGTACCAGTTTGTGAAGGGTTTCCCATCCAGTCTGGGGTTTAAGAACCCACTGTTTACCTGGGATGAGCCCACGTAGCTCCTGTGAGACTCAGTCAGAAAGCTAGAGGGGGACTGACAGAAAACAGGTGGATTTCTTGGCTCCTCCAGGCTTGACCCCAATGAGTATCCAGTCAAAGCACTTTCCAGCCACTTCATTAGCAACACTGTGAGTGAGTCAATTTCTCCCTAGGTATCAATAGTTATATGAATAGAGTTGATCAATATTAAAGCTGTCATACCAAATTTACATTTTTTTAAAAAAATAGGGAAACTCATACTGAATGTGTAAGAGTGAGCCAAAGGATTTCTGTACCTTTCCAAGAAGCCAAAAAATACTACTCTGCTCCAGAATACCAGACATACGACTCTTTAGTCTACCTTGAACCTTATCCAATTTCTCTATTTTAACACATTCTTTTCATTTTTTATTATTTATGTATTTGCTCATTAAAAAAAAAAATTGGGGAAAAGGGAGACATTCATTTAAACAGATACTGTACCAGGTCTCAGGCATTTACAAATAAATAAGATATAATTCCTGTCTCCAAGGACAGACTTAGTAGAAAAAGACAGACCTGCTCACAAAAGAACACAATGAAGTAAGTGTACTAGGAGAAATGTGTGCACCACAGGAAAGTAGTATTAAGACATGAGTCTGTGTTTCTTTCTTTTAGTCCTTACCTGATATTTTTTCATTAATTTTTTTTAGAGAGAGTGGAAAAGAGAGAGAGAGTAACATCAATGTGAGAAAAACACATATAATGGTTGCTTCCTGCATGAGCCCCCAAAAAGTTCCTGCAGCTGAGGTACCTGCCCTTGATAGGAATCTAACCCCCACCAGCAGTCTGCAGACCACTGGTTGGTGACTGCTGCTCCAGAGAATGGCAGTTTTTCACTTGTTTTGTACATTAATCAAAGGAGGAGACATAAGTGGGTTACATAAAATCTGTTGATGATCGATTAGAGAGGTGGGAGAAAGCAAAGGGGGGAACATCTGGGATTGGATAAAAAGATAGACATATACTTCTTTTACTTAAGTGGGTAAGGATAGTTAACAGTTAACAACCTTATAACTATAACAATGAATGAATTTGTGGTCTCAGTCCTTGGGCCTAGGTGAATTTGGTTGTGCCCCAAGGTGTCAGAAAAAAGGGAAGTTAGAAGTTACCCAGGCATTTCACAGGTATGCTATTTTAGCTGCAAAAAGGCAGTAGGCTTAAGATCAAAGTTGATTTTTGTCTGGGAAGATACAGGCCTAAGACATGACTACCCACTATGAACTGCTTTTTAATTGAAGGTTTTTAATTTCAGACCATCTTTTGTGGTTACAGTAGGTCTCTTGTGTTTGCATGGCCACCATGAAAGCGAAAGCCTTCCCTGAGTTAGTCCGGTTAGCATGTGGCCTCTTTTGGTCCACATTATGACTAAGGCTAGCATCTCAGAACTTCCTCCCTAACAGTAAAGACAAATATTAAGCAATCACCAGGTGTGCGAGTTGTTAAGAAAAGTACTTAGTACTTGGAGAGTGTTGTCCTTAAAGTGTAACCAAGCTAGGGGTCATTTGAACTGAATTATAATACCTATAATTATAACCATGGAGGAGGAGCTAGGGTAAACATTCTTCTTATGAAGGATCAATTGAAATCTAAGGGATAACAAAGCTGCACCAAGGTCATGATTGAGATCTACTCATCTAAGGCAGTGGCACTGTGATTTATGAGAAATACAAGCTAGGTCTGGACCCTAAGGTATTCCCAGCACAGAGCTTCTAAAACTTTGGGAATGTCCTGAGATAAGAGCCATAAAGGTATTTTTATTATGTTAATTAAGGTGACTAGGAAAGCCCTCAGGGAACCTAAGGGTGGAGGCTGGTTGAAAGGAAAACCAAGCACGTGATTAGAGGGGTGGAAATTTTAGTATCTCCTGGCCCCCAACCACCCTGCAGAGGAGAGGGGCTGGAGATTGAATCAATTGTTAATGGATACTGATTTAATCAACCAGGACTGTCATGAAACGGCCATAAAAACCCAAAGGACTGGGTTTGAAGAGTTCTCAGGTTGGTGGGCTCATGGAGCTGGGGGAGTGGGGCTGGAAGTCATAGGGATGTACCTCACCCTATCCCTAGACCTTGCTCTGTGTATCTTTTCCGTATGGCTGTACCTAAGGACTAGCCTTTTTTTTTTTTTTAAGTAATAAACTGATATTCTGGTAAGTAAAATGTTTCTCTGAGTTCGGTGAGGTGGGCCAGTAAATTAAGAGGGTATTATTGGGACCTCTGGTTTAGAGCCAGACTGTCAGAAGCACAGGTGATAACTTAGGCTTTTAATTGGTGTGTGAAATTGTGTGTATGTGTGTGTGTGTGTTGGGGTGGGCGGAGGGGAGAGTGGAGACAGTACAGGGATAGTTTTGTGGGACTGAGCTCTTAACCTGTGGGATCTGAAGCTATCTCCTGGCAGATAGTGCCTGAATGGAATTAAATGTAGGACATCCAGCTGGTATCTTAGAGAATGGGTTGGTGTGGGAAAAGCATCCGTATATTGGTGACCAGAAGTGTCAGAAGTGAGGAGTTTTATGTGACTAGTAAAGGAGTCTCTTGGGGAAGAAACACAGGAAAGAACTCGGTTTTCCCTACATAGGAAGAAAAAAATCTGCGGTTTCCCTTTTGCAGAGCCCTAAAGCTAACTGGAAGTATCTGGAAAAATGGCAGGAACTGTGGACTGGAGAATGCCAGGTGAGCTGCCTCCCATTAGGTATTAGATTCACAGACATTATCTCACAAATGTGCCAAGGTCTGTTTTGTTTGTTTTTTTAAAGCCAAGAAACCTGTTTCTATTTTTTCAATGCGTAATGTTATATTAAAATGAATGCACGCTTACAGAATATGTGTATTTTTTATTGATTTCAGAGGAAGGGAGGAGAGAGAGATAGAAACATCAATGATGAGAATCATTGATCTGATGCCTCCTGCAGGCCCTCCACTGGGGATCAAGTCTGCAAACCCTGGCATGTGCCCTGACTGGAATTTAACCGTCACCTCCTGGTTCATAGGTTGACACTCAACACTAAGCCTCATTGGCTGGGCAAGTGCACACTTTTAAAAGCAATGTCTTTTCCTAAATCCCTTCTAGAGATTAAGATATAAACCCAGTCATTTTGTATTAATTTGCATTGAAAACTAGAACTGCCAAGGAGACAGTGCTGGTCTCAAGCAGGGCAGTGACTCTCAAACCTGTGGTCTTTTCCTTCATTTGGGAACTACTGACATAGATTGATGTCTCTGCTAGCCAAGTGTTAACTGGAAGATTTACATGGGCTACATTCTGAAGGAGTGGTCCTCGACTGAGATAACTTGGGGGTCTCGCTGTACAGAATCCTTTCAATGGGAGTATGTTGTTTAATGTGCTGTCTTCCTTGAAGGTTCTGAAATGGATAAATTCCTCTCTCTAGTTTTCCATTCACAACCTACCTTTCTTCTGCTTTACCCACTCTTCCTCTGGCATAAGAATGGTACTCTCCTGTTGTGATAGATTTTGTTGTTTATTGTTTGTTTGGTTTTGGGGATATAAACATGTGTGCTCTAATTTAGTCTCATCTCGCTCATGTTTTAATTTTTCTGTTAAAAACTACATATAATAACTAACAAATCCCTCAGTTAACAGATAAATTTATTCCCATGCTGAAGGATTTAATATGTTTTTACTGTTCTCACTCTTCCCTAATGTATGTGTTAATGTTGTCCAGTATTAAGGTTGCATCTTGGATGTTTTGTTTTTTTTTAAACATATTTTATTGATATTTTACAGAGAGGAAGGGAGAGAGATAGAGAGCTAGAAATGTCGATGAGAGAGAAACATCCACCAGCTGCCTCCTGCACACCCCCCCCCCCCCCTGGGATGTGCCTGCAACCAATGTACATGCCCTTGACCGGAATCGAACCTGGGACCTTTCAGTCCACAGACCGACGCTCTACCGCTGAGCCAAACCGGTTTCGGCATCTTGGATGTTTTCTATTTTTCAGCTTCACTTTGAGTACTGTTCATGGTTTTGGGCAGTCAGGGTTTGTTTGGGTACTCCCAAACGTTTGCTGTTTCTTTGCATCATAGATCTCATTACAGGGTTATGTGTTTCCATAGTATATCCTCTATATACTTTTATGGTAATTCATTTGCAATCTATTTGCTGTTTATTTGTATAAAGATGTCTTTATTTTAGCCTCATTCTTAAAAAGTAGTTTTGCTGGCAGTACAATCTAACCAAGTTTTTTTTCATCACATTGGAACTATTTTTTTATCTTCTTTAATCATTCTAGCCCTAATTGATTTTTATTTATTTGTTATTATAACTTAACAGTCAGCACCCATACATTTTTTAAAATGTACTTAAAACTTTTTTTTTGATTGGGAAAAACTTAAGATTTGGTTATATAATCTCTCTGACCTTGTTGGCTGTGACTATAAACTTGAGTTATTAGTATCTCTTTGATAGAGTTGTAAGAGTTAAATTAGGTGAGCTGTCATAGCTAAAGTGGGGAGCTTTGTTAGTTTCTCAACGAATTGTGCTTACTATTTAATAGAGAACCTTGCATATTTCATTGTATTATTTATAATGTCTCTGCAAGGGTGTGTTTATGCAAGGGTGCTCAATAAACACTCCATGATTTAATATTCAGGGAATCTTGAATTAGTATAAAAACATAAGCAATTTCAACTCTGAAGTGGCTGGAACTTCCTAATGCACAGACACAGAGCAAAAGGACAGGCAAGAATGATCCATAGGATGCTCAGAGCACTGTAAAAACTTGGCGTTTTTGAGTAAGGACATCTGTCAGCTATTGGCTAACCTTTGGCATGGAAAATTACCCAGGAGTCCTCTCAAAAACACTACACGAATGCATTAGGTTGTGTTACAAATAATAGATAAAATAAACAAGCTGGTATTTTTCTGAGGTCTTTTTTTGTGTTTTGCTAAATCAGAACATGCCTTTATTATTTTTAAATTTAGCAAGTGTAACTCCTCTTGGCTTTGGAGGATAATGATGCAATGGTTGTGATTAATGTTATAATTATAGCTTAAATTTCTACAATTTCTTATCCCCTAAAGGTTGCTTGATATCGTCTACAGATATTCTGACTACCACATACTTCAAAGAACTCTAAGGTAGAATCCAGCTGCTAATAACTGAGTTTTAATAGGGGCCAGGAATTTAGGGTCAATACATAATTACCTATGGACTCCCAGCCCAGTGCTTAAGTTTCAGGAAGGATAAGTCTTTGTGCTTGTAAAACATAGAACATATTTATATATTGGAAAGAGTCCATGGGAAAAATGCCATTCCATTCCTTCGATGGGGAATCAAAAACTTGATGAAGAAAATGGGCTTTTCAAAGCTTTACAGTACATTAGTGGCAGAGCTGGGAGGTGGAGCTTCAGTAATCCTGTTGTCTTCCTGTTTGGGTTCTTGATTACTACTCTGGACTCCAGGGAGAGTACCCCTCTCAGTGACTCATGCTTTTCAAAGGTTGGTGCAAGGGATTAGAGAAGTCACTTATTCAGCTTACAATGGCTGGTGCTTGCAATATTAATCAGAAAATATGCCCTTACTGGGGATCAGAGATGAACTGAACACAGACCCTGCCCTGGAGCATTGGAATAATAATCACTGAAATATGTGGAGTGGTTACTGTATGCTGAGCAGCATTCTAATGATTTACACACACATGCACACACAGGCATGTGCACACACACACAAACACACGTGTATATATCCGTTTAATGTTTACAACTGCCCTGAAAAAGTGATTCACGTACTGAGTACTCTTGAGTACACAATGAATATTTTCAGACTTAAATAATGTTACACCATTTCGAGTATACTTTTTATTTTTAGATTATTGTAGGTTCATATGCACTTGTAAGAAATAATACAGAGATTCCATTAACTATTCACATCGGCTTCCTCAACAATAGTATTTTGCAATACCACAACCAAGAAACCGACGTTGGAACAATCTACCTGTAGTGTTTAAATTTCCAACGTTTTATACAAATTCCTTGTGTGCAAGTTTAATTTCATGTAATTTTATCACATTGCAGGCATGTGCATTCACCACCAAAGTCATGAAATAGCAGTTTTCATCATCATAAGTGTCTCTTATACTGTACTATCATAAACACTTTACTCTCCTTCCCTCCAACACCATCTTCATCCCCGATTCCTGGATATTAGTAACCAGTTCTTCATCTCTAATTTTGCCATTCACAAGTAATAGATACATGTAATTAATTACACAGTATATAGCCTTTTGGATTTGTTTTTCTTTACTTTGAAATTCATCTAAGTTATATCAGCAGTTATTATTTTTTAATTGCTGAATTGTATTCCATGGTATGATATACCACAGTTTGTTTAACCATTCTCCATGCAAGGATATCTGGATTGTTTTTATTTTTTTGGCTCTTAAAAATAAAGCTGTTATGAATATTTGTGTAATATTTGTGAATTTTCATATGAACAAAAGTTTTCATTCTTAGTGATAAATGCCCAAAGATAACATTGCTGGGTTAAATGATAATTGCATGTTTAGTGTAATAAGAAACTGTCAAACTTTTCCAAAGTGGCGGTATCATTTTAGATTCTCACCAGAAATGTAGTAGTGATCAGTTTCACCACATCCTCACCAGCATTTGGTTTTTATTATGCTTTGATGATCACAGAACATATCATAGAGATACAGGTCAGGTAACTCCAAATATTCATTCAATAAGTATTTTTTGAGCCAAATACCTCTCTTTAGACGAAGGGTGGGCAAACTTTTTGACTCAAGGGCCACAATGGGTTCTTAAACTGGACCGGAGGGCCGGAACAAAAGCAACCTGACCATGCTGGCACTCTCATCTTGGGCTGCTGGTGAAGGAGCGGAGGGGAGAGCAAGAAAACCCTCTGCTCTTTTGGCTCTGCGGGCCGGATAGAACTGCCAAACGGGCTGAATCCGGCCCACAGGCCGTAGTTTGCCCACGGCTGCTTTAGACTAAGATCCAGCAGCACATAAAACAAAAATATATGGCCTTATGAAACAGATATTCTAGTGAGGAAGATGGGCAACTTATACAAGAAAGACAAACAGTGAAACTATAATATTTCATAGTGACCAACTCTATGAACAATAATCAAGTGGGTAAAGAGGAGTGGAATGTTTTGGGGTGGTGTTTAAAGTTTAGAAGGGGTTGGCTGTGAAGGTGACTGAGCAGAGGAAGTGAGGGGACTAGCCTTATGAGCATCTGAAGGAAGCACATTCCAGGGAGGGAAGAAGCAAGTGCATAGCTCTGATGCTGGAGCTCACCTTGGTGAGTGGGCAGCCCCTTGAGGAGCCTCTAGGCCGGAGTGAGGTGATAGGATGTGCACGGTGACATAGACAAATCACACAGTGCTGCGCAGGTTTGGGGAATGACTTTGGTTTTATTCTGAATAAGGCTAAGAGCCACCGATGGGTTTTGCATTCAGAAATGACTTCTTATGACTGTGCTTTATAGGATTATGGTACTGCCTTCAGCCAAGATTCTAAACCAAGAAGTAAATAATCTGGATGACCTCAGACTCTGGTAGAGAAGAGACAAGTAACATTAATTAATAATACTACATGGCAGTGAAAAGTTTATGAATAAGCTGAAAGAGAGAGGAGGAAGGAAACATCTCTACATGCTCTTTAGCACTCAGATAGAGACCAAAGCAGCCAGAGACCATCACCTCCTTTCTTCTCAGTCCTTGCCAGCCTCCCACTGCTCTCTGCCTCTCCTCTCCTCTTCTGCCCTTCCTCCTGTCTTTTCTTTAAGAAAACAGGGTTGAGGGCAATCTGCAAATCTGTGCTGTAAAGGACCCTTTTTCTTCTTAGAGCTTTGTTAAAACATCCATGACCCTGGCCAGATGGCTCAGTTGGAGTGTCATCCTATATAACAAAAAGATTGTGAGTTTGATTTCGGGTCAGGATACATACTTAGATTGAGGGTTCGAGGTCAGGGTACATACTTAGATTGTGGGTTCGATCCCCAGTCAGGGCACATACAGGAGGCAACTCAGTGTATGTTTTTCTCACATCAATGTTTCTCTCTCCCTCTCTCTCAAATCAATAAACATATCCTTGTATGAAGGTTATAAAAATGTTAACTGACCTTTCTGCCAACACTAGAAGCTCCAAGGATACCTCTTCTTTAAGCTCAACTTTTCTCCATCAATTGTTTAATTCAAAAACCCTTTTGCAACCTACTCAGACAGACAGAGACTACTGGATTGTGAAATGAATCAATAATTCCCTGCCTTGCCTACCTTTCTGGGGTATAGTGAACAATCAAAGGAGATAGCATATATGAAAATGCTACTAGATAATTACATTAAAAGTGATAATTGATCAGTATTTTTTAAATGATTTATTTTGCAACAATTTTAAACTTATAGAAAAGCTGCAAAAACAATATAAAGAATTTCTGTATTTGTTTACATGATGTATTAGTTTGCTTGGGATGCTGTAACAAAGGACCACAAACTGGGCAATTAAAACAACAGAAATATGTTTGCTCATAGTTCTGGAGACTGAAATCAAGCATGAAGTCTGACATCACGGAATATAAGCAGGATGGATTCCTTCTGAGGGCTGTGAGGGTAAGATAGGCTCAGGCCTCTCTCCTTGACTTGTAGATGGCAATCTTCTTAGGTATCTTCGCGTTGTCTTCCCGCTATGTGTGTGTCTGTATCAACATTTCCTCTTCTTATGAGGACATCAGTCCTACTGGATTAACACACTGATAATTTCATTTAACTTGATTATTTCTGTAAAGACACTATCTCCAAATAAGGTCACACTCTGAATTACTGGGGGTTAGGATTTCAACATATGAATGTACAGGACTGGGTGTGGGGCACATAATTCAACGCACAGCACATGGATTCCCCACAATTACTCTCTCCTTTCTTCTCTCCTCTCTCTGCATTCATTGTCATTAGCTTTTTTTTCTGAACCATCTGAGAGCAGCAGTAGATATGATGTCACTATGACCCCTTAATTCTCCTATGTATATTTCCTGCAGGCAAAGGCACTCTTACATAACCATCAAGCAATCCTCCAAATCATAATGTCAACCTTGACGCAGCACTACTATTCAATCTACATACCCCATGCCAATTTCACCAACTGTTCCAGCAGTATCCTGTTTGCCCTTCTGGCTGAGGAGCCTTTTTAGGAATATGTTGCTTTTAGTAGGTGGATCTCATCACTCTCCTTCACTTTGGAACAGTAGTTTGGCCTTTCTCTGTTCTTAATGTTCTTAACAGTTTTTAAGAGCCTAATTGTTTTGTTTTGTAGGACAACCTTTAACCAGAGTCTGGCTGATGTTTCCTTTTGACCTGACTCAGACTATACCTTCTTGGTAAGAATACCACAGAAATTACATTCTTTTCTTCCTAGTGACTCACCTCAGGTGACTGATCCCACCACTGGTCATGTTCACCTCGATCCTCTGGTCACAGTGCTAACTGCCAGATTCCCCACAGTGAGGTCAATGTTTATCCATTGTAGCTGATGAGTATTTGGGGGGTAGATATTCAGAGATTATCCTCATAGCTTGTTTTTTTCCAGAACTCTTCCCACTGCTTTGGCATCTGTTGATAAACTGCCTACATCAACTCCAACTATGCTTGCCAATTGGTGATTTTTCTCTATTCCTAATTTTTTCTACATTTATGAGTTAGCATCTTATTATAAGGAAAAAATATTCCTTCACTCTATTTATGTCTGTTTGCTTTTGGGGGGTTTGTTAACAATATAGACTCATGATTGCTAATTAATTCAGTGGGTTGTTATACTATCTTACTACTGCTATTCATTTTGATGCTTCAACGGTTCCATCTTTGATGATTGGGAGCACCTTACTGGCTCATGTGCCTTTTTTGAGAGTTTTCATTATTCTTTGAGGTTTTCCCTACTTTATGGCAAAATAAGATAACCCTTACTCATCCTACACTTTCCCTTTCATAGCCCTGGAATCTGCTATTTTGCTAAGAACTCATCATTCCTTTTAGTTGAGGACAATATTTAAAAGCCACGATCCTCTGGGGGTTCAGTGTGTTCATCTCTGCTGCTCTGTTATTTCTGTAGGAACCCCCAATGGACAGAGGTAGAAAATAATATACATTCATACACAAGAATATCTATCTATATATATGAATATATAATTATATATATATGTAGACATAATTATATATATGTAGGTATACACACACACACACACACACACACACACACACACACCAGTAAATGACAATTCTTCTGGTGGTTTTTGAAAGTCCACAGATTTGCTGCCATTTCTTATCAACAGATAAATATGGATATCCCTCCCTTGAATCTGGGTACACTTGAGACTCATATGTAATTAGATGAATATGGCAGAAATGATGTTACATGATCTCTGAGGCCAGATTAGGAAAGGCAATGCTGCCTTTGTGAGGGTCCTCAATTGGCTAGAGCAGTGATTGCCAATTTTCAGACCTCATGGACCACCAACTGCTGCTCCAAAGTTTCCTTAAAACCAATGGTTGCCAACTTTTTGGACCTCATGGACCACTGGTTGGCAACCACTGGGTTAGAGCATCATCCTGATTTACCAAGACTGTAGTTTCAATCCCCGGTCAGGGCACATACAAGAAGCAATCAATGAATCCATAAATAAGTAGAACAACAAATCTATGCGCACGTGTGTGCACGCTCTCGCTCGCTCTCTCTCTTTCTCTTCGCCCCCCTCTCCCCCCCTCTACCTCTCTCTCAATTAAAAAAAAGAAAAGAAAAGGTTTTGTAGCTTTTACCTGGTTCACCAGCATACTTACATAGGAGCCCAGGGCCAGCTTGTAAGAAGTTCAGCTACTCTGGGGATTCTAGATAATTCAGGCCATGTGGTCAGGTCACCCCTAACCATCAAGTCTCTTCAGCTGAGGCCCCAGACAGCATGAGGCAGGATCTGTCTCTGCCTTCTTGTGCTTGCCTAGATAACTTACCATAGGATATGCACCCATAAAAAAGTGATGTTTTTAATGCAACTATATTTCCTGATGGTTTGTCATTTATAGTAATAAAAGTGTAAAAGCCTAATTAGACTGGACGTTCTTCCGGATGAACCCCGGGGCTGTGAGGGAAGCCCGGGTCCCAGGTGCCTGCTGGTGGCCAGAGGGAAGCCCAGATCCCGGGTGCCTTCCAGTGCCCAGGGGAAGGAAGGCCTATTCTTGCCCGAATTTCATGCATTGGGCCTCTAATATAATAATAAATAATTGGAACAACCTCCCATTCCAATACCTCAGGGTTCTTTCTAGATTTCTCCCTTATATTTGTAAATTATCTGCCCAACATCGAGACAAATTCTCAAACTATTTACTCATTTGCTCAGTCGTTCAATTTATTTGTTTAAGGTAAGCAATCTCCCACCCATACCGGCTTTGTCTCTGTCCACCTCCTGCCCCCTTGGCCACTGAGCACATCACCACCTTCATGCACTTCCTTATCCCCTCCCCCCACAAGGCGGACACACACACACACACACACACACACACACACACACACACACACATACACACACACACATATCAATATCTCTGGGAAACCTGATAAAATGCTTTCACTGGGTCCCCATCCCCAGCCTCACTATATGACGGTGGCTCCAGTCTGTATGAAACCTCTGTGAAGGAAAAGGAAGGAAGGAAGGAGAGATTGGAAGAGGGATGGGAAATTCTATTGTTATTATTATTTTATTAGAGCCATAAGGCATCTCAAGGTCCAGATTTTGACAGCAGTTCTAAATGAGAGCTATGTAGACATTGGTATAGTGTCCACTCAGATTCAGTGCATAAGGGACATTTCACTGTAAAACCAATCACAGTGAAATCACTATACAATTCCCTAGCTGGGTCCTCTCAACCCTCTAACCTTAGCTCCTTGCTCATCCAAGGGTCTATTTTAAAAAAAAAATTATTGACATCCTGTCTCATTAGAGCTGCCTTTCATTATCTCTGGGGATTTCAGTTTGTGGGGCTGGTTTCAAACAGGGCAGAGAAGGCTGGTGAGGCGAACACAGCATGTTCTTCCTGGACCCCCTCCAGTCATACCTGGACGAGTCTGTAAGAGGGAATGGGGATTGCACAACAGTGAGTGGGAGAGAGAGCCAGGGAATTCTTTTTATTACGCACAAAATGATCCTGTTTTTACAACCTTAAGAGCCACTCGTGTAATACATACGCACTTTGAAAAGGAGAGTGTTGTTTATCAAATGTGCAGTCTTTCTTCTTCAGTCTAACAGCACTAGATCCAAATCCTGGTTTGCATTTCCTAGCTTGTGGTCTTAGTGGAATCATTTACTTCAAGTAATCTCTGGTTCCTTTTTGACAAAATAAGGACAGTAACTCTTACCTTACAGAATTGGCAGCTAGAAAATTACAGAAGTGTTCTTAGACTTTCTAGTGAGTTCCTTTACAAAGAAGAGATCTTCCTTGAACTATCTTCAAAAAAAATCATACGATCCCTGTAAGTTCTGGGTTGTGTGGATGCTTAGTTGGTGTTCATGTGTATTTCCCACCGGATGTTGCATCTAGAGATACAGGTTCTATTTTTATATAATACACAAATAAAATAAAGCATGTTATCAGTGCTTGTCTTTGTTAGAGACCCTTTCCAGTGGAGGCCTTCAGCTTCCCACATTTATATTAAGAGACTGGGTTGTCTTAGATTCCAAGTCTGAATTCCCATTAGAAACATCTGGTGACATTTTCAAAATCACAGATCCCCCTGGTGTCATCTAGACTTAATGAATCAAAATATGCAGAGTTGAGGCCTCCTTCCTTATATGTTTCCTTCTAAAGCTCTGATGTGATTTAGGATGTAGCCAGCGCAGCTCACCCCCACCTGTTGATCCAGAGAATGATCTGGGGGAGACAACATGACATGGTAACTAAGGGCTCTGAGTCTGGGGACTGACAGACACGTGTTCAAATATAAGTCCCTGCATATCCATAGCTGGGTGATCGTGGGGAAGTCATTTAAACATCTTCAAATCTTATCTGTAAAGTAGAGATAATACTGTGATGCCTGTGTAACTTATAGGTTCGCTTAGAGTCCACGCACCTGCACATTTGCAATGGATCAAATTGCTTGAAACTTCCAAAGTGACCTGTAGAGGTCCAAGTCCTGCCCAAAGTTGGTAGAATCCCTGGAAGATACTTTGTTTCTCTTGGGATTGATGTCCCACCTACCACCTGCTCCCCTCGCTGCATTGACTTAGGCACCATGTTATAGTAATAATGAAATCACCATCTCCAGCATGTGTAAGTTTGGGGGACTTTACTGGAGCATTTTGGGGGCTTCCCTAAAAGGCTGTGCAGAGACCTCTGTCATCATGAGCCTTCCTGTTTTCTCTCTTTTTCTTTTTCCTCCCATTCATCCTCTCCATCTTGTAAAGTCCTGGGCACCCAAAAAGTAGGGCATTTCCCTAAACCAGCCGTGGGCAAACTATGGCCCGCGGGCCGGATCTGGCCCGTTCGGCTGTTCTGTCTGGCGCGCGGAGCCGAACGAACGGAGGGTTCTCTTGCTCTCCCCTCCACTCCTTCGCCAGCAGCCCAGATGAGAGTGCCAGCATGGTCAGGTTGCTTTTGTTCTGGCCCTTTGGTCTAGTTTAATAACCCATTGTGTCCCTGGAGTCAAAAAGTTTGCCCACCCCTGCCCTAAATGGTTTGGCTGTGGATAGAGCATCAGCCTGTGGACTGAAGGGTCCCTGGTTCGATTCAGGTCAAGGCCATGTGCCTTGGTTGAGGACACATCCCCACTGGGGGGTGTGCAGGAGACAGCTGATGGATGTTTCTCTCTCATAGATGTTTCTGGCTTTCTGTCCCTCTCCCTGCCTCTCTGTAAAAAACAATTAATAAAAAATTAATAAAAAATTGCCACTTTTCTCAGGTTTTAGTACCAAACATGAATACCCAGAGTCATCCAAGTTTTCAAAAGAACAAGGCTCCTTGAATCTGACTCTTTCATCCTCTGTTAAGCATAGTTGTGGTTCAGTAGTAGCAAGCAGACACTCTTGGTTTGCTGTCTTCCTTTGTTTTGTTCTTGTTCCACATGTAAAACTTTCTTAGCAGAGCTCTGGCAGCTGTGATTTCTGGTCATGTGTGACACAGTTACACAGATGCAGCCCAGCCACTGTCTCCTCCTGGAGATTCACCCGCCCCCCACATTCCCTCCACACCTGCACAGGCAACTCACAGTCCTTATGGAGAACCAACTGGTACAATCACTTTCCTTAAATTCAATTTGATATGTAGATACAAGCATAACCAGAGAATGGTCTCTGAGTAGTAGGAATTCAAAAGTTAGATCTGATTCTAAAACAACAATGAGCCTGGCTGATGTGGCTCAGCGATTGACAGTTGACCTATGAACTCAGAGGTCACACTTTGATTCCCAGTCAGGGCACATGGCTGGGTTGTGGGCTGGATCCCCAGTAGGGGCATGCAGGAGGTAGCTGATCAGTGATTCTCTCTCATCATTGATGTTTCCACCTCTCCCAAATCAGTAAAAATATATTTAAAAAAATAAAATAAAACAACAATGATTGGTAACATTGAGTGTCAACTAGGCACTTCCTGTACAATTTCTTTTATTCTTGCAAGCTTCTCCATGTGTCTCTCTCCCTCCCCTTCCCCCCAGGAAGGAAACTGAGTTCCAGGAGATTAAGTGACTGAGTCAGGGTTTGAATTCAGGACATGTTGCTACAAAGCCTTGGCTTGTTCTACTGCATCACACTGTAATACAAATAATTAACAGAGAAGTTTATATTTTGTCACATTGCACAGATATTAACTGACCTAAAAGAGGTGTCATATATCGATAGATCAAATGAAATAAGTGCCATTTAGTGGTAATAGTTTCTTTGCTCTGATAGTTAAGCAGAATTGAACGTCATACAGTGTGCCCTTGTCAAAAACATAGCCAATTTTAAAAAGTAAATAAAAAGATGATTCAGTGTTTCCCCCTATCTTAGTGACTAACTGTTTAATAGAACTGATTAACTCTGGAAAATTATCAGAAAAATGGAAGAAAAAATAGCATCTTGGGCAAAATGTAGTTGATTCTCATATTTGAGGCTGTGTGACTCAAGGAGATAGTTATAAATATTTGTGGCAATTCCTATCTTAATAATTTTTAATATGAGCTCACGATGACTAGCATTGTGCTTAAATACCTTACTTGTAAATTCAATTTGGAAAAATACTGGGTAGATACAGGAATAAAATGGAGACAGTACATAGAAAATATATATCATAAAGACTTAGGTCATAGATACAACTGACATTTATATATTACTTAACAGTCTATAAAAATACACATTTATTGGCTCATTCCCTCCTCATAACATGAGGCATTAACGTCATTTAATGGATGAGAGAACTTAGGCTCAGAGAACTATTGCTCATCATGACACATCAGTAAAGGTCAGACCCACATTTTATGTTCTTGGAATTATACTATTTCGGAAGGAAGCAGATCAATAAGCACGTACAAGGATTGGCTTATAATCTATGCACTTTTTAGTAGGCTAACCTCAGGTTGATCAGTAGCCTATATCAGTAGGAACTGTAGTTCAATCACTCACTTGATTACTATTTATGTAGTTCCCACAATGTGCCAGGCAGTGGGTATCAAGGAAGGGGCAAGACCCAAGGTCCCAATCTGCATGAAGCTGTCAGACAAGCAGTGAAGGTAGCAGTTAAGGAAGTACATGTAGGCACTATCCAGCATAGATACATTAGAAAGAATAGAAAACTCATGTTTAGGTCTCAGTGGATGTCAGTTTCTTAGTGTTTTTATCAGAAAACTCTAGGATGAGAGGCATGGTTTACCCCAAGCTTCCCTAAGCCAGAGTCTATAGTGGTAGAATCACATCAGTGAAATGAGGAGTCCAGCCCCTCTTCTCCCATCCTGTGGTTTTCATGGTCTTGTGTCTGACAGTGGTACCTTCTGTTCAAACCTAGGAGAAACTGATTTACCTGTGAAGGCTTACCAGAGACTACCATATAGACACCTGACAACTTACTGTTTTATTTATCGACTAGAGGCCCAGTGCACGAAATTTGTGCACTGCTAGGGTTCCTAGCAGCTACCGGCTGCTGACCACTGCTGGGACCTCCCTCCCTTCCCTGGCAAGCCCCCACCCCTTGTTGAGCTCCAGGATGAACTCCTGGTGGAGGGGACAATTTGCATATTACACTTTTATTATATAGGGTTTATTTATTTTTAAATCAAGGAAAATAAGCTCATTAGAAAATACAGCCAACAATTTCTAAACCAGGGCTGAGCAAACTATGGCCCATGGGCTGGATCCGGTGAATAAAACTATTGAAAGAAAAAACAACAGACCGTAGCCTTTTATGTAATGATGTTTACTTTGAATTTATATTAGTTCACACAAACACTCCATCCATGCTTTCGTTCTGGCCCTCCAGTCCAGTTTAAGAACCCATTGTGGCCCTCGAGTCAAAAAGTTTGCCCACCCCTGTTCTAGACACTTAGGGAAATCCATTTTTCTGTTTTCAAAAATGTCGACATGTAGCACAGAAATGGTTTTCTGTTTTCAAGTTTTTCTTTTAATATTTTTTCTGTAATAAACGGTTATATGTTAAAATATCTTCTTTGGTATTTAATGCATATAAGATAATATATGTGAGCTTTATGTGTGCTATGAAGCATTATAATAATACAAACGCTTTTGAATACAGCACCCAATTCATGACAAGAATATCGCCCTTGATTCACATCTACCTGTGTGCTACCATTGCATTCCACTGTTTCATTGTTTATATGAAAATATTTTTAAAAATAATATCATAAGACCTTTAACAAAACAACAGCATTACTATGGTCCTTCTCATCACTAGTCTTAATTCCCTGAGGCTCGGGATTTCAACATTTTCAAATATTTCTCTGGGTGTTTGCTTCCATTTTTCTAAATTATGTGCTCTGTAGTTTTAGAGTTCATAGACTCCGAACTATGTGTGATGGAGATTTGCCTGTTCTCCTACAATGTGCACTATGGTCCATTGCATGTGCCAACACATATGCACACACATTCTTTCTCTTTAATTTTTCAAGATAGTTCCATCATACTTCTAATTAAATAAATGTTTAGTGTTTACATTATTAGACTGTCAATATTTTCAGAGCTGAGCATGAAATAGAGCATAATTCTTTCCTTTCTTTGTATAAATTTTCTTCTCTTTGGGTTTAAAATTGCCTTAATAATCCATTTGTTCAGGGACTATATTAAGCCTCCAGATATCCACCAGAACAGTATAACTTACTTTGTTTAGAAACAAAACAAAGAATCTATCATGTAACTATTTTATTATCTGTGTATCTACCACCTATCATATAAAGGTGTGTGTGTGTGTGTGTGTGTGTGTGTGTGTGTGTGTGTGTGTTTCCCCCCTTCCAGATTTCTTTTCTGGGACCCACTATCTTGGACTCCATCTCATCTATTTACTAACTGCTCTCCAGATGTTTCAAACAGCTGTTACCATGGGCCTTCCCTTCATCAGCATTCTGGGGACTCCTTTTGTTTTCCCTTAATTATGGAAGCTACTATTTGCTGAATCCCAGCCTTTTCTTGTTTATATTTTGGTTCCATCTTTTATTGTGACACACGAGCCTCCTATGTAAACTTAATTTTTGAGTATTTGCATATATCCACCAGTCTTTATTTTACTTTAACATTTGAATGAGGGTGTAGATATTAGATGTTAAACATTCTTTATAATGGCTCTCACTAGTGTGGCTCAATTGGTTGAGTACAGTCCCATGAGTCAAAAGGTTGTGGGTTTGATTCCCAGTCAGGGCGCATTCTCAGGTTGAGGACTCAATCCCAGTGTGGGGCTTGCTGGAGGCAGCCAATTAATGATTCTCTTTAATCACTAATGTTTCTATCTCTCCATCCTTCTTCCTCTCTGAAATCAATACATATACATATAAATTTTAAAAAGAATAAAATTCTGAGGTGGGGGGGCAGGGGGGGTTGGTGGTTGTTGATTACTGGACAGATAATCTCTCTAATAGTGACCTCATTGTTTCACTGGGATCCTTAAAAGTTATCACCTTCTGTTTATTCCTCTGGGCCATTCGGCCAGTCAGGATCCCATGGAGGATATTATACCCCTCCATCTCTAGTTTTAAATTTAGTTGACTAAAAAGGTATGGAAGGTATCGTCACCATCCAGAATATTCACTTAATTTCCTCATCTTCAAAGTGACATCTCAACTCTACTCTCTGCTTTACTGGACTTCTCACTTTAAAGCACCCCTAATTCCAAATCTCCACATAACAAAATTCTTGCCTCCTGCTAGGGGCATGAAGGAACAGTTGCCTGGCTACACAGGGCGCAGAAGAGCATCTGGGTGTCTAACTCCTTGTATAGGTTCTTCACCATTTTGGGCTTTGCATCCTATATTATCCTTCCAAGCTTCCTACTACCTCCAGTTTTTGAGCTTCACCAGGATTCTGGATTGCAGATCAGTTTGATTTTTATTATGCTGTCTTTGAAAAAACACTTCAGCTTCAGGATTTTCTAGTCTGTTAGCTCAGTTACTACTTTTTCACCTGCTTTCTACCTTCCTAATATTTGTTAATGTCACTTTTTCAGGTGATGTCTCATCTGGTTGTCTTCATTCTCACGCATTTATACATTTTAATGACAATATTATCATTTTCATGGTGATTCAGGAGAAAACATAAAAAAACACATATACTAAATTAGCATTTTAACTGAAATTCTTCTGTATTTATATTCACATAATATGATTTTTTAAAATGCAAAGTATATGAATACAGATTATTTGATGATTATGACAGTAGACTAAGAAAATTTAGATATATTATCGCCAGAATTGTAATATGGATTAGAATTCCTAAATCCATCTCTTTGCTGTTAGTTCTATGGGAACTAGTCTGTACAGGCATTTTAGGTTTTATACACTTTTTTAAAAACATAACTCAAGCACATTGAAGATGGAACACATGCTTTTATATAAAAGCGTGTGAATGTTATATCAGTGGAAATTCAGGGACATTTGAGAACACATGGAGAAGAGACCTTGGAAGCTAGAGAGGGGAGGTTATCCCAAGGAAATGACTTTTATTTTAAAATATATATTTTATTGATTTTTTACAGAGAGGAAGAGAGAGGGATAGAGAGCTAGAAACATCTATGAGAGAGAATCATCAATCAGCCGCCTCTTGCACACCCCCTACTGGGGATATGCCCACAACCAGGGTACATGCCTCTGACTGGAATCAAACCTAGGACCCTTGAGCCCGCAAGCCGACGCTCTATCCACTGAACCAAACCAGTTTCGGCATGACTTTTATTTTAGACATGGAAAACAAATAAGAACTGATCAGGATAACTGGTTTGTGTGTGTGTGTGTGTGTGTGTGTGTGTGTACGTGTACATAAGCATGCACACACTTATGTGTGCACATGTATGCATATGTGTATGTTTCCTGGAGTTTAGTGCTGAGATGATTGGAGAATAAACATGCTTCAGCCAAAAGGCCAGTATATTTTGAATAATTTTGAAATGTTAAGTATAGATAAAAAGCAAAAGAAAACACTGCAGGCTCTAGACTGAAAATATCAGATTTTAATTTTAGAATTATATCTCTAGCTTTAGAATATAGCATATGCTGTATAGGGGCAAAAATAGAGGTTTGAAGTTCAGGTAGAAGGTTGCTATTGATACCCAACCAGGAAAAGTCTGCTTAAGGTGGAGAGAAACTGATCATGAACAGGAATTAGAAGTGTTAGTTATGTGAATCACAGTACTTGTTGACAGATTAGAGAGAAAAGTTGATGATGACCATTCATTCCTTTGGCTTAGAAGACTGAATGAAATTTTCTTTCAAAGGGTAAAGCATATTGAGATAGATTATAACTAATTTTAAGATACCTACAGGTCATTCAAGTTGAAATTTTATGTAAGAAATTGGGTGAAGCCATGGGTTCTTGGAGACTATATGTATATATGGAATTATCAGCATAAAGGGCTGTAATTGAATCCACAAGAGTAGATGAGATCACTCAAGAAGAGCATAACTATTGAGAAGAATAGTCATGGAATCATGTCTTATAGGAACCCATAGAGGAAGGGAAGCCTCTATGGGAGTTTGAAACAGTGTTGCTAGAGAAGTGGAAGGAAAACAAGTCCAATGAGTTGTCATTGAAGGAAAGGGAATAGAGTGTTGTCAGAAGAAAGGAATGGTTAAGTAAATAATTGAAAGATGCCCAAAGATTCAGCAACCAAGCGGTCTCTGATAATCTTAATCTTGTTGAGAGTTCCAGTGAAGTGTTGGGAGAAACCTAATTGGAGAGGTTTGACAAGGGACTGAGAAGTGAAGATATGTAGGCAGCCAGTATAGATAAGATTTTCAAGAAGCTTGACTATGGAGTGGGAACAGAGAATGGGAGGAGAAAAGGGGAGGAAAGGAAGAGGAGAAAAGACTGATCTACATTGTGTGTAGGGAGAGAATTGAACATGATCAAAATGGTTGGAAAAATCCCATGGGAAGGAAGAGATAGAGAATGAGACAGGGATATGGATAAAGGGAGGAATTTGAGAAGTCAAGAAAGGATTGGGGTATGTAGCACAAATGTGGAGACTATTTTATTCTTTCAGTTTTTCTTTTGAGAGAAACGGAGCGAAGGTAAGAGGAGGGGGTACACATAATACTAAATTTACAGGTAAAAACAAAGTAAATTAAGAAAACAGTTTTGAACTTGCTTTGAAGAGTGAAGGGCTAAGCTGAAACTGATGATCATAATTTTATGACATCGCATGCCTGATGTAGAAGAGTATTGGCTTTAGAGACACAAAGATATGAATTTGAATTCTGTTGAACAATGTGACAGCAGGTAAATTAACTAAATTTCCTAAATCTCCATTTCAGCATCTGTACAGTGGGGTAATTTTATCTACTCTGTAGAATCAGGCATTGGCTCCCTTGGCACACAGTAGCTATTATTTTTATTAATACACTTTTTGATGAATAGCCAAGATTAATTTTGTTCCAAGTTTTAGGAAAACATATTCTTGAGAATTCACTGAGGACATTTACTTTTTTCCATATAATTTTTAAAAAGCTGTTTTGTCAGTGTCTTCCAAAGTGTAGAGACATTAATTTCTTATAGTATGCTACTAGTGGTCCAGCCAAAGCAGTTTTGGTAGTTAAAAGTGTCTGAGAAATGTTTTTTACATTTACATCATAGTGAAGGAATGGGTATTTTTCTTATAGATTTAATGTCTTTGATATAATCATGTGCATTATAAATTTTCACAAGAGATAAATAATATATGATAATACCAAAGGTTTTTATATCAAGATTCTCTTTTTTCTTGGAATGACATAAGGGACCAATGTTCTGTACATATTGTCACTAAATATTCCTACTAGTCAAAGACCTCTTTTAAGAGGATTGACAAGATTATTGCAAAAACCATTAATTGGTAGTGAAGAGATATCTGCACACCTGTCATAGCAGCAGCATTCACAGTAGCCAAAATATGATTACAACTGAAGTATTCACTGTTTCTTGAATGGATAAAGTAAATTATAAATTTATATATATTCATCCATAACAAAGAGGAAATTCTAATATTTGTAATAAGGATATGCTAAATTAAATAAGACAGATATAGAAAGACATATACTGTATGATCTCACTTATATATAGAATCTAAAAAAGATGAACTCACATAAATGGAGAATAGGATGATGATTGCCAGGGCATGTGGGGATGGGAAAAAATGGAAATCTTGGGCAAAAACTACAAACTTCCACTTCTAAGGTGAATAATTTCTGGGGTCCTCATGTACAGCATGGTAACTAGAGTTAGAAATACTATATTTCATACTTTAAATTTGCTAAGAAGGTGGATCTTAAGTGTTCTTATACTATAAAAATAATAACTATGTGAAGGAATGGATATGTTAATTACCTTGATTGTGGTAATTATTTCATAATGTATAGGTATATCAAAACATCATGTTGTATACCTTAAATGATATAATTTTTATTTGTAAATTATAACAGAAATAAAACTGGGGAACAAACTCTAGCATACGATGGCTTTCTCCCCACCTAGAGAGAATCCCTGATGTGAGTCATTAATTTCCTCATTTGTTTATTCACATGTTTATTTTTTCACACCATTCCTTTTTGTATAAGCATTCAGTGGTGTACTGAAGCTGGCATTCACAAGAGAGCATTTAAATTTTTCAGGAATTCTGTGAACCAGTTGATGTCATGTTGATAGTTTGTTCATCACCATGGTCAAGAGTATTTACACCACAGAAATTGGCAAACACTGCAAGCCGAACTTCTTTATGGAGAACAAGTTGTTGAACATATACCAGCACATGACAAACTGAGTTGAGTCAGTATGAAATTAGGGTGAATTTGAGATTTTTTCTGCACTTAAAGGGCTTGCATTCTGGTGAGGAAAATGAGAAACAGATCCAAATCAATAAAAAACATGATGGAAAGCGATTCCTAATACAACAAATAAAATTTATCAAGCATTTGGTGTGTGTGTGTGTGTGTGTGTGTGTGTGTATTGTTTTCAGTTCTCATGTAATATCCATCAAACTCTCAAAACTAAGTGGATATTATTATCCTTGTGTATATAGCAAAAAGGGAGGCACAAAGAACATAAATAATTTTTTTGAAGTTATGTAGTGAATAGGTAGCAGAGTGAGAATTCTAACTCAGGGTGCCAGACTCTGAGACCCCAGACACAAGCATGTTTATCACATCTTTCATGCATGAGGGGGTGGTCAGCTAAAGCAGTGGGGATGTTCCTATATAGGGTAAAGAGGAGACATAGAGCTGATGAAAATGGCGGCCTTTTGCAAAGATTCATTTGTGGTTCCACTGAGCAGACAAAGCCCCCTTCCCCACCTGCACTTCCTGCACAAGCACAGAAGGGTGAGCTGAGGTGAACCATGTCATTAGCTGCCTCAACTTCAATTGTCCTCTCTGGCCCGGAGCCAGGCCCCCTGCTTTAGTCCGTGTCGTTTTTCTCTGAGCTATGCACAAAGTAGAGGTCACTGGTGTCACATCTGTTCCTGCTTTGTGGGGCCATTGGAAAAAAAAAATCACTGATTTTATTTTCCAAGAGAGACCCTTTAAGAAACGCCGGATGCAGGGTGGTCAGGAGGGAAACCTGTGTTAGTCCTTAAAAGTGAACCTTTCAGCTTCAGCATTCACAAAGCATACCTTAGCTCATGTGTTCAGGCTCTAGTGATCCCGCCCGACCCTGTTTGGGTTTAGAATTTCAGAAACATCATAGGGCAGCCTTCCTCCTCTGCAGAGGACATTGGGCCTCTGTGTCTGTTACACACCCCTCTGTCGAACCTTCACAAGGAGGCTTGGCTTCTCTGTTGTTTTCCACCAGAGCCGCCCCTCATTCATAAGTCCTGGTTTTCCAACTAAGAAGAAGAAGAAGAAAAAAAAAAAGGCGGGAAAGGCTTTCTTCTCCTAAGAGCCTGTATTTGAACCAAATAGTGTTTTTAGGGAATCTTATTTCTATGATTCTGTAAATATATAATCTTATGTTCTATTTTCAGACACTCATGATGCACAGCTGGCTATGGTTATAGGGAAATTCTGTGTCTACCTGGCAATTCATATTTGAATGTAAACTGAGTAAAACCTGGACAGTTTTCAGGGCATCCTGTCTGGCTGAGGGTTGATTTCAGGAAACCTGGATATTCTTTGCCTCTTTTCTTCTGGTGGATTAGTAGAATTCGATTAGTAATTATCTGTGTAAAAGCCTCTTGGAGGTGGAAAGCAAGGCCCCTTATCCTCAGGAGACTGAAGAGATATGGAAATACTCAGCTGTGACATGTCATAGGGTGATCTGTGTTTTCAGCAGCCTCTCTGACGATTGTGTTAGATGGGAAGAGCCTGAAAGTAAAGATCAGAGAAAGGGTGAGGAAGCAGGACATAATTCACATTCCTCACCAAATTAATTAGAAATGAGGGCATGTCTTCCTTCTAGTCAATCTTATCTGCTCTCCATAAAACAGGCTCTGGACTCTGAACTCCCTGTGGCATAGATGTAGTGTTCCTGCCTCATTGCCCAGAGTAGCTAATTTTTTTAATGCAATTATGTCTTGTCTTTCCAGCATTATCCTGGACATTATATTTAGTTGCTTTGACAAATAAAAAATGTGTATATTTAAGGTGTATAATATGATGTTTTGATACACACACACACACACACACACACACACACACACATTGGGGAGTGATTACCACAGTCAAGCAAATTAATATGTCTCTCACCATCTATAGTTCTCATGTTTATTTTGTGGAAAACATTTGAGATTTAACCTTAGCAAATTTAAAGTATTTGTTATTATTAACTACAGTCATCATGCTGTTCATTAGACCTCCAGAATATATTCATCTTATAACTGAAAGTTTATACCATTTGATCACTATCTCCCCATGCCCCAGGCTATTGTTCCACTTTCTATTATATGAACTCTACTTTTTTTTTAAAAAAAGATTCTACATATAAGTGAGATCTGTATTATGTGACCCCACTATTACTGCTAATTATCTGTCTCTCCATTTATTTGTTGAGACAGATCCTCACATTGGAATCAGAATGTCTGAACTTTTATATTCACCTTTGTGACCAGTCTTGTAGCACTCATGACAAATCATTAACCAATCTGTACTAGCTTTCTTGTCTGTTAAATATAACTACTAAATTAAATATGTGCTAAGGGCTTCAGACAGTGCCTGGAATGTATTAGGCAGTTACCGTATTTGCCGGCGTATAAGACGATTTTTTGGCCCTGAAAAATACGTATTTGCCGGCGTATAAGACGACTGGGCTTATAAGACGACCCCCTAACATTTCCACTAAAAATACAGAGTTTGTTATATACTCGCCGTATAAGACTACCCCCCACTTGGAGGCATATTTTTCAGGGCCAAAGGGTCGTCTTATACGCCGGCAAATACGGTAATACATATAATTTCCATTCCTTTTCCAAATTTTTCTACCATCTTTTGGTCTGTCTTTTGCCACCCATATCATCATTCTTTGTATTTTGGCAGCTCTCATCCTTGCTTGCTTACAAGGAAACAAAATGCATTAATGCAAAGCAATTGTAATTTCATTTAAAAACAAAACAAAACAAAACATGCTCTTTGTTATAAACCAGAGGCACTTCATAATGTACACATCATGACCTTTTTGTAAAATCTCATGAATTATCTTCCTGGATGGAGAGGAGCTTTGAGCTCTCTCTCTCTCTCTCTCTCTCTCTCTCTCTCTCTCTCTCTCTCTCTCTCTCGTTTGTAGGAGGTATATACACTGTAAAATGAAAACTCCTCATTTAAAAGACGCTATGGTTAATAGTCTCCATAATTCAGAAATTGAGTTGAGTGAGAATAATTCTTTGTGATTTGGCTCCTGGGTAGAGAATAGAATTGGCAGAGACCAGAGCAAATGAGTTTGGGAGCCATTGTAAGAATCAGGGAAACTTGTCTGAAAATTTCACATCTCTTCTATATTAGGAGAAGCTAATGTTCCTGGAATAAAGAATGAAATCATGGGCACTCAGAACAGAGCTCCTAATTTTAAAGCTAATCCATGTTCTATTAGCTGCATATGTCAGTATGCTCTGATTCTTAACTCCATGGGGCCCAGAACTGTCTGTTCCGGGGGACAGCAGAACTAGAGTAGAAAAAGGATGTTTTCTTATGACTTTGGCCAGGCATAGACACATGGTAATATTTGTTACTTTTATATAACTCACTGTTATTTTAGCTATCTTATTCTCTACATATAAACCTGCTATTATTACCTAAATATAACATATCTTTCTTTCCTTTCTTAAACAATGATGAGAACTTCTCAGCTCTAATTGTCTATCTCCCTGCCTCCAAGCTTTCTCATATTTTTCATATAAATCTTTTCTAACTTAGGACCTTCGACACAGAGAACTATTTATAGATTCCTGGGCCACACAACACACACACACACACACACACACACCAATTTAACATAAGATTTGACCTCAAGCCTAGGCATATGCATTTATAATGAGTTGCCTCATTGATTCTGGGGCTCAATCATCTGAACATTCTCAAACATGACCACCACAGCCAGAATTTTTCATTTCTCAGATATTTTAATGAAGACTTATGAAAGGAAGGGAGAGTGATAGAGTATAGTTAACAGAATTTCACTTGAAATGAAGTCATTTCCTATATCTCCTCTCCCAAAAATTGTCTCCTTACCTTCAGTCCCACCTAAGTCACTCCAATCTCTTCCTCTAGTCTTTGCTCTGGTCCTCCTCTCACCTCACTTACGCAGAGTAGACTCTTCCTCATGCACCTGGCCAGGAACCAGGGCTGACTAATCCTATAAAGGATATCCTTTAAATAGAAGGTCTCTCCAAACTAGCTCATATATCAATTTCCATGGAGCACATGTCTCTCCAACTCCTTATAAGACTATTACAGTTATGTTCTTCACCAGCGCCACACCTTAACCAAAGGATTAAGGATTATGGCCCTACCGTAACCCAAACGATTGATTTGCAGTGTAGCTACATGTTACAATTATTTGAAGAGTTTAAAAAAAAATACTCCACTTGTGCCACATCCCCAGGTATGGGAGTCGTATTTAGTCCTATAGGACAAGCACTAGTGTACTTGAGTTTAAGTTGCACTAGCTACTTTTTCCTTAGTATATTGGATGCCTGGGCTCCAGTATAGATCCTTAAATAAATGTCTGAGAATGGTTCCCAGCATAGATATTTTTTAAAATGTTCCCCAGGTGATGCTGTAGAGGCAAGGTCATACCTACCAATTTAAGAACATTCCAGACTCCTACACCTGGCCCCAGGTGCCTTTCATGCCCAGTGTTTTGCCCCTATTTGTTTTCATCACACTGTGTATTAGTCATAACTGTAAGCAGTCTCCTTTTTTAGAAACAAACAAAAAGGAAAAACATGGATTCTTCAGGTAGTAATGAAAATGCTGCCACTTCCATCAAGTTGTGCCCGATTGCCACCAGGGGAAAGCAGTCTCCTCTTCTGAACCCTCCAGCCTGTCTATCTGACCTCATCCCAAGGAGCCTATTCTGTCTCATACACAAGTTCATCTTCCTGTGCCTTCCTCTTCATTAGCCCATCGCCAGTCTCTCTTATGAAGCATTAAAAGTGGCGTTTGTTCTATTTTAGTTGCTATATTAATACAACTTGTATTTGATGAATAGTCTTACTAATGGAAAATTTAAACATCCATCACACTACATTTATAACACTTAGCTCCCCGTGCCTTAAAGGAGACAGAAAAATTAAGTGTAAAAATGATAAAATCCAAAATAGGTGATTTTGCAATTGATGGACATCTTTATATTTTT
Source organism: Vespertilio murinus (assembly GCA_963924515.1). Lineage (NCBI taxonomy): Eukaryota > Metazoa > Chordata > Mammalia > Chiroptera > Vespertilionidae > Vespertilio > Vespertilio murinus. Next base: position 175,625,721 of record OZ004708.1, read on the forward strand.
AATTAAAAAATTATCTTTATTGTTGAACGTATTACAAATATTCCCTTTATTTTTTCCCCATTGACGCCCTCCTTTCCGCACCCGCCCCTCCCAAGTCTTCATTACACTATTGTCTGTGTCCATGGGCTATGCATGTATGCATATAAGTTCCCCTGTTACTATCTTTAAATTTTAGAGCTGGAAGGACCTTAGAGATCACTTATTTCCATCACCTTATCATACAAATCAACAGAGCAGAGACCAGCGAGGGAAATAAATTTACTAAGCTCAGACAGGCAGTTAATAGACATCTGGGATGAACATGGCAAGCTCTCTGGTCCTCTCTCTGTAAGGTCAAATGATTCCCATTAAAAATACCCATCAACACAAAGTGTGGAAACAAACATCTGAAAGGGAGCAGGGTGGTCCCTGAGAGACTTTCAGGGGACTGTGAAGTCCAAACTGTTTTCTTAGTAATACTGAAACATTACTTGCTCTTTTCACCGAGTTGACGTTTTCACTGATGGTACAGAGGCAGCAAGGAGCAAGACTGCTGGTGCCTAACCATCCATCAAGGCCATGCCAGTGAACTTTACCAGGAGTCACGGTGTTCTTCATAGCCATGTACTCATGGCAAAATAAGATGCCATAGTTTCCTCCCCAAAGTTCCATGATGAATCAGTAAACTGGTCGCTTATATTACATCTTGATGCCCAAGTAAACATCTTTTTAATAAGCTGTGTGAGGGAAGGGGAAGTAAGCAGAAAGCAGTTGTGTTGCATCCCTAGGTACGGGAGTCGTCTTTAGGACAATCATTGGTGTGCTTGAGTTTAAGCTGCACTAGCTACTTTTTCTATGGAACACCATTTTTACTTGAAAGAATGACTACAAATGTCTGATTACTCAGACTTGTGTATTTTTTAGACGCTTTGTTAAAAGCAAACAAAGTGAAACTGTCACTTCTTGAAAAATGCATGACAATTCTTATTGTGAATGATGATACAATTTGAGTTTTTAAGCCAAAATTAGGATTTTATAAACATTTTGTATCAGTATAATTAAAGTCTAACTCCACCCCTTCTCTCTTTCTCTGTGGTCCCACATTTGGCCAAGCTAATAAGAAAGCCCAGGGCTCTTCCCTTGAGTGTCCGCAGAGAAGTTCAAACCACACAGGCCCTGGCTATGCACTAGAATACTCACTGCTCTAGGATCCCAACCATAATAAAAACCAAAAGCCACCCTACCCATGTTTTATTTGAATCATTTCAGACCAGGGTGGGTGCAAGCCCTATTCTTTCCCAAAAACCTCAATACATAAGTAATGAATATTTTATACAAATAACATCCATAGGTATAGTTATTTTATAACCCAAGAAAGTTTACTTTGAAAGAACTTGGTTGCATTATTCTCTTCCATTTGTGGCTAGGGAAAAGTCAGTTTTCTTATAGGGAACAGGTCCTTTGTCCCTGGTATAACTATCATGGAACATCCCCATGCACTTTCCATGTAATCCTACCATTGATATAAATGAATTCACCACAAACATATCTGAATACCTCAAGTAAACATGAGTTAAACCTCCAATTTAACCTGATTTTTAAAAACCTTTTCTTAGAACCCAATTGTGTATGGGTTTTCACTTGTTGTGATCTTAGAAGATGTTAGCATGGAGAAAATAAGATCATTTAGTGCTCTCTACATACCAAGCATAATGTTCAATGCTTTAAGGACAACTGAGATGTTTATGCCATTGTATTTTCTATCTTAAAACTTCTGATCTGGCTTGGGAAGACCAACACAAATGTCCAGTTGCTCTAAAATAAGGCCATCTGACAAGTATATGAATAAATTATTTATGGGTGTGGTAAAGCAAAACCTTTTTTATTTAAAATCAACATTGCCTTCTTAAGAAGTAGGGCCTGCCAAAGGGCATTTGAATTGTTTGCAGCCTCTTATTGGGTTTAGCAACTTGAAGGTGGCCTGGAGTTGTATTCAGGGTAGGGACCATGAAGATCCAATTCACTCATCTCCCTTGAGACCAGTGCTCTCACCTAAAGCTCTTTACTTCACAATTCTCTTTTACATGAGCTTTATCAGAGGTCATAGAACCTGCCCTTTATTTTCCTTTATTTAGTTGTCATTTGGACCAAGAAGGGCACGTGGAAGCATTATTTCAGGCTTTGGACAAAGCATTAATATTTGCAGATGAGATTGGCTCTATATTATGGATTCCATGGGCCAGATTATTGCTTAAAATGCCCTTTGCCTAAAGGAATTTTCAGGTATACTAACAATGTGTCTTACAAGGAAAGGCTTTTCTTCCTCTCATGCCATACGTCCTTTCTGACACATGTTGGGTTTGTGATGCATTATCCGTTATGATCTCTCAATAAAAGCCTCTGCCTTATACACTGGGCTTTAGTTATGGCTGAAGCACTATGGAAATTGTGTTTTTCCCCCTCCCATTATCATTTATCTTTTCTGTTATTATCTTAAAGGAGTGCTAACGTGAGTTTTAGCAGCGAATGGCCGTTTTTCTTATCTGGGTCTGGATGTCAGCATGCTAATGTGAGATATTAGGGTGACACTAAATTATCCCATTTATTTTTTTTAAATGACACATAAAAGGTATTTCACATGGTGGCACCAACCAAATCATATCTGACCCACCTTACTAGTGACATTTATGGGGAAACAGGGCTGTTGTTGGCTGGGTGCAGAGAGGAAAGTGTCTTTGTCATATAATTGATATTTCTATATCCTATAAACATCATGCTCTCTGGAGAGCTATATTTTAGAGTCTAGTGAGCTCATGTTTTGTTCACAAATTTTTGGGACTTTTCAAAATGATTTGGAGTTCTGATTGTGAGGCAGGCTTCTGAATACCAATATGCAGGAGCTGCTGTTTAATTTTCTGTGTCTTTGTGAATGCAACTTCAGATGCCAAGATTTGAATCGGATATATAGAAAGATAGTTTCAACTCCTGAAATGTTATAGAACAATGATCCTTAATCTCCAGATTGCATACGAATTATGCAAAGAGCTTATTGAAACTCAGATTCCTGGACTCTCAACCAACAAGATTCTCATCCAGTGGGTCTGGTAGAGAAGGGCTGAGAATTTGTATTTCTCAGAGCCTGGAGATGATGTGAATGTATTAGTTCACATACCCAAACAATGGCATAGTCTGTTTAAGCTAGGTGACAAAACACAAGGTGACCCTTCTTTCAGATGCAAATTATTTTCCTAATTTCCACCAGAGCTACAACCCTTTTGCAAGGGTTGTTTTTTGTTGTTGTTGTGGTTTTGTTTTTCAGTTGCTCAAACTAGTCAGTCAAAGCCTCTAGGGTTTTGCATCTGGTTCATTGTCTGGCATGTCTTTCATTATTTGTTGATGTGGCTCATTTTTCAAGCCTCCTTTTTAAAGTATATTTCCTATGAGAAGGCTTTCCTCACTTCTTTGTATTACTTTGTATTGCTGAGTTTCTGTGTTATCCTGGACTTTATCTATAGTCACCACCTTTTCATATTATTTTTTTTAAATTAAGTCTAACCACTTAGATTGTAATCTTCATGAAGTCATAGGCTTTTTCTAGCAAGACTGTTATGTCTTCAAAACCAAGCAATAAGGGTAGCACATGGTAGTTGACTATAACTATTTCAGTCATATGCATGAAATAGCTCATATAAAGGATATAGGAGGATAATTGATGAATTTCTGGGAGGGAAAAAAAATACAGTGGTGTAAGGACAGAGCCATACAATGCTTCAGAAATTATCTGGTTCCACTGATGTTATAGTTATATTAGTGTGATGTTTGATAATGTTATAGTTAGATTAGTGCCATGTTTGATTGGTTTATATTTTAAGGACTTAAAACAGTGTGAGAATAATTATTTGTGTGATTAAAAAAGGAGTGAAAGCATTTACTTTTATGAGTGACTTATAGTTTAAGTGTGAATTGTATTTCTGATCTTATTCTGATTTTATTTTAAGTAAAAGAAATTATTTGAAGTGTGTTTAGGCTTAGTATAAGTAACTCCATTTAATGTAACTTGAATCCATTTTGTAAAACTTGAGTTTTAAGAGTGGCTTTGAGCCTCTAACTGTGTGAACGCCCTGACATGTGCTTATCTTGGAATGATGTAACTGTGTGGACGCCCTAACAATGTCTATCTGTAAAGTTGGAAACTGAGGCAAAAGGTGCCTGGAGAGCGCCCGATAACACACACTGAAGACCCATTGGTTGCACCCAGATGGCACGAGGAACTGCCCAGAATTGGCCATAAAAGAAGGGACCTAGAGGCACTGGGCAGAGACCACAAAGGGGCCCTCCACCCGATGTGATCTCTCCGCTCCCTTGTCCCTGTTCGAAATACTGCATGAAGCTCTGCCTGAGTGAACTGTCACTCTGCCTGTGAGCCAAACACTGAGGCCTCGTTTCTGACCAAGACACTGCCGCGGTGTGTTTCTGTCCAGTGTGTGTGTCTTTCGGTGAGCATCTCCAGGTGACCTGCCTAGGCTTCTGGAAATCACCAGGACTCTGATAAATAAACCTTGGGATTCATGCACTCTAACTCTTATTTCTGTGTTTAGTTTATGCTCAGTCAATTTTAATTAAGTACTGTGTGCAACCCGTGTAAGTCCAGTCTCTGGCTGAGGGACCCCAGTCACCTGTGCTAAGTTCCAACCTGAGGGTGAATTGGAACAACTGATGCATGGTATTGGTGGGAATTTGAGAGCCATAGATTAAACTAGGACTGGTCTAATACGTTCCAACTAGTGGGCACTCCATTCTTGTCTCTGCTCTCTGGCCCCAACTTTATTAAATTTGAACATCCTTCAAGAGAAGATAAGAATTATGTGCTCAAATATAAACGGAATTGATTCCAGGTGACATAGAGGTTACTGGACATGTGTATTCTTCCAACTTTTCCACCTCAAAAGAGTATAAAGTGAAGGCCTATTGCTGTTATTAGCTGAAATTGGCTAGCTCATTGCTCCTTCTAACCAGACCTCAGTTCACCTCCCTCCTCCCAAGTCCCTGTGTTATTTCTGAGTGTCATTGGTTGAGTGCCCTGATAGCCAGATTGGAAATTTGCATGCAGGTGGTTTCATGGGGAGTGCTCTCAGAAACACCTATACAGGAGTGAGAGTTGCACAGCTGGATAGAGAAAGAAATGAGACGGCAGCTTGGTAACATACTAGTACAGCATAGGAGGTCAACTGGACTCAATTTTCTGAAAGTGATTAGAAATAGAGGGCAAGTCACCTCCCTTGATAAAGCCTCTATTTTTACTTATTAACCAAATGTTCAAAAAGTAGCCCCAAATAATGCTGCTTTGGAATAGATTCCTACAAATTAGCAAGAATTGGGGAATGAAAGTGCCAAAGGGTAAAGTATATTGAATACTATAGTATAGATCACACATGCATTCTCATTTATGTATCATCATAATTTTATGGGGTTGATTTTACAAGTTATACAAGAAATGATACCTTAGTGGTTAGGTAAAAAATGGAGATGAATAAAGGTCATGCATTTTTTAAGACTCTCACACATCTACCAAGTGGAATAGCTACAAATTGAACCTGGGTTTGTCTAATTGTATTATAGCCCAGGACTTTAACTGAAATCAATGGCCAGAATAGCATAGAGACTTGAAACTCTGTTATATCAAAAGCAGTAAAAGAATTAAGGAATGTTTAACAAGGAGATGTTCAAGCTTATGAAGAAGGGGAGAAATGATGGATGTTTTAAAATCTTATAAGACTATCATCTGTATAAAGAAGGTCATTATTAAAGGGGACTAGGACTGCAGCAAGGCAACTGGTGCTGAATATTAGGATTGACATTCTGACTAATGGAATTGTTGAAACATCTGGCAGGGGTGCCTGTGGAAATAATATATAATTAGGAAGCCCTTGTTTTCATGCACAGGAAACACAACTGGAAAGGGTTCATAATTATCTGCTCAAAGAATTTATGGTTTGATATGGGGAAACAGGCAATAAGGTATCTCATTATTGTAGACACTCAAGCTGGACACTTATGTGATGTCTCTGTTGGTGAGAAAACTAAGTATCCAGTGAGAATGGTCAAACCTAGCACTTCCAAACTATATTCTGTAAAGTCCAAGCATTTTCTAGTATGCCATTGGGTGGCCAGAAGAAAATGGTTCTGTAGTCAAATGAATTAGGGAAACAATTAAAATCAAATTTGTTTTCTGGGAGACTTCTCGGAGCTTTGGAAATGGTCATTGTGGGTCTCTAAGAAATTAATAGAGTAGACACTAATTCATAAATTTTTATTTGATCAGGAAGTCCTTCTCCCATGGAAACTTACCAATACCCAGTTGGGGGATTGTTGGTGAGGTGATGATCGCTGAAGTTCTGTCTCATTCCGAAATTTTGTAATTTGACAAGCATCAAACAAGCTAAGGAACTTATAATTTAGTACTCATCTTGGAACAAAGTTTCTGTGATTTCTTAAACAATTTCCTGAGTTTCAGTGTAGTGTTGTCCCTGGCTGAAAAGAAAAATGATTGTTGAGACTTTTCACCACTAATATTTTGTGGTTTTATGGAGGTTCATGGGCATCAAAGAGGAGTTTCACCTAATAGACAGTTTGCACGGCTTGCCTCTTCTGATGCTAGCAAGTCTCCAGCCTGGTGGCTTTGAGTGTATGTATATTATGTTCTGGTTCCTATTCTGTTAGATAGCTGCTTGAGGACAGGAAGCCAAAAGGACCTCCTACACTCAGAGTTTCCAAATTAGTTTTGCAGACTTCAGCATATAGACTGCTTGAAGATACTGTGGAGATGTACAGCTCTGCAGTTGACCCCTCTTAAACAGTACATAATTCTGAAAAACTTGGAGCTCCTCCATAAAGCCACATTTCAGTTGCACATTTTAGGCATGAGATTTCAGCCAACAGCCATAATATAACACTGTTGAGGATTTTTTTTCTTGCAAAAATATGCATTTGGAGAAAACTTAAGAACTTAAAATTATAGGAATTGAATGCACCTATATTAACCACAGTGCTACAGATCAAATGATAAATCATAGAAATGTAGAGTTTGATATCCCCCAAGTAATTTCCCAGTCCCAAGTCTGGGAAGTCATTGGTTAGCTTCTTGATCACATGTAGTTTGAAGCCACGTGGTTTCTGAGGCGGATCAATGAAAATCTTACATCTCTTATCAGCAGTATGGCTGTTCTGCTCTTAAAAGTATGTCTTCTGTTATACCCACCTGCATTTCCTGCTCAGAACTCTGAAGTTACAAAGGGAGAAAAACCTCTTCTCTTTTCTTTAAAGTGATCTTGAGTCTTGGAGACAAAACACATCTCTGAATGTAGTTTCGATCTTTCAACATAAATAATCCCCTATTCCTTTACTGGCAATGATGTGAACAACCAAAATAAAGCAGAGTCTTTGACTTCAGAAAGCCCCACATTTCCAGAACCTACACTTCTCCTTATAAGCTTATGACCTTGAACTCTCTACTTAATGACAGTAAATCCCAGCTTCCTCATTTTTAAATAATAGGCAAAGATAGCTACATCATAGAATTGTTGTCAGGGATAAATGTGGAAGAGCACATCAGCCTTCTCCAAAGTGGGTAATCAGTATCCTGCACTTCTCCCTACTCTGCATTGGCTTCGCTTTCCTCTTTATACAAACTCAATGCGATGTGACATGACTTCCACATGCAATGCTCTTACTGTCTGTCTCCCAGGGAGCCCAGGGCTTCAAGGTAGACATCATTCCAGATAAATTGCATAGCTGGAGTCTCACCTCCATGATTTTGGCCATTATACTTCTGTTAAATGAAACTACTCTGTAGTATTAAAACATCTCATTTCTCTTCATATATTGCAATGAGGTCCAAAGAAAGAAGGCCTTGAATATCTTTCAGTACAATATTAATATTGGTGAGGGTGCCTTTGAGAAGTCATACAGCCAGTGTGTTCGGACAATAACTAATTTCCTTAAGGATTATTTTATTATGCGCTCAGTGTTCTGAAATGCCAGTATCTGCAGATGCAGTGTGATTACTTTGCCTTTTTCATTTCAATTATTCTTTAGGAAGAGTGATCATTTTTCATTATGGAGAAAAGAACTTGTATGCTCTGGACTAACACAATAAAACAAAACAGCATCTCTCCTTGAGGTCTGACGTCAGATTAATCATGCTGGAGGCAATGCAGTTTACTGGCATGGGATGCAGGCTCCTGCTTCTGGTCCTTGCTCTCCACTGAATTGACACAGGACTTTGGCAAATGAAAGCTTGGCCTTTTGTGATCCTCAATATCTCTCATCTGATCTTTAAGGGACAGGACTACGTGAAGTTTAAGGCCAAATTTACTTCTGTATTTCGAGTGTTTACAATAGGATAGGACCTAATTGATGGCTCTACACCCAGTGGTTAGTTCTACCCAGTTTCCCTGAAAATAAGAAAGTGTCTTATATTAATTTTTCCTCCCAAAGATGCACTAGGTCTTATTTTCAGAGGATGCCTTATTTTTCCATGAAGAAGAATACGGTACACATTTATTGTTAAATGAAAATAAAGGAAATTTATTACCTGTATATAGTATGGTAGTGCGGTAGGTGTCAACACAAACCAGACAAATTGTGAATCCTACAGTATCAAGAATTTACTCATTTATTCAATGACAGTCATGTCGTCATCTTCTGGAACATCATCATAACAATCCAATTCCTGAATTTCTTGGTGAATTTCTTGTGACTCCATTTCTTTCAGAATCAGTGGACCAAATCTCTCATGTTTAGCAATAGCACTGTCTTTAAATGAGTACTTCTTGTCAAGGTAGCCTGCTCACAGTGCATTTGCAATGCAACTGTCAGTGATTTTCTCCCATAAATTCTTCACCCAAGTCACAACTTCTTGCAGTTTAGGTTTCACAAAGTTTCCATGCTGATTTCTCTCCATTCACACAGCAGTGACATCAGGACTCTGCGTAATGTCACTGGTTGCTAGACGTCAGTGGGGGCGGCCCTAGAGACCAGTTTATAGTAAATTAATTTTCATTCTGAGACAGAGCCTGGGGGCCTTATTTTCGGGGGGATGCCTTATATTTCACTCAGAAGGAAACTTGTAAGTAGGTCTTATTTTCAGAGGATGTCTTATTTTCGGGAAAACACTGTAAGAGCCTCCCATATAAGGAATTAGAAAACACACATTCAACCCTAGAGAAAGTATGGAAACTTCAGGTGGTGGTCTGAAGCCATAGAAGCAAATGTTACCCCTTTTTCATCTAGAGAGAGGGAAAAACAACTTGCCCAAGATCTTGGTAAAACAAATTACCTGCCAATCAAGGACCTCTTGCCTCCCTGCCTTTTTGTTCTATGCCTATGCCTAGCTGGAAACCACTTAGATATGGTCTTCCTCATTTGTCTTGTCTCCTCTGTCTACACTTCTTGCATTAGTAGGTAATAAAGATGTAGGAAATGCTAGCCTGGCATCAACAACAGGTCTTCTTTAGTTGCTATGCTTAAAATCTATCTATCTATCTATCTATCTATCTATGCCTAAGCAACTGAATGACCGAATGACTAGTCAACCAATTGCTAAGATGTGCACTGACCACCAGGGGGCAGACGCTCAATGCATAGGATCAGGCTCCCTCCTGTATGGATCGGCCTGTGGGGATTGGTCTACCTCCTGTCTGGATCTGGCCTGCAGGGATCAGCCTGAAACCAGCTGTCTGACATCCCCCAAAAGGTCTCAGATTGTGAGAGGGTACAGGGCAGACTGAAAGGCCTCACTGGTGCATGAATTCATGTACTGGGCCTCTAGTTATTCTATAATATGAAAATGCTCTCTCCAAACAGTTTTCTGAATTATGTGATATGAACTATAAATCCACACTTTGAATTTCTCTTAACAGAACCTGTTTGATGAAAGATGGAATAGTGTTGTATAATGAAAGAAATATGAGTAAAGGGAATTCAGAGCTTGATTATTGATTCTGAAGGTTAGGAGTTCAGTGACCTTGAGGAAAAAATTCACTGCAAAAGCTTCCATTTCCTAATATAAAAGGATAAAATTCCCATCTCAGAGAGTTATTGTAAGCCTCAAATTATTTGGGATATTAAAATTTGTTGCCTACTGCCCAGTATACAGAAGATCTCAATAATCGCCTAATAGGTATAGTGAGATTTGAAACTAAGCAAAATTTTATAAGCACTACTCCCTAAGCCCTTCAGTGAGGTTTATTTGAACCATCTTTAGGTAGAGTTCCTAATTCCAAAGATGTATCTGAAAATAATCTTTAAATAACTTGAATTTATATTTGAAAAGGTGAATTATCACCAGGTCGCAAATCAAGTTTATCCACTTTTCCTACTGTACGGTTTTTTCATATGATGCTTAAATTGCTTATCATATATATTTAGTTTTTATCCATGAAAAAAATTGTGAAAACTCTACACTTCAACAACAGTATATTTATTCTTTAAATCTACAAAATAGAGATCCACAGGGAGAGTAGGTAAGGGGATGGTAAGATCTGATTTATATCCCTTCACCCAGTCTTTGCACCAATAGAGAAGAGGAAAGAAAGATATTCCTGATAGTCCTAAGTATAAGAGAATCCACCCATGACAGAACTTGAGCAAGAACTTGAACATATGCCTGCCTGTGATAATGCAATTAAACAGGTGGATGGTGGCTTGCAGCTTTCAGGAACATTTGCACAATGTAGTGGTTTATTCAAAACAAAACATTTACTGCTCCCTCCCCCTTAGTGCCAGAAAGTTGCAAGAAGATGGAGAAAAATAAACATGTAGAGCCACTTTTTTTCTCATTTTTAAAAATTAAGGTATTATATGTGTACATACCTTACCAATCCCCACCCCACTCCCATACATGCCCTCCCTCCCCAGAGCTTTTCGACCATTGGTTATGCTTATATGCATGCATACAAGTCCTTTGGTTGATCTCTTATCTCCCCCATATCTCCCTACCCTCCCTGCTGTAATTTGACAGTCTGTTTCTTTTACTGTCTCTGTATCTCTCCTTTTGTTCATCAGTTTATAATATTCCTTATTATCCATAAATTAGTGAGATCATGTGGTGTTTTTCTTTCATTGACTGGCTTATTTCACTTAGCATAATGTTCTCCAATTCCATCCAGGTCACTGCAAATGATAAGAATTCCTTTTTTATGGCAGCATAGTATTCTATTGTGCAGATGTACCATAGTTGGTTTTTTTTTTTTATCCAATCATCTGCTGATGAGCACCTAGGCTGTTTCCAAATCCTAGCTATTGTAAACTGTGCTGCTATGAACCTAGGGGTGCATATGTCGTTTCTGATTGGTGTTTCTAGTTTCTTAGGATATATTCCTAGGAGTGGGATTACATTTTTTTTTCTCAAATTCTCAGAGCTTAAAAATTTAAATCTTTCCTAAGCTTGAAACAGTTCTAGTAAGACTTAAAATCACTTAAAAAACAAAACAAAACTGGAATTCTACTAGAGATTTGCTTTACTGCCCATGTTGCTATTTTGCTGTCTCGTGTCCCATGATTTTCATATCCATGCTATTGCATAACCCTTGGATTTTCTTCATTGCTGCTTAAATGTCACCTTTTCAACAAGGCCCACATTGTCCATCATAATGGAACTTGAAACACCTCTTCCAGCCACACATCCCACTTACCTATCTACATTGCATCTTTTTTCCATAGTCTTTATAATATCTAACAAGCTATATCCTTTTATTTGTTATAATTATTGTTCCTGTATCTTCCTCCAGCATATCAGCAGAGCAGGTCCAATGTTCACTTTTGGTCACCAATGTATCCCACTCATTTAAAACAATGTCTGGAATGTATAAAGAGTTCAGTAAAATTTGCTGTATGAATCCCTCAGTCAGCAGGCCATTCTATCATTGTTATCAAATGTGATTTTAGAATCCTTCTCAACATGCCCTTATTGTCAGCTGCTATCATTGGATCTGAGTTGTAATTTAAACTGAAATTCAAATATTATACCTCTGTTTTCTTTTCTGTAAAATAAAAAATGGAGATAGTACCCTCTATCATAGGTTGTTAGGAGGATGAAATGAGTTGTAAGTACACAGACTGTGGTAGTCAACTCAGTAATTCTTTCTTCTTTACTGCCTTTCATTTACCTGGCCTATAGCACATGTATTTACTTAGTTCTAGTTAAAGCATGTGTAAGAATCTACATTATCAAAAGAGTCATTTTGATTTTCCATATCATTCTGATATGTGAAATGTTATCACAACCTAATTAAAAAAGTATTCCTCAATCCTTCAAGGCAAAATTATTTGTTTTCTCATTTGAATTCCCATAGAACTTGGTATATACAAGCCTTTCTATCTTATTTCATGTGTTTATTGGCTGCTTTATTTATAAGATTTGGATTGTTCCAGGACAGCATCTATATCTTATTGCTTTCTTTACTCCATTTCCTGAGATGATGAATGTCTTAGACTATCCAGTTTGTACATATTTATTATAAAATTAATATCACTTTAGCATGTGGGCACAGTAAATGAACATGAAAAGGACTAAATTCAATCTCTGTAGTGTATATGGGAATACTGAGGCTCAGAGAAGGGAAATGAACCAAAGAAATCATATAGCTAGTTATTGTACAAATTAAGCATAGAACCCAATTTTACAATCTCTAAGTCCTTTCTGGTATACCATTTTCACTTTTCAGTTAAATATGCTTTGACATAATTCATTAAGTTGTTTTTCTTTACCTTAATTTCATGCTTAACCTTTAGGATATACCTCTATTAAAAGTCAAGTTTGCATGACCACTGTCTTTTGGAAACAAATGCCAACTGAATAATTCTCCATAAAAGGATCAGAGTAAATAGTACACAGAGTTGATGATTTAAACTATCTGGCCTGTGATTGAACTGACTAACCTTTGGGGAAGTCTGAGTCATTAAGTCTATCCCAGCATCAAAGAAATTAGAGAAGGGAAGGCTATGTGTTCTTAAGAGGAGAGACACTGTCTCCTTTGAATCTGTTTCTCTGCTGGGCCTTACATGAACTAGACCATCATCCACATTTGATGCCCTGAATTATATCTACCCAAATTACCACCAAGTGTGGGTATCTGTACTCCTTGCTTAATTGTCCAGGGTTCACTAACCTCAGCTTCTGTATATCCAGTAACAGAGTACTTACTGCCTCCAAAGTCAATTGAACTGAGAAATGTCTCGTGGTAACTTTGACCTATTGGCCAGAGTTCTCTTGTCTGGACCACAAAGCACATCACTTTCTTTTTCCCCAGAGAAGACCATCTGATATTTGGAAATGGTGACCACTGCTTCACCACTACCACCCTCCCAACCCTACTATTCCCTTCACATGCATACCAATGGAAGTCATCTCTCCTTTAGGCGCAAGCTATTTTCAATGGGTAATAAACCAAAAATGTTTGGTCCCTTTCTTTTCTTTGATGGCAAAATCTCTTTGATTTACCATGAAAGATTGTTTTTGGACTCCCAAAATGAAAGGCTGAGTTGACCAACAACAAACACATCATTCAGTGGTGTCCTTCAGACACAGTCTCATTCCACATCATTTAAGTGGCATATGGGAAAGGAAAGGGAAATAGCATTTTTGGAATGTTTACTATGTTTTGGCCACATTACAGTGATTAAGACCCGGGACCTTTGCAGCAATCCTTTGAAGTGCATATTATTATTCCCCATTTTATAGGTGAGAAAACTGAGACTCGACAGTTTAAAGTAACTTTCTCCAAAGTAAACATCTAGGAAGTGGTAAAGCTGGAATTTGAACCCAACTCTGTAGAATTCCTCAGGCTGTTCTCCTGGCAATCTGCCTAGCTGTCTCCTGTCTCAGGGTGCACAACTGTGGTCAAAACCCTGCTTCCTTTACTTGTCATGAATACCCCCCATGAACCATAAACAATATGGTCTTCCAGTAAATCTAATATAAATATACTAAAAAAGTTCACAACTGACCAATTGAGTGATGTGTCTCTCCTAGTGGTCTATGTCTGAACATAATACCAAAGGGCAGAACCCTGTGATCACTGATATAGGAGTAAGCCCAAAACTAAATACCTTACTCAATATTTTAAACTGATTACTCTTGTAATCAGTGTAGTTTTTTCTGTGAATGACATAATTGTCTTGTCACACTCATCTTTTGGTACATTTCCTTCACACATCTAAGCTCTCACTGCCCATTCTGCCTATTAAAAATTAACCTTATCCTATTTGTACTCTTCATCTTTATTGCAAATGTCTTTATTAAGATTTATTAACCTCTGCATTACTTGTGTATCCTTATTACTATACTTCCTCTTGCCAGCTCAACCTAATTGTAGTCATATATACTCTAGTCCATCCTCTAAAGTGTATCAAGAGAGAGATTTCAGAGAGAGAGAGAGAGAGAGAGAGAGAAAGAGAGAGAGAGAGAGAGAGAGAGAGGAGAGAGAGAGAGAGAGAGAGAGAGAGATATTAGAGTATGCCATCTCTCTCTTCAAAAAGTCTCCAGGGATGTTAGGGGGAGTAGTCATCATATTTCCTTTTTCAGGAGACTCCACTATTGTAACATGCTTTGTCATTTAGCCTAACTTGACTCTTGTTCTGTAGAGGGGAAGTGAGCAAATCTATTTCTGGGTGATAGAACTTGTCTTGCATTTCTTGATTGAGTGGAGCCAATCTAATCAAAGTCCATGAACTTACTAAGAATTTACTCTTCCATTTCTGCCAGAGACCAGTGGGACTTAGGACATTCTAAGGTACGAATGTATAATTTGAACATTAGTGTTTTTCTTTATTATATGACTATCAATCAGCAGGTTTTGCTGTAGTATAAAAGACCCACAAATCTTACTTACATTGTGTGTCCCTAGAAGGTAAGTAATAGCACAGCTTCATGTCTTCTTCCTCTCAGGTCCCAGACTAATGGATTAGCTTCTCTGGGCAGCTAATCATCAGGGCAGAGAGAAAGAAAACACAGATGCAGTGAACCTCTCACTGGTTCTCAAGCTACTCCTGGGACACATGTTCCTTCTGCTTATGTCTTACTGGACACACAAGTATTTTGACCACATCTGAGTTAAAAAGTGTGGGGTGCCATATCCTGTCACAGGTAGGGGTCCAACAGAGAAGGGCATAAAATGTGAGTGAATAGTGATACACATCACCACCCATGGAGTGCTCCCAAAGTCTAGACTGAAGGGTGAAACAGAGAGCATTAGCAGGCCCACTTACTCATATACCTCAGCCAAATTGCCTAATTTAGTATTTAGGCATTAAAAAGAAAAAGCTGACATTTGAGCTGATGCTCAGAAAGAGGAAGCAATTTGCCTCCCTTTGCAAGCTTGTGAGCCTCGAGCAAGGACTGGAAATGAAAGCTCTTTCCACTAAATCAGATTGCTTCTCAAGCTTCATTGCCCATGTCTGGCACAAAGGAGGTGTCGAGTACATGCATGTAGGATTGAGTTAGATTTATATGACCCACTGGTCAGTCTCTCCCTGACATGCATTTTTTTTCCCTCTTCAATAAACACAGCTTCCACCTGTGTTCTGTGGACTAGGAAACTCCACCACAACTCTAACACACAACTTGCACAGTAAATAAATCCCTTGCCCTTCATCTAGCCTGTCCAGACACACATTTTGATTCCTATGTTAGTATCATATCGCCAGACCCCCAAAACAATAAATTAAAAACAGACAAATGTCTTAGGCAGAGGAAAAGCTTCCACGTGCCACCCCTCATTCTTGGTTTAATGTTAATCCCATTTCCCTTCTTCTAGGCCAAGAATCTTCTCCCTCAAGCCCCAATCTTGTTCCTCTCTGGAAGAAAGACTCAGTATTTCTTGAATCCATTTAGTGTGTTTTACCTTCTCTTCAGTCATCTTCCCTAGTAAACGTCTTCCATATGTCTGCAAGCCATTGTGTTAAAGAGCTCTGCCCAAACTCCTTATTTATTCTGCGCGGGTCAGAATGGCAGTCTTAAGTCTGGTATTTCCTCACGTTTGACAGCTTGAATTACAGACTTTGGGTACATTTAACGTAATCCATTCATGTGGAATGGCTGTTGTTCCTCTCATAGTAGTTTGAAAATATAAATATTTACAAACCCCGAAGACAAAAGCTCTTACTGACAAAGTCTCTAAAGCAACAACTCCATGGACAGGAACCTTTCCACTTAGAGTTTTCCACTGACAGTCTCAATTCTCCTGGGTCATGTGCATTCCACTTAATGCTAATGGAATCTTAGTGAAATCACTGGAACAGATTGCTGTGTGTCCAAAGAGAGAGGGGAACAGAGTGAGAGGACAGGGCACAGATTTTCTCAGCAGGATACATTCATCTAGTTCCTACAAGGTGAGTCAGAAATGAAGTTCTGGGAATTGAAGAGAGGGTCCGATCCGATGGGTATTCCTACTACTTGGGTGCCTTTTCTGCTCAGAAATTATGAATTATGATAAACACTTTGCAAACCATAATTTATTAATCACTTATCCATTTTACTGATGTAGAAATAAGGCTTTAAGAGAGAAATGAGTTTGTCCATGTCAGACACCTAGGACAGTGGAAATTTGATCGCAGACTTTGTCTTTTCAGGATTAGAGAGACTAGAAGGGTGTAAAATGTAAATTGTTTGAATCCAGATGAAACAGGTAATACCTCGAAGATATACATTTCTGAACTATTTCATTTTAACTATACATAGCGTATAATAGCAACATTTGGTTGCTTCTATTGTCCATTTTCTTTACTTTATCAATATATAATTCAATTTATTTATTTTAAAGGTCTACCCATCAATATTAGCCAGGGTTGTTTTCAGTTGTACATAAGGGAGGGAAATAATAATACCTTAAAGACAAAATTTTAAAATAGTTCATTTTAAAGCTTATTGGGGAAGGAATACCATGGATATGGTATGATGGCTCTATTTACTATTTATATTAGTAAATAGAGCCACCATTCCTCTTCACTCCACCATCCCATGAGTGTGTACTTCATCTTGCAGACTATATTGGCTTCTACAGTGGCACCCATTAAAACCTTGTCCCAATTATCAGGAAGAAAGAAAAGTAGGGAGGAAGAGCCCATAACTCCCCCTTCAAGAAGACTAGCAGGAAGTACTCTCCACATACTCCTTTAGTTTACATCTCTTTATCTAGAACGTCCTTGCATAACGACACATAGTTGCAAAGGAGGAGAAAAGATGGAGAATGTAGTTATGGGTGGGTGATGGTAAGCTCAGCTGAAGTTATGGCTCAGTGTTATTTACTGTGAATGGGGCTATGTAAATTAGCCCATTTGGCAGACATTGTAACCAGAAGTAGAAATGCTAACTCTTGCTCTATAATTTTTGTCTTGACTAAAGAAAATTTAACAGAATGGATATTGGAAAGCAACAGAAAATCTTTGGCTCACCATATTTCATATCCCATCTTAAGTACCACCATCAGCTGGTGGAAAGAGTGCTGGCTTTGGCATCAAACAGTCCTGGGTTCTATCTCTAGATGGGAAATAAACAGGAATAGATGGCATATACAGGAATATAAATATGACTGAGCTACCAGAAGAATGGGGTCAGATAGGAAATCTCCATCCCATACAAATCCTCTCATAATACAGGGTAGAGAGTAAGAGAACAGCATTTTTTAAAATCTGCATAAAACGAAGTGTATAAGTGGCCCAGATGTTAGAAAGAGCTCAGAGTTTCAGAGATCCAAAATTTCAGGGCACAAGACCTCAAAGAAAGTGAAAATGCTTAGCGCAAAGACTGAGTCAGTGTTTTTATTGCTCTAGGTCCAAGATACCAACATGAGGTAGAAAAAGATGAGGACCTTGCAGATAAGCCCCATATCTAAGAAAGGTAGAAAGAAAAGTAGGAACTTTGTAGAATATGAAAGGACTTTGTACTTTTAAAGTACCCTTGTAAAAACGGGGCAAAAGTGGGCCCAGCCAGGGACATGTCCAATCTTTAGAAATGGAGGCCAAGGCCACTCAAGGAAACTAGCTCTAAGCCCTGGCAAGAGATGGTCCTGAGGGGCATAGGGCAGGATGGGGGTAGGTGGCAAACAACTGAGGAACCAGGGTTTGGCCACATCCTGGATAATCTGTGGTCAGTGATACATTAACCAGCCTTGGCCTCACAAAGTTTTAATTGGAGTCATTTCCCATGAATGTGGCCAAGAAAACTGTAAAAGGAAAGAAAGAGATGAAAATGAAGAAAACCCAAAACCATTCAGTGAGGCCCCAGTGGATTCCAGGACCAGAGTGGACAGAATGAAAGCCCAAGGGATTTTAACCCTTTCTCTACCAGCATTCTGGAGTCAGAGGAATTCTATCATGCCTCTGATCCTTACCTTGGGGATATATAAAGAGAAATACCTTCACAGTGTTGTGTGTATTAAATGACAATAAAGATCTGAAAGATCTTTGTTTAGCTGCAAAACACATTATTCATGCGAGCATCCAATGCTCAAGTTTCCTAATAACATTCCTTCTAATTTTGAGGTTTCTGCAGCCAATCACTTTCTCTCTTGTCCTCATTCTAATATGGTCAATTTACATTTTGTACTTTTGGATGGTTTCATAATACTAACAACTTTTTTTTTGAGCTAGATATAGACAAATCACAATGTCTTCTGGTTTTAACACCTTGCCTTTTAAACAACTTTTATGGGTATGTATTATGAAAGTTGGTTGAGGTGACAACCATTGAGACAAAAACTAGAAATCCTAACTATTATTCTGCACTTTTTGTTTTAGAGAAAAAAGAGCTTTAGGCTACTCTGCTAAACCTGATTATGAACTACGACAGAGTATTTATATATATGAATGCACAGCTTACCAATAATAGAAATCAGCAGTCTTCATCCTGATTAGAATTTGAGTTTGTAATCAGTAAGCATTTCCTATGTTAGGGGAATATGATAATGTGTTAATGATTTTAAAACATTAATTCGATCATGAATATAGTGAATTAAAAAGCAATAGTAAACTTCAGAATGTAATAATAGATTATATTCTTTAATTGGTATACAATTAAGTAAAAATCACATGTGTATACCTGAAATTCTTTCAATAATTTCCTTAAAAGTAGCATGGACTTATTCTATAGGTAGGATCTATGATTTACCTACTATTCAACTGGACTTGTGTTCCACTTACCTCTACCTAAGGAGAATGGTGAAGATTTAATTTGAAGGAAGAAATTGAAAGCTTTGAAATTAAACAATTTAAAAAAATGGAGTCAGGTTATAACTCTAGGCTCTTTTATTAGTTACCTGAGTAATCTTGAGAAAGTTACATATACTCTGTAAGCTTTAATGTTTGTGTATGAAAAATTAGATGCCAGTGTGCAAACTCATGCACCAGTAGGGTCCCTCATCTTGGCCTGTGGGATTGGGCCAAAACCAGCTCTCTGACTCCCCTCAAGAAGTTCCGTATTGAAGAGGGCACAGGTCAAGCCAAAGGACCCCATCAGTGCACAATTGGGGTCTGGGAGGGATGCAGGCAGTTGTCCAGGTGGGGAGGGACCATGGGAGGGTTCCCTCTAGCCCACCTGACTTGGTCCCAATCAGCAGACCTGAGCAGCAAACTGACCTACCGGTCAGAGCTCTACCCCATGGTGGTCAGTGTACGTCATAGCAAGTGGTTGTGCAATTTTAGCATATCATTAGCACATTACACTTTGATTGGTTGGACAGCTGACCAGTCAATTGGACACTTAACAATATTAGGCTTTTATTATATAGAATGGTCTGTATCATACCTAACTCTCAGTGTCATTAGGAAGAATAAAAATAATAATACATCTGAAGACTGCCTTCCTTTAATTCTTTACTCTGCCATGTTATCAGTGTGACCTTGGGCAAATTCTTCACATTTCTGAGTCTCATTTTTTCATCTATAAAATGGTAGTAATACTAGCATCTATATTATTTAAAATGTGTGAATATTAAGTATGTTAATAGACATCAACACTTAGTGACTAATACATAAATATAACTACTAGTATATAAACTATCTCACCTGACGTATATTAGGAACACAGTCAATTGTGATTATTATTATTATTATTATTATTCTAGAGGCCAATTGCACAAAGATTCATGCAGTAGGCCTTCATTTCTCTTGCTGCTAGCACTGGTTTTCCTCTGACACCTGGGAAACCTTTGAAATTAAACGATTTTAATTTGCTCTGGCCACTACCTTCCATCTTCACTCCAGCAGAAGCACTGCTCCTGTAGCTCCCTCCACCCCTCACCCTCCTCCTCATAGCAGGCATCCTGCCCCACTCAGCTGCTCCTCACTGGCATACATGCTGCCAAGAGGCCCGGAGCAGCTGGGAGAGTGGGGCCACCACCATATTTTTGGGGTTAATTTGCATACTCACTCCTGATTGGCTGGTGGGCATCATGAAATTATGGTCAATTTGCATATTTCTCCTTTATTAATGTAGGTTATTAGTGTAGATTTATTCAAGAATCTTTTCCCTTTTATACTCATAACATAAAATAGGCATATTAAACCCATTTCATAGATGAAAAGGCTAAAGTTTAGCAGCTGGGTTCTATTGAGATTCCACAAATACCTGGAACCATAACCCAAGCTTTTTAAAATTCCAAAATTAAGTATCATTCCATATACAGTATTTCAGAAGTTAGGTAGACCCTTTGGTTTCTCTAAGAACATACTATTTCCATTAAAACTTTCTCACTGCAAATTGCAATCCCTAAATTGAAAAGTAGAGTTACTGCTCTGAACTGACAGTTTAGAATTCATTCCACTTGTCTAAGTTCTTAAGTTTCATATATATATATATATATATATATTCTTTTGAATGTGATTTATGAGGACTTTCTGACAAGGTTCAAGGGGATAAGTTCTAATATACCCTTGGACTGAATGCCATAATCTAAACACTGGCAGGAAAGTTTAGGAAAGCAATGCCACAAACAGACTCACCATAGGTAAAATCATAATATCTTGAATTGGAAGCATTGCTCCTAATGGTTCAACTTGCCTTAGAATTGAAATTGACTAAAGTTATTATACATTTGTGGCTTATCTGGTTTACATTATCCAAAGAGAAACAGATACATTTATGGCATCAGTAGAAGAGAGAAAAATGGTGTCAGTCTCAAAGCCCAAGGGAAGTGGCTCTTCCCAAGGAAAGACTTCAGTAGAATTATTTCCTTTCCTCTTTGGGGAGATAGAGGTAGAAATTAAATGACTAGGCAGGGAATGAGTGAAAAATAAGACTAATCTCAATTTAAAAGACTGGTTGAATTTCACAGCCTCTCTACATTGTCCAGCACCATGAAGGTTACCAAACAACTGAACAAGCAGACTGTGTGGGGCATCCAGGTCTGCAGGAGAGTTAGTGAGGGGTGACCAAATGACTGAACAAACAGGCTGTGTGAGGTGACCAGGCCAGCAGGGGGGTTAGTGAGAGATGACCAAACAACTGAACAGCAGGCTGCGTGGGGTGACCAGGCTGGCAGGGGAGTAAGTAGGGGCTATTAGGCTGGCGGGGGAGGGGTCAGTGAAGGGAAACGAGGCTGGTGGGGGGGTGCAGTTGGGGGCAACCAGGCCAGCAGTGGGGGAAAGTTAGGGGCAACCAGGTCACCAGAGGGGGGCAATTGGGTGTGACAAGGCTGGTGGTGGCGGGGGAGCAGTAAGGGGTGACCAGGCTAGTGGGGGGAGGGCAGTTAGGAGTGACCAGGCTGGCAAGGAGGGGACAGTTGGGGACTACCTGGCCGGCAGAGGTGGTAGTTAGGGGGGATCAGGCTGGCACACAGAAGCAGTGAGGGGCAATGAGGCCGGGAGGTAGCAGGGGAAGTTAGGGGTAACCAGGCAGGCAGGCAGGTGAGCGATTAGGAGCCAGTGGTTCAGGATTATTAGAAGGATGTCCGACTGCCAGTTTAGGCCTGATTCCCGACAGTTGAATATTCCCTAAGGGGTCCTGGATTAGAGAGGGTGCAGGCTGGGCTGAGGGACACTCCCCTACTCCCTCCTTGCACAAAACAGGCTTCTAGTCTATAATAATAAAAGAGTAATATGCTAATTAGACTGGATAGATGAACGACCTTCCAGATGAAGCTGGGGCTTCAAGGGTAGAGCCCCTTGCACAGATTTTGTGCATTGGGCCTCTAGTTTTGAATAAGAGAATAGCACACACTGATACGGTATTGTACACTGATAGCTCAGAAATATGGAGGTTGGCATATTGGATAGTCTAGTAGTAACCACCAAGTTTCTTCAACTTCTGGACCCAACCTGTCTTTTTATCCATACCTCCTACTTTGGATTTGACTTTCCATGAATAGTGAATTACTTGTAGATTGGCAGGCACAACTTGATCTTAGAGCCTCTGTTTCATTCTACTTTCCTCCTGAAATGCCCTCTATTTCCATATTTTCTAAATTATATTCATTCTGTGAGGCTCAGTTCCATTTAGATCCATATTATTCTCAGCTGGAAGTTCTCTGTCTCTCATATCCCACAGCAATTTCTTTTTTTAATGTTTTTTTAAATCTTTATTGTTCAGATTATTACAGGTGTTCCTCGCCCTGCCCCCCTTCCCCCACTCCACCTGATTCCCAACCCCAACCCATGCCCTTACCCCCACCACTGTCTTCATCCATAGGTGTAAGATTTTTGTCCAATCTCTTCCCGCACCCTTCTGACCTCTTCCCCCCCTGTGAATTGTTAATCCAATCCCTTTCTATGTCCCTGGTTCTTATATATTCACCAGTCCATTTTGTTCTTCAGATTTTTTTTTTATTCTCTTGATTTTTAGATTCGCTTGTTGGTAGGTATATATTTGATATCTTTTTGTTGTTCATAATTTTTCACCTTTACCTTCTTCTTCCTCTTCTTAAGAATACCCTTCAACATTTCATGTAATCCTGGTTTGGTGTTGATGAACTCCTTTAACTTTTCCTCGTCTGTGAAGCTCTTTATCTGACCTTCAGTTCTGAATGATAGCTTTGGTAGGTAGAGTAATCTTGGTTGTAGGTTCTTGTTGTTCATCATTTTGAATATTTCTTGCCACTCCATCTGGCCTGCATAGTTTCTGTTGAGAAATCAGCTGACAGTCCTATAGGTACTCCCTTGTAGGTAACTAGTTGTTTTTCTCTTGCTGTTTGTAAGATTTTCTCTTTGTCTTTTGCTCTTGGTATTTTAATTATGATGTGTCTTGGTGTGTTCCTCTTTGGATTCTTCCTGCTTGGGATCCTGTGCACTTCCAGAACTTGTAGATCTATTTCTTTCACCAGGTTGGGAAAGTTTTCTGTCATTACCGTATTTGCTGGCATATAAGACGATTTTTTGGCCCTGAAAAATATGCCTCCAAGTGGGGGGTAGTCTTATACAGCGAGTATATAACAAACTCTGTATTTTGAGTGGAAATGTTAGGGAGTCGTCTTATACGCCCAGTCGTCTTATACGCCGGCAAATACGTTATTTTCAGGGCCAAAAATCGTCTTATACGCCGGCAAATACGGTATTTCTTCCATTAAGCCTTTAATATTCAGCTCGCTCTCTTCTTCTTGCACCCCAAAAATCTGGATGTTGGTACGCTTTAAGCCATTCTGGAGGTTCCTTATACTATCCTCACACTTTTGGATTCTTCTTTCTTTTTGCCTCTCTAGTTGGGTGATTTTTGCTTTGTTATATTCCAGATCTTTGGTTTGATTCTTGGGACATGTTAATCTACAGTTGAGTTTCTGTATATTCTTTATTTCAGACTTTGTATGCTTAATTTCTGGCTGGTCCTTTTCCTTTTTTTTTTTTTTTTTTTTTTTTTTTGGTATTCCCTTTAAGGTCCTTGAAGGTCCTTGAAGGTCTCACCAAGCTTCTTGAAGGTCTCATCAAGTTTCTCAAAGGTTTTTAGAAGATTCTTGAATAATCTTATAAATGTTATTCTGAATTGTGTGTCGTCCAGTAGTTTACTCTCCTCCATCTCTCCCATTTGTGTTATGCTTCTGTGTTTCCTCATTTTGGCTGCCTCCCTGTGGTGATGGAGTGGCTTTGTGTGGTGGTGACCTATAGGGGTCAGTAGCTCACCTTCCCTTATCACTTGAGTTTGTCGCTTTTGCTATATCCCTCTGTTGGATTAATGCAAAGTCTTGGTGTAATTAAGCCTTGATTACTTTTGGTATACTGGGAGGAATTGACCTCCAGGCCAATTGTGAGGATCCCCTGTGTCTATAAAGGAAGAACTGCTGCACTGGCGATAGACCTTATTTCAGTGGGGCTCTGGTGCTCACTGAGACCATCTCCCAAATGTGTCACTTATGGGTGTGAGGGATTGAAACTGAGCACTAGAACTCTGGTTTCTGGGTCTCAATGAGGTTCATTTCAGCTACAGTCTGAGGCCAGTACTGTCGCAGAAGCTACAGTATGAACTACAGTCCTGCCCTCCTTGGATCTGTTTGCTCCAGGTTGCAGTTTTGCTAAACTGCAACATAGAGGGCCATTCATATGCAAAGTCTGCTGCTTGGAGCTTGGATGTGAGGGGCAGAGTCTCAGGATGGAGTCTCAGTCCATCACTAGGCTGGGGTATGGCCAATGGCAATGGCTGCCCTTCTGCTGCCTCTCTGATGGTGTCCCCGAGTCTCCCTGAGACTCACACCACAGCCCAGCAAACAGCCTCAGCTCTGCAACAAGCAAGCCAGCCTAACTTTCTGACCCGATGGCAGACAGTCTAGCCCAGGGGTTGGCAAACTTTTTGACTCAAGGGCCATAATGGGTTCTTAAACTGGATCAGAGGGCCAGAACAAAAGCAACCTGACCATGCTGGCACTCTCATCTTGGGCTGCTGGTGAAGGAGCAGAGGGGAGAGCAAGAGAACCCTCTACTTTTTCGGCTCCTTGGGCTTGATAGAACAGCCAAACGGGCCAAATCCGGCCCGCAGGCTGTAGTTTGCCCACAGCTGTTCTAGCCTCTCCCCAGAAACTGGATTTTAGAGAGATTGGGTGCTTCTCTCTCTTTGGGTTGAAGAAAGCACCACCCTCTGCCAGCCTGGATCCACCGCCAGCCCTTATCGCGTCTTCGCCCCCCTACCTCAGTTTTTCAGTGCTTGTGCTCTGGATTCTCCTCTTTCTCTTTCACCGTGGTTGTAGGGCTTCCTCTCAGCCAGCTTTCATTTGTTTTTTGGGAAATAGACTTTTTTTAAATAGTTTTTTTTTTTTAACTTCTTGTGCCCGGCCGCCATTTAAGAGTGTTTACCTACGCCGCCATCTTCGTTCCTCTCCACAGCAATTTCTATGCCCTGGCTTTCTGATTCTGATTGTATTCTATTGTACTGCATTGTATCTCTTCTGAATTCTGCAAGTTCTATGAGAAGAAAGATTGGACCTCCCTTGCCATTGATTCCCCTTAGGGTACTAAGTACCTGCCTTGAATATAGTAGGGAAATAAGCCACTGGGTTTTGGAGGTCATTTTCTGGGTGACACTCAGTTTATATATAGTAAGGGTTTAGCATTCTGTCAATTAGCTTATCTAATAGCCAATTCTTCATCCTTCCCAGCTACTTATAGCAGCGAACCTGTCAGCTGTCAGCAGAAAAGCAAACAAATAACAACAAAGAAAGGGCTTAGC
Source organism: Vespertilio murinus (assembly GCA_963924515.1). NCBI lineage: Eukaryota > Metazoa > Chordata > Mammalia > Chiroptera > Vespertilionidae > Vespertilio > Vespertilio murinus. The sequence continues at coordinate 175,651,339 of OZ004708.1, forward strand.
AAGTATTTATTTTTCACTTTTCAGAAACATCCCTAATACAACAGCCTTGGGTTATAATCCTGTGATTCATGGCTTATAACAAAGCAACATTTTCTTTCCACTGTCTTCTTCCTCATAATATCATTTTATTTAGAAGACATATACATGAGAGGGAAATGTGTTGCATATTTTCAGAACTGAACACTTCATTTAAAAAGGGGACTGTCTATAGTGTTGGAGCATAAGGTAAGTAGTGGTAATGGTAGGTGATACACCAGAGAGAGCCTGAAATACCAGGGTAAGAATCAATATCCTTATCCAGTAGCCAAAGTGGCACCATGCACAGGTTTAAACGAACAAGTGACCAGGCCACATTGTTGTTCACTTTGTTGGGAGTCCTGTCAACTTTCTTAACCACGGGGAGAAGAGCTTTTTCACCCCTAATTTTGCAATTTTTATATATTTTTATATTTTTATATTTTATATCATTCACAGATATCTGAGACTTTGCCCGTATAAAATAGAATTGTGGATTTTTCTCCCAAAACATGATGCTTCCCTTGTGTTCTCTGCATCTCAGCAGATGGCTCCACTATTCACCTTGTATTTCAACAACAACAAAAATCTAATGAGATAACCCTGATTCTGTCCTCTATTTTCTCTGCATACCAATCCATAGTCAAGTCCTATAAATTCTATCTTCACAACTACCATCGAATCCCCTCCCCCTCTCTCTGTCTCTCTGTCTCTCTGTCTCTGTCTCTCTTTCATTCCCCACCTCCCTCCTTTCCTTTGTCCCTCATGTCTGAGTCCCCCAGCTCCTGATGGCTGTGGTAGTGTCCCCATGATAATTTGCAGGTCAGTTATTGTTAATCTTTAATCCATTCTCTATTCAAGGCAATCATCTGGCCCCTGACTCCTCCCACTCCAATGCTCTTTACTCTTTCTCTCATTCAGAAAGACCATAAACTTATCCAGGTTTTCCTCCCTCAGAGCCTTTGTGTATGACATACTCCGTGTGGGCAATGTTCTCTCTTCAGCCTCTGCATGAGGCTGCACTTTTCTTTATCTTTCAGGCTTCAGCTAAAAGGGTGTCTCCTCAGAAAGGCCTGCCCCGCAAACCTTCTCTGAACAGTAGGCTCCTATTATTCCATATTTGAGTTTCTTGTTCACAGAATTTATCACATTCTCTGTGTGCTTGTTTATAGTCTTTGTTGTTATGTTTTGTGTATTTCTCTCATTAGAAGGTAAATTAATAAGGTAAGGATTGTTAGCCTTGTTCCCTATTTTATCTGAACCCATAAGAAGGGATTTCTGTTCATTTCTCCCCATCTATTGTATTTCATAGAATGTTTATTGAGTCTAAGCTTCCCCTGTATATGAAACAATTGGTAATTTAAACTCCTTTACTATCCAAATAACCAATGTCTTAAAAAAAAAAAAAGTCTTTAGATTGTGGGATTTATGATTTCCTCACCACAAGGAAGCATCCTTGATGGAATTGATGAATGCACTTGTCACATATCTTGAAGAAAAGGGGTTGAAATCTGTGAAAAAATGACTATTTGTGCCCTTATAAGGCAAACCAGACATTGGCAAACAAAGATTCTCAAATCCACAGAGTCCTTGTGGTCTGAGATGTGCCACTGCGATTCACCCAGTGACAATGAACAGTGTTTTCCAGGGGATGAAAACAAGCTTCCAGGTCCTTTTTCCAGTCCCTTTATTTCCAATCTTTCTCCCTAATGGTTTTTTCCCAAGACCTAAGACTATCCCCCTTTGCTTCTATTCTAAGGTTATCCTCTGCTTCCCTGAGAGACATTACACCAGCTCATGCTTCCCAGCTATCACATTTCTGTGGACAAATCTTAAACCCAAGTTTCTAATCTCAACCCCATCTTCTAATCAAGTTTGCTTTTCCATCAGCCTGCACCATGGATTCCTTATCACTCTGTAGACTACATTCAAATTGGAGCCTGGCAAATCTGAGTGCAGCAGCTGTGTCTCTAAGCCTCAACTGTTCAACTTGCTACTTTCTCTCATCAATATTTTCTTTGCACACAGCCTTGTATTTGCACCTTATTAATATATAAGAATGTGGAAGTGGAAAATATTTCTGTTTCATCTTACACAGTATAAGATATAAAGGCTGTACACTACATAACTACACTAGTAGAGGGCATCATTTATACTGCAGTGATACCCTCTGAGTTGCGTTTGGAAGTATCTCCGGTTCTCTTCTACTTTTTCCATCTTCTGTGCCAGACACAAGCTTGTGTTGTAGGTACCAAGAAAATGCTATTGAAAAACAACTTTGGCCAATGGTGAGAAGCTAAATGTGTCAAAGAATGTCAGATCCACACCTTAAATCTTTCACTGGATTCTGTGAAACATTGCCATGGCTCTCTCCTCATGTAGGTTGATCCATTCAGAAAAGAACGTATTTAGGTTAAGTGTTGTCAATTTGTTTCTTACTTCCCTGGATAATCTTCCTATTGTGAGGGCTTGGAGCTCCACAAAGAAATACAAAGCGGAATAGCAGTTATTTCCTGCTGGCTCTGCACAGAGCCTGGTCATGGTGGTTACTCCATCAGACAATTGGAACACTGATTCCCTATGCTGAGCACTTGGATAATTAAATTTATAGTAGTGACTAGCAGAGGGCTCTCAACCAGTGAGGAAACTAAAAAAATAACCTATATGTTCTGTGGTCTAGCTCAGGATCTGGCACTTAGTATGGAGTGACTGAGTTAAAGTTAACCTTTGCAATGGTGAGATGTTCTTGGGTAATAGCCATGAATCTAATGCGGTTAAATAGAAGAGATCTTATCAGGAGACTTAGTAGATATAGGTCAATGAGCATGCTCTCTAATTTTTAAGAGCTTCAGATCTCTTTAGTTACATTTTACATCCACTTAGATTTTACACATATAGATTTGTACCTTTTCACAACCAGAATCTTATAAATCTATATTTACCACAAACACTTACTGGTATCTGCAGTAAACATGATGTATCCGAGCACTCATTATAGCCAATTTTTGACATAACTTATATGTGTACACAATCTATTATCAGTAGATACATAATATTAAATAAATTATTAAAAGAAAGAATGCCGAAAGCCTTTTTAATGTTTATGTATTTTTCTTCCTCAGTGCTCCTGGTAAACATCCTAACACATGATAGATAGTAACTTCATGAGTTATGAATGAGTCAATGAGTAAAAATTGCATGTCTTGTTGAGACCTAATATATAGCCCTCACAGAGCCTCGGAGAGCCTGTAAGCGATTGTAGTTTTTCTGTATGCCTTGAAAAGAAGGGGAGATACAGATATAATTGTGTCCTGATAGGTAGCAGCTATTTCAGTTACATATTGAATTAAGCTCCGAGTTTCCTAAAGGTCAAAACAGAGCAGTTGTACAATGGATTAAGTGGATCTCTTTTCTAAAAACAACATAAAATAGTGAATGTATGAGGTCATATGCAGGGATCAAGAAAAGGAGTTGTTCATACTGAATCATATCCAGTATCACTTGTATTTCTAGGCTAGTGGTCGGCAAACTCATTAGTCAACATAGCCATATATCAACAGTACAAAGATTGGAATTTCTCTTGAGAGCCAAATTTTTTCAACTTAAACTTCTTCTAATGCCACTTCTTCAAAATAGACTCTCCCATTCCATGGTATTTTGTGGAAGAGCCACACTCAAGGGACCAAAAAGCCGCATGCGGCTCGCGAGCTGCAGTTTGTCATCCATGGCTCTAGGCTGATTGACTCCATAGGTTAGAATGTGTCTGCATCTATAATGAGGTCAACTTAAGCAGTCCTATGTTTCAGGATGTTTTCACACAAAGAACAGCCCTAGTTCCAACTCTCAGAGATTTTCAGTGTTGGTCAGTCACCTGCCTGCATTTCCAGCTGTGCTTCCAGAGTGACCTCTTCCTATCCTTTTTCTATCTTCTCATTGCTTCTCTTGGGTCTTCTCTCCCCCTCTGATTATTTTCCACCAAAATGCATGGAACATCAATACTGCATCTGATAAAAGTAGCTACTATTTACAAAGAGGCTCATCTCAGAGATTTACCTCATTGATGCTCAAACCCTCCTATGAGACAAATACTATTATTTCAGTCTTGCAGTTGGGGAGATGAAGTATGGGGAAGGAAAGCAACTTTCCTAAGGCCACACAGCTAGTTTGGGGTTAAAGCTGAGGTACAAACAGAGGCAATCTGGCCCCAGACATCATGCCCGTAACTAATGCAGTAGACTGTCTCCTGATACCACAGCAACACTCTTTCCTCACAACTTGGATGAAGAAAGATGTGTTGACCACCAGCATGACAGAGTGGCTTCCTGATGAGAAAAAGCAACATAGAAGACCAAATCTCTGACAGTTCAGACACTTTGGGACCTCTTAGCCTCACAGAATGGGACCTCCACTATAGACACAATGCGCCAAAAATATGTAATTTCTCAAGGAGTCAAATTTTGAAGTGTATATGTTTCTAGAAATCCTATCTGTAGATCTATAAAAAGGAAATAAAAGCCTACAAAACCAAATGGTGTACATAGTAGAACTGGGATCAGGGACTAAGTCTGCAAGATCTCCAAGTCTGCTATACTCACTGTCTCTTTTCCATGGCTTTCTCTTCCAACTTCCACCCAATAGTACACAGAGATAAGTTCTCATCCTGCCCTGCCATGACTTGATGTCTTCCAACTCAGTTTTCTCATAAAAAAAAAATGGGGAGAGCCAAACTCGTTCTGTAAAGTGGGTTTTGAGAATTAACAATGCAGAGAAGAAAAAAAACAAAACACTGTAGCATAGCACTATGAAAATGTACATAGAGCAGAACTTTATTTTTCCAGACTCATGGTGACATGCTATGTTCCACAGAAGTAGACTTTCCAGATGACTGAATTATTTGTCACATATGTATCCCAACATTTACTAAAATGTTTCACTTACCATCTTTCTGAACTAGACCTCTATACTTGTAAGAAGAATAGATTCCCTACCTTTGAAAGATTTCTACTCAGCAGTAGCTGAAGCAGGTTACTAAGATAATAACTTAAAAAGTATAATGTAAGACAAAAGAAGAATTACTATGAATTCTCAGCTGGAAGATTTGGGAAAGTTTTCAAAGAAGAGGATGCACTTATAAGGGTGTGGGAGATAGAGTTTCAGCAGGCTTTGATGAAGGCTAAGGACATTCATTCCAGATGGAAGAATCTATGTGGAGAAAGGCAGGACAGTGAGAAATGTTTGGCATGTTCAGGGAACAAATACTAATTTAATGAAAACATATCCAGTGTAGCTGTAGTGTCTAGTGACAGTAAGGTCAGAAATCAGACCTCAGAAGATCTTGTAGGACAGGGTAAGCCATGTGGGCTATCGAGGACCAAGCAGACTTGTTTTGGTGAGCAGGGCACAGTAAGAGCTCAGTAGAAAATGCTCTGTGGGAGGCAGTAGGTCAGCAAGACCTGAGCAGGGAGGCCAGGTACATAAGATTGCATGTGAGTAAATGTGGGGAAAATTAAGGCAAAGGGAGTGGGCTTAGGAATGAGGGAAGGAGTAAATGGGTCTGCCTTTTAGGACTCTCTGAATGGATAAATGGCAACATGATAAATCTCTTATCTGTGAGAGCGTCTCAATAAACGTGTGTGTGTGTGTATGTGTGTGTATGTGTAGGGGAAAAGAGAGGGGGTCACTTAGAGTTCATTTTGGCAAATGATCATTTCATGGGAAAGATCTAGACACTACAGAGCATCAAGTATTTACCTGGTTTCTGGAAACCTTTCAAAACATCATACAGGTTTGTAGAGGGTGGGGGGCAAAAGTGGGTTTACAGTTGTAAGTATGCGAAACACAGAGTTTATTCTTGTATTATTATTTATTAATTATTGTATTATTTTTCATACAAACAAATGTAATCTACTTCTGCCCCACCCTATATATCATTTACTCTTTTGCCCAAATGCATTTTTCCTTCTCTGTTATCCCTGCCTCGATCCTGAGATAAAACAAAACTCTAGCTGAAACCAGTTTGGCTCAGTGGATAGAGCATCAGCCTGAGGACTGAAAGATCCCAGGTTCGATTCCCGTCAAGGGCATGTACCTTGGTTGCAAGCAAATCACCAGTAGGGGGTGTGCAAGAGGCAGCTGATTGATGATTCTCTCTCATTGATGTTTCTAATTTTCTCTCTCTCTCTCTCTCTCTCTCTCTCTCTCTCTCTCTCTCTCTTTCTCTCTCTCTCTCTCTCTTCCTCTCTGTAAAAAAATCAATAAAATATATTTTTAAAAAATCAAAACTCTAATTAATTTTATAGCATATAAAAAAATAAAGTTCAGAGAAACATTCCTCATTACCTGGAGGGTAATGACTCTCGCCTGCCTGAAGAAATGGAAAATGACTTTTACTGTCGTAGGGAGAAGAAAAACAGCAATGTTCAATTAATCTGTTTGCTCTCTGGGTCCAGAAGGAGGAATGGATTGGTTGGACTTTTTCTATAAAATAGAATTAAAATTATGGTACTAGGTGGAGGGAATGAAAAGGACATGATGCAAAATTATGAGTAACACAGAGATGCACACAGCGTGGCCAGCAAAGGGCCTGGCACTTTATATGTTGCTGTTTTGTTGTTTTTATCCCAAGATTCTGAGCCTGAATTTATTATTTCTAGACTATCGAGGAGGTCAGACAGATAATCCCATTGAATTGTAGGGACCACAAAAAACTCTCTCAGGATTCTGGCAACACATCTTATGACTACTTTTTTCTAACTTCAGGGACTTGGTAGCATGAATGAAACATCTATTTTTTTTTAATTTGAAAAAAAATACTTACAAAAAAGTTATAAAAAAGTAGCACAAAATGTTCCTGTAGAGCGTTTAGCAGACTTGCAGATGTTAACATCTTCCATAACCATGGCAAAATGACCAAAACTATCAAAATAACATGGCTACCATTCTATTCAGTACATTCCGTGAACCTACCGATTTTATATAAAGTTTTCCAGTGGTTCCACAGATGTCATTTCTCAGGCCCAGGATTCAGCCTGGATTGATTATGTGTTTCTTTTATTGTGTCTTTTAGTCTTCCCTAATCTGGGATAAATTTTCTGTCTTTTTTTGTTTTGTTATTTAAGACTGTGACACTTTGAAAGAATATAGACCAGTCACATGGTAAAATGTCTATCATTAGTTTTTTCCTCATAAGTTAATTTAGATCCTGTATTTTGAGCAAGAATATTATAAAAGTGATGCTGTGTCCATCTCATTACATCATGTTAGCAATAATGGTGTCTGCATGTTTCATGGCTGGCCATGTTGAATTTGATCATTGGTTCAAGTTATTTCTGCCCAGTTTACCAATGTAAAGTTAATACTGGTTTTATTTTTTCATGAAATTAGCCCTTGGAAGCGCCTCCCAGTTGGTTCCTATGTTCTTTTGACATATCTGTGTCATTTTTGGTACATTCTATAGTATTATGTATAGTCCATTTTGTTATTACCTTTATAATTTATAGTCAAAATACTGTCTTTCAAAATTATTTAGTTCTTATCTTCCTCATCCCCTTATATATTTTGTCAGATACTTTTAAAAATATATATTTTTATTGATTTCAGAAAAGGAAAAAGAGAGACATAGAAACATAGGTGATGATAGAGAATCTTGATTGGTTTCCTTCTGCATGCCCCCTACTGGGGATGGAGTCTGTGCTCTTGATCAGAATCAAGCCCAGGACCCTTCACATAGTCCAATGCTCTACCCACTGAGCCAAACTTGCTAGGGCTCATTTACCTTTAATTCAGTTGGTTTATTTGTTACTTTTTATATTCCACTTTAGAGTCACCTCTCTCACAAGCCCTAGTATGTATGTTTGTATGTATTTGGTACATGATATACTAAAAGTCATAATTTTACAAAGAGATATGCTTATGGATATGTCATTTGTCCTTCATTCCTTTCAGCCCATTTCCATGATCTCATTTTTCCTACCTACCCTCTAGGTAGTCAGTATCATTATTTTATAATTTACTTTCCTGTGCTCCTTTTAAAATTATTATTTAATTATTAAATATTATTTACTTTCCCTGAATTTTAATGTGTGCAACTTTAGTGAGTTGCATGGAATAGAGAACTAGAGAATAAGAGTAGACAATTAGTAAAGCCACATAAATACAAGTTTATAAGAATGAGAAACAATCACTAAAAAATAAAGTTACTAAAATTTCTCCTTATAGACCTTCTGAGGGCATATATAGTAAGGTTTTTATACTTTTTTCAATGATCAGAAATCCAGATAAATTAGAAGAGTCAACCTTCTGTAAAATTTTAACTTGGCTTGCATATGAATGATATTTTTGATGCATTATTTTACTGGGCATTCTCATTATCCTGTGGAGAAGTGGGAAACGGTTTCCTTGTTTCCATTTCACAGATGGATACACTGAGGTTCAGTAACTTTCATATGTATCTGTTATCCCCACCCGACAGTAAGGCTCCTGGGCAGCAGAGCACTGTGTCTTATCCACCCCTCTGGTGCCTAGCAGATCTACCTGGTACACATGGAGAAACATGGATCTGTGAAACTTTTCACCTAACTGCCCCCGATTTTACTTCTAGATTATGGCTCAGTATCTGTCTTCTACTTCTCCCCAGAAAGTCTGATTCCAGGATTCTGCATAAGTCATCTCTGTTCTATTATCCTGGCCATGAGAACAATGAAAACAAAGAGAGCAAGTTTCTATGCCAGAAGGAACACAAATGCCAGTCCATTTGTCTCAGATCTCCAGAATATCAGTGGGAAGACTCCAGAGAGAAAGCCTCATGTGACAGATGGAAAAAGCTGAGGTCATGAAGCAGATCAGTAATATTCCCAAGATTAGAACTTAATCTGCTCTTTCCAAAGATTGAATTCTTTCCAACCCAAAAATGGGCACAGGAAAAGAACAAATCAGATCACTGAATGCACCCTTTTCAGATGAATTATTCTAAATTCTTTCCTAGAATATAGATACGCAAATCCCTGGGAACTATGAGCCCAATTTGATTTCTCTTTTGGGACCACTCTCTGAGGATTGAGGAGTTTAAATATTAAATAATGAAAATTTTGGAAATCCCTGTGCTAAGGACTGAATTGTGTTCCCCTCCACCCAGCCAAAATGTATGTTAAAACTCGAATCCTCAATGTACTTATATCTGGAGACAAGGTCTTTTGGGAGGTAATGAAGATTATTATCTCTAATCTGATAGGACTGTGGCCTTATTAGAATAGGAAAGGTTCCCCCCTCCCCTCTCTCTCTCTTCTCTCATCCTACTTAATGAAGAGTCAGTAACAAGGTAGCTGTTTGTGAGCCGGGAACATGTCTCTCACCAGATTCTGACACCAGACCATGTTAGCAGCCTGATCTTGGACTTTTAGCATATAGAAACATGAAAAAATAAATGTATATTACTTTAGCCACCCAGTCTATGGTATTTTGTAATGGCATCCTGAGCTGACTGATATTCCAGGATCACATACTATATGCAACATGGGTACATTTTAAATTTTTAATGAATATAATCTATAGTTGACTTCTTATAGGCTAGGGAATCAGGCATGAATTTGCAGTGCCATATATTTTTCCCAATAAGTGCTCTCCAATTCTGCTAGAATTAATATCAGTGAATGGAAAATGGAAATGTGAGGTGGGAGAGGAAAGGGGGAAGTAGGAAGGAATATTATATTGTGTTTTCATCGAGAGAATCTGTGATTGAAATGATAATCACCGGCATTGGGGAGACATGCAAGGCAAGGATGGAGAGCCCTTGTTGTGTTCCAGTAGCAAATGGGCATGTCTGTCCTCCACTCCCACCGGTATAGAGCTGCTCCCAGCGGGACACTGGGATTCCTCACTCTGGTCTATTTTTAAGTGAACAAAATGAGTGGCATTTTGCCACATCCCTCTGGAAACTATTCGAAAATTGAGCAGATCTCATCTTTTGAAAATGTTCCCTGAGTAATGGAAACATGAGGAAGGGGAATATACTACAGACCCCAGATGCAACTTTCAACCACAGTGGAATGCAACACGCCAGACACTCTTTTATAGTGGTTAGGATGGACGTGGGAAAGATGTGGGGGAACAGAACAATACACTCTGCTGTCATCTTAGATCACTTTCACTGCAAGATGCTCTGAAGGATTAAACGACACAGTGCTGGGCACATTGGGAGGGGCTCAATCCAATGAAAATCCAAGACATGTAGACATGGTTACATGGCAGCTACCATCCATGTAACAGATTAGAGTTTTATACTCTTTAGAACAAGAGATGAATTTGGGTTATGAATCATTCTACCCTTGTGTAGAACTATAGCTGAGATTTCAGCAGGGCTTCTCTGAATCTTGAAATTGTGATCCTTTTTATTTCAGCCCCAGGATTTACACTCAAATCCAAAGCTGATTCCAAGATTTCTGTGAGTTCCTAGCAAGATTTTGTTCTCAGTATCATATCTGTCTCCTAGAATTTGCATCTTTGGATGCTTTTTTCTTCCATGTCTTGTTAACTCATTTATTTTTTTCTTTGCACCCAAATGCCATTATATAAGTACCTGTAAAGTTGGTATATAACTATCTAGGGCAGTGGTCAGCAAACTCATTAGTCAACAGAACCAAATATCAACAGTACAACGATTTAAATTTCTTTTGAGAGTCAAATTTTTTAAAGATATATTTTATTGATTTTTTACAGAGAGGAAGAGAGAGAGGGATAGAGAGTTAAAACATTGATGAGAGAGAATCATCAATCAGCTGCCTCTTGCACACCTCCTACTAGGGATATGCCTGCAACCAAGGTACATGCCCTTGACCGGAATTGAACCTGGGACCTTTCAGTCTACAGTCCAATGTTCTATCCACTGAGCCAAACCGGCTATGGCATGAGAGTCAAATTTTTTAAACTTCTTCTAACGCCACTTCTTCAAAATAGACTTGCCCAGGACGTGGTATTTTGTGGAAGAGCCACACTCAAGGGACCAAAGAACCTCATGTGACTCAAAAGCCGCAGTTTGCCAACCATGGATCTAGGGAAAAGACACACAAAAACAGTATTTAAAAGGCACCAAAGCAAATGATTTTCAAAAGTATTACTAGTTTGAATTTTGCTGAAAATATTCTCAGTTATTCCACCACCCAAATATTTTTAACTAACCCTCTACCTTATAGACTCTAAGAGTTCACTTAGTTCTAGGTTAACTTGCTTATTTAAAAGATGAGAAAACTGCCTGGCTGGCAAAGTTGAGCATCCACCTATGAACAAGGAGGTCATAGTTTGATTCCAGGTCAGGGCACATGCCTGGGTTGTGGGCTCAATCCCCAGTAAGGAGTGTGCAGGAGGTGGTTGACCAATGATTCTCCCATCATTGATGTTCTATCTCTCCCTCTGAAATGAATAAACACACACACACACACACACACACACACACACTACCCAGTGGGTGTGGGTGTTCCGCAGCCCAGCCTGTGCCCTCTCACAGTTTAGGAACCCTCACTTCCAGGGCAATAGCAGTTGCAGGAGTGCAAAGGAACAGCTAGCCTGGCTTCTGGCTGAGCAGTGTGGGAGCACAGTGACCACCAGGGGCAGCTCCTGCATTGAGCGTCTGCCCCCTGGTGGTTAGTGCACATCATAGCAACTGGTCATTCCACTGGTAATTCTGCTGTTGGGTTGATTTGCATATTAGGGTTTTATTATATAGGATATATATATATAATATATTTATATATTTTAATTAACGTATATATAGGAAATATATATTAGGATTTTATTATATAGTATATATATCCATATCCCAGTAAGGGTCTACAGTGGATTCTCAGAGGTAGAGAGTGTCAGGGCCTAGATGAGAATCAATAACATTCAATCTACATTCCAGCTCCCTCTTTAGATCTGTGCTTCTTTTCTAAGGAAATTTCAAGTAGCAAGTTAATTTTCCAGGGTAAGAGTTTGTTTTTTGTTTGTTTCTTTGTTTTTATAAGGGTATATTTAAGGAACTGAAACATGGCTAAAAATGGAAAGCTTTTAGATTTGAGATTTTATATTTCTATTAGAAAAATTTGGACAACACTTTATGCCTTCTCTTTCCCTAACAACCCTGAGATTGGAATAAGATTTCTGAGCACTCTGAGATTGGAATAAGATTTCTGAGCTTGGAGACAAGCAGAGCATTCTCGTTTCGTCTTAAGCAAATGACTCACAGAATCATGAAAGCTCCAGCTTGGAAGGCATTAGAAAGGTCATCTTATTCACCACCACATCCCACATACTTGAAGGGTAGCATTGCCCTTTTAAATATCAACATAGTAGCTGTCCAACTTGAATATCTCGGGAAAAGGAAACTGCCACCCATTTTCTGAACACTTGGACTCTTCATATTGTAAAACCAGCATGTCAATATGTTACTGATTTAATTCCAACAACCACCCTATGAAACAATTACTACTATCTACACTTTACAGGTAAGAAAATTGATCCTGCATGAAATGAGATATTTCACCCCAAATTCAGGCCAAGTTAGTTAGGGAATTCCTCTTCAACCCAGGCATGTTTATTTCCAGTTAGCTTATAGAGAGTTCTTAACGGCACAGATTTTGGTATCAATTTGAGTTGGGATCTTGAGACTTCACTTTTTAAAAAAAATATCATCCAAGGATATGTTTTTTATTGATTTTGAGAGAGAGAGAGACAGAGAGAGATACATGGATATTAGAGAGAAATATTTATTGGTTGCCTCTCAAACATGCCTTAACTGAGAAGCAAATCTGCCGCATAGGTATGTGCCCTGATCAGGAATTGAATCCATGACCTTTTGGTCTATGGGACAATGCTCCAACCAACTGAGCCACCTGGCTGGGGCCTGAGTCTTTACTTTTTTAATTGTGTAACCCTGGCCTTACAGCCTGTGTCCTCATCTGAAAATAAATAAAAATAGTACTAAACTTTGAAAGTTTTCATGAGAACTGAGTCTTTGTGAAGTGCTTTACATGGTGCCTAACATAATAAGTTATCCCAAAATGATAGATATTGTTAGTAATATTATACTAACTTATTCATCTGGTCTATGTTGACCCATTTACAAATATTTCTGGACCAGACATCTCCAGACTTTTCAGCTCTGAAAATCTGTGACGATAGACTCATCTCTCAGTAACTGTGTTGGTACAGTTGTCAAGTCTAAATCTATTGAAGCGACCTTGACTGACTAGCATCTACAGCCTTCTTTCACTTGGAGAACTCATGATGGGAACAGCTCTTTCCTCCTTTCTCTTCTAGCCCCTCCCCGGGCAGCATATATGAAATCCACACTACATTGCCTCAAAGACAGCCCAGGCTTTAGAAAAACAAACAGAGGCTTTAGTGTTCAACTCATCAAGATTTCTGCCACTCCTGAATCGTGTGGGATAGACATTCCTAATCAGAGTGAGTGACAGGCACATCCGTTCAGTGGATGAGAAAAGCGAGCTCCATCTGGTGCATTTCCAAGAAGAGAATCCCAGTCAAAGGTAAAAACAATTCTGCCTCTAGTTGTACCTAATTATCCAGCAGCAGAAAGACACGTGATGAAGGCGGCTGCCCAGGGTCGGTCCGAAAGCAGAGCAGATGTTTTCAATTGCTCCCTCCTTTGTAATTCTACCCTGGAAATAAAGAATTTAAAACCTAGAAAATAATAAGAATACATGAACCTCACAAAGGGACATACACAGCAGAAGACAAAACGTATGGGATAAGAGAGTGGATGCATTGAAAGTCACCTCATGGGAGCATTTAGGAATTCTCTTTCTAATTGGATCAGTGCCCAGGAACACAATTGCATCTATAAGTATCTTTTAATTGAGGGGAACATATAGCAGGTTCTATTGAACATATTTTTAAATAATAAAAACAACAGGATTTCTTTACGTTGCCAGAATTGAGCACTGGGTCAACACTTGTCGAAGAAGCTGTAGTATTCCAACAGGTTGTTTATAAGCAGAAATATTGATAAACCCTCAATAGCATAGGAATTTTTAAACAATGCCATATATTAATTAAGCTTTAGTAGAATTATAAAAGAATTTCCAAGGTAACTTAGAATTGGTGTCACCAAAGGTAAGAGCTAGATCTGAGAGATCAAGAATTCCGACGCAGTGGTTTTACAGGTAGGTTAACTGAAACAGAGGAGGTAATTTGCCTAACAGAAGAGAGTGTATTGAAGATAAAGTAGAAACTGTATCATCCAATTTAAGGAAAGCTGAAATACATGGGCAGATAATTATATTTATAAATTTACCATAAATTAAGTTGGTGGATTTGAGATGTGATTACAGCAATTACAATCCCAATTCCAATTTTTTAAGCTTATACAGGATGGGTCAAAAGTAGGTTTTTAGTTGTGATTATGCAAGACAGTTTATTCTTATATAATTATATACTAATTACTAAGTGTTATTTTCTATGTGAACAACTGTAAACTTACTTTTGCCCCACATTGTATAGTAAATGATCAGAATACCAAAGAAAGAGAATAATATTAATTCAGGAATAAAATGCCATCTTTTATTTTCTTTAGCCTTCTTCTGGCATAATATTGAGAAAAAATTCAACCTAAAATAAGTTTTATGTCAGATAGGAATTAGCACCTTTGAAAAAATGTTACCCCAATAAATTTAACAAATGCTAACAGGGCAAAGAAAAACCTTAAATCAATGAAATGCTTCTATTTGCATCTTGAAAGGAGGCAATCTGAGGTTTCATAAAAGGACGTACCTAATACAGATATGAACTGCAATTTGAAAATTTCTCTAAATGGTGTGGAATATCTATTTGGCATCATGCAGTTCCAGATTTTAGGAGAACTGTGGATGCTAACTGGTGCCATCACATCTGATGCAGCATCCCATTGCGGTGTAACATTCCTGGGTTACAACAGGTCAGTTTTATTTTGTAGCCTTCCACCTTTCATGAGACAGAACATCTAGCATCCAGCACATGTAGCTGATAGAACACTGTTCCTTATTTTCAGCCAGATTGGCCTCCTGGTCATCATTGGGCACTCAGTGACCTCTAAAATCCAATCCCAGAGAATGACCGCCCTGTAGATGTTGGAAACCAGAGAACATGTTATGCTCCCTACGTCGTCTTGTTTCTAAACCACTACCAGTCTTGGAAATCCTCTCTCTACAGTCCTTGATATTGTGATGGTTTATTTTCAGTGTCCCCTTGGCTAGACCATGGTCACCCATTTTTTTGGTCAACACCAATCTGGATGGGAATGCCTGTGAGGGTATTTTTTAGATGTGATTAGCATTTACATCACTAGACTTCCAGTTATACAAATTATCCTCCATAATGTGAGTGGGCCTTCTCCAATCAGTTAAGGACCTTAAGAATAAAGACTTAGGTTCTTCAAAGTAGAAGGAATTTGCAGGATTACCTCAGTTTCCAGCTTGCTGTTCTGTGGACTTTGGACTTACCACTCTAACACCAATGTCACCCTTCCCCTGAATTCCCAGCCTGTCAGCTTGTCTCCATATTTGCCTCCATATTCACTAAGCAAATTACTTAGAATAAATCTCTCTCTTTCTCATTTCCCGTTCTTCTCTATCCTTTTTCCCTTTCTCTGCAGTGCATATTTGTAGTCATTTCTAACTTGGTGCCCACATTGTGGTTCAGAAAATGTTAGAAATTGTAGTAGGTTGAAAGATAGTGGAAGTTCATTTCTCTTGATGAAGATGGCAAAAATAAAAAGCCCCCAGTGTATAAAGATTTAATGTTTATGAATTATTCTCACAACTGTTTTCTCAGGGGATCCCTACTTCAATCCCATAAGCTAGACATTGATTCCAATTTATAGATGAGAAATGAAGGCCTGGGGATATAAAATAATTTACCTAAGACCCCTAAGCTTGTAAGTAGTAGAACTCCAAGTCTGATATTCTCCCTACCACCCCTTTCTCTGGCTTCCTCTCAATAAGTAGAGAGAGGGGCTAGAGATGAGATTCTTCTGTGGATGGGCTGCTCAGTCATGGGGATCTGACCCATGGAGACCAGGAAAGGCTAAAGAAAAAACACTGTCAAGGGCAGACCATTGCCTAGGGTTATTGTTCTCTATTCCAGCCTCAAGGACTCCAAGAGATCAATGAAAGTATACATTGGGAAATAGAAGAGGCATGAGAAAATTTTGCAAATTGGCTAGTTTTCATTTTCTGTTGGCTTTTCCAGCACATTCTTGGCACCAAATGAAAGTAATGTGGTAATGTGGTAAAATGTCTCCACAAGAGGCTGTCCAATTAGAGACAGAGGGCAGTGAGATGCCCTCGCCCTTGATGCCCTAAGGGCTCATCGGGACAGCCTGAGGTTTTCATAGTAACCAGTGTGGATGTGGTCGTCTGTTGTCATATCAAATAGGTTTGCATATTAGAGAATCTCAAGGCATCAACATTATGGCACAATGTGTATTTGTGCCGCTGGCTTTGATTTGGAAATGGCACTAAAGAAGATTGCTTCATGCTGACTTGATGTCTAAAGAAATATGCAAGCTTGATCTTGTTTTGACCTAACTGGCATAATTACCCATCATGGTATGTGTTTCACAGGATTAGAATTAGTAACAGGAAGTCACATTGTGTTCTATTTTAAAGAAAACAACTGTCCAGGTTCCAAACTGCGAAAACATAGTCAATAAGGGAGTTAACCTTCACATTTGAAAAGGATTCTTATATTATGATATAATAGCAGCAGTGATGATTTATTGAGAACCTACTATGGGCCAGGTATTTTAGAGATATTATTTACAATTCTCAATTCTCATAACAATCCTGGAAGGCATGTAGGGGAAAATTGATACTTGGTGAAGGGAAGTAACTTGCTGAAGGTCAGAAAGCTAGAAAATACCTAACCCAGGCAGGCGTGTCCAGCAGATGTTTCTGCTACTACACTGAAGCATTTGTCTTCACATCATATGTAAAGAACGCTATTTGCAAAGGAGGAATTCTCTCCTTTCCTCCTCCTCCTTTCCCCCTTCTCCCCTCCCTCCCCTCTCGCCTCTCTTTCCCCTCTGTGTCCTCTTTCCTCTCTGTTTCATCTCCCCTCTTTTCTCCATACCACCCCATCAGATGTTTCTTCTGAAAAAAAATTCTTTCAGTAAGCATGCAGAGAGCCCATCCTCTGGTGGGAGAGGTAGTTCTAGGAGCTACAACACAGAGATTTATAGGAGACAGCATACTAGCTTCTAGAGAAGGGACAGTTGTTAGATAAAACTGTCTTTTAAACTGACAATATCAGATGGTGTAACTAGTCTTAGGTATGTATGTGCACATGAGGTTTAAGGTGGCATAGTGGTTTTCTAAAGATGACATAGAAAGATTTTTCAATAGATAGCCAGGGACAGAGGTGAAAAGCTGGAGTGCTTCCAATGCTTGGCTGAATGCAGGACTCCTTTGTTCTCTCATACTTATTCTCATTCAAGGATTCTGGGTGCTTATGATTCTGGGTTCTTCTCAGAGCCATAGGACCATAGGATTTGGCAAATGTGTAGATCATTTTAAAACCAGATTTTTAGTTTTGGCCATAGGATGGGCTAGAGAATTGAAAAGCTCCATAACTATACAAACCTGAGAAACCATAGTTATAATAGGAGAGGTCCATTTATTTATGTATTTATTTATTTATTTATTTATTTTTAATTTTTGTTAATCCTCACCCAAGGATATTTTCCCATTGATTTTTAGAGGGAGTGGAAGAGAGAGGGAGAGACAGAGAGAACACATTGATGTGAGAGAGACATGCCTCCTGCATGCATCCCGACCAGGGCCAGGGGACATGCAACCAAGGTACTTGGTTGGCCCTTGACTAGAATTGAACCTCGTTCCTTCAGTCTGTGGACTGCCGCTCTGTCCACTGGGCAAAACCTGATAGGGCAGGAGTTGTCCTTTTAAATATCAATTCAGATGATGAGCAAATAGGATGCTGCAGCAGCCTAATAAGGTGGGCCACGGGGTAGGGAAGAATGTGAGGGGCTGTTGGTAGGGTCTTGGTAACGTAAGGGTTGGGATTTAATGCCCCAGAGGGTCAGGAAAGGAGGGCTTGGACCTGCTCATAGATGGGAGTTAAAATTTAGACTTATGCACCAAGCTAGGGATCTCAAAATTCTGTACCTTAATTAAAGGTAGACTCAATGTGAATCTTTCCTCCTAAGCACTGGTATCAGATCTGATCCTAAGGAAACTGGAAAGCTATAGCCCAGTCTAAAGTATGCTGTTATCTCCTTTTTATTTAAATACCTCTACATGTTCTGTATCATTTCCATTAATGAAAACTTATCTTTCTTATCCTTGGCTCTGAGTCAAAAAATAATATGGGAAACTTCCTAATGATAAAAATATTTTTTGATAAATTTGTCCAAATGCTCATTACAAGGGTTTGTTCCAATTCATGGTCTCTCCAACTATGTGTGACAAAGTCCATGGCCATCCCTCCTTATCAGCCTCTGGTAAAACACTAAACATATTTTAATCTTTGCCAGCCTGATAGAAACACAAGAAACATAACTTTTTAAATTTAAGGTGCATGCAACTTTTTCGGTGAAGTCAAATATCCCTCCATATGTTTCAACCTTTGCTGTGTCAGTTGTGAATTATTATGTCTATGCTTCAAACCCCATTTTTCAGTCCAGATGCTTTTCTTTTTCTTTCTTGTTGATAGTTAATTATACTTAATATTTACACAGCATGCATGTCTCAGTGTCTGGCACCAGTTTCTAAGCTGGACTTACTATTATCCATTTAATCTTTACAATAAATTCTATAGGATATGCATTATTATTGTTCACATTAAACAGGTTGAGAGAGGTTGACTAAGTGATAGAGGCAAAATTAAGAACTTAAGGATTTAACCCTTCTTTTGATATGTTTGCTGATTCTCCTTCATGTTAAATTATTTCATGATTTGCTTTGTAATTAAAGATTGTGAGCTCATTTTTAGTGAAGTTTTACC
Source organism: Vespertilio murinus (assembly GCA_963924515.1). NCBI lineage: Eukaryota > Metazoa > Chordata > Mammalia > Chiroptera > Vespertilionidae > Vespertilio > Vespertilio murinus. The sequence continues at coordinate 175,670,344 of OZ004708.1, forward strand.
TGAAAGAATCCAGTGGGACCTGGAATAGAGGCATGCCCTCCCAGAAATTTATATTTGCCTATATTAGACATTCTGGACATTTAATTGGTGATTTTAAATAACATTATTCACATATATGTTATATGCCCTACAGTTTACCTGTTTAAATCAATGGTTTTTAGTGTATTGAGAGTTGTGCAAACATCACTGTAATCTAATTTAGAACATGTTTATAACACCCAAGAGGAGACTTATATCCATTAGTAGTCATTTCCCATTCTCCCTAACCCACTAATCTACTTGCTATCTCCATACATTTGTCTACTTGGAACATTTCATATAAATGGTATGATACAGTATGTATTTTTTGGTGACAGTCTCCTTTCACTTAAAATATTTTTATATTCCTCATCATGAGGATGGGCAAATTATATAAATTAAAACTTCAAACCCACATGATGTTCAGGTCTGTATTTATGGAGTCTTGGGTTATTTCTAGTTCCAGTTTCTTATACCTAAGGGGAAGGCTATTGCTTAGCTAACTATCCAAGAAGGTTGGAAGGCAATTATAGGGCACAAAACTCCATAAAAATAGAAAAGGGGCCATAACTGGTTTGACTCCATGGATAGAGCATCAGCCTGTGGACCAAAGGGTCCCAGGTTTGATTCCAGTCAAGGGCATGTAACTTGGTTGCGGCACATCCCCAGTAGGGGGTGTGCAGGAGGCAGCTGATAGATGTTTCTCTCTCATCAATGTTTCTAACTATCCCTCTCCCTTCCTCTCTGTAAAAAAATAAATAAAATATATTTAAAAAATAGAAAATAAAAATAGAAAAGGGGACATCTTATACTTGCTGACATCCCCATTCTAAGCAGTGGTGTCTTTCATAGCAGTTTGTTCCTGTGGAGAACTTGAGGACTGGAAAGTTACACCCTCCACCCTCCTCTAGGATATAGTGTGTTATCTTCTATTTTTTAAAAAATATATTTTTATTGATTTCAGAGAGGAAAGGAGAGGGAGAGAGAGGTAGAAACATCAATGATGAGAGAGAACCATTGATCAGCTGCCTCCTGCATGCACCCGACTGGGTATTGAGCCTGCAATCAGGCATATGCTATTGACCAGAATGGAACCTGGGACCCTTCAGTCCACAGGCCAACACTCTATCCATGGAGCCATATGGGCTTGGACAAGTGTGTTATCTTCTTTAATGAATTTTCTCTGTATGTTTCCATCATTTTTTTGTTAAAATAAGTTTACATTATCTGGGTCCACTGATGTCCTTCCAATAATTACAGCAATATGATATGTGTAAACACATTGTAATAATACAGACCATTTCAATGCTATAATTAGCAGATTAATTATAGTGATATAATGATAGTCATGGTATGACCCTTATCCAAAAGTTGGTGAATACTCATTTGTTTCCTTATTCATTCTTTGTTAGATAGTCATTTATCTCCTTCTATAACAAATCACTCTTGTATGGGTATAACTATTTTATTGAATGAAATCAAGATCCTTGACCTCCAAATCTTAAGTTCTAGTGGGAAGAAGTTATATATTTTTTCAATTACATGTGGAACAGCTATACAAATTATAGTTGTAAAATATAGTTGACCAGTTTAAAGATAGGGAAATAAAATATCAAACTGTAATGTCATATGCACAATCTCAGAGTACTACACCCAGACCCTCTTAGGCCTGCCTCACCTCTGGCCACTGCCCAGCACAAGTGGAGAGCCAGAAGTACCTGGGGGTTCCCATCCTTCCCAGGGCAGCTCTTACCATGACAGATGGGGATAGCCATGTGCAAACCCAGCTCCCCGGCCTTGTGGACAAACTCTGAGGAGGAACATCCCCTGAGTGCCCTATGGGATCAGACTTGAGATGGGGACTTTATTTGAAATCCTTGATTTCATTTCATTCCTCTCCTACTTCTCCCTTATCAGTCTCTCTTGGGAGAATTCCTTTAATAAATAGCATGTGTATGAATCCTCATTCCAGACATTGCTTTTGGGAAAGGTAACCTAAGACACAACATTAGTAAATGGTAGAGCCAGAATTTCTGTCTCTCATTTCTGTATCCAGATTTCATCCACCTTCTTTTATACCACAGAGGGGAGAAAAATAAGAATGAGACAGGGTCATATATTTTCTTAAGATCATGCATCTTGCAAGGGACTCAGATCTAGTGCTGTAAACTACCATGTTGCCTTTTAAACCTTTTCAGAGGGAAGTAAACCCGTATCAATGAAGTGCAAAGATTTCTTACAACCTCCTATTTAGCATTATACTTCTACTCTCAATCTTGGTTTCTCCACCTATGAAATTATTACACTGCTATTTTCTTCAATATATTTTATGTCTTCTTTATTAAAAGTTAAGCCGGATAACACATGCAACATGAATAATGTTTGAGACATAGCTAGATGCTAGATGTGTGCTGTTCTTCATTAAAGAGCCAGGGTAAAGATAACTAAACAGAATAAAGGTTCCTGAAATCAGCCCTGTTTTGACCAACCACATGATTCTGTTGAAGTAAAGCCTCCATTTCTGGAAATATACTAAAAAACAAATGAACAAAACCCCACAAATAATCCTGTCAGTTTTCCGTACATAATGGACTACATTACATCTCTGTGGGCCTGGTGGATAAATAAAGGAGGCTGTTATGTTCAAAATGTTTCTTTTTAAAAATATATTTTATTGTTTTTTACAGAGAGGAAGGGAGAGGGATAGAGAGTTAGAAACATCCATGAGAGAGAAACATCTATCAGCTGCCTCCTACTGGGATGTGCCTGCAACTAAGGTACATGTTTCGAACCTGGGACCCTTTATTCCACAGGCCAACACTCTATCCACTGAGCCAAATGGGTTAGGGTTCAAAAGCTTTCTTAATAAAGTCTAGCCCCTTCCCAAAGAAGAAAAGCCACAGAAGAAAAGTGTGACACCTTAAACTGCAGGAAAACAGCCAGCCCTTCCTCACTGCTAAGGAGGTAATTATCAGGGGCTCAGGAAGGACATCCAGAAGGCTATAACAAGAAATGGAGCAAGTGTGCAATGGATTTTTATGTTTTCCCCCTCGCTTTTGTTTTGATGTGTGTGTGTGTGTGTGTGTGATAGAGAGAGAGAGGGGGGAGGGGGGGACGGAGAGAGGTATTTATTTATTTTTGTCATCATCAGGACATTAGTACGCAGAGGGAGGAAAATGCCTCTTGAATGAGATGTTTGTAGGGAAATTACAAGGGAGAGGATGCTGACTTTGACCTAGCAATGCCCTCTGAGGATTGGGGTGGTTCAGAATGGCTTCTCATGTTTTTTTCTGCTCCCTTAATGGAAGTAAAATAACAACATGAAATAGAGGGGATAGAACAGCCAGCAGGAGGATAAATACCAAGGAAGCGATGTAAACACAGCCCCCAATTTCCCCAGCGAGTAAGAGAATGAGGAATGTGTTATTTATCTGTCTTTGCAATCTGTACAGCAGAGTATGGAGCTGCCCTCCTCAGGGAATATCTTCTATAAATAATCAGCGAAGTGCAGGATGGGAGCTTGAGATGAGTGAAAGAAACCCAGGAGACTGAGGATTTCTTCAAACTCCAGGTCTTCATCAGCTCTTCCAGGAATCCTCTCCATCCTTCCAGGCAGGGAAAACAGGGAGGGCAGGCCCTTTTAAACAGACCCTTTAGAATTACTTGACGTTGCTCACTCCCCTTTTATTTTAGGCTAGAAAAATGGATGCAAACTATAGGTAATTAACTTATTAAGAGTGCCCTGAACTTGCAGCTGAGGATGCTGTGTGGCATCTGAAATTAAACCATCTAGGATGCACTCTACCTTTATTACTCATTAAGCGTGTTATCTTGGTAAAGTTACTTCTCCAAACTTCAGTTTCCTCATCTGTAAAACTGGAGTAAAACTAATAATTTCTATTTTAATAAGATTAAGACACAAATGTGGTAATGTACATGAAGTTGTTAATACAATGCCTAGATACATTATCTACATATCTAGAATATCTATATATCTAATATATCTAAATATCTAGAATATATTAAGAACTCCAGAAGGCCTAAAGATTAGTCTTTCTGTTGATAGTGTTGTTAGTCATGAAATAGAAGTTAAATTTATGTCTCCAAATCTACCCTTCTTTCTCCACTTTTTTATTTCTAATTTTTCAATTACGATTTCATTTCCCCCCCAGTAAATTTCATTGTTCCAATATATACCATCTCATGACATATATTTAATGCAATTAGATAATAAGTTGTGTGTGGAATTTCTCAGCTCATACCAATCCAATACACTTCCATCAGTGTTAGCCATGTAAACATGAACCTCATTCATCAGGTATAAAGGAGATTGATGGATTTGCCTGGGCCCATGGAGTCAACCATCTTTGATAAAGTGTTTGTTAAATATAAACTGAGCAAACCTTGACCTTTTTTCGAAAGGGTGGGGCTAAGATGATGAGAAAGGACTTGAGAGGGCTTTCCAGGTGGTCCAACCACATAGAGCAATGGTGGACTAGCAGAACTTACTCTCTGAATGATCTTTTAATATTTAGGTTTCCTATGAAAAGCCACTTTTTCAAGCTTCTCTCAATGTCCAGTTCAATAGAATCTACCCTTTTATCCTCTCATATAGCATCCCGCAGTTTTCCTTTTATTTTAAACTGAATATCTATTCATGTAAGTTATTGAGAGTGGAGTGGGATACATATGTTTTCAGTTAATAGCAGTCTCCTTTATTAAGCTGTGTTGGCCCATGTGAGGATGGAAATCAAGCTTGTTTATACCTGTAGTGGTCCTCAGTGCCTAGCACCATGCCTTTCTGACACATTGACTGTGCTATTAAATGTTCTTCAGTGAATGACTGGATGAATGAGTGAATATATGAATGGGACAATCAAGAGTCCCACTGGTCTAGAGGGAAGTATTGTAAGAGAGAAAGGGAGATGGATGAGAAGTAAGACATATCCCTCGGCCCTGCCCCCATGAGGACCATGAATAACTTCATATTCTTCTCTAGGCCTCCTTTGTCTTTTCTGTAAAAGGGTTAGAACTGAGGCCACTTATGGGTTGATTCTATAATTCTTTAGTTGGAAGTTTTGCATTATATTAACTATTACCTATTGGTAAGAACATAGACAATTGTGCTTTTTAAAAAATATTTTATTGATTTTCCACAGAGAGGAAGGGAGAGGGATAGAGAGCTAGAAACATCGATGAGAGAGAAACATCGACCAGCTGCCTCCTGCACACCTCCTACTGGGGATGTGCCCACAACCAATGTACATGCCCTTGACTGGAATCGAACCTGGGACCTTCCAGTCCACAGACCGATGCTCTATCCACTGAGCCAAACTGGTTTTGGCTGCTTTTTAACATTCAAAAAGAGGATAGAGGGGTTTGTTTCTTGCTTCCTTATATAAATATCCATAGAACACCTGCTATATGCTATTACAAGGTCTTAGAGGGGCAGAAATGGGTAACACGTGCCCCCTGACTTTGAGCAGTCTAGATGGAAAAGGACAGAGGGAGAAAAGGATGAGGATTAAGAAGGACAAAGAGAAAGATGAAATAGAAGTAGAACAAGAACAAGGAGGCAAAAAGGGCATGTTATTGAGCATGGTGCCAAGTATTTTACATATTCTACCCATTTTACAAATGTTAAGACTGAGGTTCCAAAAAATCCTATATAATAAAAGAGAAGCATGTAAATTGACTATACCTCTGCTACACTCACCAGCCAATCAAGAGTGAGTATGCAAATTGACTTGACAAAGATGGTGGGTTAATTTGCATACCCAGGCTTCTCTAAGCCTGTAGGCCCATGCACGCAGGCCCTGAGCGGCCAGGGTCCCACAATGCCCCCAGCCAGGAATAGCCTATGGGCGCTGGTGCCAAGTGGCCCGGGTCCCAGGACAAGCAGCCGGGGGCACCAAGTGCAAGTGGCCATGGGGCAGGGTGGAAGTTCCTGCCCTGTGACCACTGGGCTTGGGAGCATGCCCCCATTGGCCGGGGACATGCCCTTAACCCAGTGGACACAACAGACGGGATTCTCTGCACATGTGCTGCAGAGGAAATGCCTTTTCTTTTTTTAAATATATATATTTTATTGATTTTTCCTTTTTTTTTTTTTTTTTTTTTTTTTTTTACAGAGAAGAGGGGAGAGGGATAGACTGTCAGAAACATCTATGAAAGAGAAACATCTATCAGTGCCTCCTGCACACTTCCCACTGGGGATGTGCCCACAACCAAGATACATGCCCTTAACAGGAATCAAACCTGGGACCCTTCAGTCTGCAGACTGACACTCTATCCACTGAGCCAAACAGCTTGAGCATAAATAGCTTTTCTGACCGCTTATTGGCTAAGCTCCCTATATACCTCCACTTGAAGTATTCTTGGTAATTTGGGTAATAAGAATCCAAGAAGGTGATTTAGGGATTTTCCACAATACTTCTGAAGAAAAAAAAATGAAGGTCCACTGCCGGAGGGGCTAAGAAATGTCATATCCTGCCCTAGCCAGTTTGGCTCAATGCCTACCATAGGGTCCAGGTTTGATTCCGATCAAGGGCATGTATCTAGGTTACAGGCTCCTCTCTTACCAGAGCCCAGGTCAGGGCTCATGCAGGAGGCAACCAATCAAAGTGTTGCTCTTATACTTATGTTTCTCTGTCTCTCCCCCTCTCTCTTCCACACTTTCTGAAAATCAATGGAAACATATCCTCAGGTGAGGATAATAAAAAAAAGAAAAGAAAGAAAGAAACGTCATATCCTATGAAAGACATATTGAAAATGCCTAAAGAAAGTTGTCATTTTTTCATGGTGAAGGGACTGGAGTCCATGTTGATGAAAATACCTTGGTGGCTGCAGTGACTGGCAGTGGTGGCAGCAACGGGGTGATGGAGCTGGCGCCTTCCCCTGATCAGCCCGGTCACCTCCCGCAGAGGGAGGCCAGACTGTGGCTTAAGCCCGCTCCCCATAAGCGGGCCTAAGCTGTCAGTAGGACATCCCCTGAGGGCTCCCAGTCTGTGAGAGAGGGCAGGCTAGGCTGAGGGACACCCCCCTTCCCCAGTGCACGAATTGCATGCACCAATCCCCTAGTTAACTATAAAACTATTGGTAAGGCCCAGATTTAGACTAAGTCTGACTGCTCATGATCCAGATAGCCTTCTGCCTTTGAAACCTCACAGGTAGAAGCAGCTGCGATGATGTGATGAGAACCTTTACAATATGATTTGCATTTTCAGTCTAGGACCAAGGGCCTGATCTTGTGTTTCCCTGGGTTCTCCCTTTCGGGGTCTTAATGTGCTCACCCTGCACTTGCCCATACAAAACAAAAACAAAAAAGCAGGGGTGGGGTGGGGTGGGGTGGGCAGCATCCTATAGCCAACTGTGAAAAAGAAAGATAATTTTCCCCCAAAAGGCCCAGACAGAGAAGAAGCTTGCAGAGGCATGGGCCGAAGACAGGGTGGGGAGATGGCAGGCAAGGATCACCCTGAAGCCTGCAGCATTTGGCTTCTTGCCTCATTCTTTTTCTTGTAGCTTTTAAGTTTCATTCACTACTTCAGTGGGATTTGGGGATTGGATTGAAGTTGCAGTAAAAGAGGTGCTGGAGGCAAACTGATTTTTCAGCTTCCAAGGAAAACAATTATCCTAATCTGGCCTGCCATCCCTGCTTCTCCCCACACAGTGGAAATTCACTGGATTCAGAGAGCGTTCTGTGGAGAAGACATGTCGCTTTGTGAATACGCTTTGCTCAAACTTTACCCCCAATTCAAATTTGTTTCCTACTGTTTATGAAGCACCTACCCATCCTTTATACAAACTGCACCCACAGATCTCTTACTACAAGTCCCTTGCTCAGCCAAGGGTATTACACACATTATCTTATGTTGTCTTCCCTGTGACCTTAAAGACACATGCCATCATAATCCTTATTTGTCCTGGAGAGTTAAGGAACATGCTCAAAGTCATAGCTGTGAGGAAGAGGAATCAGTATTTGAACACAGATGTCCAACTTCAGAGCCCGTGCTATTAATATGATTTTACACAATCACTCAACCACAAACCCTGGGTGCTCATTACCATGCTGTCCTATTGATAAATCTTGAAACGAAGGCACAGCAAACTGAAGCCATTGGCCCCAAGTTACCAAGCTTGAGGTGGGAGAGGAAGGATTTGAATTTCACCCCATAGGATGTCACCATCCCAAGCTCTGTGTAGAGGGTGCTGTGTTCGGGTGGAGGGTGACCAGGGGAGGTTTGTCTTCCTAAAATACCATCCCGGCTAGTATGTGGAACCCTGTCCCGCTCAAGTGGTGTGGTCCCTTGGAGGTCAGTACTCCTCATAGCCATACCAGGGCAGGGCTGCAAGTTTCCCTCTTCCCATTTCTTGTCCTTTCAGAAGGCCTCTGCATGTTGTGTCAGCCTGCTTTCCGTTGCTATATAAGAAGGTGAAAAGGCATGATTTGCATGCAAGCACCCTACTTCCTTAGGGAATGCCAGAACCTGCCTTTTTAAGGGCTCCGAAGCAAAAATCATGATCAGGCATGGACTTTTCTTCTTCACAATTGCTATCAAATCAACACTGACTTTTAGGAAGATTACTTCCTCTTTCTGGGTTTCAGTTTCTAAGAACCATTAGGTAAGGGGATTAGATGGGATTTGAGCAACTTTCTTCAGAGTAGGTACCTAAAGAGTGTGTGTGTGTGTGTGTGTGTGTGTGTGTGTGTGTGTTTTACGTTTTCTATTTTTTTCTTTTTTAAAATGTTTTTCAATTACACGTTACATTTATTACTATTTTGTATTAGCCTCAGTGTATAGCATAGAGGTTAGACTAGGGATGGGCAAACTTTTTGACTCAAGGGCCACAATGGGTTCTTAAACTGGACCCTAGGGCCGGAACAAAAGCAACCTGACCATGCTGGAACTCTCATTTTGGGCTGCTGGTGAAGGAGCGGAGGGGAGAGCAAGAAAACCCCCCACTCTTTCGGCTCGGCGGGCCAGAGAGAACAGTGGAACAGGCCAGATCCAGCCCGTGGGGCATAGTTTGCCCACGGCTGGCCTAGAGTGAGAAAACGCCTGTTACCTTTCAGAGTACCTCAGTAAGACAAGTGTCAGGCTTTGAACATCGGCCACCTTCAGTCCAGTGCCAATGTTAAATTGTACTGGTCAGCAGGGCGGCCTCTCTCCCTAAATTGCCTTGTAAAAAGTTGACTGAAAGGCACGTCTTCCTTTTGGAGGTAGAACAAACTAGGTGATAATTTACAAAAATGCTCCCTTCACCCAGGTAGATGCAGCCCCATACCCACAGTACATAGCTCCCCTAGCAAAGTAAGCTCCATTCCTTGCTCCTTTGGCTTCGTATCCTTGTGCAGTATGTAATCTACACAACTGTATGAGGCAACCCTGGTGGCTAGTAAGACACCCTTGCTCTTTTATAACCTCACTCTGATCCTCTCTCCATTCTGGGAGGGGTCAAAGGGAATGAGTGGAGGAGGAGAAATAGAAGAGCATGGTGGGAAAATGAAGAAGCTGATGAGAAGTCTCTTTACTTCTGCCTAGGTTTTCTAGTTATAGAGATGAAAGCTTGAGAAAGGAAATTGTTTTCAATTGGCTGAGATTGACTCTAGTTCTACACTGAGCTGGGAAACAAGATTATGTATTAATACTTGAGAAGAACCAGAGAAACTATGGGTTTGCTGTGAGATACAAGCTAGGAGTATGGGAAAAGTCAATCTATAGAATAAGTTTAAAAGATATTGATGCAAAAGGAAAGAATCATTTTTCACTTGAACCTGCAGATCAATGCATCCAGTAAGCCAGTTATAGATACTGCAAACTTGTGACTTTTAAACATATGATGACGTCTATCAGAAACTATAGTGTGTTCATGAGAGGGTAGGAGGAGAGGTGGTTGCTTAATGGTGAGGTCTTCAGGTCTCCTATTCCCATTCAGCCACAGCAGGCCACTATAACCAGTTTTACTTAATGGACTTCCTGTGACATTTCACCTAAATGAAGATTTCACAGCCAATGATATTTGAATACCACCAGTTTAAGATACAATTTTTTTAAAAATCCATATGTCCCTCTTTTTCCTCCATTGACCCCTTTTAGCCTGCCTCCGCCCCCTCTCCCTCTACCCCAGAACTACACCACCCTATTGTCTGTGTCCATGGGTCATACAAATTCTTTGGTTGCTCTCTTCCCACCCCCATCTTTCCTCTGAGATTTGATAGTCTGTTTCATGTTTCTATGTCTATGGATCTGTTTTTGTTCATTTTGCTCATTATATATATGAATGACAGTGTTGCTCAGTGGATAGAACATCGGCCTATGTTCTGGGTGGAAGGGTTCTGGGTTCGATCCTGGTCGGGGGTCATGTAGCTTAGTTTCAGGCTTGATCCCCAGACTTGGTTGGGGTGCATGCAGGAGGCAACCAATTGATGTGTCTCTCTCACATTGATGTTTCTCTCTGTCTCTGTCTCTCTCTCTCTCCCTTCTACTCTCTCTAAAAGTGAATGGAAAAATATCCTTGGGTGAGGATGAACAACAACAACAAAATAAAATAGTTTTTAGCAGCTGCCTATAACTAAACCTTTTAATATGGTTGACTGGTATACAATTAACTTTCCCTGCTGGACTATAAGACTCTTTTAATAGATGGTATTTCTACTTATTTAATTTCATGTCTGCAAGAGTTCTCTACAGGCATACCAAATGAGTGAATGAATCTCTTTGGCCTGCCCTGAACAAACTCAATGACAATTTATCATTTGTCTTCAGATGGTGGTAAGATTCCAACTTGATAGGAAGATGGGTTATATTTTAATCTTTATATGTAGTTACAGAAATATAGAACTTCGATCTGTATTCTCTCTAGATAGAAGATTTGGCCGCACAAAGGCAAACAGCAAACGGTGTGAGCAATGATGACTTATGATTCCGAGCTCCTCCCAGCGCTACGTGTCACTTGGAGCAGGAAATTGGTAATTTCTGACATGAGGTGGAAAATTATTTTATGTGAATTGATGCTGGACGGCTCCATTTTTACTAAGTGAATGCAAAGTGGCTGGCGCACAGGCAGCGTTTAGTGCTAAGTGAGCTGACATCCATCGGGCTGCAGGCAGGGTTCATAGAGGAATATGGAGACTGAAAAGGCCAGAGGAAGACCAAGGTTGTCACACCAGGTGAAGCCCACAGCCTGCATTTGAGACTGATTCCTGTGGGACGCCCTGGTGGGAGGGAACCAGAGGCTCAGCCCCTGGGCTGGCTGTGGAATGTTGTAGAAAGCAGGTGTGGAATTCTGCTCCTGTCATTACTTTTCCTCTAAATTCCCATGCCTTGGTGGAATCTGGCCTGAGGTTTGCCACGAACCCACTTTGTGACCTCCTGCCGGTTGCTCCTCCTCCTGGGCCTGGTTTTTCACCTGCGCAATATAAGGATTCAAACTGGTCCTTTTAGCTATTTATTAAAATATAAATGCTGTGCTGAGTGCTCAAGAAATGTTTTATTAAATCCTCTCTAAACCCCTGCAGCACAGATCATATGCTTTTCATTTTATGGACGAGACAGTGGTGGCTGAGAGGGGCAAACTGATTTGCTCAGTGTTGAGTGACTATGGCATGAATAAGCTTCTGAACGTACGTGCACCTTACGTTCTATTAGGAGACACCTATCTTCATACTGAAGCTGCACAGAAAGAATAGGAAGTTATAAATCTCATGCCTGGATTCAAATTTAAACTTATATTTATGCATCATGGTTCAGGCATGGCAATATTTGGGGTTTCAGTTTTCTCAGCTCTGGTAGGAAGAATAATGCCCCCCCCCCCCCCCCCGCAAGATACCTAGGCCCTAATTACAAAACCTATGAATATATTACAAGATCATATGGCAAAAGAGACTTACTGATGTGGTTATGGTTAAAGACCATTAGATGGGGACATTATTCTAGATCAGTGTTTCCCAAAGTGTGGTACGCGTACCCCCAGGGGTACGGGAAGAGTTTGGTGGGGATACACGTTGCACCGGAGTTTGGTGGGGATATGCACTGCACAGGCCTTAGCTGCGCCTAATTCTACATTCTCATGAGTCAAGTCAAGACAGTCTTGTGAGGTATGAGATGGTCCGGTGTGCAAATAAATGTTATTTATAATATAACTTTTATTTATATTTTAGTAAGAATAATTTTATTTTTTGTTTATTATTATTTTGTGTATGTACCAAAAAAATAAAAAATAAATATATTTTGATTGTTATTAAAATACATCCTTTTTTTTTTGACGAGGGGTACTCAGCGTTACGAAAATTATAGAAGGGTACACAGATGTCAAAAGTTTGGGAAACATTGTTCTAGATTACCCGCGTGGGCTCAGTATCTAATCACATGAGGTTTAAGAGGCAAAGAGGAAGGTGTGGAAGAGCAGGCAAGGGAGATGAAGTGAGGGAAGGATATGATACCTGGTTAATGATTCTGAGATGTAGGGGGCTAAGAGAGTCCCCAACAAATAGAGATCCAGGACTTCAACCATATGAGAATGAACTGGATTCTCACCTACAACTGTCCAGAAAGGAACACCAGCTTCCCAAACCTTACTTTTCATTCCTTGAGATTCATACTAAACTTCTGACCTATACACTGTAAGAGAATAAATTTGAATTGTTTTAAGCTACTACATTTAGAGTAACTTGTAACAGCAATAGAAAATTAATACACCACCTCTAAAGTGAAAATATCAGATGAGGCAGCATCAGTGTGCTTTATTACTAGGGTAAAGGTGAGAAGGGGTGTAGTGGTGAGAGCAGATGAACTCAGGAGAGACAGAGACCACAGGGAATGAATACTCTTCTTGCACAACACAAGGATTCTGAGAACATCCTGAGATGCTAAAACCCAAGGTAACATGAGGCTAAATCGTTCCTTGAAGTTGGTGTTATATGAACACTTTCTGCTGGACACAGTCTAAAAGCAGGACATCATACCTTATTTTTGGAACTGATTTAAAAGGAAAGGTTCAGAAATAAACTCAAAATCCCTGGCCAAAGACAAATTAAATGCGACAAGGAATCTCTAAATTGCATATAATCCATCCTAGCCTCTTGGGTAGTGACATGAAGTCTGAACTGAATTATCCTGGATGAGATTGCCAAACTTGGGAAAGACAGACACGAATGAATTCAACATTATTCAGGGAAAGAGGGGAAAAAAGGAAATTTTCTCTAATTTTTTGGAAAAAAAATAATTTGTAGGATCTATTATTATCCTTAAGCTAACTGTTCTTCATCTAGAATCCTTGATTGGCTTTGAACCTGAGTGTCCAAGGATCTAAGATGACTAGTGGATGTTTCTAGACAGTGTTGCTTTTACAGAGAGTAATGTTCAGTGGTCTGAGATCTGGCAGTGAGGGCCCCCTGGACTTTGGCCTGACCATTTCAGCCTTTTCCCACTCAGCTCCCTTTGCATTTATTCCCTTTGTCCATACTCTCGATTGGTAAAATCCTACTCATCCTACAAGAATCAGTTCAAATGGCACTCCCCTCTGAAGCTTATCAAGTATAATCTAAATGTGTACCACTCTCAAATTTCATCTTAAGGTTAGCCAAATTCATATAACCAACATTTTATTTAATATCTGTACTTGGAATTTGGAAAATGTACATGTCCAAGATCCTGACCCCATTGCATCTCAGCGTGCTAGTATTCTACTTACAATCTCTGCCAGCTCAGTAAATGGGAACAAAACATGTTCATTTTTTTAAAGCCAGAATCACTGAATTATCTTTTTATTTGTCTTATCTTTTTCTTCACTAGCTACCATCAAGCCATTGGTAAGTTCTAATAATTTCCCATTCCTTTTCCTATTCCTTATCTACTTTAAATTAACTGCATTTTGAATGCTTTTACCATAGTACAGTTGACCATCAGATCTTACCTCGACTGTTGGTTAGCCATCCAGGTGCCCCCTCCCCACTTCCTCTACAGCCTACTATATTATCTACACAGAAGCTAGAGAGACCTCTTAAAATAAAAAATTAGATTATTTCATTCTCATGCATAAATATTTTCTTGAATGAATAAAACCACCAAGCAGAATTAAGTGATCTCTCTTATGTTTCTTCTTTAGCATTTTTCTTTTATTGATCATCTAGACTTTGTGTCAAAAGCTGACTTTTTGCAATTTCTTTCCAATTTCTATCCAAATTATATATGCCCGAACTCCTGCAATAAGAATTTCTAAGTTGATAGACTAGCTTAGTGAAAACAAGACTTAGGAGGGGAGGACTTATAGTATAATAAGGAATCCAACAAAGTTGAGGGGAAGCAACATACACAGAGGCAAACAGAGAGGTAGCAGCTACAGAGTAATTCCAGCTACTGGAATCTGGAATTCCTGACTCCTGGTCCAGTGTTCTGTCCACCACACATCACTAATCCTCAGCCTCAAAGGCATCAGGCAACAGAGTCCTCATCTTAGTGAGTGACATCACCTCTTAGTTCTAAGAGGGCCACATGTAATTTCCTTTACCAAACACTTAGTGTTAGTTTCCATTCCAATTAGACACTGTCTGGAAAACATGAAAGAGTGGAATGTTTTCACACAAGACCAGAACTCCAGGTTGGTTAAGGAGAATGTGCGTCCAAAGTGTTTAGGTTATCTGGAAAACACATGCAGGTGCTCAAACGGGTGTGTTTTTATGGAGAAGGGTGGAGGTTTTGGAAGCTGGTTTAGTACAATGGACATTTTTCCAAAAAGCTTGGGGAAGGTGATGATCTATTAAATATCAGAATGAAGTCCAGAAAGAGGTCTGTGCTATAAGACCTTTAATAATAAGAGTACTAATTTTGTATTTCTTAATGATCACATGATGATGTTTCCAATGGTTAAACCTGTTACTGAGGTTCTGACAGGACACCCACCAATGCCTGATATATGTCAGCTTCACATGACCCCACAGAATGGATTGAGTATAAACAGAATGTAAGTAGCAGGAAAAAATGTACTCCTGTGGTGTTAAAGGTAAACTAAGTAACATTATAATTTTTAAGAGTTTATTTGAGCAAAAAATGGATTCCGATTGGGCAGTACCAAAGCAGAAGTAGTTAAGAGCATTCTATCAATAGGATCTTAGGGAGAGATTTTTCTAGAGGAAAGGTAGAGGCAAAATAGGGCAATTATTAACTGGCTATAGTTTACAGCCTACTTGGCTGTTTGTCATTGGCTGTCCTTAATAATTTATATTTCTCATCATTGAGCCATTTACAGTTTTAGATTTTTGTTTGATTATTTAGGCTGCTACGGATTTAGAGTCCCATCAATCTAATGACCTCCATGTTTAATTAATTCAACAATTTCCCCCTTTTGGTCATCATGTTATAGCGATGAGTGAGAGAATAACAACAGTTTGGTATTAATGCCACACTCAGTCACCATCAGAGTTAAGTTGCTCTGGCTTCATTATGAAACTTGTAAGTTGTGATATCAGCTCCCTGGAAAAATTGTTTTTGCCATTCATCTCATTGTTCATCTTTTTTTTTCTTTTCTTTTTTTTCTGTTTCTTCAAGCCCAATCTGATGTATTGCCCATGGCTATAATTATGACCTTAAGACCTTTGAGAGAACAGAGTGCTCTAGAGAGACCACTCTGATAACTATTAGCAGGATAAAACCATGATATGAAAGTATACTTCTTAACCATGACCCCCATAAACCAAAACAATTGGTATCAAATAACTCAAAAAATGTGCCTAAAGGGCCATCAACCAGTTTGAGCCAGTAGCTTGTTTATTAATTTCTTGTATTTGCTCCAATGCCATGGGTATTGATTTGGGTACAGCAAGAGGTATTTTCTGTGACCCAGATTCTTTATTGTTTAGCCAAAAAGTAATTTAAAGCAATTCTATTATCTAAAATAACTGTAGCAAGAAAAACTAGGGACTTATTTTTATGTGGCTATGGCCTTATCAGTAGATTTAGCAATAGTTGCCAAAGTTAAGGAGCACTCTCTTCTTGTGCATTAACAGAGAGACAAAGCTAGTAGCAAAAGGTAAATGGAATGATGTTTTTATATTAGAGATGAAGATCTTGATCCATGACCTGGGAAAACTGTTAACCACAAGAGGCCAACTGCTTCTGGAGGGGACCCTTCCTAGTCAATGTTCAGTTTATATCTCCAGCTGGTTCTGAGAGTCCGGAGGAACCCTTTTTATTGGAGGAAATGGACTCAAGGTCCAAGTCCCTGGTGTCTGGCTGCCACTTGGCTAGTGAGAAAGACCTAGTATGATCCCTCCCAAGGAAGTTCAGAGGCAGTGTTTGTTCTTAGTGTTTTGAAATCAAAAGAGTGGGAGGAAATTGGAAACATTAATTTGGAAAGTTGTAGCCAGATATTTGGGAAAACTAGAAGAATTGATGATCCAGTTTGTATGATAGATACATAGCAAGCAAAATTTCACAGACAGTGAAGAGGACTAGCATCTGATATCCACAAGGTTACGTTATAATTTTCTACTGAAATGTAATTTTTCCTCTACAATCACCCTCATTTCTAGCAAAGAGTAATTTATTTGCAAAATAAGTCTAGTCTCATTAATCTTGGCCTGATTATTGACCTAAGTGTAGTAAGAATACTGATTGATCATACAGGCTCTTTTAAAATCTGCTTTGCTGGAATTTTCATAAAGAACCTTAGATTGAATTTTTAAAAGCCACTCTAGGCTAAGAAGCCAGGCCAAGAACTCACCCTTGGACTTTTTGCCTGGGATATTTATGGATTTGGGCGAATTCCTCTCCTTGAGATCCTAGGATACCCTGAGGTTCTGGGGTCTGCCAGGAATTAATGTTTCCTTACTTACCTAGTAAGGCTGCCAGGAACCCTGTAAGCAAGGTACCCCACCAGTTTTTCCAAAGGATTTTATTGTCTCAATGAAGTCAACCTGTGTTTCTTAAAACTGTCTGGTCGTATCTGATTTTATGAAGATTCTCAAATATGACATTCCAGTCAAAGCCTTGGTAATATAACCAATGTTCCCAATTGTGTCCTGATATAAGGATAACAGAATCTTATTAAACATTTATGCAAATAACTCTATTGCCATGGAAATAGGAATACTCAATAAGTTCCTGAATTCTAGAGAGTTCAGCTAGAAAGAAAAAGTAAATGATTTAATTCTGCTTATAGAGAGATACATTATAAAATTACTGTAAGTCTAAGATCATCTAGGAATAAAGAGAAAAAAAAGGTTTTCTTAAGTCTGGAAAAATAAAACATTAAGAAAACAGTAATGTTTAAAAAAGGCTTTTAAAAAATCATAATCATCTTCATTAGCAATCCAGTTTTTCTATGAGCTCTAGAAATTCTTACCCAGTTCAGTTTTATAATCTTAAAGTAATCAAACTCTATATTCTAGATTACTTGTCATAGACCTTTCTATGTATCTTCCCAAAGATAAATAACCTTTGCAAATGTGTCAGAGTAAAACAGTAACTGTCTGAAGATGACAAAATAATTTTTAAATGGTCATGGTTAAACATCTGATGAGTGTTAGTTTGATAAGGAAATGTAGTTATTTCAGTGGCATCCTATATAATAAAAGGGTAATATGCAAATTGACCCTAACAGCAGAACCACTGAGAAAACTATGATGACATGCACTGACCACCAGGGGGCAGACACTCAATGTAAGAGCTGCCACCTAGTGGTCAGTGTGCTCCCACAGTGGGAGCTCTGCTCAGCCACAAGCCTAGCTGAGGGCTGAGGGCTGTAAGCACAGTGGTGGTGGTGGGAGCCTCTCCCGCCTCCTCGCAGTGCTAAGGATGTCCGCCCAAAGGGAGCAGGCCTAAGCTGTCAGTCAGACATCACCAGAGTTTCCGGGCTTCCAAAGGGATATCTGATTGCCAGCTTAAGCTCAATCCCCCAGGGAGTGGGCCTAACCCATCAGGTAGACATTCCCCGAGGGGTTCTAAACTGTATGAGGGTGCAGGCTGGGCTGAGAGACACCCTCCACCCCCGAGTGCATGAATTTTTGTGAACCAGGCCTCTAGTATAATATATTAGGATAATAATTAGACAATGAGAGTATTGACAAATTTTTAAAAAAGTAATTTCTAGAATTCCTAAATTAATAATGTATCTCTATACACTTTATCTCCACTTCTTATTTGACAACACTTCCCATCCCATATAACTTAGCATATCAAATAATCCTAATTATTTTAGTATCTTTATTTTACAAAGTCAGAGAGAAATCTTTTGAGCTTTTCCAGAACCCTCTGGGAAATATAAGAATTACTTTAAGATTAAAAAGGCTCCTGTTAGACTTTGATTTGGGGAAGTTAACAAAATTTCAAAAGGTTTGAACATTTGACTGCATAGACTCTCAGATCATTATAAAATAATATTAAATTAGCTAATTAAGTAAAGTGAAAATAGATGATTTTAAAGGCAAACACATAAGGTTACATAGTTATGAATGAAACTTAGCTTCTTTACTATTGAGAAGACTGGGTTTTCCTTAGCAATCAAAGACCTGGCAAATATAACACAGAGCACAGTCAATTACTGTATTTGTCGGCGTGTAAGACGACTTTTTGGCCCTGAAAAATATGCCTCCAAGTGGGGGGGTAGTCTTATACGGCGAGTATATAACAAACTCTGTATTTTTAGTGGAAATGTTAGGGGGTCGTCTTATACGCCCAGTCGTCTTATACGCTGGCAAATACGTATTTTTCAGGGCCAAAAAATCGTCTTATACGCCGGCAAATAAGGTATTTTGTAAGACACACAATCTCTGTTTCCCATGTAGATTACCCAAAGGGAAACAAGCAAACAAACAAACAAAAAACACCTTCACACTATCTTATCAAAAGCAGACTAATAGTCCCGGGAAACACTGTCCTCTTAACAGAGAAAAAACCAAATTGTAATTTTGTACTTCTGTACTTTAGGTAGTAAAACTTGCTTTAAAATCTTAAATAAATTCATCCTGATTTTAGTCAGCTGACTGAACAAAAAATTCCCTTTCCACAAATCATTTACAACACTTTTTCTTATCCATTTGGGTTTTATCCATTTGTCCTATGTTTTTCTTTCTCTCATTTGGGAACAACCAGTCATTCTTCTTTTCTTACCTACTTTTCATACACAGTGTTTTCTTTCACCCTTATTATTTCTAAATAGCTTTAGTTACATATATTGATTAGGAATCCTAACCTTTAGCATCTCTTATTCCTTGTGAAAACTAAGTAGTAAACAGTTATGGCTTGCATGTTGTAATTGCACTCTATAGATGGGGAAATTTATAAATTTTATAATTTCTATAAGTGTATTCTTCCTCAGAGTAAATTTTTCAATGTGAAACAAAACATAGTTACTGATAGGCCCAAATAATTTTAGTGCCGCTATACAAGAAAGCCAAAAGTCGATAAACTTATGTTCAGTAGTTAATATTTCAGTATTTTATTTGTATATAACTTAAATATTCAGTGATTACCTATCATTTCACTATCTCAGTATAACTTCAAGGTTTCAAGTTACCAAAAAGAGTTTAGAAGGTGATTTTGTTTGTTTGTTTGCTTGTTTGTTTTTGTTAATCCTCACCTGAAGAGATATGTGTAATTTTTTAAGAGAGAGAATGGGAAGGAGGGACACACACACACACACACACACACACACAGAAAACATTGATATAAGAGAGACACATCGATTGGTTCCCTCCAGCTTACACCTGCAACCACGTCACATGCCCTTGACTGGAATTGAACCCAGGACTCTTCAGTCCATGGACTGATGCTCTATTCACTGAGCCAAATCAGCTAGGTTTTGGAAAATATTTTAAGTAGATATACCATAAAGAATAAATTTTGTTTAAAAGTTCATCTATAAACTTATCTTAATTTATTTGTTATTAACAATTATGTTTAGATTACTCATAAAAATTCCATGAGACATTAAACAGCTAACCATCACTTTAAATTATCTTTCTTTATGACAAATTCTGTAACAGATAACATACAATTATTTGACTTTTAGGAAACCTATAATAAAAGTATTATATTTAATACCTACACCTCTAAAGATATACTTGCTTTAATTAAACCAACAAACTCAAATGACCTATTATTTACCAAAGATTACCTTAGATCAAATGAACTTGAAAACCAGTTGGATTGGTTTCTGTATTTCTGAGACTATACTTGATGTATATAAATACTTATTTGTCTTTAAGTCAATTAAATAGAGCTTTTACAAATTAATTTTGGCAATACCATCTTGAGGTAGAAAAATACCACACATATATAACATATATTCATAGACATACATGAACATACAGATAAATGTACCAATCTTACAGTTTTTGTTACAAATTTTTAGCCGTAAAACATGTACAATAATGCAACATTTTCTTACATAGTTGCATTTTAGCTTATGGGAGAAGTACTCTCAAAAGTTTCTGTCATGGTCTAAATATTAGCTTCCAATTTGGCCAATTTCTTACCATAGAGCTACTTTAAAAAAATCCTTTTGACTATCTTGTCAAGTTCTAGCCTGGACAAACAGTACATATTCCTGGCATTATTGAACAATGCCATGGACCCAAGAGCATTCCCCAAAGAGGGTATAAAAGATACTACCCTCACCCTAGTTGATTTGGCTCAGTGGATAGAGTGCCATCCTGTGGACTGAAGGTCCCAAGTTTGATTGCACATTCCAAGTTGTGAGCTCAGTCCCCAGTATGGGGTGTGCAAGAAGTAGCTGATCAGTGATTCTCTCTCATTATTGATGTTTCTATCTCTCTTTCCTTTACCTTTACTCTCTGACATTAATAATAATAAAAAAAGATTCTACCCTCACAATATCCAGATCCATATCCAAACATTTTCAAAAGAAAGAAGGGCTTAGGCATTCCTCTGAGAATTGGCAGTAGTTGGTAGGACTCCAGTTGAAAACCAAGTGCAAGCACGTTTCTGTCCAGCCTTGTCTAGCCACAAGTGGGGCTGCATTTCTGTCCAGCAATATTTGGGGGACCACCAATCCGATAGTTGCCAAATCAACTTCTTAGGACAGAAAACAAAACGAAGAAGGCAAGGGTTGTCCCTGGGAGGAAAAGATCTAAAACCAATTATTTTTCCTGCCAGTCTTAATTTGGAATATGAAATTATTCCTTCCTCCCGCAAATGGGCACACCTTTGTTAAGCACTCTAACCCTTTGTCTTCTTTTGCCAATTTCCCCAGGTGCCATTGATAGGCTGTGGAATGAGTGGGGTGTCCCAGCAGGTCTCATCCTAGTCACCAGCAACTGTAGAGGAGAAAAACCAATTTTATCCTACCCTTTGTGGTGAGTGTTTATATGAGACCCCCTTTCCTCTAGGGCACCTGGTAAATAGATACCCTTAACTAAGATGATTTAAAAGTTCTCCACTGTGACCACTTGGGGTAGGCATTTTCTGTTTCCCACATCCCACATGGAAAATGACAGGTTCCTGAGTGGAGGACTGGGGATTAAGAAATTGGAGAAAAGAAAGAGACAAGAGGCAGAAATCGATCATCAAGCTGGGCGCTAGGTGGGCACCACCTCTCTGATGGAGAAGCAGTCACGGGCACCACAGACAACACAGCACATTTATTGATTTCCAAAGGGGAAGTTTAAAGTCAAAAGGCGTTTCGGGTGTGCCCAGGTCCTATTCATCAAGACCTGGGTAAGTTCATCATTTTTTGGTACAAGATTTAGCATATCAAGATCTGGGTAAGTCAAGGTCCTATTTGTTCCTCATTCCAAGCACATGGATAAAGATAAGAAATCAGTACTGATAACAGGATTCTGCCAGTGCCCTCGGGCTCAGCTGATAAGAATTAAAAGAATGTCCATGTGTCTTCTCAGGCAGCTCTCTACAACCACTGTGATTCAAGATGGTCTTTGGTGATGTTAACTTTTTATTCGGCCTTAAAACAAACTGTTATTCACCTGGGGCCTCACACTGGACCCAATCCTATTTAACTCAGATGCACTCCAGTTCATAAATTGGCCCTAGTTTGAGCCCTGAACTAGTTTGGTTTCTAAGTCGGACTCATTCTGATGGGAGCGGTATGCTTTTTAGGTCAGACCCATTCCAACTCTGCCAGTTTCCAGATCCAGTCCAGAAAAAGAAATGCTCAAATAAAATCTGGAAGCTCATAACGGAAAAGCCTGGGAGCTGGGATCCCACAGGGACTCACCTTTGCCCTCACCCCAACCCTCCTCCAACATGCCCTTCAGAGCTGGCACTCCAGGGCTCCAAGTTACCTGCGCTGTGTTCCTTTTTTGCTCCTGTGGACCATGGCATCTCTTTCAGTTTCCTCTTCTGTCACCAGAGCTTTTAAAGATAAACTGAGACATAGTACAGTTTTTAAGAGTGTATTTGAGCAAAAATTAATTCGAATTGAGCAGCACCCTCCAGAAATGGTTAGGAGAGTCCACAATGGAAGCCGGAGAGAAACTTTCATAGTTAAAAAACAGAAGCAAAGTCAGGCCATTGTAGATGGGCTATAGCTCAATCTAGTGGCTGTTTGTGATTGGCTGACCTCAGTATTTTATTTCTTAGCCTTGAGGCATCTGTAGGCTTAGATTTTTGTTTGCTTATGAAGGCCATCATGGCATTGAAACTCTCTAGTCTAGTGGCCTCCTTTTTAAGTTAATCTAACAGCGTCCACACCTCAGCCAGGTGGAGAATAATAGAACTTGGAACCAGGAATTCAGAGACATGGCCCCCAAGTTCTCCTACTTACCTCAGCCAAGTGACTCAAACTCTCTGAGCCTTGATTTCTCATTTTAAAAGGAGAAGCTCACACTCTACCAGAACCCCACAGACATATTCCATGAAACCTCACTTCTTAAATGCCGAAGTGCAGAGTCTATGGTAAAGTGGGTTTGGTAGATATTATGACACATAAGCACATTATGATTTATGATGCCTATTAGCTATCAAATGCCCTGCTGAATCCTTAAGCAGTGAAACTCATTTTTTGATGGAATCACTTAAAAGCATCCTGCAGAAACAAAGTCTTACAGAACGCTTTGGGAAAGACTGGGTTAAATACTTTCAGACATTTCTTTGGGGTTTAATCTCTGGTTTTGTGGAGAGTCCACCATGCCCTGTGGACTTGGAAGTTCCAGATAACCAATCACATTCAGCACTGACAGTTTTCCAAGATTTTTTTTCTTTTTAACCTTACTTTCCTCTCTTAGCCAATTGTCCCATATATTTACTTCTTTCATATGTATTGGTCAGAACACTTTTAGTCTAATCATAGAAGCCTAACTAACACTATTTTTTAAAAATATATATATTTTATTGATTTTTTTTACAGAGAGGAAGGAAGAGGGATAGAGAGAAACATCGATGAGAGAGAAACATTGACCAGCTGCCTCTTGCACACCCCCTACTGGGGATGTGCCCGCAACCAAGGTACATGCCCTTGACCGGAATCGAACCCGGGACGCTCCAGTCTGCAGGCCGACGCTCTATCCACTGAGCCAAACCAGTTTCAGCAACACTATTTTTTTTAAATGGGTTGAGAATAAGGGCTCTTTTGGCTTCTCATACCAGAAAAGTTAATGGGTAGTATAGCATGATTTCACACATCTTGAGGAAATATGAACAACATAAACTGATGAACAAAAACAGACCCAGAGAAAGAGAAGCAGCAATCAGACTCTCAAACCTCAGAGGGAAAGTAGGGGAGGGGAGGATTAAGGGGGAGATATCAACCAAAGGACTTGTGTGCATGCATATGGGCCTTATCAGTGGCCATGGACAACAGGGGGGTGGGGGCATATGTGGGGAGGGGTTTAGGTTGGGGATGGGAGGGATTAGGACAATTATGTGATACCATAATCAATAAAATAAAAAGTTAAATAAATTTAAAAAAATAAAGTGTTCTTTAAATCATCTACCCCCCCCCCCAAAAAAAAGGGGGTAGTGTAGCATAGTAGGTTGTCTGCAAAGATAGGCACCACGAGCTCTTCCCATCTCTGTATCCTCCTGACACTGTAAAATTACGGAGTACATTCTGTTTCTCCTACCCTTGATTCTGACCCAAACTTGTGAGTTGCTTTGGCCAATAAAATGTGGCAGAAGTGAGGCTGTTCCAGTCTGGGCTCATCCCTTAAGTTTTGATTGCTTCCTTTTTTATTCTTTTGAAATGCAGCCACTATGTAAATCAGCTGGAGCTGGACTACTAAATGATGAGAAAATACTGAGAGAAAGAGATAAAAAGGGAAAGGGAGAGAAAGATGGATGAGAGCTGAGGAACTGAGTGGTTCCTCAGGCCAAGCACCTGATTGAATAAATCTCCCTCACTGAATCTAGGCAACCTCACCTGGAGCAGAACCACCTGCTGATCAAAAAAAATTAAGAAATTAAAAAAAAATTGTTATTTTCAGACATGTGTGTTGGAATGTAAATTATGAAGCATTCGATGATTTAAAAAAATAAATTAGTACAACCATTACAAACATATAAAATACATGGAATTAGCTGCAGGCAGAGGTTAGGAGGGTGGCGAAGATAGTGGAAGATGTTGGAAGAGTGTGAGACTGTTAGAGACTGGAAAAAGGGTCACTAAATGGAAATGTTATTACCTATAGAAAATTAGAAAATCTAAGGAAAAACTGGATCTAATGAACTTATGTATCTTGCCAAGGAAATTTTCAGGAAGTATATTGACAGTATTAATTGGCTTCTTCAATCTGCTAAGATGAATGAGGAAAATAGAGAAATAAATTAAGAAAGACCTATTAAGTTTCCAAAAAGAATCCAGAGAAAATATTTCCAACTTAGGATTTATTGGGTCAGAAAATAATACCCATTCCTCACTCCCACCTGCTCCAGTGAAATAGGATTAGCAAATTTAAGAAACAGCCCCAAGGAAAACATCCAATCTTGGGTTCTGCCAATGAAATGTGGGAATGATAAGTAAAATATTCACTTAGTTTCCAAGTTCAGTTAAATGATAGTGGCCACATCATGGTTTAGAGGAGGAATCTGCAGTTTCCTTCAGGCTTTCAAGAAAGTGAACCAGCCAAAACCGGTTTGGCTCAGTGGTAGAGCGTCGGTCTGCAGACTAAAAGGTCCCAGGTTCGATTCCGGTCAAGGGCATGTACATTGGTTGCAGGCACATC
Source organism: Vespertilio murinus (assembly GCA_963924515.1). Classification (NCBI taxonomy): domain Eukaryota; kingdom Metazoa; phylum Chordata; class Mammalia; order Chiroptera; family Vespertilionidae; genus Vespertilio; species Vespertilio murinus. Next base: position 175,695,497 of record OZ004708.1, read on the forward strand.
CCTGGTAGAGGGTGTGCAAGAGGCAGCTGATCGATGTTTCTCTCTCATCGACATTTCTAGCTCTCTATCTCTCTCACTTTCTCTCTGTAAAATATCAATAAAATATATTTTTTTAAAAGTAAAAAAGAAAGAGAACCATTAGTGATGCCTGTTCTGGTGTACTTCTAGAGAATCTAGAAAAGCATGTTTTCCCTAACCTCTCTCTATTGATGTTATGAGCCTAACTACAATATAATTTAATAGAGGCCCAGTGCATGAATTCATGCACAAGTGGGTTCGCTCAGCCTGGCCTGCGGGATCGAGGCAAAACTGGCTGTCTGACATCCCCGAGGGGCCCCAGATTGCAAGAGGGCACAGGCCAGGCCGAGGGACTCTCCCCCACCCCCCCAGTACACAATACAAGCTGGGAGGGATGCACAAGGTTGGCCAGCCATGGAGGGATTGAGGGAGGGCTCCAGGGCATGTCTCTATCAATCCCTATCGGCCAGATTCCAGCAGCAAGCTAACCTACTCGTTGGAGCATCTTCCCCCTGGTGGTCAGTGCATGTCATAGCAAATGGTTGAGAGACCTTAGCATATCATTAGCATATTATGCTTGGATTGTTTAAATGGCCAATTGGACAACCAGAATGAAGCACATTAGGCTTTTATTATATAGGGTTTATTCAAAATGGCATGCACAGTACTAAATCTATAAAATGACAAGTGTACTCAATTTAGGAAGAGTAACCATAGAAATAAAGATGAGATACTATGAGGCCCTAGCAGGTTTGGTTCAGCGACTAGAACATCAGCCTGTGGAACAATGGGTCCCAGGATCTATAGCAGTCAAGGGCACGTACCTTAGTTGCAGACTCCTCTCCAGCCCAGGTCCTGGTTGGGCCATGTGCAGGAGGCAACCAGTGGATGTGTTTCTATCATCAATGCTTCTCTCTATCTTTCCCTCTCTCTCTAATTCTAAAAAATCAATGGATGAGATGCCATAACAGTTCAACTAGTTTGCAAGAAGATGGTGTGTTGAGTGCCTCATTTCTCTCTTAGTATCATTCTAGTTTCTCACTCTATCTTTTTTTCTTTCTCCTTCTCCCAATTTAATTTTGCCACTCTTTTTTTTTCTTCTTTTTCTCTTCTATCTCTCCTACCCCCCAATTTGCTTTTCTCTAATGGTCACCTTTACTGGAGGATATTAATATTGCAAACACATTTCTGTTCAGTGCCTTGTCTGATATACATGGTTGTGTTGTATTTTGTGCCTTTAAATCAACACAGGAGAGAGAGAACTACACAACCAGACATCCTGAAAAGAGAGATCGTGGGGAGACAAAGAAACAGCCCACATATGAAAGAAAAGCAGGCATCACCAGAAAAGGAAGTAAACGAGTCAGAGGCAAGCAACCTACCAGAACAAGAATTCAGAGTAATGATCATAAGATGGCTAAAATGAATGGAAGACAAATTTGACAATATGAGTAATAACCAAGAGGAAATGAAGACGAACCAAGAAGAAATGAAAAATAGCATCGCTACTGTAAAGGACTCAATAGAAAGTATCAAAAGTAGACCAGAAGAAGCAGAGGACTGAATCAGTGAGCTAGAAGACAAGATGGAAAAAAAATATACAATTGGAGCAGCTTCTAGAAAAAAAAAATTAAAAAGCAGGAAGAGAGCCTATGGGGACTTTGGAATAATACAAAACAAAACAATACTAGAATAATAGGGGTTCCAGAAGGAAAGGAAACTGGAGAAGGCATAGAATACCTGTATCAAGAAATAATGACAGAAAACTTTTCTGAGATAGAGAAGAAAAAAACCCACATCAATACAAGATGCTCACAGAGTCCCAAGCAAAATGAATCCCAAAAGACTGACACCAAGGCACATTATAATTAAATTGTCAAACACCAACAACAAAGTAAAAATCTTAAAAGCAGCCAGAGAGACACAGAAAGTTACATATAAAGGAACCTCCATCAGACTAGCAACTGATTTCTCAATGGAAACTCATTAAGCCAGAAGGGAATGGGATGAAATATGCAAAGTCATGAAAAGGAAGGGTCTGAATCCAAGAACACTGAACCCAGCAAGGCTATCAATAAAAATTAAAGGTAAAGTCAGGAGCTTCACAGACAGAAAAAGACTAAAGGAATTTATCACCACCAAACCAGCAATGCAAGAAATGCTCAAGGGTCTACTGTAAAAATAAAAAAGAAATAGGAAGCGAAGAAGGAACACAGGGGTATAGAATAAAAATGGCATCAAATAAGTACCTATCAATAGTAACTTTAAATGTAAATGGATTAAATGCTCCAATCAAAAGACATAGGGTAACAGATTGGATAAGAAAACAAGACCCATATATCTGCTGTCTACAAGAAACCCATTTCAGAAAAAAAAGACACACACAGACTGAGGGTGAAGGGATGGAAAAAGTTTTTCCAGGCAAATGGAAAGAAAAAAGCTGGGGTAGCAATACTTATATCTGACAAATTAGATCTCAAAGTGAAGGACATAACAAGAGATAATGAAGGCCACTTCATAATACTAAAGGGAGCAATCCAACAAGAAGAAATAACCCTGGTAAATATATATACACCCAATACAGGAGCACCCAGATTCTTAAAAAAACAAAAAAACAAAAAAAACTGCTGGAGGACATTAAGGGATAGATTAATAGCAATACAATCATAGTAGGAGATTTTAATACCCAACTGTCACCTTTGGACAAATCATCTAAACAAAAAATCAACAAAGAAACATCAAACTTAAATGATGCACTAGACCAGATGGAATTAATTGACATCTTCAGAACATTTCTCCCAAAGCCACAGAATATACATTCTTCTCAAGTGCACATGGGTCATTTTCAAAGATAGACCACATATTGGGATATGGGCAAAGTCTCTTCAAATTCAAGAAGATAGAAATCATATCAAGCATCTTCTCAGATCATAGTGGCATAAAACTGGGAATCAGCTACAATAAAAATAATCCAAAGAGACTAAACAGCATGCTATTAAACAAGGACTGGGTTACCAGAGAAACCAAGGAAGAAATAAAAAACATCCTGGCAACAAATGACAATGAAAACACAATAATCCAAAATCTATGGGACACAGAAAAAGCAGTTTTGAGAGGGAAGTTCATGTCTCTACAAGAAGAAGATGCAAAAAACAAGAAAAAATGGTAACAAATTATCTAACTATACAACTCAGAGTTAGAAAAAGAGCAACAAGAAAAGCCCTGTGTAAGCAGAAGGAAGGGAATAATAAAAATCAGAGCAGAGATAAATGACATAGTGACCAAAGAAACAATACAAAAGATCAACAAAACAAGAACTGGTTCTTTGAAAGGATAAACAAGATTGATGAACCGCTAGCCAGGCTAACCAAGAAACAAAGAGAAAGGACCCAAATAAACAAAATCAAATACAAAAGAGGTGAAATAACAATAGACCCCGCCAAAATACAAAGGATTGTTATAAAACACTATGAACAACTCTATTTCAACAAACTAGACAACCTGGAGAAAATGGACATATTCCTAGAAAAATATAACATTCCAAAACTCAATCAGGAAGAATCTAAAAATCTCAATAGACCAGTGACTTTGGAAGAAATTGAAGCAGTCATCAAAAAGCTTCCAGCAAACAAAAGCCCAGGCAAGATGGCTTCACTGGAGAGTTTTACCAAACATTCAAGGAAGAACTAAAACCTATCCTCCTCAGACTATTCCAAAAATTTCAAAAGGAAGGAACACTTTCAAAGTCCTTCTATGAAGCCTAATACCAAAACCAGATAAAGACAACACAATGAAAGAGAATTATAGGCCAATATCACTCATGAACATAGATGCCAAAATCCTCAACAAAATTCCAGCAAATCGACTCCAGCAGCACATCAGAAAGATCATACACCATCACCAAGTAGGTTTTATTCTGGGAATGCAAGGATGGTACAATATCCGCAAATCAGTATACGTGATACATCACATAAACAAATTGAGAGATAAAAATCATATAGTCATATCGATCGACTCAGAAAAAGCATTTGATAAAATCCAACACCCTTTCCCGATAAAAACTCTCAACAAGGTGGGAATAGAAGGATCATACCTCCACATAATAAAAGCTATATATGATAAACCCACAGCAAACATTATACTCAATGGGCAAAAACTAAAACCATTCCCTCTAAGAACAGGATCAAGACAGGGATGGAAAATAAAAAGAAGATGGTGTGTCATAGGATGCTATAAGGAACTAACAGATGAATAGAGCCCTAGAGAAGTACAAGGAGTTTATGAGATAAAAGCGAAGGATAGGCATAGTAGCCAGCAGTTGCCAACCTTTTATACCTCGCGGACCGCCAGTGGATTGTGGCCCACCAGTTGGTGACTGCTGCTCCGAAGATTTCCTCAAACCAGTGGTTGCCAACCATTCAGACCTCACGGTCCATCCGTGGTCCGCAGACCACTGGTTGGCAACTGCTGGTCTAGACAGAGGTATTATCTGCGCAGAGACTAGAAACTAGAAATGCCACAATGTGTGAGAGATGCCAGGAAAACCCAGGTCTGCTTGCACATAAAGGAAAAAGCAAGGAGTGGTAGGGACGAAGCTGGACAGGTCAGCTAGGGTCTTGATGTCTTTACTCAAGTGTTGGTACCATTTCATATAGATGGGGAACCATGGAAATTGTTAGGGGCAGAAGTGACATAATCAGAATTGTGTTTAGAAAAAGATATCACTGGTCACGACATCCACTTATGCACCAATTAGAAGGAATAAAGGGTTTGGAAGCCGAATCTGGACTTCTGCATCCTGCTTTGGGACTAAATCCTTGCCCAGCATTAGAAAGACAGGTTCCTCTTTCTGGATCTCAGCTTCCTCAAAATGAAAATGATTGAGCTGGACAATGTTATTTCATTGGATTCTTCCATATATACTTTTTTATACCAATCCTTTGGTATTTGGTTTATTATCTGTTTTCAATTGCATCACTTAAGCAATAGAATCATCTCTTGAGATCTACAAAGAAAATGCATGGTTTAAATGAGGTTTCAAAACATTTTGGAGAATGATAAAATACTCAGCAAAGATGGCAAGTCATCAGTGTGTTTTCTAAATAACTAGCCCATAGAAAATGGAGTAACAGTAGTTTAATATGGCAAAAAGAGTCTAGACCTGTGTCATGCTTTTCTCAATTTAGAGGTTTAGACCCTTATAACTTTAAGAAATTCTCTAGATCCCTAGTCACATTTTTAATTTCTTTCTTCATAACTTAAGTGTTCCATGGAAATATTTGAGGAACTACCTGATGGAAAAATGAATCTTCTCTTCCAATCAAAGCAATTCCACTTTTATTTATTTTTTAGCATTAAACATTTACCCTTTTTTTCTATCATTTCTTCTTCCTTTTCATTCTTTGTCTTTCCTTTCTCTCTTTTTTTTTTCTATGTGGTATATTCATTTTCTCAGGTCATGTTATCCTGATAGTACTGGCAAGCACGGAGCCTTATCTTCAACAATGGAGGTACACTATTTCATTGGACTTTATTGAAGTATAACAAATGTGGAGTAGGGGTGGTAGAGAAAATTACTCTCTCTTCCTTTATCTTCTCTATATCCATCTTGCCACATGTTGAGGTTCTGCCTAAGAATGAAGCCAACGAGATATAGGCACATGGGTGGTGGAGAGATGAATCTCTGATGACAGTTTATGATCTTTGAACCAACCTCATCAGGTGTTTTTATTCCTACACCCCCCCCCCATTTTACTTGTAAGCTTGTTAGAATTGCATTTCTTGCCACTTGTAAAACATTTTGAGAAGTATTTATGTTTTGAGGATTTAATGTATGACGTATTTAAGGAAATGGTTTTTCTACCATTTTTATCGTGCAAAATATAAATTTGGGAAGCAATGATATCATACAATGTAATTGTTTACAGACGAGGTAACTAAAGGAAAATGCAGGAACACTTTCCCAATATTATACAGAAAATACAATGTAAGGTCCATATTTTTTTTTTCTCTCTCCATGGCATTTGGAGCTGTGTGTCTCATTCTGATGTATCTGCCACATGAATAATTCCACTACCTGCCTCCACTCACCATCACTGTGCCTTACCAAATATTGAGAAAAACATTTCTATTATCTAGTAGGGAAATATTTGAGAAAGAAGGCTTATCTATTCCTACAGAGACCCAGTAACAACTTCCTACTCCTACAGAGACCCAGTAACAACTTCCTACATTAGCCACACACCGAATTGTGTTTAGCAATAGATGAGGAAAATGTGTCAAAGCAGCCAGATAGTGTGGAAATTACCCTTCAGGCTTCTTGGAATCCGTTATCCCCAACAGGGGTAGTACTGCTTGGACATCGTTAGTGGTTGTATCATCATAGTACTGGAGCACCACCTCCTGGCTATCTTGAAAGTTTAATTTGCTTTTTCTAGTCAAAGAAGGTCCAATATTTATTGTAGGACCTTAGAGCTGTAAAGTCCTTTAAGGATGACCTTGCCCACCATTTTTATTTTTATGGATGAAGATACAGGCTCAGAGAGGCAACATATCTTTCTCAGGACCATAATGGCCAATTAAGAGTTAAGATAGAACCCATATATCTTGATTTCCTGCCTAGGACCTAATTCTAAAAGTTGCAAAAGTTGAGAATTTTTTAATACAAGAAACTGAAACTAGTCCTTAGGTGGGGGGTGGCAGATGAAAAATATGTGAGGGCAACTTATAGAATTGAGAGGTCAATTGAATAATTGGGTCAGAAGCAAGAAACAATTGGTAATCTAGCCAGAAGAAGCTATGGGCCTTCTCTTCATGACACCACTCCAATATGGAATGAATCAGTTTCAAATGTGATTCAGCTCCCAAGGACATGAAGACTGACTAGCCTAACTTGAGACACTTGCAAACACATGGGCAGGGAGTCTAAGAGCCCTTGATCGGTAGTTGCATCAAGACTTTATAGATAAAACTCCTGTGGGAGAAGTATTTTCCCAAAGTAAAATTGATTCTCATCCCCAAAAGAAGAGGGAGGGGATGGTAGAGATACAAAGAGATGTCTACTACAGCAACAAAGGATGTGACTCAGGCATTTCCAAAGTAGGGTCAAGAAGCATCTACTCATAGGTCAGAACATGCTTTCACATCTGGGGAGATTCCTATGCATTGCAGATGACTCAGCTCCATGGCATGGGAAGCTGTTCATGAAGTACCTCTGAGGATCAGATGTTAAGTCTTCCTCAGTGTTGTTTGCTCCACTGTTGGTTGATATCCAAATAAGGCCTATTCTACTTTCAACTATTTCAGGACCTGGAAACCCAGTATTATATACAAAAAGAATTTAACTAATAATTGAAATTTGCTACTAATGGAAAATATGAAGGGCTCAATAGAAACATTCCAAAACCACAGTATTTTATTTCTTTTTTTGTTGTGTTGTTGTTTGTTTCCTCTGGCAAAGTAGGGAAGTGGGGAGCTATCTACTATGTAAGGACCCCTGTTAGGTAAAGGCTTCTCTACTTTGACACTGTTGACATTTGGGGCATAGATAATTCTTTGTTGGGTGGGCTCTTGTGTCCACTGTGGGATATTTTGCAGCATTCCTGGCCTCTACCCACTAGATGCCAGTAGCAACCCCTTAGTTATGACAGCTAAAAATGTCTCTAGACATTGCCAGTTGTCCACTGGCTGGGGGAATGGGGATTAGTCTTTGTTGGTAACTGCTGACATATCTGATTGGAAGTGATGCTGGGGATTCAGGTAATCAATTTAATTTCTTCCTCATAGGGAGCCAATAAGACTCGGTTTAAATCAGGGAAAGTATTACATGGATACAAGAAATGGAAAAGGGAAGTCATGTAAGACCAAGGTATTTTATAGGACCCAATACTCCATTTCTCTCCTTCCCTCAGGATGCTTACACTCAGTGAATCTAAGTTTTGTGTTTTTGTATTTTTTAATTCATAAGAATAAAACCAAACCAAGCAATTTAGAAGCCCATCTATCTGATGTCCCTTTTCTCTCTACAGTATCTCTAGCAAGTATTTACCCTGTCTCTGTCTGCTATATCTAGATATGGAGTGAACTCCCTCCTTTCTAGCACAAAACCTGTTACTAAACAGTATTGACTGACAAAATGCTCCTTCTGAGGCTTAAGGAACCTCTTTCATCTACTAAGTCCCAAGGAAGGGCTTCTCCTGAGTCATATAATTCACTATTTCATTGATTATCCAAAGGTCTGGGTTCTTCACATCAGCCTGCTTTGCTGTCCTCAGCATAGTGGGTTGGTTCTAAGGCTAGTTTTTGCATATGGTCATTATTGTAGCCAATTTAAGTGTCTTATCCAAACATGGTAAGATCTTGTAAAAGTAGACAATCAGTTTTCTTTTTAAGAATGAAGATACTTTTCCCATAAGTTCATCAGGACATTACTCCACATCAAAGTCACATTTCAGTAACTGGAATTATGACTCATGGCATGTCTAAACCAGATACTGGCAAAGGAAAGGAGATTTCTGTGACTGGCTCAAGTTTTACTTCTGATCAGGAAAGAGTCAACTTTCCCAAATGAATGACACCAACTTTTACAAATATCAGATTGTGTTATCAAGGAAAAAGTGGATTTGGATGTTGGTGGTAATGTATGATTCTACTGGCTTTGGATTAAGTGGCCACTTCTAGTCCTTTCTTCTCTAGCCAGGGAAAATGATATCCAAAGAACACAGCCTTGCTGTCTAGCTAACCTATAGATGTGTCTAACCTTAAGTTTGATACCCATTCTAAATTGTGGTTAGTGCTACACATGGTAGAAAGGGCAGCTTCCTATTGGGTAAAAGGCAGTTTTCTTTGGATAGGCTTAAGAAGCTACTAGCACTATGATCACATGCCCAATACAAAAAATGCTCTTCCTTTCATCTGATGTATGTCCACATCTTCCTCTTGAATTAAATTTCTTGGTTATCAAGACTATATTGAAGAGTTACTTGCTAAGCCCTTTGGACACAGACATGACTTAAGGCATAGTCTTGGTGGGGATATAGAAGTATAAGGAAAAGTTCACAAGGAATTTTAGGGTGCTCATACGCAAGTACATCAAAGTACATGTATAGCAGGTGAGCTAGCCCAACTTTTACATAGAAGCAGAACACTGGTAGTGGAGCAGGAAAGAGGCAAAGGCACCTGGGCTTCTTAGTTCAGGAGGTTTCCAGTGGAGGTTGTCATGGCTAGTAATAGCTTCATCCAGAGAAGTGCAGTTACAATCAGGAGTCTGTTAGCAGTGAAGTGCTAAGCAGTGGCATTTCTGGAAAAAATAATGACTTGATCTAGGAAAGATGGTCTTTTTGGGTTTTGCTTCAGTTTTGCTTGAGTCTTTAATGCTAAAAACAACTGATACTGCCTTGTAGTTAGTACATAATATACTTCCTTGTCTGTTTGCAAAGTTCATCTCTGGGTCACCTCTGAGTTCTAAGCAGTTATCTTGTTGCCTTTTGAAATGAATCTAGAGAGGAGATTAATTCCCACTTAACCTAAATATGTGAAAGTAACATAACTAGTAAACACAAGAACAGGGACTTGAATCCAAGACACTCTGGTTTCATATCCATTCTTTTTCTACTCCATATGCTGCTTAAAGCCCTATGTTTCTTTTCTTGATAAAAGTAAAGTCACAGCGTGATAAGTGGAACTAATTATGGCACTAAGGGGCTTAAGTCAGTATCAATGTTTTAAAAGTTTGATGGTTATAAAATAAGTGCAAATTTACTTTAGGGAACACATGCTTTGGGTCAAACTAAGCTAATTCTCTCAGGTAGAAATCATTGGGGGCTTGCTATAATAAATAGATGGGAAGAAGCTGTAACCAGCATGCCATCTCTGTATGTATAAATTGTGTTTTAAAGATATTGGGAGAAAGTTTGCTCTCCTAAAGAGGTTAAATATTGCTGCCTGCCATCCTGTTTACACTGTTAATTTGCTTTCCAAATCCTTTTAGCCAGATAAAGCAAAGGTAAACTTCAGAATAGGCCCTTACAAATTATCTCCAATTCTAAATTAATGAGCTTTTTGCTTTATCTGAGTCACAGAAAAACTAAACAAATGTGCTGGAATCATGCATTTTCTTTCCATCTGAAGGGCTATATTCCCCTTTTAGCACAATTTCCTCTCTCAGGAAATCTAAGAGGTCCACCAGAGTTTCAGTATGAAATGGACAACCAGGCCCACCCTGACTTTCTTGCTTTCACCTCCTGACTTTCTTTGTTTTACGTAGCAAGTGACAAAGGTCACTTGTGGATTTAATCTAATTTTTCCATTTCAAATTCACATTTACCATCTAATTCCATTAACTGTTGTAATTGTATGTGAGGCCTTCTCTTTCCAATTTTAGAAGGAGTGAGAGACTCTTATTAGTGGGAGTAGGCACCCTGCATAGTTTATATAGAATAGCAGTGGTTAATGGTGGTACCTTCCCCATCATCTGGCCCCGTTGAGGCCAACCTAATTCTAGTACATACTATTCTCCTCCCCCCCGCCCCCATTTACTGGTATGCTGTGACTTTGGACCTACTTTTCCCAATTCCGGAACTTGGTAATGGAGAACGCTGGGTCCAGACAGACCCTCCTTTGATTCTAACTCTGCACCTTCGGGCATATTACTTTCTTTCATTAGACTCAATTTCCCCATATGTAAAATGAGAGTATCTGATGTGATTACAATCTCTTAAAAATAGTCAGAATGTTTTCCTTCCACTTTGCTAAATGTTTGTCAAAGTAGCATTCTTTAATTGCCCACATCATTACAACTACTCAATATTGCTCAAGCATTGCCTGAGCACTTTGGAAAAGTCCCAGAAGAAATGGTTATCTGCAAAACCCAAGGCCACCAGCACAGACCCCATTAATGGTGCTCTTTTACAAAATGTCTAATGGTAGCCCTAGTGTAGAAAGCCAGCATTGCCTCTGGCAGTAGTGACCTTTCTCCTTGGAAGCATTGGCCAGGAGAAAAAAAAAATGTTGATTTTTTAAAAAAAATTATCCTTATCTTCCATGATGACCAGATGGAATATACATGTTCCTGACCCAGATATTTTTCCTGCCACCTTAAATTTTCTTTTTTTTTTTACCATTTACTATTCCATCTGTATCATTAACACCATGATTTCAAAAGTTAATTAAACCTATATATATATAAGTTTGAATTGTTTTTACTTCTCAGAAAACAGCAAAAATTACAAAAAATAACCAAAAAGAGAACATTCAGTGTGTTTGTAAACCAAAATTACTGCAATAAGGCAGTATCTATAAACTCAATTAGGCATAAAATATTTCTAACTTGAAGTTCATAACAAAAATTCAAACAATCATGGAAAATATTTATAATACATAAAAATGCTTTCCATCACCTTTGGTATATATACTTCATTTAAAATTTTGAAAAGAATGCTTAAATGTTAGGTATTAGAATGATTACATTAAGATCCATTATTGTCACTATTATTATACTTCTACTTGGATAATGTATTCCCACTTTTTTAAATATACTCTTGTCATTTCATTATAAGCACCTATGAAATATCAGGTACTGATTTTATGTTATACTTCGCACTATAAAAGAAATATTTATCCAGAAACTACTGTCTTAGCTTGGTGTTGATGGAAACTCCAAGCAACAACTCTGATGATCAGTACTTAGCAAGTATCAGCCTCCTTCTGAAGTTTCTTCCTTTCTCTTTATCTGACTACTTGAGATGCCCATTAGAGAACCTTGCAACATCAATCTGATATTAATACCCTCTAGAAATCATATTAGCTAATAAAATGCAAATCATTCTTTAAATTGCTTGATGCCAAAAGATGCTTCTATATTGGTACTGATGTCGCATGTGAAATCTGCTGGCTGTATTTTCCGGATATGAAGTAATACATTGCTCATGCCCTTGACACATAACGAGTGGTCTTATTTTTCTGGATTTATAGTTTTTAGGAACTATAAATACTCTCATTGTTTATGCCTTTTTGTCAGAATATGTGAGAAAACTGAGATGCTTAAGTGTTTATTGCAAACCAGTACTTCAAGATGGAGAGTTACACTTTAGAGGGAGGGCATGCTTAGCCAATTTGTGACAGTTTTGTTTGAAAGGATAGAGAAAATGGTTAGCCATCAGAGTCCATATCCAGTAAAATAGGAATGGAATTAGACAAAGATAAATTGTTTCTCACAGAATAACACTGAGCAGAAATAGATTTGAATTCCTGCTGTCAAGTTCAAGTAACAGACTCCACAAGAACTGGTTGGGGAGTTTTCTCCAAGCTGGGACACTGATGGAGAGGCTGTTTCTAGTTGACAGCTGTACCATGTGCCACCATGAAAAGGGGAGAAGCCCTCTCTTGTGCGCTCTGTGGGATTATTACCACCACTTTGTTTAGGCCTCACAACAACCATCTGAGACAAGTTTTATTTCTTTCCATCTTATAGTTAAACAACTAAAATCTTGAAAGGAGAAAACACACGTTTATAAGTTTACAGAGCAAATGCAAAAATCAGGAGTAAAACATGATTTCTAAATGCGTTTATTCCATTTGGTTTTCTTCTGAACGTGTGTTCAGAGACAACTTCTCTCTTCACCTAAAACAACAGCAACAAACAAAATGCATGAAATAATGGTCCTCATGGCACTGGACACTAGGCATAAAAGGACAGTGATGATGCCTGAGAGATGATACACACATTAGCTGAGCCTTGCAATTGTCTCAGCTTATTTTCTTGAGTATTCTTGGTCACAGCACAAAGAAGGGAAATGTGGGCTCTGAATTGAGGTGATAGAATAGTGAATCCAGGGAGAACAATGTTTGTGGAACACAATATTGGCAAAGAGAGAGCAGTATATAGAAAGGTATGAGTCGATAATTGATAGCTCAAACAAAAATAATATGTAGAATTTATGATGTGTAAAAGTAAAATGTACTAGTATATCAACAATAAATAAAATCCAGTATGAGTAAAGCAGTACAATATTACTAGAAGATAGATTGATATATTGAAAATGTGTATTATATTGCTCCCTGGTTGAGCATTGACCTGTGAACTAGGAGGTCACATTTTGATTCCCTTTGGGGCACATGCCCTGGTTGTGGGCTCAATCCCCAGTAGGGGGTGTACAGGAGGCAGCCTTTCATTGATTCTCATCATTGATGTTTCTATCTCTCCGTCTCCTTTCCTTCCCTCTCTCTTCTTTCTGAAACCAATAAAAATATATTAAAAATGCATATTATACACTCTAGAGGAACCACTAAAATAACAAATTAAAAGTTGTAATAAACAAGCCAACAACAAAAAAAAAATAAAATGGAATCATGCAAATATTCAGTTAATTCAAACAAAGGCAAAAACAGAGGGAAATGAAAGCAGAGAACAGATGTGACAAATAGAAAACATTCCAATTTAATCAGCCATAATAAAGTTAAATAAATCACAGTGCTATTAAACCTCAGAAATCAGACTTACACAATAGCTGTGCCAGGATGCTCTTAACATGTCACATTTGAGCAGAAACCTGAATGTGTTGAAGGAATGAGCCATGAGACTCTGTAGAAAGAGCCTTCCATTCAGTTACAAAGGCAACAGCAATTCCAGTGCCCATGAGCCAGAGAATGCTTGCCATGTAACACTGATAGCAAGATTGGAGTAGGTTGTTTGGGAATGAGTGTTGGAAGCAGCCATAAAAGAAGAGAGAGATAGTCAGAGGTCAGGTCATGAATGACCTTGCAGGACATCAAAAAGCACATGGATTTTATTCTATTTGTGACAGACATTTGAAAAATATGAGAAAGGAAGTGGCACAACATGCTCTGAGGGAGGGGAAAAAAAGCAACAACAAAAAACACATAAGGGTGAGGGGTAAGAATGAAAGCAGGGAAATTCATTGAGAGCCTATTTCTACTGTTGTTTCATTTCCTTGAAAGGAGAATGAAGAATGTACCTGGTGGGTGGGTCACAGTAAGTGTCCCAATTTGAATGGAGCTGATGACATGGACACCCTCATGTCCCATGTACACTTTCCTTTTAAGTTCTGAACTGACATTTGGAGGTTGGCATGAGCCAGTGTCATTAAGCATCCTGATCTCAGAGGGCAATGCCAACTACCCCCAGGATTTCTTTTGCAGCATCAGAAGCTGCAGGCTCATTAGACTCAAAACATGTGAACCACCACCACAAGTCAACTTTGATTTAGAGCAAAGGAGTTGGCATTGCTTGGAGGTGAGGTCACTGGAACCGGAGCCTTGATGAAGTTTCTCAGAAAGAAAACATTGTGCTGTGTTTGTGTCTCCCTCACATTCCTCCTTCCCTCTCGCCTTGCTCCCCACCACATGTGGGTTGGCTGTTCCTGAGGCCCCGGGGATGGAAGGAAAGTTGTTGAGCTTGAAGCATATCAAAGACTCTACACAAAACCAGAGAGAAGGCCCCTCAACGTGGCCAAGTTTTCCAAGGAAAAATTCTCTACTTTTAATGGAATAAGGAGACTGGGAGAGGAATCTACTTTAGCCTGTTACAGAAAACAAAACTTGGTGTGTATTCATGGAATTCACTACATAATAAAGAGGCTGATTCTTCAGCCATGAGTCACAGTCTGGCTGATATAAAGTGATGGAGGGGAAAGCTCCCGGAGTTTTATACACAGGGGGAATTTTTAGAACTCTTTGTCTCATCAACAAAGGCTGGAACTGGCTTGCCAGGATACCTGCATTTCAGGGCCAATTCATCCAGAGGAGTCAAGCCTTCCCTGGTTGCTTCCTCCCTTTGGCTTCAGTTTTCTATAGAATAAAGATAGTAATATTGCCAGCCCTAAGTTGCTTAGTGGTAGAGCATTGACCTATGACCCAGGAGATTGCATTTCACTTCCCGTTCAGCGCACATTCCTGGATTGTGGGCTTGGTCCCCAGTGTGGAGCATTCAGGAGGCAGCTGATCAATGATTATCATCATTGATGTTTCTCTCTCTCACCCTCTCCCTTCCTCTCTCTGAAATAAATGTTAAACTATTTTTAAAATATAGAAATATCATTTCTTTGTTAAGGTTAATGTGAAGGTCATAAGTTATAGGGATAGGACTTGCTTTGTAGACTCCAAAGTAGTTACTAGGATAAGCTTGTCTTACTCTTCAGACCACTCAGCTATTATTCATCTTGAAGACCCACTTTGGGTATGGCCCTCTGCTAAGTCCTAGAATTGAACTAGAGTGAGGTA
Source organism: Vespertilio murinus (assembly GCA_963924515.1). Taxonomy (NCBI): domain Eukaryota; kingdom Metazoa; phylum Chordata; class Mammalia; order Chiroptera; family Vespertilionidae; genus Vespertilio; species Vespertilio murinus. The sequence continues at coordinate 175,710,752 of OZ004708.1, forward strand.
CCCAGTAGAGAGAAACTTAAAATGCTTTTGTTTGGTTATAAAGTTAATAATGCTGGTATTTTTAAAGGCATATGCAGGTTTCCTGTTCCCTGACGTGATTTGGAACTCACCCGAGAAGGTAGCTGTTCATTATCCAAACTCCTTTTTCCCTCAGTCTTTCTATCTCAGAAGATGCACTCACATGACACCCTCCCAGTTGTTCAAATCAAAGGTATAGGGGTCACCTTTGATTCCTCTTTTTTTTTTCTCCTTCTGCATCCAATCTATCAGTGAATCCTACTTTCTACAATTGCAGAAAATATCTCAGAATCTCTCCCCCTGTCCATCTTCTAATGCTACCTTCCAGAAGTGAGCCATACTCATCTCTCACCCTGCTAGCATAATGGTTTACCTGCTTCTTTTTCTTTTTCCACTGTTATCATCTATCCGACCTTTTCTCTAAAGCAGTCAAAAGAATCTTTTAAAAACACCACACCATTTCCTTGCTTAAAACGTCTGGATTTCAAACTCCCACTTGGAGTTTGAAAACACTTGGAGCACAGCTCATATCTCTGTCCCCTGGTTTACTCTGCTATAGTCACAGGCATTCACTGTCCCTCTAGACCAGCTCATTCCTTCCTCCGGTGTTTCCTGCATTGTTTTCTCTGTCTGAAAAGCTTTAATCCCATATCTTTGGCTGCTTTCTTTTTCTCACTAAAGTCTTAGTCCAATGTCTTGATCTCAGGCATGTGTCTCTGACCACCCAATCTAAGGGCTTCCAGCCTGGCACTTTCTTACTATCCTAGTATTTATTTGCCTTTTGTTTTTCCAGCATTTGTCATTATCTTAAACTACCTTGTTAATTTTGTTACGTCATTGTTGTTTGTTTCACCTGTACTAGAAACTCCATGAACACTAGAATCTCCCTTATCTATCTACTTCATTACTGCACCTGACTACCCATCTTGCCAAGGCACTTGCATGGAATAGCAACTAATACCTAAGAACCCCATAGTCAATATCTTCAGAGTGGATGAAAAGAACCCTTTTATTTTGAGAAAATCACATTATAGTGCTGTTTAGGTATAAATGTAAAAGACTACTCTCCCCCCAAACACACACACACACACACACACACACACACACACACAAAACAAAACAAAACAAAACAAAAAAAAACCCTCTTTGTTATTCAGTAAGATCTGTGTTGAGCAACACCTATGGAAAATCCCAGAGATATTGGTCATGAATTGCTAAGTACACTGTTTAGCTCTATCTAATCTGTCTACCTACGTACCTACCTACCTACCTATATCAACCTTCAGAAAATTACCTGCGTGTAAAAAAAACATATTTTTCATAAATTGTGGAGTGTTTTTATGGGATCATGAGCAGCTGCATACAGGAGGAGAGCATATAGAAAGTAATTATAAGATTATAAGTATGGGGTTTAGACCTGATGTGTTCATCATCTCAATCTAGGAGAAATCCTGTCAAAAATAAAACCAAAAATGGACTGAACATGAACAGAACTCTGTGGTAGTGAGAACATGGTCTGAACACCCTGCACTTGCTATTCCCAAAGTTTCACTTAAGCCAGCTCACTGCACTTTCTAGAAATGAGTGGGGAGAACTCCTAACTAAAATCTATCCTTTAAAACAAATCTCCAGACCTATGTGAAATCAAGAGAATAGGTACCGTAGATATTTTTTTTTCTTGTTGGATTTTTAGGTGTGTTTTTTTTTAACACCTAATTAATCCCAAAACAATATTAATGTTATATTTGCAAATCCAGGATGTCAAAGAGCCGGGGTCGGGGGGGTGGAATCAGAAATTATTTAGTTCAACCCATGCATTTACAGATGAGAGATTGAGTGGGACAGGAGGACTATTCAAAGTGTTATTGTGAATTGGTTGGTGGCAGAATTTGAGAAAGAACTGCTAAGGCCCAGTCCACTGTAGTTTCCACTAAATCTGAGCATTTCTTTCTTCCTGTGAGTTGGCCTTCATTTTCATGAATATCAAATGTGCCAAAGGCAGCATTTATTTTTAAAAAGTGTTATCATGTATTGAGTGCCTACTTCAGGACAAGAACTCAACATTCATCGTTTCTCTTAAAATCACAAAAATCCCCTTGTCATGGCCCCATTTTACAAGTGAGTATGTGAAGGGACAAAGTGGTTTTATATATAAGTGTAATTAGCATATAAGCTTGGATTCAAACCCAGCTTTGTATAACTCTGAACCTTTTGGAGTGGGCTGAATGGAACCAGAAAGATAATTCCACCTGGAGCTTGTGAATGTGACCTTATTTGGAAAGAGCATCATTGAAGATGTAATTAAGGGTCTTGAGATGAAATCATCATGGATTACCTGGTGGGTCCTAAATCTAATGATGAGGTTTTTGTTTTGTTTTTTTGTTGTTTTTTGTGTTGTTTTTTTAACAAAAGACAAAGGAGAAGACCCAAACACACAAAAGAGAAGGTGATATGAAGATGTAGACAGAGATTGGAGTGTCTATAAGCCAAGAAATGCCAAGGATTGCCGGCAGCCACTAGAAGCTGGGAGAAAAGCGTGGAATGCATTTTCCTTTAGCCTCCAACACGGCCAGCAGGTTGCTTTCAGACTTCTGGCCTCCAGACTTGTTGGGAATGCATTTCTGTTGGTTTAAGCTACCAAGTTTTTATAATTTGTTTCAGTATCCCCGAGAAATGAGTATACTTCTTTTTTTCCACATCTTAGTTTCTTCTGTATACTTTTCTTTCTGTAGCTTAGCTCCTATGCTCAAAGTGTGCCTCAAGGAATATTTAATAGAGAGTAGATAGAAAATGAACGAAAAGGAATGACCTCATATCTGATTGCTATTGGGCAAGCCATTTTTGGACTAGTCGATTCCATTACATAAGCAAGAGTTCTTAAAATACATTTCCTTGGAAAAGTAAGGGGAAGCACCCACAGTAAAGTGAACACCATTTTTCTAGTTGCTTTTTGTAAAATGATTCGCAAAACACGTGATTTTAATGTGGATGACACCATACAGAACTTCTTTGCTCCCCAGGACCTTTCTTTCACGTGCATGATGACATTTCATTCCCATGTCAAGTCTATATTTTTTGTGTTATTTTATTCATGAGAAGACAGTCGCTCGACAAGTTACCTGCTCAAGGTGCCATAGTTAATATCTTTCAGAACAGGAACCTCCAGGAACCTAAGTGCTGCAGTTGTGTGAAAAAAGCTTTTACCAGTCACTATAAAATTAAAGAATCCTGGCCCTCTATGGTACAACGCCGTTGTTTTATGGTGGAGAAATGACTTGCCATGTAAACATTTAGCAGAAGCACAAAAGAGGTCAAAAGACAACTGGAGGGATCACACTCCAGGCTCTCGCTTTCCTTATCTGGGCTCAGTCAAAGTGTTTTCTGGATAAAGAAAAATTATGACCGAAACCGGTTTGGCTCAGTAGATAGAGCGTCGGGATGCGGACTGAAAGGTCCCGGGTTCAATTCCGGTCAAGGGCATGTACCTTAGTTGCGGACACATCCCCAGTGGGGGATGTGCAAGAGGCAGCTGGTTGATATTTCTCTCTTATCGATGTTTCCAACTCTCTATCCCTCTCAATTCCTCTCTGTGTAAAATCAATAAAATATATATTTTTTTAAAAAAAGAAAAATTACTGTGTGAGGCATTGTGGAATTCAGAATTGGGATTTTGTGGAGCAAAGCAGCCACACAGGCTGGAGGATATATGGCAAGGACCACATCCCAACTGCAGTCAAGACAGACTCGGAAGAGGACCTTCACTTCCCTATTTTTTTCCAAGAGCCCTAGGTGGGCTAATAAGTGCGAGTGGGGGACATGTTGTTAAAGTTTAAAACATTTGTAACATTGTTCCTTCTCTATAACTTGGAATCTCTATAGCCCTGAGGCATGGAAGGCATTGTCACCATTTTACAGATGAGGACACTAAGGCTTACAGGGGTCCAGGGACTTGCTCAAGGTGACACAGCAGAAAAGGCTTAGTGACCAGGAGTCTGCCTCAGGATTTACATACCCACCTACCCATTAGACTTCGTTGTGAAATCATGCTGCAGGGGTAAACTTGATTCGTCAGTGGGCCAGAAGTGCCATCTGCAATGGCGGACAGTGGGTGACAGATGTGATTAATGCCCCCAAGGAATTCACAGTCAAGCTGGGGAAAGGCAGGAAGAAAGAAACTTAACACAGAAACTAAATTGCACCTACCATTCCGCATACTTAAAATTTTCAAAGTCCATACTTGAATCTTTACCCTGCATTCTCTACAATTAGGCACTTACTCTCTGCCATATGGGATGTCAATGAGAAACAAGTCCTGCCAAATAGTTAAAAATAATCCAGATATTTACTAATTGATTTGTCAAAAAGGCTTACCATTGATGATGCCATTAAGAACCCAGGTGTTCATCCATGCGCTTGTTATCATGATTTTAAAATTGCTTCTGTAGCGCCAGATTCCACATGCTCAAACTAGTGGCCTAAGGCAGGGTAGAGTGCTGTGAAAGGCTCTGTGATTTCTGAAGCATCTGTTGTAATGTCTTTTATTTGTGATCTATACTTCTAGCCTGTTGATCATCACTGTGTGGCTAGTTCTGAACCTCTCTGAAAGAGGTTGAGAAGAAATCTCAAAGCATGACCAGTGTCCTATCCGTCTTCTTAGGCTGCCTTCATTATTCTTCCTCCAGAAACCCTTCCAACCACAAAATGGATTGAATCTCCCCAATGCTCCAATGTTGATTTGCCTATAAAGCACTCAGCAATGTGTTGGAATTCAGTAGGTCTGGGACAGGACCTGTGATCCTGCTTTGCCATGAAGTTCCTCAGTGGTATTAATGCTGATGGTCCCCTATAGCAAGTGTTTGAAGCACTGGTAAGTTTTTCACTTACATTTACTTACCTGTCTGACTTCTTCTATTGGATGGTAGTAATATTCTTGACAATCTATATGGTTCATGAAGTTCTTAGAACTTCTTTGACTAATCTAAACAGATGCCAGTGACTCTATCACATAACCTAATTTTAATAGCTCATATAGAATATATTCTCTTTGTCTGTACTGTTCATTATAAAGCAAGAGCATGATCCTTTCAACTAGGGCAGTGGTCGGCAAACTGCGAATTGTGAGCCACATGCAGCTCTTTGGCCCCTTGAGTGTGGCTCTTCCACAAAATACCACATGCGGGCGCGCAGGTACAGTGCGATTGAAACTTCGTGACCCATGCACAGAAGTCAGTTTTCGGCTCTCAAAAGAAATTTCAATCATTGTACTGTTGGTATTTGGCTCTGCTAACTAATGAGTTTGCCGACCACTGAACTAGGAAACAAAAATCAAAATATGACTTAGCATAGAGTAGGTATTTGGTAAAAGTTTATGGAAACAGTAAGCAAACTCTTTTGTCTTACTTTAAAATTCTTTTTCCTTATGGTTAGTGGCAAATACAACCATAAGAATGGGTGGGGTAACTGTGATGTTTAGCATTCTGTGTTATTTAAAGGTCACCATTGTCTGTAGTACATAGGTACCATAGGGAGGTAGTTATACTGAATTGAGAGTTACTGACAAGAAACCATTTTAAAATAAAAGTCTCTTTATATTTATATAAATGTATAATATAAAATGTAAAATAAATATTTGTTTTCCTTTTACCACTGTATTGTTATCCTGCCTATACTTAGGAAAAAAATTGTTTAAACTCTTGATTAAAATCAGGTAAAGTATAATCTGTTTCCTGGGCAGTAAAAACCCAGTATTGATTTTTCTCTATTGACCAATCATACATTGCTATATAAATATTTATGATGGCTTCATATAATAAAACAACAAGTTAAATACCGCAGAGGAAAATGAAATGTAAATGGGAAGGGATTTCTCGTGGGTAATATATCACTTTATAATCTTACATTACTCTGAGAAGCACCCAATGGCTTTCTAGAATCAATGCTCAGATTACTAGGCCTTCATCATTACAAACAGACATTTGCAATCTGGTCTTGTGTCCTCTTGGGGCTCACTCCTGTCAGGTTTATTTGGCAATTTAACATGTGAAATACAATATATATATGCAAAACTCTTCTAAAGTGGCCAGGTGCTTAAATGGAACTCTTCTAATATCTTGGAGCATTTTTTTAGATCCTACAAATGTCAGAGTTGAAAGGAGTCATGGAGATCATTATTCCATGGCTCTCCTTTTAAAGCAAAAGGAACTGAGGTGCAGAGAGGAAATGCGCTGGCCAGAGATCACACTTCACAGCTCCTGGTTCAGCCATCTCTCCCAAACACAACTCTGTTATGTCTGTAGAGGAACGGTGGTTCGAAGAGGGCAGGCTGGGATGCAGTAGGAGTAGTGTGTGGATAGATTAGAATATAAAATTTGTTTCCTCGCACATTTATCCAGACCGTTTTAAAATTCCAACATGGAAAATAGAAGCTTATTCTCTATGGAGTTATCACTAACATGGTTATTAGCACATGTGGAGGCAAGTCCTTGGGTTTTATATCAACCTAATACTGAAAGGTTATGAGGTCAAAAGGTGTGTTAGTGACAAAGATCTCTAAGGAAAAGTGGATCCTCCCCACCACTGCTTCCCCTTTCTTAGGTCTCCCTGAGGCAAGTGACTTCTGTTTCTAAAGACATCAGTTTTTGATAATTCAGGAAAGTGAAAGATGGGAAACTCCAATAAATGCCATTGACAGAATTAGAAGTATTAAATGTACAGTGTGTGTGTGTGTGTGTGTGTGTGTGTGTGTGTGTGTGTTTGAATGTGAGCAATATTAGTAAAATGAAATTTGGTTTATGTAGCTAAAAATTAACTATGCATCTTCTATACCACTATTTGTGGAAAAGGAAAAGAAAGCATAGGAGTGTCAATATGTATATTACCTTTTTAGGATCCTTCAGTTTTCTCACAATACACAACGTCTCTCCCTGCCATCCCCCACCTCCCAAACACTCATTGAACACTCTTTCCAAATGGTAAATGTATGAAGAGATCTCAGAGAATGTCAGAGATCATGCATGAATCTAGACTGGCTAGAAATTTCATTCTTTTTGTTCAGAATTGCCACGTTTGTCCTCAGAAAGAAATGCCTTTTTAATTAAATATGTGTATGTTTGTGCTTACACACACATATGCATATGTGTGCATGTACACATATATTTGTATTTTTAAGACAAAGGCAGGAGAAAGCAACAGCTGCTATCATGCACTGAAAATGTAGTTATTCAGAGTAACTCTAGTATTCATACCAAATCTGCAACCCAGTGCAGTGTGGGATTTGGGAAAACTCCCTCAATAGTTGTAAAGCCAGGGTTCACATGATGAGAAGGATACCTGATGTTTGAATTGCCTTTGCAACTACATTTTTTAGGGCTTTCAAATTACAGCCTGCTAACATTTACAGTTCTCTGCAGCCATAATATATCACTACGGGATTTGGGAGGAGATCAAAGAATCAAGAGAGAAATTGTTATTTCCATATTCTTACTAGTGAAAGATCAGTGCACGTCAAACAGCTTTTAATTTCCACAAACCCAATTCAGTATACACACAAGGCCATTTCCATTAGTAAAACCTATGCTTTCTTCATCAGAAAGCTGTTCAGCTCCAAAGAGTACAAAAACTCTGATGTGAATCTTAATAGTTATAGATGTTAGTCTTCAAAGGAACTTTTTAAGTCCTTTTCCCATTGGTTACAGAATATGTGTGCCTTTTGTTAAGAAAACTTGCTCTAGCGGAAATCTGTTTGGCTCTGTGGACAGAGTGTCAGCCTGTGAACTGAAAGGTCCCAGGTTCGATTCTGGTCCAAGGGCATGTACCTTGGTTGTGGGCACAACCCCAGTAGGCGGTGTGCAAGGGGCAGCTGATCGATGATTAGATCTCATCAATGTTTCTAACTCTCCCTCTCTCATCCTCTCTGCAAAAAATCAATAACATATATTTAAAAAGGGAAGAAAAAAAGAAAAGAAAACTTGCTTTAGCCCTAACTGGTTTGGCTCAGTAGATAGGGCGTCAGCCTGTGGATTGAGGGTTCCCAGGTTTAATTCTGATCAAGGGCATGTACCTTGGTTACAGGCATATAGGAGGCCGTCAATCAATGATTCTCTCTTATCATTGATGTTTCTATCCCTCTCTCCCTATCCTTTCCTCTCTGAGACCAATAAAAATATATTTTTAAAAAAACCTTGCTCTAAATAAACCTCTACTTTTACTTAAATAATTGGAAAGTGCAGGAAAGTAGAATATTTTGAAGAAAGGATTCTTTATTTTTGAAATAAAGCTTGACAAGTTTCAGAATAACATATATAGTATATGTTATGTCTTATCTGAGATGCACATATGCATATATATGAATAAGCAGAAAGAAACAAATATGTTGCCTATAAATTTAATAGGGGGGAGGGTAGGTAAAGGTTACAATAAAATGTAGCACTGTCGGAATATATTTAATTTTGTAAGTACTACATTAGGGCCTTGTAAAACATTTTACATACTTAAATAACAACAATGGCAATCCATAAAAATCAAAAGCTAAATGTAAGAAATGGATCTGTGTCTTAAGACAGTGACTTAGCTGCCCATGGAAGACTTTATTGATGATAAATTATATATGAAGGACAATATGAACTGCATAAATAAATCTTCATTCTCTTTCAGCAATTATATTGATAGTAATGATAGTGAGTTATCTTATTCTAATACAATTATGTTTTATAGTTGGATAAAGCCAATAAGTATTTAAGAATCAAAAATTTTCAGCATATGAGATAAAAATGTAAAATCAAGATGTTGAGCAAAGCCACAAATTACCTAAATCTGATTGGAAATAGGAAAATATTTTACTTAAAAAGATACAGATTTTTTTTTTAGCTCTGTCCATGGAAAAAGCCAAAAAACAATGTCTGATCAGTTCTGAGCAGTATTTGTATCTTTAGTTCATAAATGGTTGTTGTCTCAAAATGCCATTTTCCACTAAAAAGAAAAAGGGTACCTTGGAGAAGTAATTAATTCTAGATCTGGGCCAAGAAAGGTATGAAATAAGCCTGAGACATCTTATCATAATTGAAATCAAGTCCATCAATGAATGAGATTGTGTCAAAAGGACTCAGGAGCCGCCATTGATAAGAAAAAAAACACACCAAAAAACAAAGAAACAAAACAGGATGTTTGAGCCACAGAGAGAATAATAAATGAAGTAAATCATATAAAATATTTTCTAATCTATGAGCTCATAGATATATTTTTAAACAAAAATTCCAAGCTTTCATTTTTAACTTTGTAGGAGACAACTGACTGAAAACATTTAATCACATAGAAAGAATCAAGCATTATCTTGATTTTCTTATAGAACTGTACCTCCTGTTTTCATATACTGTGGAAGGAAAATTCTTTATAGACTGATTGTAACTACCGTGTTTCCCCAAAAATAAGACATCCTCCAAAAATAAGACCTACATAATACATCCCCTGAAAATAAGACCTAGCGCATCTTTGGGAGCAAAAAGTAATATAAGACACTGTCTTATTTTCGGGGAAACAGGGTATTAAACATAGGAGAAAATTAATATCAGCATTTTGACACATTTAATGAAATAATGAATTGTTATCATGGTTTCCAAAATCCTTAAGTCAGGGGTGGGGAATGTCTATCCCAAGGGCCGTATAAGTCCCATAAAATCATTTGGTCTGGCTCTGCCAAGGCATTAGGGGTGAATTAATTAAATGTTTGACCAAACATTGCAGGGTAATTTTTAAGTTCATAGTTTTGTATGGCCTATGAATGATGTTGTAAATATCCGGATCACCCTTGCCAGAAAAAAGGTTCCCTACCCCTGCATTAGGTAAAAAAAAAAAAATCACACACACAAAAAAACAAAACAAAAAAAGAAACACAAAAAAACACAAAAAAACCCAACTGATAAGGAGTTTTAAAATAGTTGGATAAGAATGAAAACACCTGAGGATAACAACGAAGATGGCGGCGTAGGTAAACACTCCTAAATGGCTGCCAGGCACAACAAGTTCAAAAATAAAACAACTATAAAACAAACGTCTATCTCCCAAAAACAAAACAAAAGCTGGTTAAGAGAAAGCCCTATATCTAGACTGAAAGAAAAGGAGAAGAATCCAGGGCACAAGCGCTGAAAAACAGAGCTAGAGGGGTGGGGACATGATAAGGGCTGGTGGCGGATCCAGGCTGGCAGAGGGCGGTGTTTTTTCAACCTGAAGAGAGACAAGTGTCTGATCTCTCTGAAATCCAGTTTCTGGGGAGAGGCTAGACTGCCTGCATCGGGCCAAAAAGTGAGGTTGGCTTGCTTGCAGAGCGGAGGTTGTTTGCTCTGCTGTGGTGCGAGATGCATGGAGATACCGGGACACCATCGGAGAGGTGATGGACAGGCAGCCATTGCTGTTGGTCATGCCCCAGCCTAGTGACACCCTGAGACTCCATCCTGAGACTCTGCCCCTCACATCCAAACTCCAAGCAGCGGGCTTTGCATATGAATGCAGTTTAGCAAAACTGCAACCTGGGGCAAACAGATCCAAGGAGGACAGGACTGTGGTTCACTCTGTAGCTTCTGCGACAGTACTGGCCTCAGACTGTAGCTGAACTGCACCTCACTAACACTGAGCAGTGTTAGTATCAAAACCCAAAGTTCTAGTGCTCAGTTTCAATCCCTCACAACCATAAGTGACACATTCATGAGATGGTCTCAATGAGCACCAAAGCCCCACTGAAACAAGGTGTGTCTCCAGCACAGCAGTTCTTCCTTTATAGACACAGTGGACCCTCACAGGCAGTTGGCCTGGAGGTCAATTCCTCCCAGTGAACCAATAGCAATCAAGGCTTAACTACATCAAGACTTTGCACTAAGCCCAGAAAGGGATATAGCAAAAGCGAATACCTCAGGTGACTGGGGAAGCTGAGCAACTGACCCCTATAGGTTCACCGACCACATAAAGCCACTCCATCAACACAGGGAGGCAGCTAAAATGAGGAAACACAGAAGTATGACACAAATGGGAGAGATGGAGGAGAGTAAACTACTGGATGACACATAGTTCAGAATCACATTTTTAAGATTACTTAAGAATCTTCTAAAAACCTTTGAGAAACTTGATGGGACCTCCAAGAAGCTTGGTGAGACCTTCAAGGACCTCAAAGGGAATACAAAAAAAATTAAAAAATGGAAAAGGACCAGCCAGAAATTAAGCATACAAAGTCTGAAATAAATACCGTATTTGCCGGCGTATAAGACAATTTTTTGGCCCTGAAAAATACGTATTTGCCGGCGTATAAGACTACTGGGCGTATAAGACGACCCCCTAACATTTCCACTAAAAATACAGAGTTTGTTATATACTTGCCATATAAGACTATCCCCCACTTGGAGGCATATTTTTCAGGGCCAAAAAATCGTCTTATACGCCGGCAAATACGGTATACAGAATCTTCCGAAACTGGTTTGGCTCAATGGTGGAGCGTTGGTCTGCGGACTGAAAGGTCTCAGATTCAATTCCGGTCAGGGGCATGTACCTTGGTTGCGGGCACACCCCCCCCCCCCAGTAGGGGGTGTGCAAAAGGCAGCTGGTCGATGTTTCTCTCTCATTGATATTTCTGGCTCTCTTTCTCTCTCCCTTCCTCTCTGTAAAATATCAATAAAATATATATTTTAAAAAAAGAATATACAGAATCTCAACTATAGATCAACATACCCCAAGAATCAAACCAAAGAAAATCACCCAACCAGTGGAGGCAAAAAGAAGAATCCAAAAGTGTGAGGATAGTGTAAGGAGCCTCTGGGACGGCTTAAAGTGTACCAACATCCAGATTTTTGGGTTGCCAGAAGAAGAGAGCAAGCAGAATATTGAGGGCTTAATGGAAGAAATAATGACATATTTATTTTTCTTTTTCAAATAATTTATTTTTCCCTACCTGGTGAAAGAAATAGACATACAAGTTTAGGAAGTGCACAGGACCCTAAACAGGTGGAATCCAAAGAGGAACATACCAAGACACATCATAATTAAAATACCAAGAGCAAAAGACAAAGAGAAAATCTTACAAGTAGCAAGAGAAAAACAACTAGTTACCTACAAGGGAGTACCCATAGGACTGTCAGCTGATTTCTCAACAGAAACTATGCAGGCCAGAAGGGAGTGGCAAGAAATATTCAAAACGATGAACAAGAACCTACAACCAAGATTACTCTACCCAGCAAAGCTATCATTCAAAATTGAAGGTCAGATAAAGAGCTTCACAGACAAGAAAAAGTTAAAGGAGTTCATCAACACCAAACCAGGATTACATGAAATGTTGAAGGGTATTCTTTAAGAAGAGGAGAAGAAGGTAAAGGTGAAAAATTATGAACAACAAAAAGGCATCAAATAAATACCTACCAACAAGCGAATCTAAAAATCAAGAGAATAAAAAAGAATCTGAAGAACAAAATGTACTGGTGAATATATAATCAGGGACATAGAAAGGGATTGGACTAACAATTCACATGGGGAAAGGGTCTGAGCGGTGCAGGAAGAGATTGAACAAAAATCTTACACTTATGGATGAAGACATGGCAGGGGTAAAGGCGTGGAGTGGGGTTGGAAATCAGGTAGAGGGGAGCTAAGCGGGGGGGGGGGGAGGAGTGGGGAGGAACACCTGTAATAATCTGAACAATTAAGATTTTTTTAAATAAAGAATGAAAACATCTGGACATACTGATCACTTTTTATATCACAGGAAAAGGCATAATCAGATGTTAATTTTCTTGCAAAGTGATGCAAGAGAAAATAGAACACTTCCTATAAAGTATTCCTACAAAATAATTGAAATAAACCATATTGGTTCATTAAAAAAATCAGAGTTTTTTTTATGTATCAGAGTAAGATATTAAGCAAAAAAAATACAATCTAAATATCCAGAATATGGAAAATTCTAAAGCAATAAATTCCTAGTTTGTGCAACAAAATAAATTACACACAAGGTCAAACATGTGTGTGCATGTACACATAAACACACCAGACATATACACATTCAAGAATGGGGAACTGTAAATTAAAATAAATTTCAGAGACATATTACCCAGATTGTTTCAGGTGTTGTTTTGAAAATATATGATAAAATTACATTCATTAAACAATCATAAATTTGAATATCTGTCTATATGATTATGAATGTAAGCGGAAATTAGTACGTGTGAGTGTGTACGTGTGTGTGTGTAAGAGAGAGAGAGAGAGAGAGAGGAGAGAGAGAGAGAGTGATTGAGATCTTGGCATTGAGGTTATATTTTCAAAAATATATGTATTCCTGTTTGAAATGGTATAATTTCTGGCATTGGCTTCAGACTAATCCCTGTAGTGTGTGTATGTATAGGAGGTAGGAGGGCAAGAGCGAGGACAGATCGGAATAAAGGAAACAAGATTAGCAATATATTAAAACTTTGTTAAAGATGATTATTCTTTACACTAATCCTTTATCTTTGTATATGTTTGATATTCCCATGATAAAAATATTTTTAAAAGGCTAAAATAGGATTTACCTCAGACTCTTTCAAATATTAAACTATATTGGAGTAGTAGTACTTTTTGAACAAATGACAAAATCTCACTGAAACTAATTTAACAAAATAAAAAGGAAATATATTTGCTTACATTTCTGAAGATTCCAGAGATGGAGTTGGTCAGAAAATCTGAATTGTCTACATGTTCCAGTCCTTCCCCTTTTCTCTCCTCCCCTTACTTCCCCCTCCTGCTCTGCTTATGTTTTCTGTTTCACCCATTCCCTCTGTCCTGTAGTGGACTTCTCTGCAGCTTTCCATCTCATTTCTCCTTTCTGAGAAGTGGGTAGAGAACAATGACCTGAGACAACAGCAGTGTTTCACATCCTGTTTATCTACCCCTTGAAAAAAGAGTGACTTTTCCCCAGTGAAGTTCTTACTGGTTTCAGTTGCAGAAAGTTGAATTGAGTTGATCACCCTCCCCAGTCATGGGTGAATCACATCCAGTCCATTGAAGGTCATTCTCTAGTTAACTTTGTCCTAAGATCTCTTTCATCCTTACTAACATTTATTTTCCTCAATCCTTACCAAAAAATATTGATTCAAATTTTCCTTATATATCCTTTTATATGTAAGTATCTTTATAAAATATTGTACCTTTGAATGCCTATATTACATGGTTATATAGCTGATATGACAGTAATTGTTTTGCCTTTTGAAAGTATTTTAAAAATTACATTCTATTGCAATATATTTACATACAGATCTTAAGTATACATTTAAATGAATTTGATGAATGTCTATTCCCATGTAATGGACACCCTTAATCAAAACACAGAATATTTTCATCACCCAGCAGGTTTGCTTCTGTTCTATTACACAAAATTCCCTAGTTAGATGCAACCACTATATTCTAACTTTTATTAACGTAGACTAGTTTTCACATTTAGTAAATTTCATAAATGTAGAGTCATACAGTATATGTCTGGAATCTTTTACCAAACTTAATATTGGTGAGAATTATACAACTTTTTTCATGAATTAGTAATTTAAAAAATTATGATCTTACTGTTGAGTATTATTCCACAGTAAGAATAGAAAACTATGTTTTTAAGATAGGGATATGTGCTTCTGGTCATTTTCTTTTGACTTTTTCACAGTGTTCTGCATCTTCCACATTTCACTCTTCTAATCTCCTGGTGATGAACACCAATAGTGTTCACTCCAATAGTCAAAGCAAAAATAATGCTATGACAGACATCCTTGAGTGCAGTCCTTTTAGGCACTGTGTGAGAGTTTTAGGCAATGTGTAAATGAAATTATACACATCCCTAATTTCATTAAGAACTATTTCACTACGAATGCTTGTGTCATTTCATTCCCTTCAGCAGTGCTTGAAGGCACTACTTCCCCACAGGATGGCCACAAATAGCATCACAATAAGGTAAATAATGTTACCCAGTTTTCAACATTTAGAACAGGGATTTTCATTAGAAGTTTTTGTTATGAAGTAAATAACCTATACTTTTCTTGTTCAAAATGGTAGATACTAGCTACTCATTGTTTTTGAGCATCAGAAATGTGGTTAGTGACGATGAGGATCTTCATTTTAAATTTTGCATACTTTTTATTTTTAATGTAAATTAAATAGCTATATGTGGTTAGTGGACAACCAGGATGATGGCATAGTACTTAGTTTCTGAGTCTGGTGGGGAGTCACTCAAAAGGATTAAAGAAAATGAAGTGATATACTTTGTGTCTTAGAAAGATCATTTTGACTGGGATGAAGTGTGAGTGGAGTGAGGTTCAACAAGTCAGCGAATGTTAGTTGGGATGATGTTGCAGTTATCCTTGCTAAAAAATTATGGTGAGTTATGTAGGAACAGTACAGATGGAAAGAGTAAAGAGTTTAAGTAGAGGAGAAACCAAGATGGCGGCATAGGTAACCACCTGAACTTGCTGCCTTACACAACTACTTTAAAACTACAACTAAAAGATAAAACAAATATCATCCAGAACCACAGGAAGGCTGGATGAGTGGAAATTCTACAACTAGAAGGGAAGAGAAAAGCACACTGAGACTCAGAGGAGTTGCGGAAGTAAAGTGTGGAGGTATGGAGGCAAGCATGCTGAAAAGGCTGGAAACTGAGGATTCAGTTGTCTTCTATCAGGAGGGAGATGCAAGCTCCCAACTGATCTGAACTTCAGTTCCAGGCGAGACTCTGGGGACCCAGACTCATAAGGCTTAAAGCTGGACTGTCTGACATCGGGCCAAAGCACAAGGACAGCTTTCTCTGAGGTGCTTGCAGTGATTATGGTGGGACACTGAGACCTGGGGGCCTCTTAGGGCAGGGCTGAAGGTCAGCCATTGCTGTTTGCTCTGCCCTGTTGATTCCCTGAGACCCTACCCCACCCAACTTACAACCCCACCCCAGCTGTCCACAGAGACTTTTGCATATGATTGGCCTGGCCCTTTGCAATCTAAAATTACTTAAACCACAACTGAGTTAGAGAGCCCCAGATCTTCCAAAAGATGGCCTTAGGTCCCAACGGCAGCTTGCATAGCTTCACAGATGAGCCTCATTTGGCACCTCCAAACCAAAAACAAAGAAGAGGAATCTGCAGATCTCTCCATAGCTCCTGCTGGGTGGCCTCAGGCAAGAGGCTAAATTAGCACCTCCTTGGAAATCCAAGAGCCAGTGTACCCAGAGGTCAGAGTGGGACCATCCAGATTAAAATTCTTCAGATCCATAAGGGACACACTCAAGGGGCAGACAGTGAGCACTGAAGCAAGTCCTACCCCATAAGAGTGTCTCCAGCACAGAAATTCTCCCATTGTAGACACAACTGATCTTCATAGCCAATTGGCCTGGAGGTCAATTCCTCTCAGTGATACCAACAACAATTAAGGCTTAACTACAACAAGACTGAGCACACAGCCCACAAAGGGGTGCACCAAGAGTGTCTGCCTGAGGTAACTGGGGAGGCTGAGCCACTGGGCCCTATAGGACACCTAGAACACAGAGCCAATCTCTCAACTCAGGGAAGCAGCCAAAATGTGGAGACAAAGAAACATGTCACAAATGAAAGAAATGGAGGAAAGCAAACGACTTGATATAGAGTTCAAAATCACAGTTATAGGGTTTTTCAAGAATTTTCAGTAAAATACCAAAAAATTTAGCGAGACCCTCAAAGATATGAAAAACTAGAAATTAAGCATACACTGACTGAAATAAAAAATATTTCAGATGGTGTAAGGAGCCTCTGGCACAACTTCAAGCATACCAACATCTGAATTATGGGGATGCCAGAAGAAGAGAGAGCAAGATACTGAAAACCTATTTGAAGAAATAATGACAGAAAACTTCTCCCACCTGGTGAAAGAAATAGACTTACAAGTCCAGGAAGTGCACAGAACCCCAAACAAAAGGAATCCAAAGAGGACCACACCAAAACACATCATAATTAAAATGCCAAGAGCAAAAGACAGAGAATATTAAAAGCAGCAAGAGAAAAATAATTAGTTACCTACAAGGGAGCACCCATACTGCTGTCAGCTGATTTTTCAACAGAAACTATGCAGGCCAGATGGCAGTGGCAAGAAATATTCAAAGTGATGAATAGTAAGAACCTACAACCAAGAATACTCTACCCAGCAAAGCTATCATTCAGAATTGAAGGTCAGATAAAGAGCGTCACAGATAAGAAAAAGCTAAAGGGGTTCATCACCACCAAACCAATATTATATGAAATGCTGAAAGGTATTCTTTAAGAAGAGGAAGAAGAAAAAGGTAAAGAGAAAATTTATGAACAACAAATACATATCTATCAACAAGTGAATCTAAAAATCAAGTGAATAAAAAATCTGATGAACAGAATAAACTGGTGAATATAATAGAATCAGGGGCATAGAAAGGGAGTGGACTGACAATTCTTGGGGGTAAAGGGGTGTTGGAAGAGACTGGACAAAAATCGTACACCTTTGGATGAGGACAGTGCAGGGGTGGGGTAAGGGCAGAGGGTGGGGTGGGACCCAGGTGGAAAGGAGCTATTGTGGGGAGGGGGGGGAGAGAAACAGCTGTAATAATGTGAGCAATAAAGATTTATTAGAAATCAGAAAAAAAGTTTAAGTAGATATATTGATTGGGAGACTGACTTGAAACAATGGATCAGAATGAAGAATAAACAATAAATTCAGTGCATCTATCAGAGACAATAAGATGCACAACTGTACCTAGTTTCTGATGAGGAAGATCCTAGAAAATTCACATAGCAATTCACCTGTCAACTAGAAGGGGTGACTGTGATTTAAGGTCTTTTGAGGCATGGAAAGATGGTGTGTGCAGCCAGGTTGTCTTAGGGACTGAACCCCATTTGTTCCCTCTCTAGTTTCACCCAGGCTTATGCCAAAGGTCACCTAGATCTGTCCTGTACCATCTTTTGTTCCATAAGAGGCTGACAGCGTTGAACATAAGAGGAATGCAATGACCTGAAGAAATGTGGAAATATCTGGGAACTTGGGGTTGACATCGAAGGAAAATTCTAGGAACTGATTTGCATCAGTTGTTTAATATTGCAGGCAATTAGTGATCCAGAGCAGCTGCTATGGTGAAATTGTTAAAAATGCCAAAGTAAGTGAAACAGAACATATGGGAGAGGTTTTTATCTCCAAAATATTGCTTTGAGGATAATATTGACATAATTTGCCTATCATATTTTCCCTCTTTGAAATGATTTGCCTAACATTTCTTAGAAATAGGCTCCATATGGGTGTTAGTAATTCAGTGGAAGAAGTGTGAACTCAGGCTCAGTGAAGGAGAGCCAGCTCCAGAGGAGTCATGAATCTATAGTTGGAGCCAGGCAGCATCTCTCTTCATGAGAAATGCACATTGTGAATGGGAAGTCGAGAGAAAAGAAACTGGAAAATGGATGGTCAGCAAGTTCTTCCCATCTGTCAGCCACTGCACTAGGCTGAGAATGTCTTTAGTAAACTTGAAGTATTTATTAGCAGCTCCATTTTATAGGGTTGATAACTGAGACTTCATAGTAAAGGTAGTTTGTTCACCTCACAGGTAGAAAGTGCCAGACCCAGCATACAAATCGGTTTCATTGGACTAAAAAATGACTCTTCCCAGACAAAAAGAAAAATAATCCACCTCTGGATTTGTTCAAGTGCAGTGATTCTCAGTGTGATTTCTGGACTAGACTTCACCTGGGAGTATTTATAATTATGAACCACTTCAGACCTCCTGCATCAGGAATTCTGGGGGTGAGGCCCACAGATCTGTGTTTTAACAGCCCTCTGGGTAATTCTGATGCAGGCTACTGTTTTGGAACCACTGGATAAGTAAGATTTAATTAATCATATAAGAAGCAGACATCCAGGAATGCTACAGTGGGAGAATGTAGCTGGGAGAATGCAAAGAAGCATAACACATGTTTTCTACACAAAGAGTAATTGCAGGACATGTAAGGAAGTGTGCGTAACTGAAACATCAACGGCTCAGTTTAGTGGAAATAATGCTAAATAAATGATATTGAAGTCTTGTATTTAATCATAGATCTGATACTCATGTGCAGGTTAGCTTTCGAAAAATTAATTTCTACATATTTCCTTTATATCTCAATTAAGACGACAATGATGGTGGTGATAACAGCCAGTCTATTTTTCACTCCCTTTAAAATTTACTATGCCTTTATATTCTTTTAGAGGCAGATGGGACAGGCATTAGCCAAAAATGAAAGGTGTCAAGCTTACAACATCTCCAATATTCCTTCTAGATTGGCATTCTAATAGACTTTTCATATAAGTAAATTGAAAATATATAAAAGTATAGATGACCAAGTCTATTCAGATGGTTCTGGAACATGACTGCACCTCAGGATTACCTAAGAGCTAAATAGAAAGTGAAAAATATCCAGACTTTTCTCCAGAGAAATATACTCTAATTACATCCCACGTTTATGCTGTATAAATAGATGGTTATAATCCACTTCGGGTGATTCTAATATGCTTCTAAAGTTGTGAATGATAACTCTAAATATTAAGTGAATCAAATGAATTCACAGTGGCCAACAGTAGTTTCGGGAATAGGTAGGGTGATATTCTAACCATCTATCTTAAGAGACTTTGTGTCTCTGGGGAACATCTAGTTTATTCAGCCTGGAACTCAAAGTCTTCCACGCTCTACTTCCTGAGAACATTCCCTAATTCTTGTTTCATCAACTACTTTCCTAAACCCTAGCTTTAGCCAAATTAGACTCCATGCTTTTCTCAAACTATACTCAGAGCTGTATATCTTCTATAGTTTCAATAGTTCTGCATCCTATACCTAGTTTTGTCTACAGAAAGCATTTCCTTCCTCCAGAGTACAATTTCAGTGCTAGATCCTCCATGAAAACTGCCCTGGTGCCACTGTCTGGTGATCATTTTTCCATCATCGGATGGCATATCACATTTAAATATTGTCTTCATTAATATGCTATTGACTGCATAACAGAATGTTTTATCTCAAATAGCTTCAATCATAAAAACATTGTGTTATCTCACAAGTCCTGAGGTAAGATGGTCAGTTCATTTAATATCATAAAAGACTCAGGTCCATTCCACCTCCCCATCTTCCAGCCCAGCTTTAGTTCCCTTAGTAAATCTGAAATAGCCACCACAGTTCTGAATGCCACTTTCAGACATAAATATGTTCAGTGGATAAAATGAGCTTTTGTTAATGTTGGTTTCTTTTTAAGAACAAGAAAACCTTTCCAAGAATCTGACAAGTCAGGCCTCTTCTCATGTTTCATTGGCCAAACATTATGTCACATGCTCATTCCTGAACCAGTCATTGCCAAGAGGAATGCAGTTTTGGTGACTGGCTCATTGAAGCCCATGTTTAATAGAAGAATTTTCTGAACAGAATTGAAGTGCTCTTAGAAAGAAGGAGTGATGGTAATTGGTGAATGGTGCTTGGCTGAGCTTCTAACTCGTCTCATTCAAGTAGAGCCTTTCTCTGTATATGATAGGTGTCTTCCCATATATTAGTTTTCCTATTTAAACTCAAGTCTCCTAAAGGACTGGTTTTTGTTTTATGTTCAAAAACATGAGCATTGGAGCCAGTCACACTTCAATTGAAATTAAGGTGACAGACACACCCTAATTTTCCCAAAGGTTTGATGATTTTAGCACTGGAAGTCACATATCCTCAGAAACCTGTAACCTCAAACAAACCAGAACAGTCACCCTGGTTGAAATTAAAATCTCTGCTATTTGCTGGATGCATGATTTGGAAGTCAAGTCATTTAATCTTTTGGTGTTTCATTCAAGAAAACTAGTCCTTGAAAGGCCCATTATGTGCTAGATACACTGTTTTAGAACATTCTCCTGTTTTCCTGACTATTCTGGCACAAACTCTCCCATTTCCCACAATCCTACTGAAGCTGCCCTAGGATTGCCTTGTGTGTGACCCCCTCTCGGTACCCCATCACTCACACATGATGTCAGAAGGAGCCTGGCCGCCTGACAGGTGGAGCTTGGGAAATCCCCAGGAGTTTTCAGACACTGTTTCTGGCCCGAAAAACAAAAACACCCACAAAACAGCCCCGGGTTCCAGTCTGCTCAGGGAACATGCTGTCCTCTCCTGTTCTCAGGGCCACTTCTTGGACAAGTAGCAGCTCTGTTTGCTGGACTTTTGGCCCCATGCAGTCACTGTGAGGCAAAGCACATCACACACAAACGGCCAGTGAAATGAGGTAATTGTGGCTTTCGATGAATGCTATTTCTGTCTCCGGGGCACTGCTGGCTGGGATGTGAGAAAGGAGAGCTAGTGCATCTGACATGGCTCTCTTCAGAAAGTGGAAGTAGTAGCATAGCAGTAGGGAATCTCCTTTCTGTTTTTTCTCCTCATGATGAGTGCATACTCCATGCACATACCATTTTCAAACAAGGTCAACTCCCCCTTGGACATTCCTTCCCATTGCCAGAACTTACCGGTTGGGGCACCAAGGTTGTCCTTAAATGTGATTTAATATAGCTGTGTTGAGCATAATCTATGTGCCAAGCAAATCATCTGTTTCCTCTTCACAAGGACCTTCAGCAACAGATAGTAATTCCCACTGTGGAGAGGAGCAAAGTGTGATTCAGAGTGGAGAGGTCCTAGGTCCCAGCATGGAATGTGCAAGGCCAGGTGAGCATGTACGTCTCCTCCCTTCATAGCTAGAGCTGTTTCATCACACACTGTTAACTTTAGCCATTTGTGTAGGATTATCATCCCTTGAAATACATTTTATTTTTCATGTTATTTTTAAAAAAGAAATACAAAATGATTGTTTCTTTTTAGCACTCTATCCATCAACATTTTCTATTAGAGTACTTGACAACTCCAACTGCTAGACCTAGAATTCAGTTTGTTTGGATTGGATTGTTTGTTTGTTTTGTTTTTGTTCTTTTTTTCCTTCCTTGTTGATATTGATTCCCAACACTGTTGAAGTTGCTAGTGGACCTACCTCTCAAACTCCCTCACCGCTATTCCTCATTCAAATTTTAGTTTTTGAATGTTTTAATAGGTCAACCAGAAAGTCACATCATTAAGTTATTATATAAAGAGGAAATAAGCTCTACTCTTGAACCCAAGGGGCTGTTTTGTGGCTAAAAAATAGTGACTTGTTTTAGTAGGTACTTCTGATTATCCATGAGAACAGCTTTTTGGTTAAGAATATGCCTTTTGGAATCAGAGTTCTTGTGCAGGCTCCATAATATTCTCACTCAGAGACCTTTGGCATCCAGTCAGCCTTCTCAGGTTCAGTTGCTCTCAGGAACATGGGAAATATGCACATGAAGTTTGCAAATATCACAGGACATAATAGCTGAGGAAAAACACTCAGCAAAGTGACTGATGCCTTGTGTAAGCTGTCAGTGATAGCTGTGCATTATTACTGGGGGCTGCTATTTATATTTTTATGTCAGCTACTTTAGAAAGCCTTACATTGTCTATCCTTAGGTCACAGGCTGTGTTAGACATAGTTATTTTTGGATAAGTGAGATATTGTGCTTATAAATAGGTCTGCAGTTCACAGAGCCTTTCTATAAAAACCTCTTTTGTTCAGGGAGAGATAGAGGACTACAATGGTGCCATAAATTGCTCGTATTTAGATGACCTGAGTCCAAGTTTCAAGCTTCAAATATGCCTGAGATTCAGTCTCCAATATCTTGCCCTGTTTCTTGTTTCCCTTCATTTATTTGCTCTCTTCTATCCCTCACCTTCACTGATTTTCCAGTACTGAGCAATTTATGCATCTCTTTTATTTCTTGATTCTTTCTAACCATTCCTGCTGGGCCTCACCTTCTCCCCCAAGGAGTTATTAAAGGTAACAAAATGTTTCCTATACCGAGAGGAATGTTTGTGCCAGCTGTTAGGTTCTTATATGTAATTTCTCCCTTCTACCATTAGAACAGAGTTGTGCACATAATCCAGGAGGTGGCTACCTTCCTGAGCCACATTTAGAGGCAGGTAGGGAAGTTATAGAGGGCTTCACTAAACATATATTATTTGAGCGTAACCTTGAAGGATGAGATAGCCAGGTAGTTAGGCCCAGGTCACCACTCTCCTCAGGACTGTTTCAGGCTGCAACGAGGTAGGCCCAATTAGGCGAGCTCCCAGCATGCTCCAAAGGAAAATTCACCATCAGCAAGGACTATTAGAGTTAATAGAAGTTGCAAAATCAGTGAAAGGTTCACAAAAGGTGAGGATGGGACCTGTTCCTGGACATTTGCTCTGGGTTGGAAAACAGTATTCTGTGCTCATTAAAACAACATAAAAACCAAAGATCCTCTAGGAAGTCCCAGTAACCAAGGTTATCAGTAATAAGAAAGCAGAGCCCTCATCCCTGGGCAGATGCTCTGTCCTGCCAAAGCCTCATTTAGAGATATTGATGAATTGATCTATACCATGTTTTTAAATGCTTAAAACACTGGTGGTTGTGCATATGTAATTAGAAAGAGGAGATTGAAAATAAAGGGGAAGCTCTACTATTCATTCATCAAAGTGCTTTTGAATAAGTTAAACAATGGCAAATCCATGGCAGGGGGCCCAAGAGTTTTGCTCCTAGAAGCACCAGACTGGGTTGGGTGGGGTAGTGGAGCAGGTTTTATATTTGGAAGTGAAGCTCAAGCCCTGGCCATCGAAACAGTGGTTAGAGTGTCAATCTGTGAAACAGAGAGTTAGAGATTTGATTCCCAGTCAGGACACATGCTTGGGTTATGAGCAGTGTGGAGCATGCAGGAGGTGACCAATCAATGATTTTCTCTCATCGTTGATGTTCCTATCTCACTCTCACTCTCCCTTTCTCTCTGAAATCAATAAAAATATATTTAAAAAAATATATTCAGGTGGGGATTAACAATAACAAAAAGGTAAAGGTCAAGAAGGATAGCTTCAGAAGACTGACATATTCCGGCAAGTCTCTGATTGTATCCATGTCATCCAAAGCAACAGACTTTGTGGCTATCTCAGGTCCATATTCCCTCTTAATCATCCAGTCATCCACACTATAACTGCTGGATCATCTGTGACTCCCCTTATGTCTCATCACTCTCATTCAATTAAATCTTAGTTCTGTAAGTTACCTCTCCCAAATATGTGTCTAGTCTGTTGAATTCACTCTCTCACTGTTGTTACTATCCTGGCACAAGCCCTGTTTATATTTTTGTCTATTGTCCTGGCTCATTCCTTAAACTCTGTCTTGCATGCATATCCCAGTGATCTTGTTAAATTTCAGATTCTGATTCAGTAGGTCTGAGATGAGGCCCAGGATTCTGCATTTCTGAAGACTCCAAAGTGTATACTGCTGGAAGAACCATGCTTAGAGTAGTAAGAAACCAGAAGCAAAGCCAGGTCTTGAACCCTCCAAACCCATGTCTCTACACTTTTCCAGGCAGCCTTCTAAAGGCTTTGCAGAGTAGATTTTCTCTGTAGGACCCCAGAAGATGAAGCAAGGACCACTAGATGAAAGTAGAGCAAAATCTCAAAATCTGGAACATGATTCTGACATCAAGAGCTGATGAATAACCATTGCTGTCTTACAATAAGGATACCCCATTATTATCCACTAGAGGCCCATTGCACAAAGAGATTCGTGCAATATGCTTTCCTTCCCTTGGCTTTCAGCAAATGGTTTTCCTCCAGCACCCAGGACCCAGGCCTTTGCGCCTGCCAGAATCTGCCTTCTTCGTATTTGCTGCAGGCTCCAGTTGGAATCTGCCATCTTCATCTTTGCTATAGACTCTGGAGTCCAAAGTCTTTATCTTCACTGTGGCACTCCACTCCTGTAGGTCCCTCCCTCCGCCCTCACTCTCATAGCAGGTGTCTGCCCCCCCCCCCCCCAATCCCCTAGCCACTGGGTGCCTGGAGCAGCTGGGCAGCTGCAAGCTTTGGCCTTCTAATTTGCATACTTACTCTGATTGGCTGTGGGTGCGGTCAATTTTCATGTTTGTCTATTATTAGGAAAGATATTCAAGCAGAGACCAAGCAGTATTTTCGAACATTACTATAAACTTTCAAATATAACGAAGCATTGTAAAATCTGTATACATAATAGGCATGCCCCTAAAATCTAGATTCTACAATTAGCATATTAGTATACAGGCAGTCCTCGGATTACATCGGAGTTGACGTACATCATTTCGTATTTATGTTATCATTTCCCATTTATTTATGTATATGAAAAAAAGAGTTCCGTTGCTGAAACCCGTTTGGCTCAGTGGTAGAGCGTCGGTCTGCAGACTGAAAGGTCCCGGGTTCGATTCTGGTCAAGGGCATGTACATTGGTTGCGGGCATATCCTCGGTAGGGGGTGTGTAAGAGGCAGCTGGTCAGTGTTTCTTTCTCATCGATGTTTCTAGCTCTCTATCTCCCTTCCTCTCTGTAAAATATCAATAAATAAATAAAAAGTTCCGTCATTTCAACGTATCTGCATATGTGCTTTATACTTTTTATTATTTATTTACCACAAGTAAAGGTCAGAAATTGTTATCTTTTAATTTTTTTTACTGTTTTACTTCATTACTTCTGTGTATGTGCTCCATGTGAGTGACGTAGATGCTTATGTAGGTGGGTTCTGACTTATGGGAAAAAATGCGTTACATCTGTGATGTAACCTGAGGACCTACTGTACTTGCTTTATCCCATATCCATCTATTCTTATTTCTCTTTAAGTGACAATTCAGAGTTTTTTTATGCATTTCAAAGTGAGGTGCAGACATTGGTATACTTTCCTCTAAATATTTTAGGCTGCTTATAATGAACTAGAGTTAAGTATTGGTTTCTTTTTTGTGGGGTGAAGTTTAGATACAATGGATACACAAATTCTGAGTGTACTATGGCTGAATTTAACAAATGCATACACCTGCATGGCAACAAATCCCTATCAAGATATACAACTTTACCAATACACCAGAAAGTTTTCTTTTGACATTCCACAGTCAGTCCCTACCCCTACTCTTCTGAATTGTTTCCACCATATTTTAAGTTGGCCTCTTCTAGACTTTCCTATCAATACAATTATAAAGAATCTACTCTTTTGTGTAAGGCTTATTTCATGCTGCATATATTTGTGAGATTCACCTGTGTTGTTTCATAACTTGCTCCTTTATCTTTTTTGCTGCTTTTCAAAAATTGAGATATAATTTATATAATTATATACTGTAAACCCATACTTTCAAATTTAAAAGTCACTAGTTTTTAGTGTATTCACAATGTTATGTAACCATCACCCCTATCTAAATTCAGAACATTTTCATCACCACCAAAAGAAACTCTGTACACATTAGCAGTCCACTTCTATTTCCTGCCCCCTGCCCCCTCTCTCAGCCTCACCCCCAGCCTCTGGAAACCACTATTCTACTTTATGTCTCTATGCACTTTATAATTTTGGACATTTTATATACTATTCTATAGTATATGCTTATCAAAGTTTATTTTTTCATTCTCTTGTTGATGGCAACCTGAGATATTTTTAGTTGTGAGCTAGTTTACATAAATATTTTATGAACATCCATGAAGAAAGTGTTTTGTGGACATATGTTTTCATTTTTATTGGGTCAAAGTCTAAGAGTAGGATTACTAGTTCACATTACAGGTGTATGTTTAATTATGTAAGAAATATCACATATATTTTCAAAGTTGCCATACCATTTTATTTTCCCAAGAACATTGCATGAGAGTTCTGCTTGCTCTGCATGCTCACCAACATGTGGAGCTGTTAATTTGGGGATAGGGAGGGAGACACTATTCTGGTGAGTCCATCAACGTTGTACAGGCATATGGTAGCAGGGTTTCTGTGGAATGAGGAGCTTGGACAAGAATGTCTCCACAGAGCTCCGAGTTCCTGGGGTTTCAATTAAAGTTACACATTCCCCTATGTCAGTTTTATGTTGCTGCCATAAAAAACTATTGCCAACACAGTGCATTGAAACAGTACACATTTATGTAATATGGTGTTATTAACTACCATCACCATACTATACATTACATCCTGATGACTTATTTATTTTATAACTCTAAGTTTGTACTTTTTTTTTTTTTACCTTCACTCATTATTAACTACGGTCCATTTTACTCTGTTGCATATTTGAAAGTTGCTAAGAGTAATCATCACAGTAAAAAATGTAATTATGTATAATGAAGTAAACTAAACTTATTGTAGTGATCATTTTACAATATATACAAATAAGCTATATGTTGATTATCTATATATATAAAAGCCTAAGGGACTAGCCAGTAGCTATAATGTGCACTGACCATCAGGGGGCAGATGCTCAATGCAGAAGCTGCCTAGCAACAGCAACTTTGCAGAGTGCCCTCTGGGATGTCAGACTGCTGGTTTCAGTTGGATCCTCACAGGCCAAGCTAAGGGACCCCAATTACCGAGGGACCCTGCTCACTCGGCAGATGCCTTTTGAGCCCTAGCACTTGCCCCAGGTGCAGTAGTCCAAGGAGGGACTGCAGAAAGTTGGCTCCAGAGTGTGTCTGGCCTGTTGTGCCCAGTCCTGCCCTGCTAGCCATCTTCTAATTTACTTTCAATGTGCACAAATCTGTGTACCTGACCTTTAGTATCTCAATAAAAGAATACACACATACGTATATACATACAGGCACATGTTTCAGACTCATTCAGATTGTTGGCAGATACAAGTTCCTTGAGGTCATATAACTAAAGCCCCTGTTTCCTTCCTGACTGTCAGGTGGAGAATCCTTTTGGTTTCTAAGGGCCTCTCTCTAGCTTTTGCACTTGGCCCCTCCAACACAGACCCTGTGGTTGATTTTTGATGATCTCTGACCTACCCTTCTGCTGTAGCTCTTCTGCTTTTAGCTGGAGAAAGTCGTCTGTTTTAAGGGTTCATGCCATTATGGTCTGCTAGGATAATTGTCCTATCTTCAACTCTGTAACCTTAATCACATCTGCAAAGTATCTGTGGCATGTAGTACAACAAAACCGCATTAGCCAGGAACTAGGACATAGACATCTTCTGGGAGCCATCCCTCTGTCTGCCACAGCTCTGTGGGTGACTAATGCCGACTTCTTGGGGAGGAAGCGTTTGCAATTTCAGGTTTCATCCTCCACACTCAGCTCTGAGTGTTTCCTCCTCTGTCAACATTTTGTCAATTCTGATGATATGTTCCTGGCATTTTATGTAACTGAATCAAGTGCAATTTAATATGGAATGTTTCAGTTTCACTTGGGGGTTAAAAGAGTACTACCTCATAGCACTGTAAGAATTTAATAAGTTAATTAATGTAAGTACAAGCATGCGGGATTGTGCTTGCCACAAAGTAACTGCTCTGAAAGCAGTAGTTGTCACTCAACCCTGCTAATGAGCCTTCATGTGAGCACATCACCCTTCTTTCTCCAGCCTCAATTTGCTCTGTTAAGATGCCTATGTTGACTACTCTTCCTTTTTGCCAAGGTCTTTTTCCCTCTGACCTAATATGCTACCTCTATGGGCTGTTTCAAGGATGCCCCTTGGTACTGATGTTCAGTTGGGTTTGACCAATGGGAGGCACTGACAAGAGGTTGAAGGGAGGGAGAACACTGAAATTGGGATTTTTACTCTTCTCCCCTTCAGGCCACATGGCTACAGCCCTTGTCAAAGTCACCTCCTTCAATTATATCTTGCTCTCTCTAGGCTCTGGTAACAGTGCTCCTTCCATGACCCCATCAGACCTGAGGATGCTAATAGCTTCTGTTGCTAGCCTTATGGTGCTGTACTACCTCTTGATGTATCCTTTGACCCTGACTGTGCCTTCATAAACCATCTCTTTATTTATTACCCTCTCCTGAATTATCTCTTTTAAGTGTGCCATGCTTATCTTCCTTGAAAAATATGGGATGTGCAGGACAATTTCTGAGAATCCTTACCTATTCAAAATCTTGTACTTCTATGGCTCTCAAAGTTCGTCAACTCTCCACTATACCAAAAATTTATTGAACAGTTTAATTTTGTTTATTTTGTGGAAGTATTAAAGAACACAAAGAAGTAAAGACACTATATGGACCTTTGGGACTCTCCTTTCATCATTCATTCGAAGATAATTAATGTACACTCGCCAGTGGAGCCTACCACATGGAAGCAGTCAAGATGGTTTAGGTAAATTAATGATGGATTGAAGCAGTGCATGAATGAGCAAACACATTTTTTTTTGCAGGTGAATTTCACTTTCATAAACAGTCAGAGGCAGAGACAGGTAGATACAAAAGGTAGCCAGAGGTAGGGGCTAGGCTGTTGGCTAGAATTCCAGGGGCGGAGTGTTTCCAAGAAAAAGAGGTACTTGGGGCAAGCAGGGTTTGACAAGCCTCTGCTGCCACTCTCTAAGCCCTTTCCTCCTGCCCTGCACGGAATGTTCCCATGCATGCAGATTACCATGTTTCAGCATTCTTCAGGATTACATCTGTTGTCAAGTGGATTGGCAGGGATTATGCATGTTGTTATATGGCTATGGAGAGAATGTCAGGACAAGGTGCACTTCTCACCTAGAATGATAGCATAGCAGAACAAAATCTGCCTTTACCCAGCAACACAAAGAGCTTCCCAAAGAGAATATTGCTCCCTGCCTTAGTAATGTTCATATCATTCGAATGTATTATGTTTTTCATAGACTGTTATATTTAAGCTTCATAACTGCTCTATGAGGCAGGTATTAATAACCCCACTCATGAATTGAAAAACTGAAGCTCAAAGTCCACATGATTCAGGGTCACAGAAGGGACAAGTAGCTTTGGGGTCTTGAGGCACAAGCATCTTCACCCTCTTAAGTCCCACAGACATCATTGGTAATTTACATCCATTTAGTGCTAAGATAAACATGTTAGGGCAATTAGTGTTGCAATTTTTATATGAACTTAATTCCTTTCCTGGGTAATTAATCCTTGCACTACTGATTCTCCTAAAATATAGTAAATTCTCACTGTTTGTTTTCTCATTATTTCAGTTAAAATTTGTAATTTCTTTCTCTGAATACCAAAAATGCATCGAACTCTCATTGTGTATTAGAGCTCTGCATTTCAAGTTAGAAAATAGTAGCCATAGTCCCAACCCACAGTTTACCTGTGTAACCTTGGGTGAATAATTTCAAGGATGTGATTATTAGTTTAACCACCCATTGGGTGGGGGTAATTGTCCCACCTATTTCTAGGGACATTGGGAATCAAATTTCAATATGGATGTGAAAGTACTTTGTAGATTATAAAGTACAGTGAAGATGTAATAGGCCTGCAGGTTATTTTTGTGATGCTATCATTCAGCATTTGTGGGTGATTTTTTTTTCTCTCTCTCTCCATCTCCAATCTAGCACATACATTTGGTAGGGCAAGTTTGCTTATCCCAGATTTCCCCCTTTCTTTCCTTCCTCTCCTTTCTTTCTTTCTTTGCAGTTTTCAACCTCACTACCCCCTAGTTC
This sequence comes from Vespertilio murinus, assembly GCA_963924515.1. Taxonomy (NCBI): domain Eukaryota; kingdom Metazoa; phylum Chordata; class Mammalia; order Chiroptera; family Vespertilionidae; genus Vespertilio; species Vespertilio murinus. The sequence continues at coordinate 175,741,202 of OZ004708.1, forward strand.
TCTCCATTTTGTCAAAAAACCTGTGTAGACTTTACCATAGGTTTGGCATGGTGACCGAGAGCACAAGGCCAAATAAATCATGGCCCCAGCCCTGAGGAAACCTGAAGCTAAGCACAAGAAGAAGACAGATAATGATGGAGTCAAGAGAGAAGTGGGTTAGCTAAAACCTGTACAAGATGACTTCAGAGAAAAGATGGGACCCTCAGTTTCCTCTTCTAAGATAGTATTCTTTCTACCCTTTTACAAGCTTCCTTGGGGAAAAAATACTACTTATAGGCCATAGCTCCCAAGGGCAGAATCTGGCTTAAAGGAGAAGGAGGACAATGAGTGTTCATTTTCATGTCCCCCCAAGTACCTTTACCCCATAGATAAGGACAGAGGGTCCAGGAACATGAAGGTCTTTGTAAAGTCATAGAACTAGAAAATGGCAGTGCTTTGTTTTCACTCCAGGCCAGTTGGACTTCTTTAAGTCCTAGAGAGAGTGAAGTGAAAGTAACAGGCTAGATTTTATAAGCTATGAGGTCTTGTCCTTCTTAGTCACAGAGGGCCTTCATAGAGGTCCTCAAAAGCCCCATGGCTGCTCCTTTAAACAGCCATGGATTACTTTTAATATGGGCATTTTAGTCATTTCCCTACTCCTGAGCTATTATTTGGAGCCTGTCAGGGGATGCAATTACATGAACCTGTGGATGTCCTCTGAAACTGGCTAAAGCCTTTCCTTCAAGTTCAACAGAAACGGTGTCCAGCTCCCAGTCGGATCAGCCTATGGAAAATTCCTGACACCGTATGTTCTCGTGAGTTTTGGAACTCTGTAAATATTTGAGTCAGTAGATCTTAATCCATAAACACAGCTGTACTTAAAAAACCCTGATGGGGAGTTATTATAATTTAAACAATTGGGTAACAAAACAAATCAATGTTAATCATTTTTGTTTTCTAAGGACAATGGATCCAGACTTCTCATAAAACTGGCATAATGAGCCTCACAATTGCATCCACAAATAAACTTACAAATGCTAAGATAAACCATTCTCAACTTTTTAAGAACATTGTAAAGAGAATCTGAGGAGGGGGGTAGGAAAAAGAAGAAAAACAACAAATTGAGCAAGACCAAGACACTTAGGCCTTAATGCACATGAGTCCTCCAAAGATAAACATTCAGGGAGAAAACCTTGCCTGGGTCTGCCATTTTCCTGTCTAAATTACATTATAAATTACCATGATTCAGGGATTATTCTTGTTTCTAACAGAGCTACCTTTAGCCTTCTTGACGGGCTTTCTCTTTGCTGCAGTTTACAGAAAGGCTCAGAATAACCAATTCATTCCTGTGATGAACCTTGGGCTTTTGTGTGTCAAACACCATGCTAGACACCAGGGATAATGTATTCCCAAAAGTAATTTTTTAAAAAAACAACTAAATAGTTTGCATGAGAAAGAAAGAGAGAATGGAGTCCTAAGACTTTGGGGGGCATTTCCAGCTAGAAAGTTGAAGATGATGTTTGAGGGTGAGGTTGGACAATCACTGTGGTCTTCATGGAAGAGAAGACATTTGACCCGAGGATATAAACAAAGATTGGGGATGGAGACAGAGAGGATTCTTGGCAGAGGGAGCTTATTCATCCAAAGAGGACTAGAAGGAAACAGTAATAGTTTGACTCAGGCTTAGGAAAAGTAAAGGAGATGAGTCTCTGTTAAGATTGGCAGGGCAAAGCATGAACAATTGTGAAGGGCCTAGGATTTTAGGCCTAGTGGTTTTTAATGTATTGTTGATTGGGAAGCATAGCCTAATTTTGGTAAAGACTTGAGCAGAGTTAGGATAGGAAAGCTTTATCTGGCAAAGTATAGAAACAGATTGAGATAGAAAAAAAAAAAAAAAAGGAGGTGGAATGACCTAGGGCAGTGGTCTGCAAACTCATTAGTCAACAGAGCCAAATATCAACAGTACAACAATTGAAATTTCTTTTGAGAGCCAAATTTTTAAACTTCTTCTAATGTTCTTCAAAATAAACTTGCCCAGGTCGTGGTATTCTGTGGAAGAGCCACACTCAAGGGGCCAAAGAGCCACATGTGGCTCGTGAGCCACAGTTTGCCAACCACAGACCTGGGGAAAAGTCATAAGGCCTTGTGTCATGATAATACCAAATTGACAGGAGAAAAATTGATGTGAGAGGCATTTAAAGAGTAAAATCAGAATAATTTTTGATCAATTAAATATAGAATAAAATGTATTTTATAAATAGAGATAAAATATTTTAATTGGAAGAGGCCATTAAGATTTAAATATTTAGTATTTGGATTCAGTCTGAAGCATTATTGGGGTTCTAAGTAATTCTTTTTCTACATATAAGTGAAAAGATCTGACTTCCCCTGAGGTTTTAATGAATTTACTTTCACTTTCTTCCACTCCCTACTGTCTCCTGTAGGACCATATGGGAGAGTACAGCTATAACCACAGTTCCCTAAAAATTCACAATAAAGTGACTGTCTAGTGTAATCTCTCTTTTGCTTTGTTCCCTGTGGCTACCTTAGACAATCAGAGAAGAATACCTGGATAAGGTTTTCCTGTCTTCACTTTATAGAAGACACAACAGAGGTGCACAAGACACTCTAATGACTAGTGTTTAGTCACAGATTTAGAAGCCAAATGGGAATTGAACATTGGTGTGAGTGGTAGGAATGAATGAGATTGGAGATAAGGAGTTCGATATGAGAGGGGAAGAGGCCTAGACCAGTAAGAAAAATTGGGTTCTTGTCCAGTATTATTGCTAAACAGCTAAGTGACAGTTGAATCACTTTAATTTCCTTCCTTCCTTCCTTCCTTCCTTCCTTCCTTCCTTCCTTCCTTCCTTCCTTCCTTCCGCCAGAATGCAGTAAGCCTATCATATCAAGCTATTAATAATTGTAACATTTAATAAGACTCAAAATCAATATGAGGCCCTGTGTATAGACTCATGTATCCTTTATCCCATGTATGTTCCAGACCCAAGCCCTAGCCTTCTTTCAAGTTTGGTGCTTTTTCTACTATGTTCTCCACCATTAATATTCAAATAGAATATAGAAGTGAGAGATCACTATAAGGTGTACAAGGTGGATCATATGTCCACAGTAAATCTGAAGTAGGCAACTAAGTCTTGATCTTAACCTCAATTGGGACTCCAGTGTCAAGAGGAATGGGCACATTGGAAAGCCCGAGTGTAGAATTAACAAAAGCAAGAGGGATAGGATGTTGTCAAAATTTCATAACTGGCCCAGTAGAATATCGCAGTAACCTAGCCAGAGGCTCTGTGGCCAACTCACACTCCCTGTCTAATTCCCAGAAGCCCTAGTTATCAACTCCTTTCAATTTGTGGCAGCTTTATTCCCTTCTTTCACAGACCTGGCTGTGGCTCACCTGAGGAAGCAAACCATTCAGAAGCAACAAACCATTTCATCCCTCAAATATGCAACTAATCCATGTCACTCAAGCCCAAACCTCTTCCTTCCACTGAGATTAAGGAGGACTCTCCAAACCTACCTCTGCCCTCTGGCGTTGCTGTTTCTCATTTCTCTGCTTCATTGCCTCTACATCTGTATAAATCACGTTGGAAGACTTTACCTCTTCTCCCTAGTCATGAACTCAGGATTATTATTATTATTATTATTTGGCTACTGAGCTGTGGTCTGGGACATTATGTGATGTCTCCCTGTTCATTCTGAGACAGCACATTAAATTCATCAAGTTAATGGGACACATTCAGGTGAATAAAAATAAAATATTTATGTATTGTCAATTTAATTTGGGGGTTTGGAGAAGAAGGAAAATCATTCTTACAATGTTTTAAGTCTTTTTCCCCCCCTGGGGTTCTGTGCTCATTTTCTTTTGGTATATTACATGTATGTATAACATGTCAAAAAATTGTACATTGAGAAAAATACAAAGATAATAACAGAGTACAGAGGGAATAGGGGTCTGTAGCACAGTGACAATAGTCCTGGTTTAAGAATCAGAGCAAGATTTGGGCCAACCCCTACCTCTCTCCAGTTTTTTGTTTTTTTTCTCCTTGTATAATATTAGAGTGAATTAACAGACATCTAAATTCACTCAATACTTATAGTCAGTGTTTCTATCTTTCCCAGCATTTACCAATTGAGTAATTTTGGACATATTGTTAAATTTCTTCATGTATAGGTAGGTACAGTAAAGAATGAGAGATGAATTGCTGAGTGGGATGTACACTTGTTGGCACTCAATAAAAGCTAGTTCTTGGTTTCTGGGTGCAGGGTGTAATGGGGCTGATGGTGATAGTAGTGGTGAGATGATAGTTGTTTAGTGTTATTGTTGGGTCAATGGTGTTGGTGGTAATTAGTCATGTTAGTGCAAATTTTATTATTGATGTTGATTGTGATAGTGTTGAGCTTCTGGTGTTGGTAAGTGGTAGCAAGGCAGTGGTGGTGATGATGAGGTGATAATGAGAGTGGTAATGGTGTTAGTCCATAAAAAGAAAAAAGATGGATTAAACCTTCATCACAGTTCACAATTCTGTTTGCTCTACTCAAAATTACAACTCAAATAGAATAGAATATTTAAGCATATTCTACAAAACCTCCTACTTTCTCCTCCAGAAAATGTAAATTATGTATTCAGAAGTTGTGAAAATAATTGAGGATCCATTGAATAAATGGATATCTATCAAGTGAGGAACTCCTTCATTGCTTCCATAAATTGCAACCAGCTCTGAGGTGGAGTATTACCATATATGCAATATTAATAAAGCACAAACTATTCCGGTCAAGGACACATGCCTAGGTTGCAGGCTCAATCCCCAGTAGGGGGCGGTCAGAAGGCAGCTAATCAATAATTTTCCCTCATCAATGTTTCTATCTCTTCCTCTCCCTTCCTCTCTGAAATGAAAGAAAAAATATATTTTTTAAAGAGCACAAACTAAAATATACTAACTTAGTAAGTAGCCTCCTTTACTATTTACTCTTTAGGATTAAGGGCATTCTAGACCAAATCAACAGTATGTGCAAAAACAGATGAAATGAGCCTTGGCCAGTGTGGCTCAGTTGGTTGAGTGTCACATCCTGTGCACTGATAGGTTACTGGTTCGATTCCCCATCAGGGCACATACCCAGGGACAGGGTATATATTGGAAGCAACCAATCAATGTCTGTCTGTTTCTCTCTCTCTCTCTCTCTCTCTCTCTCTCTCTCTCTCTCTCTCTCTCCCTCCCTCCCTCCCTCCCTCCCTCCCTCCCTCCCTCTTTCCCTCTCTCTTCCTCTCCCTCCCTCCCTCCCCCCACAACTCCTTTCCTCTCTCTCTAAAACCAATGAAAACATATTTTAAGAAAAGATGATGTGATATGGCATATTGTGGGAACCGTGAGGAACTCAGGAGGTCAAATCTGAGGATGAGATTGAAAAAGTTGCCTGTGGCCAAAACATCGCTTCTTTCTTTGAGAACAAGCAGGAGCATGTTTGTGTGCTTTTCAGGGCAGTCTGATCTTCAGATTTTCAAAACATTATTTAATCTGCACTGCAGAAAAATGGTTCATTGGGGGTAGGAGGAGCTGAAAAGAGCAAAACCTAAATGTCAGAGTGGTTTAAATGATAAGTGATGTATCCCAAGCTGGGAAGAGACCATGAGAGGAGATTTCAGAGACATTTTGGAGCTGAAACCGACAGACTTTGGAAACAAGGGACAAAGTTGGAAGAGGGTGTAGGAAATAAAAGACGGAGAGGAACCAAAGAAATTGCTTCTATTTCTATTTTAGGCATGTGTTGCGATTAATAATAAGAAAGTTGAGGAGCACTGTGATGCAAGATGTCTGGCAGCACACCAGTAGGAGCTCCTAGTGGCCAAAGCTGAACAAGTTGAGTAATAAAATAAGAAATGATAGTACTAGATTATAATCCATAGAATACTATGAAGATATATATGAATTCATGAGGATATAAAAATATTTGAGTAAATAGACAGGTGGGAGTGGATAAGCATTCCTTTCTTATAATAGCATTCACATTAATACATTAAATACAAAGGACAATTGAAACAATAGTGAGCCAATTTGTTGTATACACGTTTTACTAATGGATGCTAAAATCAGTGAGTGACTCTTTGAGGAGAGAAATAGTCTCAAAGTAACTTCTCCAAGATACTTGCTACTTACAGTGTGAAGATATAGCAACTGTATTAATGGATCAATCCAGCAGAAACTACATTCTCCAAGTAATCAAGAGTAACATGACCAGTGGTAAGATAACATAAACCCAGTGACCTACTGCCTTAAGAAGGAACAACATCCCTTTTGTGAGATTCTTGCCCCACATGCACAGCCTCAGTCCGGAAATGTGGAGAAAAAAAGACTGAGGAGCCATCTACAAAATGATTGACTGATTTTCTTCAAAGGTGTCCATGTCATGAAGGACAAAGACTAAAGAGCTATTATAAATGTAGGATGCTAAAAAGAAATAACTAAATATAATGTGACATCCTGATAGGATTCTGGAACAGAAAAAGAACATAATTGGAAAATTTGGCAAAATTTCAGTGAAGCCTTTTGTTTAGTTAATGGTATAACACCAAAGTTAATTTTCTCACTCTAATCATTGCACAGCGGTTATATGAGATGTTAACATTGGAGGAGGTTAGATAAAAATATATGGAAATTCTGTGTCCTATTTTTGCAACTTTTTCATAAGTTTAACATATTTCAAAATATCAAAAATGTTTAAGATACAGCTACCTGACAGCAAACTGGCTGTTTATTCTGAAATTTTTCGTTTTTTTTTAGAGGTAGGCATCCTGGTTCTAGTACTTGCTCATCTGTTTACATCTTCTTTTTTTCAATCCTTACCTAAGGATATGTTTATTGATTTTAGAGATAGAAGAAGGGAGAGAAAGACACACCAATGTGAGAGAGAAACATCAATTGACTGCCTTCCCATATTCATCCCAACTGGGAATCAAACCCACAACCTCGGTATGTGCCCTGATCAGGAATTGAACCCACAACCTTTTTGCTGTATGGAACAACAAAACAACCAATGAAGGCACCTGGTGAGGGTCTGCTTAATTCTTGAATTATTTAGGACATTCTATTAATACTTGACCTCCATGGGAGTAGCAGGCTGGCTCAGGTGGTCGATGAGGGTTCTTCCCTACACTCAGAGGTCTGTGCTGTACTGTTCATTTGAGATAATACAGGATTCAAGTCTAGACACTTTTACTGGCCAGCTTTGAGGTACTGGGTGAGTTAGTCATTCAAATATTAATTTTTCCCAATATTTAGAAGTATACTAATAATAGAACTTATTTCATAGGGCTGCATGAGGATTTAATGAGATAACGCATAGGGAATGTTTAGCCCAGTGCCTTGTACATGAAGAATACTTAAAATAGCAATTATTAATATTTTCCAAATTGTATGCCCCTAAAAGGGGTTAAGGAAAGGAATACTAAATCACACTTATGCACAGAGACTCTGAAATGAGTCTAATTTGACTAAATTCTGTTTAAAGAACGCAGCTTGCCTGTAGTCCGTCATTGTTGACCAAGTGAGGTTTGGGGGCAGAGGGTTGCTTTCATAGTTTATGCGCTAATCAGATTGGCTATAGGAGCTGCTTGTATTTTCTTCAGCTAGGCCCTTGGCTGTCATCACCCGCATCCCTCCCTGGCACGCCCTGACATTATATATTTAGGGTAGAAAATAGCCTCAGACAAGGTACTGTGCCCAAACGTGGTTAAGGAATTAAATTTAGAACAGACGGACAGCCTGACTTCATTTGGCTGCTGAGCTACTAGTCACACATCCAAACCACAGTGGTTCTCTATGCATTCCCAAAATCAAGGGATGGAGGTGGAAGAGCCTTTGAGAAACTCCCACCTGCCACGCCTGTTCTTCTTCTGCCAGTGGTGGTCCCCCAGGGCCATGAAACTGAGCTCATCAGCCTTCATGTTGTGCTGGGCCTTGGGTCCACAGAGTGTCCTTGGAGTGGACAAATGCCTGTGCAGTCAGGTTTTTAAACCAAAGGATGGACACCAGGCTGGAGGTAAGGCTAGAGAAAAGTTGACATTCCAACCTCAGAGTGGGCTGGGACCTGTCCTTCCACATGCCCCAGGTCACTGCCCAAGTCCAGCTCACAGTATCTCTCAACTGCTCACCAAGAAGCCTCTATGCAGGTCTCCCAGGGCCCAGTTTCTCTCTTCCCTTTAAATCCCGCCAGTGATGGTGCCAAGAAGTGGTTTTGGGAGAGCCCCCAAGACACCTCATCACTCATTCAAGCCCAACCTCCCCAATCATTCCCAAATCAACACACATTCTAAAGAAAACCAGCTCATTAGCTGAGCGTGTGCTCTGTACATGCATGTACATCTTTACTTTATAATGCAAGCCTGATCTCAACACTCCTCTGGTCTCCACCACTTTCAGGATACAGCCTCACTTCTATAACCTGCCATCTAGGGTTCCACATGATTCTCCCCTGCCTGTGTTCCCAGTCTTTTGTCTTGCTCAGCCCCCATCCCACTTCATACACACATGCTCGGTGCTCCAACCGTAGGGGATTATTTTTACTTCACAACATAACTAGTTTTCTTGCTCACATCCTGTGTACATGTGGAACCCTTCTCTGAGAATGTCCTTCTCCAACTTGTGATTAGACTCAGGATTCATAATCCATTCTTAAATGATATCTGGGGCAGTTCTTTTTAAAAATATATATTATTGAGTTTTTACAGAGAGGAAGAGAGAGGGATAGAAAGCTGGAAACATCAATCAGAGAGAAACATCAATCAGCTGCCTCTTGCACACCCTCTACTGGGGATGTGCCCACAACCAAGGTACTACATGCCCTTACTGGAATTGAAACTGGGACCTATCCACTGAGCCAAACCAGTTTCGGCATGGGGCAGTTCTTAAAAACTAGCCTGTCTACACATTTCAGTCAAGTACTTTTGTCAAGAGGATACCAGTAAAAGTTATTTAGTACTTCACCAGGCATCATGCTAATTATTTCACATGCATTAGGCCACTGTCTACAAAACTTCTGCAGGAAATTAGTTCATATTATAACTGAACTGAGTTCGAATGCGGGGAAGTAACTTACAAAAAGACATACATCTAGAAAGGAGGGGGTAGGATTGACTAGAGCCACTGTATTTTCTTATCCAAGGCACTGTAATGCCTCAGATCAAATGCTGTATCTCCTCCCTAATATACAGTTGGGGCAACTGAATCCAAGAGAAAAAAACCAAAAAACAATGCTTCCCTCAAGGACAGTCAGTGAGTTTAGCTCTCTACTTCCAAACCTCTGGAGTTCCCCTGTGATAGTTTTTAGAAGGAAAGGTAGTCAACAACTGGTTCACTGGGCATTGCCTGTACAATACAATTATTTATGTAGCTGAGTGCTCCATGTAATAGAAAACTTGAAAAGAACAAAGGCAGTCAGCTGATTCTGTGTAGAGTCCATGACTGAAGGTTCAAGGCATTCCTATAAGAAATCTCGAGTTACAACAAAGGAATAGGATCAGAACTTCATTTCTCTGAGCTTCTAACCTTCATCATAAAATGGAATAATGCCCTCTTTAGGGGTTCCTGTGAGGATTAAATGAGATATTGCACATAAAGCCTTTAGCATGAATCCTGACAACACATTCTGAATAAATAGTAGTTACCAACCCCTGGGGCACCTTCCTTCCAAGGCATTAACCAAAGTGGTCATGAAAAAAAGACAACATAGAAGATTTCAAAACTGACAAAACCATAAAGATTTTTTATTCTGAACTCTTCCTTTCCCAGGAAAAAAACTAAGACTATTAAGAGAAAAACAAATGATAGGTTCAGGTCCACAGTGGGTTGTGCAAGCTCTCAAAGGACTGGAAACCTGGCCTCTTAGTACGCCTTGTAGCACAACACCTTGCTTCTCAGTGCCCATGGACTGCGTGGTCTTACTACTTGGGCAGGAAGAAAGCCAATGACAGGTCCGGTCCTGATCTCTTCCCTAAACCATGAACTTGAATGTGAAAGTTAAGAAAAATTTCCAGTGGATAGCACTATCTCTAATATATATTTGTATGAAGATTTTTAAATATGTGTTTGTGCACATCTGTGCATGCATATATGTAAGGGGAAACGGCAGTGTGAACCCTGGAGGTAGAGGAAGGAGGTACCTACTAAGGAGGGCTCCTGGTGGCTAACTGGACTTAAATAAAAAGGCAGAGCCCAGCAGCCGTTCCTGCACAGGGCTCTCTTATGCAAACTGCACTTCTTGAAGAAAAGCCTCTTCACTCATCTGTCTGCTTCTATACTAAACTGGCTACCTTGGTCTTGAACTGCCTACTTGTGTACTAAACTGCCTACTGGCACTGTGTTTCTGTCATCCGTGCCAGCCCTCATTTAGGTTTCTTGGAATCTCATTTCAACAAATAGGATTGAGGCTTTCCCTATCCAATCAGAGCTGCACAGCTCTAACTAATCAGAATGGCTCTATTCTGAGCAATCAGGACAGTGCCTATGGACCAATCAAACTGTGAGGATTTGGAGTCCTCATTTGTATGAGGAAGGATCAACCAGGCACCAAGGATGGACCAATCAGGTCAAGGCATGGAGAGTTCTGTGTTTATAAGCCTGCTCCCTTCTGCCACTGTGGCTCAGAGAACACACTTTCCAGGGACCACTGAAGTCTGTGTTTCCCTGGCTAGAGCTGAAACACCAAAGACCTCTCACCTGAGCAGATTCCAGGAATATAGCAGAGCTGGCTACTTTCCTTCTTCGCTGCACCTCCAAATCAGGGATTCCTGTTGCATTGAATTGGCTTACCATCTGTTGACGGCAGGAAGCTGATGGGCATCTGTGTAAAATTGTAATGAGTTCATAGTAAGGCCTGAAAATAGAAGTCTTCTCCACATAGTTCATTGAGCTTATTACAAACATCTCTTGTGTTAATTCAGAAAGTTCTGACCCTTTGTCTTGTTCCTTTCAGATTCCAAGACTCATTTGCATTATAACTCCTTGTGCTTACTTTTCATAAGATGGGTTTTAGGAGTATAAATCTTATTTCTTTCTTCTCTTCTCTTCCCTTCTTTTTCTTCCATATATCATCTCCTGCTCCTCTTCTATCTCCCCATCCCCTTTACTCCTCTCTCCTCTTTATTTTATACAAAAGATTCAAAGTCTGGCCCTATCTTTCAGTTACCCAAGGACATGCCTTGTAGGCACCAGATAAAGTGGTAGTTCCTTGATCTCTTCATATTGAAATAGTAGCCAGAAATCACCAATCAGCATTTATTGGTCTCTGCTACACACCAGACACAGCACATGTTGTTTGGGATATAAGAATGAATAAGACTCACTCTTTCCACAAACATTTAAAACCTACACTATATTCATGGATTTATTAAATTTTACATTTCCCCACCATTTAGACTTTAATTATTTTCCATCCAAAGGTGCATTAACTGATGGGCACTGTAAATTGATGATTGAAGTATACTCTGAAGGACTTCACAGTACAGGAAAAAAGGATCAGACCATTTCCACCAGTGGGTTCAGTTTGTTAAAGTCCCATAGTGGACTTTACTGATCCCAACCCAAGAATACTACCCCACCACAGATGGGGAATTCATCTGTGGTACCCTAAAAATGTCCTATTTCAGTTGCAAAAGAAGTAAGATTCCTAAGAAAATATAATACTGGCTAGGTTGAGAAAAGGGTTTTGGACTATTCAAGCCAGCATTACATTTTTTCTTTTATTTATTCATCTATAAATTAGAGACAATAAAGCAAATATCTTCCATTTAATTCCTGAGACTATAATAAGAATTTATAAATAGACCCACCTGGGGTTCTGGGAGAGAAGCAAGCTTGGAGTCAGAGTCTGGACCATAGATTATTTCTCCCTTTAGGTGATCTTGACCTACTCCGCTGTGTCACAGTCACAGTTCTCTTAATTATAACAACATTCACCCCATTGACAAAGCTATACCCGGGACACAGTACATGCACTGTCCTTTCTTAATCCACATGGCAAACTCCTAAGATAGTCATGCAATATCTCCATTTAGTAGATGAAGATCTTAATCTTTGATGAAATTGAATAAATTACTAGCCTCATTCTATCAACAAGTAAGTGTGAAACTAAGATTCAATATGCAAATATATAGGTTGATCTACATGAACTCTTTTTAAAAAAATTTTTTAATTGATATTTTACAGAGAGGAAGGGAGAGAGATAGAGAGCTATAAATGTTGATGAGAAACATCGACCAGCTGCCTCTTGCACAACCCCTACCGGGGATGTGCCCGCAACCAAGGTACATGCCCTTGACCGGAATCGAACCTGGGACCTTTCAGTCTGCAGACCGAGGCTCTACCACTGAGCCAAACCAGTTTCGGTTACATGAACTCTTAAATGAGCTTTTATAGTTTTCACAATCTCATGCTTATTAATACATGTAACATAAGATACATTGAATAAAAAAGCCAATACAATTCAAAGCCAACTTATAAATTCTTTTATGAAAAATACATGAACATGTCCTAACCAGTTTGGCTTAGTGGATAGAGTGTTGGCCTGTGGACTGAAAGGTCCCAGGTTCGATTCCAGTCAAGGGCATGTACCTTGGTTGTGCAGAAGACAGCTGATCAATGTTTCTCTCTCATCAATGTTTCTAACTCTCTATCCTTCTCTCTTCCTCTCTGTAAAATATCAATAAAAATGTATTTAAAAAATATACATGATCACATTTCTTAAAATTAATTTTTCAAATTTTTAAATTTAAAACTCATTGAAGTATCATAGGAGTAATATCGTATATACTCAAAGCTGTACAAAGAAAAATTACTCTTTTCCCACCCCTTCATTCCCCCTTACTTTCTTATCACTCCTGATGTAACTGGCATTAACAGTCTTGTGTTTGTCTGTATTTTTAACATTTAGCATTCCTTATTCACATAAGTCACCATTTAAGGAGTCCAAAAAGTTACAACCTTTCAGGGATGATTCAAGTTTCAGTCTATGAATGACTTGGACATCAACCAGGAAGGTAGGAGACAAATCATTCATGAAAAACAAGAGATGACCTATAAAATCAGAACCTAATTTGTCTGCAATGAAGCCTGCTAAGAATCCTTCTTAATCTTTCCAACAGGAAATGTGATGTGGCCATTGCTGGAGGGTAGTCTACAAGGATTGTGTCCAGGAAGGTCTGTGTCTAGGGCTGTTCAGGAGCATTCACACTTACTTGAATTAAACTGCACAGAGCTCCAGAGAGCTGGGAACTGTAATAATAGAACAGATTCTTTATTGCCTCCCTAAATCCCAATTCCTGCTACAGGTGTAGCATGACTTATTTAAATAACTATTTTCTACTTCACCTCCCTTTTCTGGCATCTTCATGTCTTTTCCTAAGGTGTTTTTTTAAATACCGACCTCTATGTTGCTGTTCTAACACCATGATTTCCAGGTAGATTTCATGAGCTACCGTACTTTCTGGGAATAAGTTATAAGCATGTTAACATCACTGAGCCTGAGAAAGTGTCTCTGGTTGCAGTTTCCCACCGGGGTGGTAGGCAGCTCTCAAAGAGTTAATGGGCCCCATTAGGAATGGGGCAATCAGGGGCTTGTTTGATCCCAGTTCTAATCACTTCCTAAGTCTCCAACCCATCACAGAGACAGAGGAATGTGTTGGGGCCTGAAGTTTGCTGGGAGGGCAAGTGAGTCATAGACAAACTTCCTCTCTGAAAGGTTCATTGAGAGAGCCAATTAGGCAGGGAGGAGGTACTTTTTTGCATGCTCTAATTACCAGGGGAACCAGGGGTCAGATCACACGCCTGACCCCCACAGTAACCACACAAAATGCCTCAATAGAGTTTTCAAGGTGGCAAAACTTAAAAGCCGGCCTTGTGTCTGCCCTAGCAGCCCTTTCTCAAGAATCCAACAAAGGTTGGAGCCACAGACAATAGCCTGGGTCTTCCCATGGACCACCACAGAGACAAAAGAGGGATGCAATTGCTAAGATCCAAGGGGCCGCAGCCCCTGCCCTATTCTGAGAGAGGGTGGGGAAAGTGTGGCAAATTCTAAAACCTGATTTTCCCGTTGGTCCTAAAGAGGAGCTTTTGATCTCCCAAGAAGGCGATGGGGTGAGGCACACCATCAAGGAAAAGGCAAGGATTTCCAAATGGAATGCAACATGAATTCATTTGCTTGCTTTATTTCTTTTAATTCATTCTAGGAGGCATTTGATTTTGTGATTTCAAAACTTAAAAAACAAAGGAATTATTAAAATTCTTCACAATTCTGAAGTATTAGATTAATGCTTCCTAAAATGAACTACTACTACCTGATATACTATAACTCCTTTTGGTGGCCAACTCGGTTTGTACATTTGATAACTCATAGAGGTGGGTTGGAAAGAGTTCTCATTAATATAACAAAAAACTCTGGACTTCTAGGGTAGCATAAAAATTAGTGTTATCCAACCAAACAGTCACATTCTTTAGGGCTCACAGTCCTAGACAAGAAATGCGGAAATGCTTGTCCAATGTTCAAAAGCAAGTCAGTTGCTAATCGGAAGTATATTGTGGAGTACACGGGCATACACATGTCTGAAGCTAGTTTTATAAGTCTGGAACATACTTGTTTTAGGTTGACTTCCCTCAGTTGAGTCCTTATTGGGGAATGCTTCAGGGCTGAAATTTAAGATTGGAAAAAGAGAGTAACTGGTGTCTGGGGAAAGCCAGACAGTTTTCAAGTGGATAAAGAAAGTAAGATGGATGAGGTTTTTTTGGAGCTTCCAAGTCAGGAACCCAAGGGTAAGAAGAACAGAGACAAAGTGACAGTTCAAAATCTCTGAGGTCAGTATGATGTATCTCTAAGCAGAAGATGAAATAGGGGGCTGAAGTGCCATAACATATCAAAAAGTAATGACACAAAGGGCACCCTTTGCTCCCTCCCTGGTGATAGAAGCCCCTTATCTTGTGCCTCAGTTTCCTCATCTGTAAACTGAACAATTATACTAGGTGATATTTAAGGCCTTCCTGCTCAATCTGGTTTAGCTTTTAGGAATTCTGTTCAATGCTGGCAGTATAGGAAGCTAAATTTGGATAATTCTGGATATCTCTGAACAGCCTACCCACTCCATTATATTCTCTCTAACTGGAGCTTTCCTTATGCACATGAATCTGACCAGTTACATCCAACCTCCTGGCCTCTGCTTTCCTGCCTATGCAGCCCACCTTTCTCAAGATGAGGATGCAGTCACAGGCAAGAGAGGACAAGGAGGCTTTATCCAAATAGACAAGGGGTCCACCTAAGAAATAGGAAGAAGAGAGTATAACTGAGGGGATCTTAGACAAAGAAGGAAAAATATTATTTGTGAATGTTTTCCCCATGCATTCCAACTGTGGTCCCAGAAGCACATGGTGAGGTCCTGAAGTGTTAACTTCATGTCCACAGAATCAAACACATGTCAGGTTATAATTCAGGGAGAAAATGGTATGATATTTCTTCTTACCCCTCACCACTTCTCCACTGCCTTAGCACTTTCCTTCCTTCTTTCCTTCTATCCTTCCAACCTCGCTCTTCTTCCATCCTTCCATCCTACCTCCCTATATTCTTTCTTTTAAGAGGCAGCAAGCAATAATATGATGTTGGTAACTTTAATAGTTACCATTTCTATTGTGCTGGTTTCTTGCTGAAGATTGTTTGCTTTGGGTAAAAGCATCAAACTCATTCTACATCCCATTTTCTAGAGAAAAGAAGTAGAGGCTCTAATGGGATAAGTAATCTATCCAAGATGACTTAGCATAGAAGTGGCAGAGCCAAGAATAATGAAAAGAGTAGGTTCTAGATCTCACAAAACCTGCTGGAAACAAGGTCTCTCTGCAACTTGCTAGCTGTGTGAATTTGTGCATGTTATTTAAACTCTTGCAATCTCACTGATTTCCCTCACTTGGAATGCTGGTTTAACAATAATTCTCAGGACTTAAAACGGTAGCTATGCCTGAAGGTACTAAAATGTGGCTGGCACATAGCTGGTGTCGATAAACATGAGCCTCATTTCTCTTTGCCCTTCACTTTCTAAATTCTGATTTTTAAAATAATTTACTCTATTACATTTTTTCTTTCTTTTTCTCCACCCCCCCTTTTAAAAAAAATTATTGTTCAGATTATTACAGGTATTCCTCTCCTCCCCCCCTTAACTCCGCTCCACCTGATTCCCAACCCCACCCCACGCCCTTACCTCGGCCACTGTCTTCATCCATAGGTGTAAGATTTTTGTCCAATCTCTTCCCACACCCCTCAGATCCCCATGTGAATTGTTAGTCCAATCCCTTTCTGTGTCTCTGAATCTATTATATTCACCAGTCCATTTTGTTCTTCAGATTTTTTTTTATTCTCTTGATTTTTAGATTTGCTTGTTGGTAGGTATGTATTTGATGCCTTTTTGTTGTTCATAATTTTTCACCTTTACCTTTTTCTTCTTCTTCCTCTTAAAGAATACCCTTCAATGTTTCAGGTAATCCTGGTTTGGTGTTGATGAACTCCTTTAACTTTTTCTTGTCTGTGAAGCTCTTTATCTGACCTTCAATTTTGAATGATAGCTTTGCTGGGTAGAGTAATCTTGGTTGTAGGTTCTTGTTTTTCATCATTTTGAATATTTCTTGCCACTCCATTCTGGCCTGCATAGTTTCTATTGAGAAATCAGCTGATGTCCTATGGGTACTCCCTTGTAGGTATCTAGTTGTTTTTCTCTTGCTGCTTGTAAGATTTTCTCTTTGTCTTTTGCTCTTGGCATTATAATTATGATGTATCTTGGTGTGTTCCTTTTTGGATTCCTGTGCACTTCCTGAACTTGTAGGTCTATTTCTTTCACCAGGTAGGGAAAGTTTTCTGTCATTATTTCTTCCAGTAATATTCAGCTCGCTCTCTTCTTCTGGCAACCCAAAAATCTGGATGTTGGTATGCTTTAAGCCATCCTGGAGGATCCTTACAATGTCCTCACACTTTTGGATTCTTCTTTCTTTTTGCCTGTCTGGTTGGGATTTTTTCTTTCTTATATTCCAGATCTTTGGTTTGATTCTTGGGGCATGTTGATCTATAGTTGAGTTTCTGTATATTCTTTATTTCAGACTTTGTATGCTTAATTTTTGGCTGGTCCTTTTCCATTTTTTTTTTTTTTTTGGTATTCTCATTAAGGTCCTTGAAGATCTCACCAAGCTTCTTGGAGGTCTCATCAAGTTTCTCAATGGTTTTTAGAAGATTCTTGAGTAATCTTAAAAATGTAATTCTGAATTATGTGTCGTCCAGTAGTTTACTCTCCTCCATCTCTCCCATTTGTGTCATGCTTCTGTGTTTCCTCATTTTGGCTGCCTCCCTGTGTTGATGGAGTGGTTTTATGTGGTCGGTGACCTATAGGGGTCAGTACTTCAGCTTCCCCAATCACGTGAGGTGGTCGCTTTTGCTATATCCCTTAGTGGGCTTAGTGCAAAGTCATGGTGTAGTTAAGCCTTGATTGCTGTTGGTACACTGGGAGGAATTGACCTCCAGGCCAGTTTTATGTGAGGATCCACTGTGTCTATAAAGGAAGAACTGCTGTGCTGGAGACACACCTTGTTTCAGTGGGGCTTTGGTGCTCACTGAGACCATCTCCTGAATGTGTTACTTAAAGGTGTGAGGGATTGAAACTGAGCACTAGAACTCTGGTTTCTGTGTCTCAATGAGGTCCAGTTCAGCTACTGTCTGAGGCCAGTACTGTCGCAGAAACTACAAAGTGAACCACAGTCCTGTCCTCCTTGGATCTGTTTGTCCCAGGTTGCAATTTTGCTAAACTGCAACAGAGAGGGCCATTCATATGCAAAGTCCATTGCTTGGAGCTTGATGTGTTGTGAGGGGCAGAGTCTCAGGGCATCACTAGGCTGGAGCATGGCCAACAGTGATGGCTACCATCCACAGCCTCTCCAATGGCTTCCCTGCGTCTCCCCATGTCTCGCACCACAGCACAGCAAACAACCTCAATTTCTGACCTGATGGCAGACAGTCTAGCCTCTCTCCAGAAACTGGATTTCAGAGAGATCAGGAGCTTGTCTCTCTTTGGGTTGAAGAAAGCACCCCCTTTGGCCAGCCTGGATCCACCACCAGCCCTTATCGCATCCTTACCGCCCCCTCCCCCCCCATGTCAGTTTTTCAGCGCTAGTGCCCTGGATTCTCCCTTTCTCTTTCAGTCTAGAATCGATGGAGGGCTTCTTCTCAACCAGCTTTCATTTGTTTTTTTTAGGAGATAGACTTTTTTTATAGTTTTTTTTTTTTTTTTTTTTTTTTTTTTTTTTTTTTTTTTTTTTTTTTTTTAACTTGCTGTGCCTGGCAGCCGTTTAGGAGTGTTTACCCAAGCCACCATCTTCGTTCTCCTCTTCTATTACATTTTTGACCCTGCAATTCTATATTTGGAACACTTTCCTGGTGCTGAATCCACACCCAAGAAGCCTCATTTTCCCCAAGCTTCTGCCTCTACAGACACTAAACTCAGACAATACACACTCTTTCCAGTCATTGAAAGGGATATGGCTTTTGGAGTAATAGGGGGAAAATATATCATGAGTAATATTAACAGGAAACCTCCATAAAAGTTGGCCCATTGCTCCTAAAATTCTTGTGGTTTATCATCTAAATGGAAATTTGGTCTCCCTATGGTTGATGGCAGCATTTGAGGGCCAATCTCCTACAAGTCACTAAGGATTATTGATGGAAACAATGATACGATATCATTTCAGCTGAGGATGGACACTTAAAGAAATTTACCCAAAGAACATCAAGAAACAATATAATGTCAGCAGGACATCCAATAACTCATAATTCCTATTTGTGAGTCGGGAATATGGAACCGAGAAAGGTTTCCAAGTGTCTGTTAATCTAGTACATTCTGAACTGGGAGGTAAGGCAGCGAGAATTGCCACCGTCCATTAGTGGATCATTTCTCTCTGCTGGCTTTTGAGAGAAATACATCCTGCCCTGAAAAAGTGACTAACAGATTAGGATCCTCAGTCAATATCACTGGTTCATTTCCGAACATCGTACCGCTGATTTTTTGTTTGTTTGTTTATTTTTCTGCTGATGCTGTTAGAAAATGAAGAAAAGTAATCAGTAGTTTAGTGTCCTGGTTATGAGATGCTGGATTACTATCTCTTTTGAAGCCAAGGGTTGGCTTTCATTCTATGAAGTTAATGCCTAGAGTTTCTTATCTGGAAGAGAAGTGGGTGGCCATTTGGTATGAATCCCATCCAGCCTCTCTTTTTGCAGATGGTTAGATGAAGACATAAAATTATCTGTAGAGGTGGTATTAGAACTCAAAGTTGTCTGACCCCCTGTCTCCATGTCTGTATACTATACTGCTCTCCTAGAGACCATACAGTTTAGGTTGGTATTCGAGAGCCTATAACCAGTTTGTAGGAAAATCACTCTCCCCACTCAGAGCTTATGAATTCAGTTCGCCAGAGCAAAAATAATCTTCTCATGGGCAACTGTTATGCCTTATTCTGAATGAATGGGAGCAAGAGTAGACTCAGTTGATCAATAAGACCAATTTGTATGGAGGGATATAATTAATTTCATGCATGATATACATTACTAATCAACAAGTTCAAGGCCATATCCCTATTGGTAGAAATGGTATGAGAAAGGAAATGTGGTCCTGAGTACGGCCGGCTCCTTCTATAACACTGTTCCTTTAGGACTGGTGCAGGTTAGTAAATGCCTGGACTCATTCTGGAGTACTGTGCCTCTGTCTCCTATTATGTGTCTAATCATTCATTCATTCATTCATGTTTTGGGTTTGAGATATGTTCATATCCAAATTCCCCCCTTTTGTTTTCTAGTGGCCCTTAAGTGATGGAGCATGGGGAATAGGCAATAGTCTGATCATAAAGAAAGTGCTGCTTTAGTAATGGTTCAACAAGTGACCCTCTGAAGCTCCATGGGTACAGAACTTGACTCAGCCCATGAAAGAACCTGTCACCTTATAGCCATTTAAAATTGGAAAGGAGAGTCACCTTGAGAAGTGGAGGACCCCAAGCATATGGAAGCATTTGAGAAGAGACTGGATAACCACCACTCAAGTGGAATGGAGATGTAGTTGGTTGTTAGTGATTAAGAATCTACTCTTTGAAGATCAGCAGGAGAGGCTTTCAATCTGCCACATCCCTACCTTGAGACAGTGTATTGTTTACCTAGGCTGTGCTAGCATCACCTGGAGGCTGCATTGTTGTTAGAGATACAGAAACTTGGACTTCATGGACCCAGACCTGTTGAATCAGAATCTAGATCTTAACAGGTCTAGGGCATTCATTTGCACCTTAGCATTTGAGAAGCACTGATGTAGGCATTCTGAACCTTGGCTTGGTTATTTATTTATTTTAAAAGTGCTAATAGTATGTACCTCTAAAGTGTGCTTATAACAAATCAGGTCACTTAAGGATTTTAGCAGAGTACCTAGCAGTTGACACTCAAAGTAGGTACCATTATGAGCCTCTTTATAGATGAATCCAGATTGAGTTGGACTAGATTACTTCAGCAGTCTATTATTTTAAGACTATATTATTCTGTATGTCACATATTTTGACATTTTGGGGTCAAATCATTACTCCAACTCCCACACAAAGAATATAAATATATTTGGAAAAAATCATGCTATATTATGATATGTCTGTTAGGCAGATGTTCTTCCTGTCCCCCCACACTCATGTAATAAAGAGGCTGCATTTAACATGCTTGACAGCAGACATTTTACTTCAATCATCTATAAATATGGGTCTGGTGGGAAGTGGGAGCATGTTGGAACTGTGTTTTCATCAATTTTACTTAGTCTGGGAACCAGAGATCCTCCTTTCTTGCCACTACTGAGAGATCCTATACTGTCTACAATCTATCATTCTCCAGTTGAAATGTATATTTGTCATGTCTAATGCAAAACATTATGTCCAGTACCATTTAAGAAAGAGAAACTTTAGGATACAATTGAAAGAGTTCACAGGCACATACACTTGATGATGTCACTCCTCTGCTTAAAGTCTATTAATGACTCATTGTAGTTCTTAAAGTTCCAAAATTTCAACAGACCTTACAAATCCCTACATGATTTGATCCATGCCTACTTCCCCAGTCTTAGTGCCTTCCCTCTTGTATCAGTCGCCTATTGCTGTGTAACAAATTACCCCAATATTGTATGCCTTAGAACAACACGTTTATTATTGTCTATAGTTTCTGTAAATTAGGAATTGGAGAGCAGATAAGCTAGGGGGATCAGGTTCAGGATTCTCATGAGGTTACAGTCAAGATGTGGGGTTGCATTTTCCAAAGGCTCAACTGGAACTGGAGAGTCTACCTCCAAAGGAGCAGAATCACACACCTGGCAAATGAATGCTAATTGCTGACAGGGGCAGGATGTCTGTTCTTCTCTATGTGGGTCCTCTCCATAAGACTATTTGAATATCCTCATGACATGTCAGGTGGCATTGCCCAGAATGAGTGATCTAGGAAAGGGTATAGTACAAGCTGTAATGTCGTTTTTTATTTTGGAAGTCACACACTATCATTTCTAAAACATCTTAGTGATTACACCTACTCACCCTATTGAAGGCAGAAAGAAACAACACCAGATTGTAAATAAATTGACTAGATCAGAACCACCAGGGATCATCCAGATTAACCACCACACTTCTCATATGATATTTCTGTGGGTCAATTCATATTGAGGTATCCCTTGCCTCCCAGCCATTGCACATAGTTTCCTCTGCAGGGATTTAGGTTAATCTCTTCTCGTCCTTCATTCCATATGTTAGATGCCATTTTTCCTGGGAAGTATTTCCTAAATCTTTTCACAGGAGGTTGTAATTTTCTGTTTTTGACAGTTCTTCTTGCTAGACTTGCTAGCATTAGGTTGCCATTTTATTCCCAGAAACTTGCCCTGTACCTAGGATTCATTATATGCTCAATAACTACACAACATCTCAGAAATGGAAGCGTGAGTGAAAAAAAAGAGATGAAATTAGGTGTGTCTTGGAAATGGGTAGGACTTGGGTTAGACAGGAGAAAAGAATGGCACTCAAGCATGGGGAGTTGGTAAAGACTATTTGGAGCAAAGGTATAGCATCACTCTTTGCTAGAGACTGTCCAACCTCCAAAACTCGGCTAAACTTGGTTTTCAAGACACTCTAACCTATCCCCAGCCTTCCTTTTGAAACTTTTCTTAGTGGGGTGGGGGATGTATCCATTCATATTTAATAACTAAGGTTGTGAAGTTTTATCTAAGGTAATAAAGTACTGAGAAGATAGCAGGGAGAGGTGGAGAATGAGAGAAAGACACCTGAACAGAAGGGCTGAAGAGTCGACATACTATTGATATATTTTGGCAAAGCATGGGTTTCAAATAGAAATTAGTTTCTGAAGGCCTCTCTAAATTATGAATTCTGACTTCATCCATCTGGGCTATGCAGAAGCTTCTGGTTGCAGTTCACACATCTCAGATATGCTTGAGACAGTGCTCTGACCTGGTATTTCTTGGATCTTTCTGTCACCTCATCTCCTGACACTTGAATGCCTACACCTTCCCTAGGGAAGAAGGGCCAGGATGGTGCCTGGCCTCTGGGAACCCGCAGTGATGTGGGCTCCTGCAGCTTCAGCATCCCTTCTGATCGGATCCCACCATTCCTCCAGTGCTCTAACTGCTGTGGTGATCTCTAGGTGTTAGATGATGCTGGAGCATTAGCTTCTTTGTGGAACATTATGACCAATGAGAGGGTAAACACTAAACAGATAAATCCTTGCCATTTTTCTTTGCTCAACCCTGAATAACTGTTCCAATGCATGGTGATTCTACCTGCTGTTCTAGAGCTACCCTCCCCGAGCCAGCCATCAGCCATATGTTCTTATGAAGTGGTGAATAGCTCAGTAATTTATCTGATTGGGTTTGTTTTTTCTTTGCCCTGCCTCACTTTCCTTTCCCAAATACCAAACTGCCCCAGTCTCTTGTGTTTGAAGGTAAGAGTCTTTTCAGTGACCCCATGGAGGACAGCTCTGTGAAGCAAGGCCCAGGAAAGCGAGTTGCAGACTTTGTAAAGAAAGGAGAGGGCCAACGGGCAGACCTTGGAAGAGTGGAAGAGGGGGCCCTTGGGTCTATTTGAGCTCAGCTATTCATAAAAAAATGATAGTTGAGCTCAAAATACTTTATGATTATTATAGTTTGGCATAGACAACAATGAAAGAAAAAGGACTAAGCCCTGTTTTGTCTGCAGGGATTCTGCCACCAACATAGTGACCCTCGGTGTTTTGAAAGTTTCCTTGTTCATAGTACATCTTAGCTGAGAAACAGGGATATCCCTCCTTGTTTTGTTGGTAACTCACCGCTGTAACCCTGAGACATGTCACTTCCCTACTCTGCCCTTTGATTTCCTCCTTAAAAACAAAAAATAATAATAAGGAATGGGGTAAATCAGCAGTAGGATTCCTTACAGCCTAAATTTCCTTTCGTGATATGTTTTAAAGCCTCCAAACGCCCAAGATTAACATCTGCATGGCCAGGTTTTAGATGTGTTTCAACTAATAACCCGGCGGCAATGAGTAATTTCTCCTTCAGAGAATAAGGGCCTCTCAGTAGGGTCCCATGCACAGCACTGCTTTCCGCCCTGGTGAGCCATTCAGGAACACCCAAGGAAATAAAACTATGAAAGGTCCTATGTAGAGACCTAATTTCACTCCCATTTAAAATTCAACAGAAACACGCTTCAGAGGCAAAGCACTGGAAATCTGAGCCAGCAACTGACAAATTTAAACCAGCCCATCTACTCCACCAAAGCCAAAGCCAAACACATGCATGGAGTCAGTCATTCAGCTGCTGCGCTTTTCCTTTCTCTTTCTTCCTTCCCTCCCAGCTCCCTTTCTCTTTCTTTCTTTCCTGCCTTCCTCTCTCCTTTTTTCCTCTTTCCTCTCTCCCTCTCCTCTCTTTTTCTCTCTCATATCCCTTTCTCTGTCTCTTTCTTTTTTTCCTCCTCTGTGAGGCTGAAATTATGAATGTATTGGAAAATAGTGTATATTGAGTGTTGGCTCTGAAAAAATTGGTCAACTGAAGGCATATTACTGGTGTCTACGATTAATGGAACATCCCATTCCCATCCCTCAAAATGCAGTCAATTTTCCACACTCCTCAAACTCTTACAGAGAGGCTAACTACCTCTGGATCCAGAAAACGGGATTCATTTTTCTGGAATTTAAATGTTAAATATCCTCAGAGTTGTTAGGACAGTTAAAAAGCAAAGGCTAGAGTATCCTCAGACCTGAATTCCAGGTCTGCAGCTTTCCCACTGAGCGGCCTTCAGCACATTCTTTCACCCTCTGGCCTCAGTTTCCTTCTGACAGAAATGGGAAACTTCTTCACAACAGTCTTTAAATTTAATACCAGACTTGTTGGCAGTGATGCTCTTTGTGGGACTCTCCAGTCGTCCCTGGGGCAATGACAGCTGTTTTAGTTATCTTAAAATTTCTAGCTAAGTAAACACTGGTGGAAGCATATGATGAGGGAGAAAAGTACTGTTATAAGTCTTTGGTTTTACAGGCACACTAACCTCTAATTTATTTGTATTTCTCTTTATAGGATAGGGGGCTTCATGATGGGTAGGTGAGAGCAATAACAAACAAACAAAATCAGAAAAAGCAAACACCAAAAATCGTCTTGGGAACTTTTCTCTCATCTTGTAAGAATCAAAGGCAATGTGGGTGTAGTCCGAGTGGGCCCTCAAGAGAACAGTTAGAGAAGATGTGGAGAGATAATGGAGACATGGTGAAAGCTAGAGAAGCTTTCATTGTAGAAGATAGCTACTGTTCATTATAGTCTATTAGGGGTAAATTCACATCTCTCAACTGAGTGCAGAAAGAATTCTGATCATCCCTCCAATGTGGCCTTTTGAATATTTTTCTCCTTCATGTTTCTTGGAGAAACAAGACTTGAATTAGAGTAACAGCTTGTTCACTCTCCGTGGAGGGCCTCATACAGGTCACTGTGCCTTTCAAGTATTCATCAAGGACCTATGATGTGTGAGAGACTGTTAGAGGGATAACTGCTACCAATATTCAGGTCACAAATCATAATAGTCATATCACCAATAATCAAATGCATGAATTTATCCTACAGACCTGTGAAACCATTGAAAGTTTCAACATAGTGGAGGTGGAAAGTCCTATGATTAGGCTTTAATGTTACAAAGAACCTTCAGTCTGTTGTATCAAGAATAGACTGAGCGGGACCAAAGTCAATACTCAGAGGTTGATTAGGAGGCTGGTGATGGCCATAGCTTGGAGTGAGATGGAAGCCACATAGGTGGATTTTTGAGATTATAGAAGGGAGACTCTACAAGACATGGTTACTTGGTAACTGATTGGCTGTGGGCTACAGAGGTAAGGAAGGGTCTCTTGGATGGATGAATGAATGAATAAAATGTTGCCACATACCCAGATTACCCAGGAAAAACTGGAAAAGGAAAGGTAATGAGACCCTTTAGATGTGCTGAATTGTAAGGGTCTGTGGGATATTATGGTAAAAATGTAAAGCAGGCAAATATATTTCTCACTAGAATTAAGAGAAAAATAAAGTAAAAAAGAGTTAAAAGAAAATATTTAGGGAATCATCAGCTCATCACTGTTCTTGAATCTCAGCGTTAGTACAAGAGGATAATACTGTTTACCTATTTACTTTACGAAGTTGAAGTACAGGCTGAATTAGGTAGTGAACCTAAAGATACTTGATAAAACAAATAATGCAATACAACAGCAAAGTGTTTCTTACTGACTGAGAGCTCAGGAGCATAACTAATAATTTGATTAAAGTCATTGCATTATTGGTACCAAAAGCATTATTCTCATATTTGACCCTTGTTTACGAGAAGCTCTTTGGAACTTAGTCTGGATTTGCAAACAGAATCAGAGGGATGTAACTGGGTAGGAAGGGGAGAATAAAAATATGTTTATATAGGAAGGAATCTATATAAAGACTAGAGGTCTAGCGCACGAATTCATGCACCAGTGGGATCCCTCAGCTTGGCCTGCAGGGATTGGGCTGAAACCAACTCTCCAACATCCCTTGAGGGGCCCCAGATTGCAAGAGGGTTATTCTTAGGTTATGCACTCCAAAATGGGGCCCCCTCCTTTCTGGTTCTGGATGTGTCCCCCAAGAACTGTTGCTGCCAAGTGACTGCACCTTGGCTGCCCCTACATTGGATATCTGTCCCCTGTTGGCCAGGGCATGTCATAGCTTCTAGCCAGTCGGCTGGTTGGCCAGTTACTTAGGCATATATATATATATATATATATATATATATATATATATATATGAGAGAGAGAGAGAGAGAACTTAATTACATACCAAGCATTTGCTGGGTACCTATATAAGTTTTTGCCTAACTGTCAAAGAGATCCTGGTGAGTAGAAGGAACACTGCTGCCTTATTTGCTGCCCAAGTAGATACCCCTGTCCCACCCTCACCTAAAGAAAGCCTACGTCACCTAGGTTAGCTACATTCGGACTATTGTTTTCCTATTCCATTGCTCAGTTCAGGACCATTCTGGAATTTGCTTGGGGAGAACAGTCATGACCCCACCACCACTACCACCATAAAATGAAGTGAGGCTGCTCAATAAACACCTTTCTTCTGCATGCTCATAACATTTTGATGAGAAGGAGGGGGTGACTCAGCCATAAACTAAGAAATGAATAAGTATCGCCAGCCCTACTCAATTATGGGGCCAGAGGGAAAGGCAGTGTCTGCAAAAGTCAAAACAGATTTTTGAAACAGTTTTCCTTCCAGCCTCTGAAAAACCTGCTCATTCAATTCCCTTTCTGTTGATGACTTTGGCTTCTGAGACAGGGCCTCTCTCTGGCAGCCCAAAGCTCTGACAATCCCCCAAATGTCAGGGGCTTGGAGAGCTCCTTGGGGTAAGGTGTCCAAAAAGACAAGGCTCCCAAGCCTCAGAATCTTTGCTGAGCTCCAGAGTTTCCAAGCTTCGGTCTCCTACTGAGACACTGAGTTGCAAATGTTAATTGTTGGAACTCTTCAACCACAGCCTCCTGGGTGTTCTAATAGCTTGGGCGCCTTCCTTACTGCCATGTAGTGATGAATTACAACCAGCCAGCCAGGTGTCATGGGACCCCACTTCCATAGCAGCCCCCATTGACTTAAGTTGGCCATTTGGAACAAAAAACCCAGCCCAGACTGCATCCTTCACCAGCCCACCATAAAAGGATTTATTAAAGAGAAAGTCATCCCATCACCTTCTCTCTTCAATTTAGGAGAGAGATGTTAAGGCAGGATCTGTGATCCAGTCAAGTAACCTCTGTTGTCTGAGTTCCAGGAACCCTCAAATGGTTATGGGGAGGGATTCATCCCCTATTACAAGTTAGCTGAAAGACAGCATGCTTGACAAAGCATCATTGATGACCTCTTCTCCAAAGCTATGTAAAACATTACATAAAGTAGGCAATGTTTATCACAGGACCTTTGGCTTGTAATTACATTGTAAGAGTTGTAGTCCCCCACACATGTATGTATTATTTATTTCTGTTGTAGTTTTTTGTTTTTTTGTTTTTGTTTGTTTGTTTGTTTTTGCTCAAACTCTTTCCTCTAATTGGAATGGTCTTCTGTCCAAACACACCTGCAGCATTACCTCTTGCACCTGAAGCCTCAGTGTCATTAGAAAGTATCCCTTCTCTGGGTTCCAAAAACATACTCCATTTACCCCGATTATATCCATCATCACTTAATCGCATCAGTTCACTATTATCTCTTAATCTATGTCTCTCTCTGGCATAGAGGAAACACTCAGTTAATACTTGCTTATTTGAGCAAACTTGGCTAATTTCAAGAATAGATAACTTTAGCTCTCGCTGGTTTGGCACAGGGGATAGGGAGTCAGCCTGCAGACTGAAGGGTCCTGGATTCCATTCCAGTCAAGAGCACATGCCCAAGTTGTGGGCTCAGTCCCCAGAGTAGAACGTGCAAGAGGCAGTCGATCAATGATTCTCTCTCATCACTGATATTTCTATATCTTTCTCCCTTTCTCTGCCTCTCTTAAATCAATATATATCATATATATGGAATAGACCACTTTACAATCATAAAATAAATACCTTAAATAACTCTGTAGTGTTTACAAAGCACATTGACCTGTATGTCCTCATGTGTATCTCATGGCACCTCTATAAAACAGGCTATGTTAGCCCCATTTAATAGATGCAGATATTAAGCTTCTTAATTAAACTTATATGGCAAATACATGACAGAATGGGAATACAAACACAAGTGTGTGTGCCTCTAGTGGTAGAGACTTTTCTTCAAAGGCCACTCAGAAGCACTCCTAAAGGAGAAATGATTGTAGCCAAAGTTTAGTAAATGTCTGCTATGCACTGGGAGTTTGCTAAGTGTCTTGGAACAAAGATCAGTATGACTTGGGTCTCTGTCCACAAGAAACTCATACCTAAGAGGATAAAATTAATTCAAATAGAACTTATTCACCTATTCAACTCACCTTTCTGAGAGCCTACAATGTTCCAGGCATCAAGCTACCTCACCATTATAAGTGAGTTTACACTGTTGTAAGAGAATGAGAATTAAATCCTATTCCAACTCAAAGTAGATCATATGGATTCTACTTTTGGATAAGCATGAATTTTATAAAGTGAACATATATTCACTTGTAATCAAGGAAAACGAGTTAGTGGTGTGGAAAAGGACAATATAGATACATTGCTCACCTTTTAATTTGTTAATACATTTGTCATTTGACATTAGTTTATAATCTTGAATCTATAAGCTTAAGAAATTACAGAATTTCAGAAGAGCAGTGGAATCCTCATTTTATTTGGGATTTATGATGACAACTCTTTGAATAGTCCTCGACAAAAGGGTTCCTAAAGTGATCTCTGCAAAGCCATAATTCCAAAGAATTTGAACAGATAGTTGTAGAGAAACTATTTAAAGTTTAAATAGTAAAGAAAGCATATTGGTGATACAGAAGTATTTTTTGTGTGTACCGTGGGCTTAGTTTTCGTTTGTTTGTTTTCCTGCAGGACACCTCAGAATTTCAGTAAAGCACATGTGTTTTGAAATAATGAGTGGAGACAAGGTGGGGAGAATATTTAGGATTTTTAAAAAAGTATTCCCTGAAAGCAAGCACGGATACTAGTGTTCCCCCATAAAACATGTTGGCAAGTGTTGCTTTTCTGGGCTCTTAATATCTCTTCATTTATGAATCGCTTCGTTAAGGCAGGGAAAGAATTTAAAAAAAAGGACTTTGGTGACACAGGAGT
The DNA here is from genome assembly GCA_963924515.1 of Vespertilio murinus. Lineage (NCBI taxonomy): Eukaryota > Metazoa > Chordata > Mammalia > Chiroptera > Vespertilionidae > Vespertilio > Vespertilio murinus. Next base: position 175,770,524 of record OZ004708.1, read on the forward strand.
TAAGCAAATGCAGGTCAACTCCATCTTAACATTGCCTCTTCCATGGATAGTAGTGACAACCCTGCGGTCTTGTTTGAAACCAGGAAGCATTCCTTCGAAGGTCAATTTATGAATTGGGGTTTGAGAACCATCTCCTCCACTCCCTTGGGCTTTAACAAGGGAGGTGACTGTGACATTGTCTTCCTGGAATCAAGGTCACTTTTAGGAATTTCAAATCTCCCACCATGTTGAACCATGGGGAGCCACCTTCTGTACTGGGAATAGCATGATGTTTGGAGTCAGCTTCCCCATCTAGCAAATGGGGATAATAATGTGTCTTATAGGGTAGGTGGGAGGATTATGTGGGCTAATTCATGAACAGAATCTAATAACGTTAGACACATGGTAGGTACTCAGTAACAGAGGCCATTGTTAGCTGCTACTTCCACAGGAGGTTGAGACTTTACCATTTCACAAGATGAAGTGCTATCTTCTGACCCGGCTGAGCAATACAATTTAAAAGCCCCTGCTGAGAACGGAGGTCCAGCATTCATCTTCAGTAATTAATACGTGCTCTGGGGGATGCTTGGGATTGGAGATGGGAGAGAGGGGGGCTGTTTTCCTTCTTGATTGAGTATCTTTTTTATCCCAAGCTATTCTGAATGTCATGGAGAGTTAATGAAGACATGTTGTTTACCCACTGCAAATGCAATAAAAGACAAATAAAAGAGAAAGTGCAACCAATTCTACCACTGTCTGAGTACATTAAATCCTCAGCTGTGCTGCAAGTGCAGGGGAAGACTTGAGAACAGTATTAGGAGATGGATGGAGATGCTGCTGGCTACCAAGGCAGAAAGGACAGAGGAGGGTCCTCTTCCATCTTTCCACATTCCCCTGCTACTTTTTCTTCCTTCTTCACCTATCATCTCTCCCACTGGGTAGGGATGAGGGCTCGGCACAAGGTGTCTGTATCAGATCATGCAATCAGCATAATTTAGTCTTAATAAGGTGAACAGAATGATGATCTCTGTTCTTCTTACCCCTATATAGCAAGCTTGCCACAGATAATCTAAAAAATAATAATAATGAAAGCAATATCTGTCCCATTGGTATTTATTGATGCTCAAGGGCTGGCCTCGCAAAACAGATGTGACATTCTTCAGCTTAGTGTCCATTCATAACACTTGAGATATCCAGCTGAGAACCATCTCCCAGTGTTGTGACAAACCATATGACCTAAGTGCCTGAAGATCCCCCACGCCTCTCTCCTCTTAGCATATGGAACATCTAAGGAATGGGGGAATCTTCTCTCCCCAGAAGACTGTAGGGCACTCCTTTTGGGAGACAATAATTTGGAGGGACCCTAAAAGGGTGGACTAGGGGGTTAAGAAGCTCTGCAACATTGTTTGGAATCCTCTAGAGAAGAGTTTACTGCATTAGTCTTAGCAATTATGACTCTTCCTTTTAACAGAAAAAAAAATGAAGAAGGAAAAGAAAAACCCTTGAGTAATTTCTGTAGTGGTGGCTATAAAGTGAGCTTTTTTCAGAGGAACAGAGTGATCTCCATTTTGAGGGAATTTTGAGTTCCCCTCTGCTCTTCTAGAAAGAATCTGGAATACATCAGACCCGAGAAGACTGAGTCATTAAAAGTGACGGCTGTGCTTCATACCCAAAGCAATCCCAAACAGAGCCCCAAAGTCACAGACAAGGAAATCCCCTTCAGTAGAGGAAGGGGACTGTGGTGAGGAGGCCAACAGGACTGAGTTAAAATCCTGCCTCCTTCCTCATGCCACTGACTTTACCTCTCTGGGCCTGTTCCCTCCTTTGTCCAGTGGTGAGGATAAAAATAACAAATAGCCCTCCCCTTGTGTGATCTTATTTATGATGTTATTTTAAAGGGGACTGTAACCATTAATTTGCTGCATCCATGTTGATATACAGTATTCAGTGTTTTAACACTCCAGTGCCACATGGTAACAAAAGCATAGGGTGTCCTCTCCTTGCAGTTACTCTATGTGCACCATTCCATTGCACTCTCTCCTGGTCTTGCATTTAGCCACCTAATATGGAGCAGATCCCACGGAAATACACTCTCACAAGTCAGATCCTGGAGTTAGGAAGTGCAAAGGAAGAAATCAAACCAGTTCCATCTAATCTAATCTAATCTAATCTCTTTACCATTCCCATCTCACAGTGCCACCCTAAGCTGGAAAAGTATACATTCACCCTTCCCTCCCTCTCTCCTCCCTCCCTCCCTCCCTCCTACCCTCCTTCCTCTCTCTCTGTCTTTATTTCTTTCCCTCCCTCCCTCCCTCCCTTCCTCCTTCCCTCCCTTCCTCCCTCCTCCCTCCCTCCCTCCCTCCCTCCCTCCCTCCCTCCCTCCCTCCCTCCCTCTCTTTTTGTCCCTCCCTTTCTTCCTTCCTTTATTTTTTATTTTCTTTCTTGCATTCAATCATTCTACAAGTATTTATCAAACAGAATTTGGGGGCCAGATTAAATATGTGAAAGCATTTAAAAAACTAAACATTATATTTTAATACAAGTCGTTATTATCAGGTTCTGAAACCCTGTCTACTTTCTCTGGTATTGTGAGTGGGAAATCCAAGCAGATCCCACATCCCTGATGTGAAACAAAACAAAACAAAAAAACAAAAACCTGCATTACCACCCACTGCTACATGACCCATCTTAAAATTCTTAGCTCTTCAACAGATTCAAAATGCAACCTCTTGGGGTTAATTGTATCACAGCAAATAAAGACAATGGAGACATCTGTTAGGAAAACCAAACAAACCTCCTCTTCACACGCCCCCTGAGTCACTAGACTGGCATAGGCTAAGACCATATCTCCAAGCATTGAGGACAGTCTGTAGGGAAGCAGTGCTCAGAGTCCAGAGAGATCTCAGAGAGGATAGACACTGTAGTTTTTAAAAAGTACTCTTGAACCTGAGTCAAGTAATCAATGTTGACCTCAGCAGCATGCATCATACTGATCATGTAAACCCTTACTGTGATGTGATGGGGATGGCACATGAGCTCCTTCCACAAACTGGTAACTCCTATCTACTCAAGAGAAAACCACCAAATACTAATTTAGGCAAGCCTACAAAATACTTGACTGGTACTTCTCAAAACTGTCAAGATTATTATGAACTAGGCAAGTCTGAGAAACTGCCACAGCAAAGGGGAGCAAGGAGACGTGATCATTAGTGTAATGTGGTATCCTGGGTGGGACCCCATAGCAGAAAAAGAGACATTGGGTAACACCTAAGAAACATGAAACAAGTATGGACTTCAGTGAATAATACCGTATCAATAGCGGCTCATTATTTTCAAAAGATGTACCATTTTAATTGTTAAATAGTTAACAACAGAGGAAACTAATTCTGGGGTACAGGGGAGCTCTCTGTTGCAATTTTTCTGTAATTCTAAAATGGTTTTAAAAGGTAAAATGTTTTTTTGTTTGTTTGTTTTTTAGTGCTGTTGAGATAAAATGGAAAACAGAAGATATTTGATTTAAAGATAGATAACCAATTCTTTCATTATCCTTTTAGGTACTGCTCTGCCTTTTTGTCTCTGGATACTGATATAATTTACTTTCTTTTGAATTGTCTGGGTCCAGAAAATGCTCCAAGTGACTTACAATATATAATAATAAAAGCATAATATGCAAATCAACTGAAAGGCCTAACAGCATAACAGTCGTCCACATGTACTTCCGGATGACCTTCTGGACAAAGCCGGGGTGCAGCCATGGGATTGCCAGGCTGTGAGGGAGGGATCGAGGCCGCCCCTGCACCTGTGAAGGCCTTCTCTTGCACAAATTTCATGCATTGGGCCTCTAGTAATAGACAAAAATGAAAACTCAAAAATCTTTTATCAGGTGGGGAGCAGTTTGGCTTGGAGTAGATAGACAAGCTTTGGAGACAGGTGGATCTGTGATTATGCTCTGCTCCTTGGCGAAGTTATTTAACATTTTGTAGCTCTATTTCCTCATCAGTGAGGTGTGTGTAATACAATCAAGATGCCATATTTATGCAAAGTTATAAATGTTCTAAGCATCTTAACAGGTAAATGCTTCACCACTATTTTGAGCCTAGTGGCTTTTCAGTGGCTGAACATCTCAGGGATATTCTAGGACCCAACCAAGGGATCCAAATCATAGTAAATTTAGCACACACACACAAAAAAACCACACAACAACAACAAACAAACAAACAAAAAACCCCACAGTTTCTGGAACATTTGAAGTTCCATCATAATGTCTTTATAATGAAACAAAGTTTTCTACATGCAAAACCTTTTCATCAATTTTATTGTAAATTCTGTCATTTTATAGATCATAAGACTAAGGCCTAGTGAGAGAGGTGATTTGCCCAAGATTTCACATGGAATTACAAACAGAAGAGGGACTTGAATACAAGTGTCTCGACTGCTAGTTTGTTATTTTTTCCCCCACATAAGTTGTATTTTGTCCAACATAGTATTTAAAACAAAGGAGGGATGAGAGATATCAAATTTAATATTCCAATGTTAGGGATTAAAGATTTGTTCATTCATGGGAGTGCTGATTTGGCTGAGAAATATGCAACAGCCTTTGTGGATTTGTATTTTTTTTTAAAGATCCTTAAGACATAGTCACACGAAAAATTTAAGTATTAAAGTTTCCTAGGCTTGTTTGGTTTGTGTTTTATCCTAGCAACAATTAACACAATAGTTAAGAGAATAGACTTTGGGTCAGACAGATAAGGACGAAGTCCAGGCTCCACTAGTAACTAGTTATATGACCTTGCTCACATTAGTAAACATTTCTGAGCTTCACTTTTGTCATCTTTAAAATAAGATTCAAAATGCATAAGGTTTATGGGAACATACAATGAAATACCATAAATAAACTTCACAGTAAATAGCATGGCCATAACACACACTTATTTTACTCTAATTATTGTTATTGTAGCTGCTATTGCTGTTAAAGTCTATTCTTGGGAAATCAATAATGCGTGACTCCTGGAGAGGCAGTCATCACAGCAATAAGGCATGGTTGAGGTCTGAGGTTGGGCAGCAGGAGACCTGGTTATTTTTATGTCATACCTGCAGTCATTGTCTGATTTAGTCAGTATTTTACTTCTAGGGCCCCAAATTGTGCCATATTTCACACAGAGCATTTTCTATCACAATGGCCTAACAACCTGGTCTCACACAGTCTTAAACCAAATGTGGAGGTTACAGGTGTAGTGTAGGTCATTGAAATCTCCACAGGTATTTTCTCCTTTAGGCTCAGATGATCGGGACCCAAAATAATCAAGAAATCTTTTTTTTTTTTTCTCCATCGCTCAAAATCATCCTCCTGCATGTTGGTTCATTTCCAAATGTCACATGGCAGCAATATGGTTAACATCCGCGCCAAAACTAAATGCCCTCAGCTTCAATTTCAGTGAAAAGAGAGCCCCTTTTTTTCCTATACAGGTCCAATGGAAGTCTTAGTTCTGATTCTCATAGGCATAAATTGGGTGGCATGGCATTCTTGGCCAATCACTGAATGGGTTCTAGAACACTGCTCAGCTTAAGCATGGGTCACATGCCGTGCCTACAGGCAGAGGTGAGATAGTGCTCTTCAAATAGCCAACAGTGAAGGAATGGACCCTCTATTACTTTCTATTGCTTCAAAACACAATACAAGCAACTTAACATCTAAAACAATGCAGTTTTATTATGTCCTAGATTCTGCAGGTCAGAAGTCTAGGCATGGCACTACTAGGTTCTCTGCCTACGATTTCCCAGGTCGAAATCATAGAATCAGCCAGGGCCATGGTCTTCCCTGAGCCTCAGAGTGCTCTTTCAAGCTCACATGGTTGTCAGAATTCAGTTCCTTTGGGATGTGTGACCAAAGATCCTATTCTCTTTTGGCTCTTGGCCAGAGATCACTCTCAGCTCCTAGAGGCCGCCCTCTGGTCCTTGCCACATGGTCCTATCCTCTCACAGTGTGACAGTTTTCTATTTGTTCAGGGTCAACCGAAGTCTGTACCTGACACTTCACCTTCTCTTGAAGGTCTTCCCTGATTAGATCAGGATAATCTTTTTGAGTTGACTGATTGGTAATTTAATTATGAGAGTGATATGTCATTATATGCTATCTGTTCTGCTGCAAAGGGAATGTATACAGGAGCAGGAATCTTAGGGACTATCTTTAAATTCTAACGCCAAGGGAAAATGGAAGTCTGGTTAACAAGAGAACATTAAGTGTTGGGCAGCCAGGAAAACAAAATCCCTTTTTCCCTTCAGAAAAACAAAAGCCCTTGGATTGAATCATACTATCTCTAATATCCCTTCCAAGTCAAATCATGCCTAATTTTTTGAAATCAAATATGAAATTTAAATATTTGCAATGCATTTGGGGGAATCAACAATAACTAGAAATAGGGAGTAAGTTCTTTAGAAATGTCATCTTCCTGAGTGTTTTCTCAGTGATTTCTGCAATCCTTCCCCTTTGGGGGCATCTCTTGCCCACCTCATTAATATTTTCTGACTTGTTGTTGACAGCCCATTTTTTATAAGACTGGAAGGACACAGTCTAATCTAAGACTCAAGGGAGTTGAAGGAGCCTTCCTAAAATATGGCCCTGATCCAGCAAACGAGTCACCTTCCCCGAATTCTTGGAGCTTGAGCTATGGTTTATCTCCAGCCTCTTGTTTTTGGCAATGGAAAAGGAGGATGTGGTCAGGATCTCAAAGGCATTACTCAGAGCCAGTTTGGTTTAGAGGAAAGAAATAAGGCTGAGATCTATTCCTGCATGGCTCCATTTCTGTCTGCAAAAGATTCCCAGAGGACTGCCTTTAGGACCTTGGCCTTTGTTAGACTCTAACTGACCAGCAGAATTTGAACACAGATCTCCCAGTCCTGGCCTTTCCCCATGGGTGAGTGCAAGAGAAGACACCAGAGAACAAGCAACCTCCTCCTTGGGAACACAGCTCACTCCAGTGTCTCAGGTTCACTGGAATAAAACTTTATAAGTGATTGAGCACCTACTATAGGTCCAACTATGAATTTATGTCCTCTCTACCCTAACTATATATAGTTGGGGATCAGAGATAGCCTCTGACATAAAGGAATCAGTAGTCTACTGGCTGTGATTCAGGAATGTGTTTGGAAAATTCCAGCAAAATGTGAAATGTTCTGATAGAAATGCAAAGAATAGAAACAAGGCAATGGGATTCACAAGCCTCGTGAAGAAGGTAATGCCTGTGTTGAGTGAGCTTAAGGAATAAGGGGGTGTCTGATGGGTGAAAGATGAAGGCAAGAAATGTGTTCTCAGATACACAAGCAGCATAAGAAACGGGTCTGATGTGTAAAACATCGAATTGCATGCAGAGGGAAGTATAAGAAGATTGATAGTTTTGGGATATGAATTTGGGTATGGTGGGGATGGAGAGAAGAGCTATAAAAACAGGTGAATATGAGGAGATTGGCAGGCACAAGGTCATAAAGAGCTTGTTCTTTGTCTTGTGGGCAGTAGGGAATCCCTGAAAGGTTTTGAGCTAAGGTGGTATTTATTTGTTGTGGATTTCTTTATCTGTGGTATATGGAACAGATCCAAGGCTAGCTTTCAGCTCTCAGGTATTGCAGTACTTCAGATGGAGGATGGTAAGAATGAACACTAGCTGTGAGACTGGAGAGAAAAAGGACATGCTTAAGAAATATTTGGACGGTGGGAGGAAGTAGGAAAATGTAAAGGGGAGATCAATGATGATGGAATGAGATTTGACTTGGAGTGGTGAACACACAATACAATATTCAGATGAGGTACAATTGTAGGATTGTACCCATGAAATCTATAAAAAGGTATAAAAAATAAAATTGATATACTACTAATAAAAAAAGTATATATTTGAGGCACAATATCTGCAAGATTGGTGATAGATTGGCTGAGAATAGCTTTAGGAAAAATGCCCGCACTGAAGTGCTCAAATTTTTCCTTTTTTGTGTGTGACTTAGACTAAAATTCAACCTACATTTATTGAGCACCTATTATGTTCCAGGCCTGCTGTAAACACTTAAGTATACATAATCACATTTTACTGCCTTCCCAACCTTAACCCCCACAAAACAAACAAACAAACAAACAAACAAAAAACAAAAAAACACGATCAGTGAGTAGCAGAGATAGAGTCTTTTGAATTTGTTTCACTGAGGAGATGGACTTTGCTTGATTCCTAGACCATTGAAATGAAGATTCGATAAACTCAAAAGGCATATTTGGAGTTATTTCATTGTGGAATAAAGATGAGAGCTTTATATAGGCCAACGTCTTTGTGTCACCAATCCTAGTGGTTCATCCTGGAACCTTCCTGGTTATTGTTTTTCAACCTAAGCTGCACTTTGGGATTACCTGAATAACCTTAGGAAATGCTGCTGCCTGTGCCCTATTTCAAGACTCTGATTGAATTGTTTTAGGATGCAGCCCAAGCATCAGGATATTTAAAATCTGCAGGTGATTATAACATATAGCCAAGACTCAGAATCTTGACACCATGTCCCCAAACAAACAGCCAGTTATCCTCAGCTGAACTCTGTCCTTGACCTTATCTCCCTTCCTCTGTCCTTGATAGTCTGGTTCTCATGAACATAAGAGCATCTTCTCCAGTCTGGCCTTATTTCCCTGCTGCAGCCTCCCCACAGCTGGTGGTCTCGTGTTCTTGGCACAGAGGCATCTGCTACCTAATTGCCTGCTTATTTGTCAAGTGGCTGTCCCCAGCAGATGTTCCCATGTGGGAATTTGGAGGCCAGCATCTGTATACAAACAGCCAATTACATCACTGTTCTGCTTTTGATCTAGTCATGACAGAGCACCACCCAGGCTATAAACGATCTTCCAAAACTGACCTGAGAATGAATTTTCTGACCCTCTTTTTTTTTTTTTTTTACCTCCCCATTTATTTTTAATCATCTTTAGTGGTCTGAGAAGTTCTGTATGTGTACCCTTCAATTTCAGCCTCTGCTTTCCTTTTATCATTGTGGTTGTATTGCTATTGACCTTTCTCTTAGAATCATACAGAACATGACAGGAGCCTCAGTACCTTTACTGTGCACACTTGCTTACTGGGAGCCAAAGAGGAAATGGACTTGGTCCAGATCAGGATACAGCCATTCAAGGACAAAGCTGAGATTTAGTCCTTTCTTATCTCCATAATTGTATACTCATTACCACAGTAATATTCGTGGCTTGTATGCCTGGTTATGAAACCTCCTAATGGTGTGGCCTTCAACAAGTTGTTTCATTTCCACTTGCAAGAGAGTAATCATCCATGTCTCGTAGCATCACTGTGAAGTTTGAAGTACTGCATATGAAGTTCACAGCACCATGTTAAAAGAGTAGTTAGCAATGTGTACAAGCATGATGGGAATTTGATGATGATATTTAGTGTGATGATTAGGTGCACAAGTATAGAAGTTATATAGCCTCAAGTTAACAGAGTTTCCTTGGTCAAGATACTTCTGTTATTTCAATATCCAAGTCTTCATTTAAACATGAGAATAGACTATTACTTAACCTCACATGGTTGTAATAATATATTCAGTGTTTATTACACAGCCTGGCACATAGCTAGCATATGGGATAATGATGAATATTAGGAAGGATGATGTGGAAGAAGGAGAAAAAAATTAAAGAACAGCATAACACTATTTTTTTTAACATCTAGAAAGATTAGTGCATGAGGAGTTAGGGCACCTAATTTTTAATCTAGCTCTGAAAAAATAACTTGCTGTGTGATCTAATAATTTCCTTTCTATCTCTGTGCTTCAGGGGTACTACTAGACTAGACGATCTTTGAACCATCTTCCATTACTTTTACCGATATCTCAGCAAAGTTATCTGCTCATCTCTCAGTTCCTTCATCACTCAAGGGATTGGATATGCTAGGGTCCTTCTGGCTTCATAAAAATCACCTGCCTTTGCTATCTTCTTCCCTATCTTCCTAGCCTTTGTATGGCCTCATTCCCACTATCTCTTATCCTGTACACAAGGAATCGTTCTCACCTTCTCCTACCATCCCTGTCTTAGATATGGAGAGAAGGACCTGGGATCCCAGCCCTGCAGATGAACCACTGAATGCTTTCAGAGATAAGCCATGAGCTCCTTCTGAGAAGGCAGGGCTGTCGGGTGGAAACACTGACAGCAGCCTCAGCCCCAGCCCTGTAAATAGTATTACTGCAAAGACATATATTTAGCATCTATGACATCAGCTTGATTTACCTTGATTAACAGAGCAATTTGCTGTACATTTTTCCAAATGCTGTAATCAATTAGAACTCAAAATAGATTAGAAAACCCTCTATGGTGTGGCCATAGTCCAAAAAGGCTAATCCATCATAAAAATATATGTATGTATCATTTCCCAACCATGCAGTGGATAAAGATTTGTGTCTTGGAGAAATTCAGAGTGGTTCAGGGTTTGTACAGTTGGGCACCAGGCGCTTTTGCCATCAGACATTACTTTAAGGCAGATCACAGGAAGGGAGTTCTGTGATTGACACTTCAGTTTTGTGCAGCTTCTCAACATCTCTCTGCTCATAGGTTCTTCCTGCCTGGCCTCACAGTGTGTTCACAAAAGACCTGAGTGGTTGTAGACTTGTAGCAACAGGATAGATCCTAACCCCTTAGAATGGCATTACTCTTTCATCTTCTTCTCATCTTATATCCTTATGCACATACTTTATTCTCCTCAAAGTCCCCCGCTCCCAAATATAGGCTGTATTTTCTTATTACTCTGCATCTTCTCCTGTATTTCTTTCAGCTTGTAATGTCAGAATAAAGAACGGGAGCTTATTGGGTATTTATTGTAGAAGAGGAACTGTGCTAAATGCTCAACATATATTGCTGGGCTTAATACTCTTAACCACCCTTGAAACCTGAAAGTTAAAATGCCTGCCTAATAAGTGGCAATCTAACCACCAAGTTCTTGATCTTTCTTCCTCGTTTTGTTTTTTGTTTCTCCTTCATCTTTCACTCTTTTCTGACTTTTCTCTCCTTCCCCATATCTAAAACTCGCCCAGGGATCTTCTGTCTAGAGGAAAGCTATTTCTTAGACTTAGTGATAGATGTGAGGAGCTAAATATGTAGCTCATTTACATATGATGTTAATCCATGTTTAAGCTACTCATTCTATAACTAGATGTATTGCTAGTCTAGGTACAGCGTTCTCTTAGACCCTATGTATAGCATAGTGAGATGAAGTATTGTCTGAGGAATTGAATATAACAAAATGCTAGTTGACATATGACTTAGGATTAAATTCTAGATAATCTACTAACCATGTGTTTTATTTGAGGACTTTCAGAATCTACACTTCATTGTACTAGTACAGTGGCCAGCAAACTCATTAGTCAACAGCCAAATATCAACAGTACAATGATTGAAATTTCTTTTGAGAGCCAAATTTTTTAAACTTAAACTTCTTCTAAAGCCACTTCTTCAAAATAGACTCGCCCAGGCTGTGGTATTTTGTGGAAGAGCCACACTCAAGGGGCCAAAGAGCCGTATGTGACTCGTGAGCCAGTTTGCCAACCACGGTACTAGTAAATATATATTATGGCCAATATCAACTGAATTGATGCAAAAATCTGAAAATGTTGTTTATCAGGTGTTTATCCTATTTGGTACCTGACCACAAGGAGCTTATGATCTAGTAGCTCATACTTTAAATTGCATGCAAAACTATACTATAGGCCACAAAGCAGTGTGTTTCTTGTTAATTTTGAGCAAGAGTTCAAGGAGAACTGACTATAAAGTCATTGAGATTGCCTGGTGCATCATAACTTCCCCAGGACTTTGCCAAACGCCTGGGCTATAGTTGGCCCTCCAAACACACTTAGCAAATGAATAAATACTGTGGTTGCAGAAGAAGCACCAGACTGGGAGGTCGGAGATCTCTATCCTCACAGACGTTAGTAAATAAATCTGATCACTTGTGGCCTCAGTTTCTTTATCTTTAAAAAGAGGACATTAAACCCCTGACTTCATAAGATTGTTATGCAAAGCAAATAAAACTGTCCACATGGAAGTGCCTTGTAAACGCTAAAGAAATGTGCATGTATAAGGGGATAAAGAGAATCAACTTGCATACTTAAAGCAAGACATAGGCATGTAAGTACTGTGCCTTGACTCTCTCTAGGGATTCCCATCCAAAATTCTATAATTCAATGTCCAGTGGTTTATTCCATTTTTACAAATGACCATTTATCTTCTTGACCTGATACTTAGCAAATGAACCACAAAATCCTTCAATCCGCAGCTTAGCATATTTTTGGTAGAAAGAACACAAGAGACCAATGAATCCACCTCCCACCCCACCCAACATATGTCATTATACTGATGAGCAGCCTGACCCACAGAGGCAGGGACTGTATCCTTTCCCCTTCCTCAGCACCTAGCACAGAGCTCATTTATCATATGATCATTAACTGTTTGGTGAATTAGTGAATGAATAAACAAGTTAAATGATTTGTTCAAGATATACTCAGTATCTAGCATGGTACCTGATCCATAATAGGTGCTTATTTGTCAAATGAATAGATCATAGTATTTGGCAAGTTGGTAGCAGCTCTGAGACTCAGATGTTTTACCTTGCAGTCCATTTCTCCATCTATCACAAGTTAGTATTCGACCTCACTTGCATTATACTAATTGATTTAAGTTTATTCATTTTGCCTCTCCATGTACAATTCCAAATCCTTATTTTGAGCAACAGGCCATGTCTTCTGCCACTGTGTCTCTCAGATCCTGTGGCTTGGGAATTATCCACCCAGTAGGTAATCAATAAATAAATCTTGATTGCTTGAACCTGGGCAAGTTAAAGAGGCTATTTGGACTGTGACATCTGAGGAAGAAACTGAGTAGGAAGTGCTTTGTGTGGTCTGATAATGTATTTATTTAGGAGACTAAATGTTTATCTAAGCCTCCAGAAGATCTCTGGCTTCATTTGGGTGTCTATATGCATGTGTGTTATTTTCCATGGTCACAACAGCCCCATCCTTCTGGAGAGCAGCTGGGCTACGAAGCAACACACAGACATAAAAATTGGCTCACTCCTTGACAAGAAGTGGGAGCAACCCAAAGCCTTTAAGAAATTCTTCTCTGAGTAGTGAATGCACCAGCATCCAGCTAGTTCAAGTAGGGTTCAAGTAAGCACTCTAACTTTGTGAGAGCTGTTTATGACCCACACAATGAGATCTCTCTCCCCATTCAGTCACTGAGCATTTGAGATGTAGTTGTTTTCACTCCAGTCTGTTCTTTGAGAGCATTCAACAATATCGGTTACTTTGACAACTTCAATCATTCATTCAGAGCATGAGCAAGTCTCCCTTTTGTTTCCTTAGTAGTACCCTGTTGCCATTTATGTATTAAAGGGGGAGCTAATACAAATAAAGTATCTTTATTCTGAATGGTAGGATTGAGTAAGTCCCAAATGACTGTCTAAAACATCTTACTGGACATTTTGAAGAGGCCAAATCATGTTCCAAGGTTCATCACATCTCATTGCTTATGACACTTCTTTCATATAGTCAAGAATCTCATACAGTTCAGAAAACCACTATACTGTAACACATGAGTTGTAACTGGTAGACTGATCTGTTCATTTCACAAGGCTGAGTAAATCAGCCTGGGCTGAGAGATGGCTTGAGGGAAAAGCTCTGATCTGTGCACCCTCAGAGCCCATGCCCTTGCATGAAAAATGAGCCCTGTGTATCAATTCCAAGGCACACGTGCGGTAGTGCTTACTGACAGAAGAGGACATACAGTGCCCTGGCAGCTCAGAGGGGCAGATGCCACTACTAGCGGCAGACAGGAGGAAGGAGATGGAACAGGAAAGGCTTCATGAAGCCGGTAAAGCTGGAGCTGGGCCAGAAGTGGGTACAGGGTACTGGTCAGTTACGAATGAGGGTGAGAGGTGAGAACACAACCCAGTCAGGAGGAGAGCGTGGTCCACTGTGCCCTCCTGCTTCATTAAGGTCCCATGGTGCCAAGTGTCTGCCCTCTCACGGCCACTCCTGGAAAAATAGTAGCAACCAAATTTACTATGTGCCAGATATCATTGAGGCACTTTATACTTGCTAGCTCCTTACCACTAAGATACATTTAGTCTCAGAAATAAACTTCCTTGAATCGATAACATATTTTTCTGCCTCCTTCCTTCCTTTCTTTTATTAGGCATTATCCCTTTAGTGAACATGAAACCTGGAACTGAGATAATATTTGCATTATTTGTCCATCATTAGAGAGCAAGTCAGTGGAACAGCTACCCTCCATCCCAATTATCTTCTACTCTTTAGCCTACCTTCTTAAACACCATGCTAACCACCTCTTTGGTCAGATGGTTTAGTCATCTCATGGCAGAAAGGGGGTCAAGGGCAGAGGGGAGGTGGACACACCTGGGGAGATGTCCCCTTGAAACTCCCCTAGGGCCGTGCATATGCTCCATAAATATGCTTACAGGAGACAGAACATCCATGCCCCACCATCTGCGCCCAGGATCAAAGGAGACTGCAGAAACATTTGTCAAGGGCTCATTCTATCCAGATTGCATGGTTGTGTTTTAATTCATTCTCGCAGGCTGTCCTGACAAGAAGCCTTAGGACAAGTGATTATTTGCTTCCATTTGTGGGTGAAAAATCAGAGTCTTGTGTAGTTTCAAGATTTGCTCAATTTACCACACAATCAAGGCCAGAATTCACAAGTCAAATATTTCCCCAAAGTCCATTTTCCTTTTATTATCTTCTTCTGTAGACCATTAAGTGTCCTAGAACATATGACATAATGATCATAATGAAAAGGGAAATTAAGAAAGAAAGGGGGAAGAAGAGGGAAAAAAAAACATGATGCAGAGGAAGAGGAGGAGGAGGAAGAGGAAACTGAGGAGAAAGAGCAAAGGTAGTCAGAAGGAGCTTACACACATTATTTACACACTTTAAAGAGCTCTAAATATAAGGAATACTCCTTATGATAGTGCACAGACAGAAACATTCAGGGACACGTTCTGATCTGGCCTTGGAAGGAGAGAAGGATCAGAGCATGAGAGTGAGCAGAGTTTCCATGTGTTGAGATGCCAAACTGGACACAGGAAGGAGGGCTGCATGACTAATCTGGAGTAGTAAGAGCTGGTTACTGCAGAGAAATTTGCTAAAATATCCTCAGCTAACTGCATAGTCCTCTTACCCTGCATGCCCACTCCCCTTTGTTAAATTAAACAATCGGTAAATAGTGCAGTCTTTTTCTATAAGCCTAGGGGATTTATTACTCAAATAACAATTGCCCTCACCTCCAGTTGTATTTTCATTGTATTTGTTACACGTCCTCTGAGCTCAGGCTCCATTGGAATGAGGATTGCATCTCTGCAAGATCCGTTAAATCCCTCTATTTTTGCTGACAGTGAGCAGCTCAGAAACAAACAAACAAACAAAACTTCCTTGAATCTATAACATATTTCCCTGCCTCCTTCCTCTCCTCTCTAACTCCTCCCCTAGAGAATGCAAGAGAAATAAAAATAAAGCCTTAATTAAGAAAAGAACTAAGAATAAATTCCATGCATTTAACCAGAGTTCCATCTCTGAGCCCCAAGAGGATTGGCGCATAACTGTGGTTGTGGAGAGGAAGCGCTCAGGGAACTCATGCTGTGCTTTCAACACAAACACAGCTCATAAGGAATAGTTTATCACTTAAGCCATCTCTTTAATTCTGCAGAGTAAAGGCAAGACCTCAAAAAGGGCTCAGATACCACCACCGGGGTCTCCCATTTCTGGAATCCCTCTGGCCCAAATAGCTCAGAGCAATTCACAAATATTTATTGATGGAACCCCATGACCCATACCCCAAGTGAATACTGTAATATCCCATTCTGCAGAGGGCAAAATGGTAACATGGAGAAGTTCAAGGCTCTTGGCTGCCTGCCACGGGGAGAAAACGCAATAGTGGCTGGATTCCGAAAGGAAAGCATCACCAGGTGCACCGTGGATTATTCAGAAACTCCAGTGAAGAGAGCACTGGGCTGGAAGTCAGGAAATAGGTTCTGCTTCCAGCTCTGTCACTCACTTGCTAGGGGCAGGACCAAGTCACTTCCTCTCTTTGGTCCTCAGTTTCTCTAACTGTCACGTGGAAGATGGAACTAGAAGACCATAATGTCCCTTGTCCCTCTGAAAATGATGGACCTGTACAAGCCACCCGGCCTGAGCCTGAGGCAGGCTTTCTTACCACTGAGATCCCATTGAACCACAGGACCCTCATCCTGCTGAGGGATTCCTCTGTGCTCTCAAGCCTAGCCCTCCATTCAAGGCCTGGTGCTTCCCACCCTCCTACAGGGGATGTTTGTGTCCTCTGATTTCTTGTATGAATTTTCCACATGGAAAAAGATATATTTATACTAATAAAAGGGTAATATTCTAATTAGACCAGACAGACCTGACGTTTTCCGAACAACCTTCCAGATGTCCTTCCTGACAAAGCCTGGTCCTGTGAGGTGCTGCCCAGGTTCCTGAGTGCCTGTGGCCGGCCAGAGGGAGGGAAACCCAGGTCCTGGGTGCCTGCAGTTGATCAGAGGGAAGGAAGCCCAGATTTTGGTTGCCTGGGGCTGACTGAAGGAGGGAAGCCTGGGTTCTGGATATGGGGGCTGAGGTAGAGGTGATTAGGGGCAATCAGGAAGGCAAGGGAGTGGTTAGGGGCGATTAGGCAGGCAAACAGAGTGATTAGGGGCTATCAGGCAGGCAGGCAGATGAGTGGTTAGGAGCCAGCAGTCCCAGATTGCGAGAGAGATGTCCAACTGTGGGTCTAAACCAGCAGCTGGACATCCCTCAAGGGGTTGCGAGAGTGTGCAGGCCAGGCTGAGGGCACCCCTCTGCCCTGTGCACAGATTTTGTGCACTGGGCCTCTAATATATATATATATATATATATATATATATATATATATATATATATATATATATATATGCTTTATTTTTATTGTTCCCATTTCCCACCTTTTTTTCCACCTTCCCCTTCCCCCCTCCTTTCCTCTGGCCGTCACCACACTGCTGTGGCTGTGTCCATGGGTTATGCATATACGTTCTTTGGCTGATCCCTTCTCCTTTCATCCAGTGCCCTCTCTCCCCTTCCCTCTGGCAGCTGTCAATCTGTTCCATGTATGCAGGCCTCTGATTCTCTTTTGTTTGTCAGTTTTATTTTGTTCATCACATTCCACATATAAGTGAGATCTTATGGTATTTTTCTTTCACTAACTGGCTTACTTTATTTAAATTACCAGATTCTATGTAGCTTAATCTTTAATCCATCTGCCTTCATCTGACCAATGAGACTGTAAGTAGCTTGTGGACAGCATAAGGAAAATGCTTGTTGAACCCCAAAGTCTTAATACATTCTAAACCCTAAATATCTATTAATAGGTGCCCCTTCTATATCCATCCAGATTTAAAACCCTGATGATACGTGACCAGGGAGCTGATCTGTAATTTGTAGGTACAATTCAATGCAATGTAATTCAATTCAGCGATTAATTATTGATCACCTACTCTTTGCCAAAACTATACTCACATCTGAGATTACAAAGACTTCTCGGACTTGGTTCTTGTACTAGAAGATTCTGCTCCATGGGAGAGTCGGGCAAGGAGAAAGATGACATTGATATACTGAGATTAGATTAGTTGAAGACACATGGAGGATATGAGACAAGAGATAAAACGACCAATTACAGCTCACATTGCTGGTGAAGTTGCTTTATCATAGACCCTCATGTCAGAAAGTTATGGACACAACATTTATTTGGTTATTATATATATGTGTGTGTGTGGGCAGGGGGCACAGCAGCATGAGTGGAAAACATAGACACTATTTTAAGGGTAATGCAGTTGGAATGCACCTAGTTTCCCCCCAAAAATGGATTCCAAGGTATAGACCAGCTTTCATGAAAAGTAGGTCATTTGAGATAATTCCATGGCTTCACATATAGGAATACTTATTTCCTGGCGGGCTTCCTTATACATAAAAGGGTGGTTAGATGATATAATCCCAGTGATCCCTTTCAGCTCTGGTGTTCTCTGCAGGGAACAGACACTGTCTTCTCTCTGCTGCCTCCCACAACATACATTTACTGCTGGGCTGGGCCCTGGACTGGAAGATTTGGAGGGGAGGGGAAGGGTGTGGGGGTGAGAAGGCTGGGAAGGGGGAATGAAGGAGAAAGGAAGGGAAAAGAGTACTTTCTCCCTCCAGGGACAATTGATTTGGGGGAAGAGGTAACATTTAGAGGCGATTAGAAGATACAAAGAATAGCAGTAGAGGAACTATCAGTATACTGTGAGTGACCTGCTAGGACAAATCACAGATTTTGATCTCATATGGCTGTATGAATATGATACTTCTCAGAGGTTTTGGCTTCAAGTTTTAGCATTTAGATGCACAGCTTCTAGGTTCTTAGGAATTCACTTACTGTCTTGCTCTCAATTTCTCCTCCGTAAAGTGGAGTAAGTAAACCT